>CM034351.1:99310339-100050215 GCA_019925275.1 Mytilus edulis | reverse complement strand
TAAAACAATTCGAACGAGAAAACTAACGGCCTTATTTATGTAAAAAATGAACGAAAAATAAATATGTAACACATGAACAAACGACAACCATTGAATTACAGGCTCCTGACTTGGGACAGGCACATACATAAATAATGTGGCGGGGTTAAACATGTTAGCGGGATCCCAACCCTCCCCCTAACCTGGGACAGTTGTATAACAGTACAACATAAGAACGAACTATAAAAATCAGTTGAAAAAGGCTTAACTCATCAGATGGACAAAAATACAAGTGGAAGTGGCCGGGTACTTATACATCCCGACACAAAAAGACGCAATGAACAGATCTGAGAGTACTCGCAGTTATCTGACAGCTAGTTCAAAGCCACCAACAACTAATAAAAAAAAATCATGCATCTAAGACTAAACTATCAATCCGTACACATCCAACATCCAATGGATTTAGTGTAAAGACGTCATAAACCGCCAGAGAAAAACACGACCTTGTGAGTATGTTTTACAAGGCTGCAAAATATTTTAGGATATCTGTGATTTAAGAATAGATAAATAGGCTAAGTCAACCTTTGATTACTTCGGTTATTTTAAAAGTCCTTTTTATGGTTATATAGCTCGTCAACTTATCCAGTTCGTATACATCATAGGCTTACAAATATTCGTCGATGAACATTCCTGATAAAGGTTAATCCGTGAAAATCGCTTTGGTTTGTTTTCATATTTTTTGTTATTGATACATTTTTAATTATAAATATAATGCATTTATTGTCATTTAGAAACTTGATTTTAAACGAAAGATTACTGAAGTACTCAATACGGAAAAGGAAGAAGAAACAAAAACAAATCAGCTGGTGTATACGTACTTGCACAATATCTGTGATATTTCCAGATTCTATTACAGGTTCTTGTAGTGCTCTTTCTTGACATGTAAGCAGCAGACTTTCAAAATAGACAGAATTCGCATTGCACTATAACCAAAGGCAACAATTATTAAAAATATGCTTAACCTTTAAAACATTAAATCACAAAAATACTGAACTCCGAGCAAAATTCAAAACGGAAAGTCCTTAATCTAATGGCAAAATCAAAAGCTCATAAAAAATATACAAAATCAATGAATTACAAAACAATACTGCATAAATTAACCAATGTTTAACTATAAGGGATTATCATAAATATATGAATGCTAAAAATGAATGGTGATCAGAGAAATCAAACAAATGATTGGAGGAAAAGAAACCCGTTTGAAAATGAATTAAAACAGGTCGGAGATATTTCTGTTTTCGATGAATTTCGAAGAATTTGTAATATACATTTATTTATTTTACCTTTTTTTTTTAACATGTGTTAAGGCAGTTGGTTTTGATTTTTTTCTACCTTTTTATATGAGTTCATCCGATTTATGCTAATAGCGTTCGGTCAATTTGTTTTTGAGCAGACAACGTAAATGTTTTTAAAGAAAATACTCGTATCACATGAAAAAAAAATCAAAATCATACGTTATCTTTCCATTTATTCTGTAAATAATGTTAAAACGCTTACAAGAAAAAAAAATAATATATTTGAATTTTACATGATTTTTACGTCAATATCAGAAAACTTTTAAATGAATAAAAGTACTTGTTCTTGATTATGCCAAAAAAGTAATATCGAAACAATATTAATTGGAAAAGAATAAAGATGAAATACTTACAAAGATATCGATGCTTCTATTAGAATAAAACATAGCTCTCAAAAGTTCTTTGTGTTCGTCAGAATCATCTGCATTGAGTATTTTTCTAAGCGAGAAACCGTTTGTTGGTTTTATCATTGTAAATAAAAATATCAATATTACCAGGGAAAGACATATTTCTACAAATAGAAATATACAAAATTATGTTTCAATGATTTATCAAAATACTATTATTTGATGATTCCTAGGTATAATAAGGATGGGTTTTCTTATACAATCATATTTGTTCCGATATGTGCTTTCTTAACATTTGTGTTGACTAGAGATCAACATCAAATTATATTAGGATATATATGATGCCTATCCTTAGAAACTGTTATTTGTAATTGTTCGCAAATCAAACGTCCGTTTTACACTTTTGTGAATTGCCAATCTGTTTTTTTATGTTCCTTAATTTTTCATTTGAAGCTTCTTACGTCGGTTTTGCTACTAATCTAGAGTGCTATAAAATATATATTGTAATTATAATGACCTGTTAGAAGAAACTGTTATGATGAGTTTCTTAGGGAATGCGGTTTTCAATATGAAAAAGTGTAGTAAAGGGATATATGTGTTCCTCTTGGACAAGTCCATATGCTGAATTTAAGTAATGTTGGATTTTCAAAGCGTTCAAATACACAGCATTTTAATATTATAGAGGTCACATAATTGATCTAAAACATATTGCGCCTGATACTTCTTTTTTGATTAACATAATCAGTTGACTGGTTTGTGTAAAATGATAACAGAGCCGGAGGACGGAACTCCCGCGGAAAATATAATGGGATTACATAAAAAAAATGTATCCAAGTAAATAAAATGACTATTAACTTTAGGAAAAATAAACCTTTATATATGTTATGTATTATAATAAAATACAACTTACATTTCAATATTAAGGATGAACACGAATGCGGCCACTTTCGTTTTTCACGAAAACCTTCTAAAATTTAACTAATATGCTAGAATTGTGAAGATTTCAGTAATTTAGCATGACGTTATGGTGCTAGTACCCGATATATGTGATTGTATTGTAAAAACAGCCCATATTTATGTAGCAGAAGCATTCTACTGTCCAATAAATAACTAAAAGTTTACATTTTAACATTTTTGTAAAACTGCTATATTTTGGGGGCCAAAAAGGGGTCTTACTGGACCCACTCCTTTGAAACTTTAACTGTCTGGAGTGATATATATCGTCTATCACTCGAAGCAGTGGTAGAATCTATAGTCCTTGCAATTAAACGATACACATTTGAACCACTTAATGCGCACTGTACACCTAGATTACTGTATTTGTAAAATATGTTCATGTATGGAATATCTTGAATACGTTTTTTAAACTATAATCCTGTATATCTTATAAATTATTTCATATTCTTGTAAATCAAAACAAATATTCAAATGACATGGTTACCCAAAGATCACTGATTACTTGAATACTGTTATTATGACAAAATATATAAATCTTACTACTAAACTGCATCTTTTTGTGTGATCAAATGTCTTTAGACTTATTAGAACTTTAGACATGACAGGCTTTATAACATACTTAATTTGCAAAAACCCTCAAGTGGAAATACTAAAAAGGAAACGATGGGCTTGACTAATTTACAGAAAGTTATATTAAAATCTTGAATTTCCGATTTTTCCGATTTTCACTTTAGCATTCTACGTCAGTTACAGTATATAGTTATATATATATATGTTTGTTTAGGAAAATAATATCATAATACTTAAGATAAAAAGTAAGCTTAAGATAATATAAAAAGCGTGATCTTCCGCAAAGACAGTTTATGTCAGGGGAATATTTGCATTTTCACCAATTATTAGTTATAGCAAAATTTTGGATCCATAAAACTCTGGGTTTCCATTTAAAATAACAAATTTCCGTTTTATTTTATAATAAGATATCATATATTTACTTTTCAATTAAAATTTTACCTGTACCATATAGCATATACACGTATATTTTAAAAGCTATGCAATTAGTTGTTTCGAAATATTTGGCTATAGTTGGCTTAACAAAAATGCGGTGAGACTATGAGACTTGATGGTTTTTGAGCACTCATACAATGCAGACAGAGAGGGTGGTATTTGTTTCCAAGTGAAACATGTGAAAATAAAACAATATAAGACACAATGTATAAAAATTACAAGTGATCAAGTTATAAGGATGTATGAATTTATACGACTCAAAAATAGTTATGGAACACTTTTATTGAGATAAATTAGGGTCAAACTTTGAGAACTCATATATTCGTGTCACAAGGTATTAGTAAATTAGAAAATTATTTTAACCTCAAGTCTGACTTTGTAAAGGAGACACGACGGGTGCCACATGTGGAGCAGGATCTGCTTACCCTTCCGGAGCACCTGAGATCACCCCTAGTTTTTGGTGGGGTTCGTGTTGTTTATTCATTAGTTTTCTATGTTGTGTCGTGTGTACTATTGTTTTTCTGTTTGTCTTTTTCATTTTTAGCCATGGCGTTGTCAGTTTGTTTTAGATTTATGAGTTTGACTGTCCCTTTGGTATCTTTCGTCCCTCTTTTAAAGATTTTAGTATAAAAAGAGCTATATGTAAAATGAGAATAAGTGCTCATGATTTTAGAATTGAGAAAGATAGATATAGTAAAAAATACATAGACAGAACTCAACGTCTATGTCATCACTGCTTATCACATGGATCAAATTCCATTGAAGATGAGACCCATTTTACAGTAAATTGTCCATTATATGATGAACAGAGGAAATTATTATTTGATAAAGTTATCACTTTTTGTACTAATTTTAAAGAACTACCTAATGATGAGAAATATTTCTGGCTGTTCACAAATGAGCATTTACCAACTCTCATGTGCCTAGGAAATTACATTATTAAAGGTTTAGAAATAAGATCCACATGTAAACAAAATATGTGAAGTAATTTAATATTTTATATGTTATAACATTTAATATAATAGTTATATAAAACACATGTTGTGTTAGGCTCCAATCCTGTCCATAACGTTATAGTATGGTTTTAGTTTTCTGTTTTGCTTTTTCCAATCATATTGTGTTGTAAAATGATGCCCTTTATGGGTTCTTGATTAGATTGATAAAATTCTTATCTTATTCTTATCTTATCTATAGACAATGCTCACAATGCCCAGCGTAAACAGCAGTACTTTTTCAAAGGATGTTGAACTGAATCAAAGAGTATTTCAAAAAATGATGAAAATTTTGGGGTAACAAAGAGCCCCTCCTAAATTATTTTTTTTTGGGGGGGGGGGGGGGGGTATATATTACTGTTAATATTTTATTAATTATTTCACCAAATACAACAATTCGTCAATCGTGTGCGTTGTGTGCATTTTTTAACTAGACACTGTACCAAACAATTGTTTAAAAAGTTACTTTCAATTTTGACCCCTTCCTACAAAATTTGCAAACATAAAGCGATTGTTTTCTTCTGAAAATTGACAAAAACAATTTACAGAATTTTTTCCATTTGTCATATCGAAAAGAAGTCTAACATGTATTTCTGAGGTTGGCAATATATTGGTAGAGAAAGTAAAAAAAATAATAATAATTAAAAAAATCCTGATTTGTTTTTTTAATTTTCTTTAACAAATGTATAAATTGGTACCATAGTACTTAACAAGTATTCATATTATCCTTTTAAAAGAATTCTTAATTTTTTTTTTTATTATTGTATAACACCAAATCTGTCATAAAAATTCATAAGAACTGTCTTCTATTTTTATGTTTTCGTTGTCATATATACGGGGAAAGAAAATCGGTATATCTAAACTGTGATCTCAATCTACAACTTTGCAAAATTACAGCGAATATTGTTGCTAAAGAGATTGGCTTTGTTGGCTGAATAAAAGGGTAGAACATTGGTAATACCTTAATCCATCATACAATACAAATCTGAATAAATCAGATTAAACGTGTTTCAAACATGGTGCAAGATGGCAATGATGTAATAAATCTAAAATAGATTATTGTTCATCCATTCATAGTATTTATTACTTGCAGGAAAATATAAAATGACCGTTTCCTATAGATTTCCAGCTATCGGACGTTTACGAGGAAACAATCATTTACCAACATTAATGTTTGGAGTACCGTTAACAGTCATAATCAGATACGGTCAGTGTTGAGTGGGTTTATCTATAGTAAATAAGATAGAGATTATACATTTCCGTCAGTTTTAGTCATTGTATACGCCTTAGATTTATATTATTTTTAACTTAATACAGATAACCATTAAACTGATTGAATAAATTTCCATTTTGAAAACAAAATAAATTAAATAGTTCTGATATGGGACTTAAGCCTCATGCAATTGGTTTTTTTTTATCTAGGCATAGTTTGGCATACATGTATTTGTTTTGTTGTATCAACATTCATGTTGTCTGCACTGAAAGCGATTCGGTCATTGATTAGCAGATTGTTTTTTTGTTGTCATTTTTCTCTCTCTTTTGAAATTTCTTTGCAGCTCTGTGATTTTGTTACTTTTTTTTGTTTATGACAACATAAAAGTAAATTTTCAAAAATACTGAACTCCGAGGAAAATCAAAACGGAAAGTCCAAAATCAAACTCAAACTCTTCAAACGAATGTCATATTACTGACTTGGTACAGGAATTTTCTTATGTTAAAAATGGTGAATTGAACCTGGTTTTATAGTTATCTTAACCTCACACTTGTATGACAGTCGCACCAAATTCTATTGTATTGACAAAGATGTGTGAAAAAAAAATAGACATAAAAGGTTAAAAAAAATAATGATAATTTAAAAATAAATTTAGAAGTAGAACCGTTAAAGCGACAATGGTTTTCTAGATTTACATTTGGCTTTCTAATAAGCAGCAACTCTTTATCAATGACATTAGTATAGGAATGCAAACTCTGGAATATCATATCTACCAGGAGATACATACTCTATATGCAGGTGTTACGTTGAAATTAAACGTTCACAACTATGAAGCTGAAATCAGTTTTTTTATTCTATGTTCAACTGAATCTCATTTTCAATTTCTAATTTTAGTGAACATATGAGATATACTTAATTATAACTGTTGTATCTTTTATTTCTAATTAATATTAGTCTGGTGTCTAGGATGAGGTTTTGCCATCATAGAGCTACCATAGAGTCGTGCTACCAAAACTGATTTTTAGTATATGTATTGCTAGTTATCATACTGAATCAGTGGCTACACAGTTATACAAACAGTCAATGAACTGAAGTCCTTCGGAAGCACACCTTAAGGTGTTTTCCTGTAATCACCGATGTTGTTTTTGTTTGTTTGATGTGATGTTTAACAAAGGGAAACAACTCATTTGTTGATTTACCGTTCATGTTATGTACTAAGCAAAAAGCATAAACAAGAGGTATTGTTTTGGATTTGAAAAATGTTTACCTCGTAGGTGTTTCACAAATATATGTTAAAAGTTGATAGCTATGTGTTGGTAAGAACAAAATATGTCCTGTTTGTCTCCCTCTACATTATTTTTTTAAACAGAGGTCAGTTATGTATTAACACATTGATGAAATCCGATGAAAAGTCGTCTCCGATAAAAATTCATAGCCCTAGAAATGTTTGGCAACAACACAAAGGAAACAGATACGTGTGATACTAAGCTATTTATTTCCACGTTTTTATTTAATCTGCAAATTTGTTTGTGAATATTTGTATGACATTAATCTATATGGTCCGAGGATAGGTTTTATCAGTATTTTTGACATGCTATAAAATTAAGAATGGAGGTTAAGAATGTGTCAAAGAGACCAAAGAGTTTGATGCACAGATATATATGATAAAAACTAATTGTTGAATTTGAAAGAAGACTGTTTCAACACATTGTCGGCATTCCTTATACTACGAAATGTGCGCATTTCTTTGTTGACCTCTTCTAATTTTTACTTATCGGAGCTCCTTCAGAGACTTGTCAAAAACAAGAAGATCAAAGAAGGCATGTAGTTAAAATTCACATTCAGATATATTGAATAAAGGCAACAGTAGTATACCACTGTTCAAAACTCATAAATCCATGGACAAAAAACAAAAAACGGGGTAACAAACTAAAACCGAGGGAAACGCATTAAATATAAGAGGAGAACAACGACACAACACTAAAATGTAACACACACAGAAACGGACCAAGCATCAGACGAAATCCCACGAGAATAACAAATATAACATCAAAACCAAATACATGAATTTGGGATAGACAAGTACCGTGACACGTCTTATCGCAATGTGAAATTACACTAAAAAATAAGAGAAAACAAACGACGCAACGTTAAAATGTAGCACACACAGAAACGAACAATAATATAACAATGGCCATATTCCTGACTTGTAAGACTTTGTAGAAAAAATGGTGGGTTTGAACTGTTTTGTGGCATGCCAAAAATCGCACTTTAATGGATGTTAAAATATAATCAAAATGACCAATAATATTACAGGACTATCGTACAATAAATAGGAGAACGTATTAGACAAAGAAACAATGATTATGAATAAAAAAAGCATGTTTAAAATTCAATACGTCAAAAACGCCCTCGTCACACAAGATCCACAGTGACCCCAATATAAAGATCGAGCGAAAAGTACAAAGTTGTACAGACTAAGATCAAAAGTTGAAAAAGGCAGTGTTCAAATTCGGCTTAGTTGTTATGCTGTTTTCACCATTACAATGTTAAAATCAAAACTTTTTTTATTGGATTAAAGTATCCTCTTGAACTAGAATCAATGAAACAACAGAGACAGCCTGCTAAACCTCATATGTAGACCTATACCCTGAATTTGACTAAAGCTGTATTCTCAGTACCCGAATCTATGACAAACGAGATGATTTTAATTTTGAAATAGTAATGTCTACCACCTTAGCAGCAATAAACAAACTTCAACTGTATATTGAATTACCATTCACTACTCATTCAGTATTCAAGAGTTTGCAGCTGCGACTCAGTGTTTAAAACGTCACCAGTGTCTGCGAAGGTAGTTTGTTGAACCAGTGTATCTAAAAGAACGTCTCCGTCCAATTGTTTCAAAAAGGTTCATCAAAGGATACCAAGAGCTAGTTGGTGATTATGCCGAAGCAACTTCACAAATAACGCATGATGGTCTTGAGGTATAGGTTTTTAATCAACCTAATTACGTGTTAAAACGTTCTTTGTGTTTTAGTCTTTTACTGTAATTGATTGCTGGTAATACCTTTCTTGCGTTTCTCGGTATTTATATATCCCGCCACTGTGAAATTGTGATATGGAATTTTCAGTATGCTTGTCTTTTATAGTTGCGTATATGCCTAGTCTATTAAATCTCTACATGCCATTTTGTTTTTCCTTGCTGATAGAGTAGTTAGTTTTTACAGAAATGAAGCTTTTAACACAACGTGACCCAATTTTTGACATTTATCTATTTGGTTTGCTCATACATTGCTGTTAATATAATGTTATTTTATCCTATGTCAATGGAACAGGTTTCGATAACTATAAAAGCATGTTTGTTCCACATTTTAGATCGTTAAGAAATTCCAATGCCAAGTAAGGAATATGAAATTGTTTTCCATTTGAGTTATTTGATTTTGCAATTTATTTGTAAAGAAACTTCCCGTTTTACATTTTCCTGTGGGTTCGTTTTTTAATGTTATGTTACTTTTTGCAAAAGTATGCAACTTACTTTTTTATCCAAGTTGCTCCCAAAATTTCTAGTAGGGAATTATAGTAATTTTATGAACTCAATAGGACATTGCATAGCAACAATTTTCGAAAGAAAGAATAAAATGAAGTACAATAATAGTTAATTTTAATATAAATTAAAGGTACATTGAGACAACTGATACTCGGTATAAAAATTAAGACATAGTGCTCTCGGCAAAACCATTGCAGTTTTAACATGTTTGCATGGATTAAAATCCAATAGGCTTTACAGATTTTTAAAAATAAATGTTGAAATATTGAGTAAAGATCTGTTTTTCGTCCCTCCTAAAGTATTTAATCATATATACATAACATTATAATAAATTAATAGACATAGACATAAAAAGCCAGAAACATTCATTAGCATATCAAGCGTCTCCGAAAAGTCCCGTGACTGGAAGCTGCCGTTACAACAGTAGGTCTTTCATTTATAGGCTTTTTCCGAACGTACTCAAGATAAGTTTGTAAGAATCATGTGCAAGTCTGAAATTGTCCCATACTAATGATATGATGACATTTTGAAATGAATGTCTTGCAGCCTCGTTATCACATTTATTCGTTATCCAGGTATTTAACAATTTCTCCTGTGTATGCTGGGATGACTCTCTTTGAATTTGACTGAAATAGAAAAAAATATATGTGATACAAGCAAAATCATCAAAGAACGGTCGTCTCAAATTGGATAAGTCATAAGACGTTTTTTAATAGCATGTAACTTTATTAAAATTAAACCAAAGTTACATTCTTTTCAACTGTTTCTTCTTAATTATGACTTATATTTTGCAAAGGCACCTTCCTATTCAACGAACGTCTAATTTGCATGACAAAAATGCCATAACAACATAAAAGTGTATACTTTTTAAAAAAAAGCAGAAAATTATTGGTCAAAGTACGGCCTTCAACACTGAGGCTTGGTTTATACCAAAAAGCAAGTTATATCTATGTATGTTGAAGTTTGTTTGTGTTTTACTTCAGAGTTCCTGTTATTCCTTTGTTTTCCTCTAATAGTTGATGTGTTTTCCTAGGTTTTAGTTTGTAACCCGATTTGTTTTCTCTCAAGTATAGTACTGTTGCCCTTACTGACCTACATGTATATACAACAACAATACTGTGGGATAACATTAGATTCGAAAAGCTGACCAAGTATATGAATTAAACACACTTCTTGTCAAAAACTGAATGATACTTAAACTTTGTGTTAACATTAATATATATTATACTCATGATTTTATCATATATCAATCATGTTTGACAGAAATAGCACATTTACATATACTTCTAAAGTACTTACACAGAATCCTAAACTATGGAGGCAGTTGATGACGTTAAGGAAGGGACCTTTCCTAACTTCCCATAAGTCACCACTTTGGAATTGAAATTCTTTTTCCAGTCCATACTGTTCACAGCCTTTGTTAAAGTTTTCAATATTTGTCATAGCAACAAATGGTGACATGACCTTCTTCTGGAAGGTAATTGGTGGTTTATCGTCTTTTTTCAAAAGAATGTTGATTAACCTAAAACAGAAAAGCCGATTTTATTTATTTATTTCGTTATAATTAGTTTTAAGCAATTCATACGTGCAAATATTAACTGTATTCTTTCAATAATTAAAAACATCATCAAAGAGTTAAAGTTTAATGTTCCTTCTGAAATATAATCATAAAATAAATGTTGATTATATTGGAAAATCTTAATTCGATAGACAGCTTTAATATATTCAGGATTATACATTTACATGATTTGACATATTTAAGTCATATCTTATAACGCTTATATTGACATATTGACAAGTAATGAGTACTCCTCCTCTTCTTATCCACAGCTTAATCTCGTTACCTGTTTTCCATGTTTCAATGATTTGCAAGATTTTAACATACCTTTTTTATATTCTCCAATGACTAAATAAGAATCTATTGAACAAACCCGTGTTCTACTCCCTCTGAACAATTCACCCTTAAACGAATTTTGATATTCCATTCTCTGTATAATTTTTTCAAACAACTCTTCGTTTTTCTATGTAACTATATACCCCTGTTTTTTAAAAACCATTGTCTACATACTTAAATGCCTGTACCAAATCAGGAATAAGACAGTTGTTATCCATTCGTTTGATGTGTTTGAGCTTTTGATTTTAGAATTTGATTAAGGATTTTTCTTTTTGAATTCTCCTCGGAGTTCAGTATTTTTGTGATATTATACAATTATGGCCCGTTTAAAAGGTGAATATCCAAAATTGTCAACACAAGAAGGTTATTTCAATGAGGGCTCAGCCCGAAGTAAAATAACTTTTAAGGGTTGACAATTTTGGATATTCATCGATTTTAAGGGACCATAACTGTTTTATTATACCGAACTAACAGTGGAAGGACATTTCGAACACTTACTATAGTGTCTATATTTTTAACATAACACACAGACTGACGTTTAAAAATACATTTGTGTTCGAATTTCTCGAATTTACAACAAAAGTAGAATCTTTTTGTAAAATATTGATGGCCCTGAAAAAGACCGTTTATAAGAGATATTATCCCCGGCTTAGTATATATCTAGAATTTTGATTGGTTAACGCACGTCGTTACAAAACCCATAGCCCCTGGGTGTTGCTAACCCATATCCCCGGACGTTGCTAACCATTATCCCGGGGAACTTCACGCAAGTTTTCCTTAGTTCCATGATTGCTCCTTGTGAAATATTGAATTCTGTAGATTATCCATGATGTTTGCAATTAAGTATTTAATTCATTAACGATTTTGTCCTATTATGCCGATCATTTACACTCATTTCATTAAATGCATCACTTGACTGCCACATTTTCAAGGAATGGGACTTCTGACCTAGCTATGCAAATGACCCACATTGACGTCACACCATCTATGACGTAACTCTCACAACATTGAGCGCCAAATTTGACTCAGTCCAGTTTCTCTGTCTCCGTATTAAAAACGTCTCATATTTGACTACCTGTAAGGTTCTACCAAAGGTAGTACCCTACACCCCGTAAAAAATATGTAAAATTTCCAAATTTCAATTAAAAAAAAATTAGATAATGAAAAAAACGTTGTTTTCACGTTACACTTTGTACCCGAATTTCCATAAAACTTGCCCGATTCGGACTACGCCTCATGGTGTACTGGGGTACTTCAGGGTGTTAAAATATCCATATCTACGGATATGAACGTAGATAACTTATATTATCGGCTGCTGGCACTCTCAGTTCTTTCATGTCCAAGGCCTTATTTCCTCGTCTCTCGATGGGCTTCCACATGTGTAACGTGAACGCTACCATTTTGTTTATTTACGTCTGTGACGTCATTTTCATGGGAGGTAACTCAAGTTCAAATCAACAAACTCAAAAGGTTATTCACCTGTGAATAATAGGGTTATATTCACCGCAGGTGTAAATATTTAGGGTTATTCACCGCTGGTGTAAATTTTAAGGGTTATTAGTCCTTCCTTGCAATTGAATGAAAATTAACTCAATTATTCCATGTCACGTGATAAGGTTTCACCCAATAGAATGGTTTGAAATATATGTAAGGTATAATAATACGTTTTACATCTTGATGTTTTAGCATTCCAATAAAGGTTAATCCAAAAACGCTTCAGACACATGAAACCTATAACAGTCATTTGCATTTACTAGAACTTGGTTTTTACCACTGCTGATGGCCTGTTAGTCCCAGAATTCCTCGGTTTTAGTTTGTAACCCGGATTTATTTTCTCTCAATCGATTTACGATTTTAAAACAGCGGTATACTACTGTTGTCTTTTTTAGAGTAAAATAAGTTCAGTAGTCATCGCTTTGCTACTACCATAACTATTACCAAACTGTTCTGAAATTCCCCGTTTAAATATTCAATAATTATTGATAAACATATGTTCCTCCTTTATAAGGCAAAGATGAGTGTTTCTTATAACGGTCCCGATTTTCCATATTGCATTTAATGTTTCTTTATGTCTTTTCATCCCTGTCTTTTAAATGATTAATTTTGAGCGTATCTGATGAAGGATAATCAAGCAAATAAAAACTTGCGAACGCAGATTACTCTAATAAAACATTTAAACAAAAAAGAAATTATAATGACGACTAGGGGATTTTTAGACATTAAAGACAATATAAATGAAGAATACTTGTAAGCTTGATTGATTGCTACATCCTCTTTTTTTAATAAACTGAGATGACAGAATATATCAATAAATATTTTATTTATTGTAACATAAAAAGTAAGGTTGACAGACAATTCGATCTTTTTTCTACACGGGAATATCAGTGAACTTTTGATTAATAAATGTATCGAAATTTTTGATGCGTTGTCTTTTTAATTGTTATTTTTAGAAACACAAATCTAAATCATTGACAATATCTTTTTTGAAACTAAGAAAACATGGATTAGCGATTCAAGCGGTTCCGCAAAAACACTTGACCGGAAGCTGCCGTTTTTTAAGTGTTCAGTCTGAGGTTGTTCAGTGTTATTCCTCTGTACGTACATCAGTCCTCATATTGTTAAAAACTATTTGAATTGTAAATGTATGCAAATTAAAGATAAAAAATGTCCAATCTAAATGAAATGATGACGTAATGCCATGAGTCCTTGCAGCATTTTGTATCACATCTATTCGTTGTCCAAGTATTTACGAATTTCTCCTGTGTATTTTGGAGTAGCTCCCTTTTTGTTTGCCTAAAATAGAGACAAAGAGATAAGTATGTCGTTTTGGTAATTGAAATGAAAACATATCATAAATTCAATCATTACATCTCATAAATAATGAAACAGCAGGATTTCTGATGTTTTCCAAAAATTCACATTCTGCGGTTTTCAAATTATTTGACTGGATATTAATATCTGTTCATTGCCCTTTTTATAATTCGGATACAAGCCGCATATGACATATTGTGAATCAGCTGATATTAAACACGAATTGTTCATGTTTTGTTTACGTAACGCTAACTCATATTTCGCATACTCGATTGTAACATATTCTTAGTAATATAAAAATGACTGGAAAGTAATTTCTATAATAAGTCACTTTAATTGTCTGTATTATTTAATTATTTTTGTAAACTGCATTAAGATTGTATTACTCCTTATTCCTTGGGTTGCGTTAAATTTTTCCCCAGTACTGCTGTTAATAGCTATACTCGTGAAGTCTTTGAGTTGTTAGCAGCAGATATGATTGTATATTTGTGCACAATGCTTTAATCTAATATTCTTCATTTTTCTCCCAACAGCATGGAATTTAGAAATACAACACCATGGTTTTACATGTGCAAAAAAAATTGCAAAACGGCATTCAAACGTCACTGGTGAGTCCTTTGTACACGGAACGCGCATCTGGCATACAAAATTTCAATCGGTATGTTTAATAAGTGTATTTATGGTATGACTGTGTGCCAATGCTTGATATACTAATACTGGTTTGAATTCTACTTTCAACTGGTTATGGTTTAAGTACAAACTCTTTGGTGACTTCTTAGCGTTCTAAGTTTCAAATATTGATTTGATCTGCATGTATACTACACTTACAACAAATCCTAAGCTAGAGATACAGTTGATAACATTGAGGAAAGGACCTTTTCTTACTTCCCACAAATCTCCACTTTGGAATTCGGATTCTCTGTCTACGCCATAATCTTGAATGCCTTTGTTGAAGTTTTCAATGTTTGTCATGGCAACGAAGGGTGACATGACCTTCTTTTGGAAATTGATTGGTGATTTTCCATCTTTTTTCAATAAAATATTGATCAACCTATGAAAAATGTTAAACCATTGTAGAAACATTTGTTACAATAGTTCAAGGAAATTTGTATTGAAAACAAGGGAAACACAAGTCAATCGGCCATTTAAAGTCTAAAGAGATTGCTAACGTTAACATAGAGAGGCTATTTCTTCACGGGAATGGTTCTTTAAATTAGACGTATAGATATATAAAAAAGAAGATGTGGTATGATTGCCAATGAGACAACTGTCCACAAGAGACCAAAATGACACAGACATTAACAACTATAGGCACCGTACGGCCTTCAACAATAAGCAAACCCATACCGCATAGTCAGCTATAAAAGGCCCGGATATAACATTGTAAAACAATTCTAACGAGAATTATTAATATGAGCGTATAATAATTTTGCCGACAACCTTTAAACATTTATACAATTTAAAATAAATAGAATAATGAGATGAAAACACGTGCTTTGCTAGAATGTTGAGACAAAGATTGTATTCGAAAATAACTATTGTGTACAAATCAAGAAGAAATTAAAAAAAAACTGTGATGCTACTTTTCCTTCTTATCTTCTTCAATTTATTTGTATATGAAGACTTTGACAACATGTCCGCATCGATAAAATGAAATTCTTAAGTAATGTATTTTACTTCAGATAAACTTATTTACAATTCAATTCAACTACTTAAGGACAAATGCTCAATTTATGACAGACATGCTAAACAAAATTGTACAATGAACATGTATACTAGACTATCCTTCCACTATAGTTCAACTTACCTAAATGATTTATTTCACAAAGCATGAAGATCTGCAAATGTGCAATCAAACAGCATTCAAGCAGGTAAAGCGTTCAGTTCAAAACCCAGGGAGCCAATCATATAGCTTCCGTAAAAGCAGATGATCGAATATGTCCAGATGAAAATGTTACCGACGCGTGAATATGAAATCGCTAGTGAATCAACATATCGGTACAAGTTCAATGTTCTGTGAAATATTATAACAAGATTCGAGTTTAAAGTATCCGAAAATTCTTATTGAATGTGGATATTCAACTTTCAAAGAAAAGTGAACTTTCCTTAAGGTTTCTGACAATTGTATATGATTTAAAGCGGTAAATAAAGTTCACTTAACAACAATTTACAAAATCTATGTGCAAATATCTCTTTTCGTGGTTTCAAATATTAACTAAATACGGGAAGGGTATGAGCAATGTGTATAATAGCATGTATATGTATAAATTTGAACATACATAATGAAATGTAAAATGTTT
The DNA here is from genome assembly GCA_019925275.1 of Mytilus edulis. Lineage (NCBI taxonomy): Eukaryota > Metazoa > Mollusca > Bivalvia > Mytilida > Mytilidae > Mytilus > Mytilus edulis. Next base: position 100,033,815 of record CM034351.1, on the reverse strand, counting down.
GATGAAATCGACAAATGAAACAGAGCAATGAGCAGAACACAGGCAATAGTAAACAGTTGTTAATGTTATGCATCAATTAGATGCAATAATTTTAAACTTTCATACAAACACAAATAATAAAATTTCTAAACGATCAAATTGGTATATAATAAAGAGAAAAACAAGATCATTAGAATCTTATTTTAGAGAGTGCTATGATTTTAGTTCATCGACAAGTATGCCGTTAAAACAATTACACATCTATCCACGTGTGTATGCCAGTGACATGGGAACATGCAATGAAGAGTAACATTCGGTGGTATAATACATTTGCATTGTTTTGTATACAAGATAAATTATGTTTTAAAACTGCTGAAAAATAAATACGAAATTCTACAATGGTCAAAGGGAGTATCAAAACTAAAATCGTGCAGTAATGCATTGACATTGAAATCAATTTTACAATATATTTAGGCATACATATAGTTATGGTATTTACCCATGCATACATTATCATTAGCAAATTAGCATATTTTTTCATTTCATTTTCTAACAAACAGGACATGTGTACTGTATAAGTATAACGATGTTTTACCTTAATCATTTATCAAAGATAAGAAACACAAAAACAAATCCTAGCACTTTAATAAAGACCAAATATCAACGAGTATGCTATGCTTTTAGCCAACAAACCAAAACTTAATTTACTTTGTAAACATTATGTTGATTTTTTATGCATTCCATTAAAACACTACATTTCATTTTGAGTTCATTGAATAAAGTTAACGAATGGGATCAAAATTAACAGATATTGAAATGTAAGTAGTTAATTGAAATACGTTTTTAATAAATATTCATTTGGTATTCATTTGTTTCGAAAGCATGCTAAATGTATATGCAACATATAGTTTAAGATTAAAAATATCAGTATGTAGAATGTTTCTAGCGTTTTTTGCAGAAATAACACAATCAAAGAAAAAGTTATGAAAACTAAGTAAGCGATGCAACAGCAACAGAAGACTGAAACATAGCTACTCACTTGCAAAGTGCAACACCGTCCCTTAAATGGTTGCAAATTGACTTCCAATCAGTGCCAGGCTATAAAGGAAAGGAATAAATAAACACAAGCCAAATTACTAGTCTTTTATATCTATATATAGACCAGGAAATCGACTGGAATGATATATGGGTAAAGGTGAAGGACGTCTTCGAAAACAAAATTAAAATATTAGACTATTACTTTTCAATTTAAAACAAAATTAATTCATTTTTAAAATAGTTTTTGAATTTCGAAGACCTACATTCACAGTGGTAATGATGAAAAATGAATCTTGAGGTTAGATGTGTGTGGTTGCTATGGTTACTATTACAAACATACCTTGGCTCAGCCGCAATGCTTTAATAACCAAAAATACATGTCTACTATTCAAATGTTGACAGTCAATTTTCAAATATTTTTCTAATTTCACAAATGCAGTTTATTTTAATATGGAAGGCGGTTGTAAAACAAAAAAGGCGTTGTTCGAGACTCTTCAGAAACATGTTACGTCATTATATATTCAAATTATGGGATTCAATAGACTGAGCTTTTCAAAAAGGATGCGGACTTTTCTCAAATATAATCAGCACATTAATATTCTAAAAGTAACACAGAGTTTTCTAAATGTAGTCAGATTAAAGAAATATTCTAAAATGAAATTTCCTAGTTAAATTCAAATGAACTGATCTAGGCAAAATAACGTGGTCCCTACACATGCAACAGCCTCTATCATAAAATGAATGTTGTAATGTCCTTATTATGCGCCACAAAATTATAACTTCATAGACAGCAATGATTTATGTAGATATGCATAATTCATGATTTTCTGTTGATCTTTATATGTTGAAAATTAGTTAAGATGGAAACTATATAACTCAGTCATCTTAAAGAGTGCGTAAAAGAAATTATGTATATGTAAGCGGCAATAAGTGAAATTAGGCATTAAGCGTAAATCCTAGGCAATAAGCTAACGCCTAGGCATTAAGTTATTGCCTGAAATTTTCAGGCATTAAGCTTATTTCCTGAAATTTGATGATGATTATTCATCCTATTGCCGAACATAATATTAGGCAATAAGTAAACTCTGGAATGTATGCATATTTAGTGATTTATTCTTCATATAAAGTCGTAAGTAGGCAACATTAAGATATGATTGTTTGCTCACACCATTTTCCAATTGCTTTATTGATAAGTAAGTTTTCTTTGTTCACAGTTCCAAAACTTGTGATATCAAAATGAATTCTACACAAATTTCTATAAGTTTTCATATTTTTAGATTATTATTTGAAGCGTTTAAATACAAATAACATATTTTATTAGTGTTTCTATTTGCGGTCTCTTGTGGACAGTTGTCTCAATGGCAATCATACCACATCTTCGTTTTTTTTATATATTTAGGATGAAATTGGGCCCTGTAGTTTGCATCAGTTCAATATTTTTTTTTTCTTTTGCAATAATAAAATAAAATATTTGAAGTACTCAGTATCTATATGAAAGATGTACGATTATATTAACTATTTACAATTCAATTCTAATATAAAACGTAGTTAAATATGTTTTTTTTTACTTATTTTCTTTCTTTCAAAGAGTTTAAATGTACAATTATAATATCAAAATTATGTATTACCCTTAAAGGAGTAGGTCCGGTAAGACCCCTTTTTGGCCCAAAAATATAGCAGTTTTACAAAATTGTTAAAATGTAAACTTTATCTTTGGTCTTGATCTCTTTGCTCTTAAACATCTCTTTTCATAATTAGTTACTTTTTTTAAAAGAGTAAATTCAATATCGGTCGAAAATGAGTATTGATGTAATATTTGCATTTAAAATTAAATTAAATATATTACTCAATAAAGTAGTTTTGATAAATAATGCTATTAATATGTTTTAATAAATGATCTACACACCGTATTGACTATAAATAAAACTTACGATTGGGTCGTGCTCGCTGCCGAGTATGGCGTTTACCCAGTTGACTACGTGAGTAGGAGTTCCTGCTGCTTCCTCTCGGTCGTAGTTCTAAAAATAGATCAAAAATATTAATGACGTAATAACGTTCTAATGTTCTAAAAATAGAACATGTTCATTAAAATATTTATGATACAAGTTATTTTCGTTACAGTGTTCTAATTCAAATTTAAGTTTTTATTTAGATGAATATTCAATCAACTTCTAATGAATTGTTTAGGTCGACTTAATAATAAAAATATATTCTAACTTACAAAAGTCATGAAAAATACAAATCTAAACTTACATAAGATATAAAAGTTTAAATCATGGTTACAGTTTCTTTCTTTTTTGCTGTGTTTTGTACGAATCAAAATAAATTAAAGCATCCAAATTCATTCAAATCTCTGTATTTTAGCATTGAATTTGGTTAAACATTATATATCTCATATTTTGTAAATAAATCATCAAAATCAAGAGGAAAAGTTAAACAAACTTATATTAACATATATCATTATTTCCTTAAAATACATGTGTACAATAATATATAATAACATATTCAAAATAAAGTACATATCAAATTCAACTAACAGTAAAAAGAAGTAACCGTTTCAATTTCATAAACTTTAAATAGTGAATGATTAAATAATTAGAATTGTTAAAACAAGGTATTTTCTTGCTATGCTGAACAGTATGAATAGTACGAGAAATGTCAATACTGACATGTGTACAAGCCAGAATAAAATAGAATTAGTGTAAATTAGTATACATGTAGCACAATGTATATATGTAGAGAGAGTAAAAGGAGAAATATAGATAAATATATATCACTATCCATATTAACTCCTTAAAATAAATTATAATTCAACAATGCTATAAAAAATACGTTAAACGGATTGTGATTTCATAAAATTGGTGCTTGTTACATTTTTATTACTTGTATTAACTGAAAAGATAATCTTAAGTTAAATCCTTCAACTTCCAGCACTGGTATCTAGAAAATACGTATGAACATAAAACACATCACACAATAGGTGTAGTTCAGAATGTGATATGATTTTTATGCGAGAATTCAACATATAATAAAACAGACCATGAAAATGAACGCAGATGAAGCGATTGTAGGACGATTATATATTTTCAAATAATTTGAATCATGTATCAGTACATGTTGGTTTTGGGACATTAACATTTTGATTTTAAATCTGTTATACAAAAAGTTTGTTATACTTCATTATACTTGCTGCGCCAATTAAAAATTATTTCAGCCATTCGTATAATCCGGTACCATTAGTTACGTCCATTTAACACTGCCACCATGCTTAAGTAAGTGTTTAGCATAGTATAGTTGTTTCTCTTGTATGTAAATATTGAACTATGTTTAATCAAATTTTGAACGGTACTTTATGTGTATAATATAATGTAGCTAATTTATTTCATGCAAATGATGTAACGTTGACTTTGCACTATATCCCTAAATAGGTCCAGATTTTGAAATAATATATAAAATTGAGACATGGGTATATCCCTATCTTTCGGCAATGATATAACAGCATGTCTTATTCTTCTAAATTTTGAAAAGTTTTCAGGGTACATGTTAATGCTGAAGTCAAATAGACAAACAATCGCAAATTTATATTTCATGAAGTTAAACGTGAATACATAAATGATGCCATCCACAGAAAAATTATAACTCGATCAACCATGCGTCATTCTATCTATTGCTTTTTAGTATACTTACATTGTGTACATTTCACAGTTACATGTATGCGTGCAATAAACTAAAAACTATATATATAAAGTGATGCGCCATAGTTGTATGCTAGTGCGGTTACATTTTGCATTGTCAACGTCACGACAAATTTGGCATATATATGTGTTTTATATTCTAGCTACATTCTATTAAATGGATTATACTGTACAGAGAAACAACTAGCTCTAGATCTTACTAATTCCAATTTACGTTGCACTTCATAGCCTAATCCTGACTTAGAAGCTCGGAAGGACATCCTCGGCCCTCAATGTGTAGTGTTTTCTGTTGCTTATACTGCGAATAAATGATAAATGATATTAGTGGGATAATGAGACAAAGGGACACCACTCTAAGTGTTATTTGTCATTTGAGTTATGACGTCAGACTACTACACTCTTGGTCACGACGATGAATCACGACACTAGCTGAATACCTTATTCCACATTGAGTTTTATTTTTAATGAGGCCAAGCTATGTAATTATTTTTGTTTTAAAGCAACATTATATTTACCACATAAAGGAACGAAAAGTAAGCGTGCACTTAGTATGATGTTGCACCAGTGCAAAGATGACTTCAAATGATCAACGTCATCAATGACGAAAATGTGTTTGAAACAGTTTTGTAAGCTTTGTGTAACAATAAATGGGTAATGGCATGAATATCGGTGAATATTATCCCTCGTAGAATGTATATTGTACCCGTGCAGTATACTAATCTACTCAGGACAATATTTACTCAGAGTCATGCTCATATCAAAGACAAATGTGGAATAAAACATTCAATAATCAAGTGTCACGATCACGTGTCATGCCGCTTACCGCTTCCATCTTCTTTTCCACTTCATATCCCAAGCCGGATTTATTTGCACGACCACTTCCAGACATCTTGAAATTCTGATTATCTGTACATAACAAAAGTATATACACTTAAAAATAAATGCTTACTTCTTCCAATTTCTTTTCAACTTTTAACCCAATACCGCTTTTTGAAGCTCTGCCACTCATGGTTGCTGATATGTCGTACTGCTGTTTATTGAAAAGTAAAAAGAAATACAAATACTCTTTTCAATTAAAAAAAAATATCTGCTTTTAGAAAGTTTAAATGAGGAGAGCGTCAAGTCCATTAATGAGTCAACATATAAATTAGTAAGAAATTAATAAAAGAAAGGGAATAGTAGCAAGTCTATCAGTAACACTGTATCGTAGATGCCGTGGTGTACAAATAGTTGAAGGTTGATCGCTTGTACACAACTAGTTTTGAAATGAATCTCAAATGCATTCACTATTTTGTGTCAAATAGTGTATATTTTTGGTATTGATGAAAAGGATATAAAACATTTTTCTTTTATTTTCCAATAAACATTTTTTTGTCAAACATTGTATAGCATGTTATGAACAAAAAAAGCAGAATTAATCAATCAATTGTTGTCAGATAACCCTAATCTGAACAGTTACCTTTAATTACACACAAAAAATAACGGTTTCCTTTACGTCATTGGCAAATTTTCAAAACATTGTGCAAATTACTAGATTTATGAGTCAGACTCGCACCTGCTTTCTCCTTAATTTGATTACTTCGGTTTCAAGGGATTATAGATGTTAGCAGTTTATATCTACAAGGAAGCAACAAACGTGATAGTAACATCTTCAAATCCTAGCATCAATATAGTCCTAAAAATCGCAAGATCAGCAGTACACAAAGACTCTGTTAACTGGGTAACTTTGAACAAAGAAACTGAGATAAACAATCTAGAATCAGTTATCAGCAAAAGTACTGTAAATAAACCTATTTCAAGAAGGAACTCATCCGAATATTTTGACAGCCAGATAATGGTGATATTGTTTCAACGTCAAGAACGCTACATCTTTAGATTTTCAATATATGTATATAACTTCTGGTCTGATGAAAGAGGAAGACTGTGTAAACAAAGTTTCATAGTTTATCAGTGATACATCTTTTTATAATACCAAAATACAGAAAGAGTCGAACACGCAAGAATTACTTTAGTTTTATCCTCGAGATGATAAATTCAAAAGAGAGGCGAACGATATGAAATGGACAATCAAACTCATAAGCCGAAAACAACCTGACAACGCTATAAAATGGCAAAAATTGAATTATGACCAAAACACAAACAAAAGCATATAAACTACAACGTAAAAACTTAAGAATGAGCAAATCGAACCAAACAAAAAAAACAATCTGGTATATAAGAGTGCTTAGGAAAGGTAAGCAGGTACTTCTCAATATCTGGTACCCATGGTGTTAAAACTGTCAGATGTCAAAATTTAGAAAGCGAAAAAAAAATGTGCGTATTGTGCAATTCAGATGCTATTAGTTATGAACTCAATTACATTTTACTGTTAACTTTTCGTAACTTAAGAAAACTATGCATTAAATATCATTATTGGAAAAGACCTAATACAATTAATTAAGTGTCATGAATTTATGAATGTTCAGAACCAATGATCTTTGTAAACTTATTAAGAAGATCAACAACCAAGAGAAACTTAACTGGCTGTATAACTGTATGTGTCTCTTTTCGTGTGATAATTATGTAAATGTAAAGATATATATATAATTATCTCTTTAATTTGCTCATTTAAGTACAATGTAAAATCCGGGAAAAAATTAAAAAAAAAACTTGTGTGTCCTTTAATCAAAAGGCATGTATATTAGATATGAAGAAATATGGCAATCGTCTGCGCAATAAAAAAAAATATATGATCGTTTAAAAAATAGAACTATTCTGCTTATCTTGTTTCTACAAGTAAAAACAAGGACCGATAGTTTAATTTCTTTATAATCCAAAACAAAACAAAAAGACTGCAGATAAAAACATTATTCACTTTAAATCATTTCAATGTTTAAGTACAGAACAGACAACAAAGTACTTATATAAGAGTAAAAATACAAGCATATGTAAATGTTTGATCAACATTACATCTTTAAAACCGAAAGTTGTGTTCTAAAAATTTTAATATTTAAAAAAAATATTCGATTTTACATAAAACTTTTTAAATAAAGACGTACTGTTTAATAATTAAAGGCCAACGGATCACATCTTAAAATTTCACTTTTAAGATAAATGCTTAATCTATTATAAAAGAAACATTTTTACTTAAAACTAATAAATTGCTTGCACTGCGTCGACATCTTAAATAGTGAAATCCAGAGTTCCACGCAAATAGATTTGATTAACCTTGACCGCACATGCTTTACTGACTTACACGTGCATTATTATCTTATCTATTTTTATCATCACCAGTGCCTTATATTTACATACGCCTGTGTGTGTGAGTCATGGAATCTACTGCAGTGGAAGATGTTTTGACAAATGTATTTCAGCAATGCGGAAATAGCATAACAATTTAATACAGTTGTTAGAGGATAAGATCAAGACAGATTATAATTAATAGTTAAGAGCTCTCGAGGCAGCCATTACCGCACAAGTACTATGTAATCACATTGTAATTGAATTTTATGAATGTATCAGATACTTATCGTCAAATATGCACACTTGAAAAAGACATACACCAGGAATTTGTTATATTCCAATTTGACGTTGAAAAAGGGGGGGGGGGGGGGGGGGGGGTGAATATAGATACACATCCAGGATTTTAAACTAGAGACAAAATAATTCGACCACTGGTGTATACCGCTCAATATCAAATATGAGCAAAGCATGATAATCTACAACAATTTAATAATTTCAGAAGTTGGCACATTGTACAACCATTGAATCCTCCTTGGCTAATACTTGTCTTTTTGGTTACTTAGAACATGAGACCATGATATCTTAAGACCTGTAGAAATCTTAACTTGCTTAATACAGTAATTCCTAAAGTTGGTGTATTACCAGTTATTTGACTCAGATTCGATTTACGAGGCCTGAGTTATTAATATTGACAATATATCCGAGCTGTTTATCCATGATACCTTGTTTTATACTGTAATCGACATCGTTGTAATCCGATTGCGTTATCAGAAATTAGGATCAAAGAAATCAGATTATCAGAACTAATCCTTGATAACAGTATACATCTTTGATTCACCATATGATCAGTTCATTGCTGTGGAAATTCACAACCAGCAAACGTTGTTGAATACATGAATCAAACGCCAAAACCAGTCCAAAACGTAACTTTGGTTTTTTATGAAATGAAAATTCAAAAGTATTTAATAAAGAACATGACGACATGAAGAGCTTGTAGAGAGCAAAACAATTCTATTTTATTCTTACTCTTACGTTTATTTCTTTGAAATTAAATTTAATAAAAAAAAAACCATGAATTATATTTAACTTTTCGTCATATTTTCACTAAGTCTGTATTTAAAATTATAATAAACACTAAGCGTAATACAAAAATGTATACATGTACGTATGAACAATCCTCTTCAGTATAAATTAAGTTCAGAAAATAATGTTTCTATTTATGGTAACTGAAATTATGAACTGCTACTTGTATTTTCGATTTTGCTATTGGTATTTGATACATTTTAGTGATATAATATTTGCATTCTTGAAATATCTATGTTTCCGAACACGTGAATTACTGGGTGAAATTATATAAGAAACAGTAGAAAATTTAGAAGCGAAAAAAACATTTCCAAAAATATACCGACTGCTTAACCCATCAATCAGACACACACAAGTACGTATCAGCTAATTACTAATGGCACAAATATGTCGGTAATATTTATAGCTGATTATGTATCTCCTCTGAGACTTAAAATAGCACATCAGCAGGATTTGTTTTCAATTCGTGCAGAATAAGCAAAATAACAATAAAATACACAAATTTTCGATATCAAAATATTTTGGAAAGATAGAGCTTTCTTGATAAATTTACGTCCTTTGAAATTTAATATGATTTTGAACAGAGTGCAACCCTTGGCCTTTAGGGTTAACAGATTGAAGAGCAATATAGCAAGTATTGTCCCCAAAACATAGTGGGCACGTGACACAAATAACTTCAGCTCTGATGATGATCAATACATATACATATAAATTCCTATTGAGAAAAACGGACAGAAATACTCAGTAACATCCAGAATGTGCACATCTCACCACTTGTAAGAGTGTATATGTAAATAAATATGATTTAGCAAACATTTTGACATATTTTCCTTATAATATTGAAATATTGACGACAATTTAACGTCGCTCTAGATACAATACTAACTGAAAGGTTTAAGCATATAATGTACATTTTCATGCATATTGTAATCTGTTTCATATATAAACAGGTCTTTCCTGAATTGGTTTTATTCTAGAATATCGAGATAAAAAAGGTTTTTTTTCTGAATTGTTTTTATTCTAGATCATCCAGAGAGAAAAGGAGGGGGGTCGTTTCTGAATTGATTAAATAGTGAACTATCTAGATAAAAGGGGAGGGTTGATGACGCAAAATACTATTCACCTGTCCCAATTCAGAAACCACGTATGTGGTTGTTATTGTTTCTTAATGTGTTATTAAAATGTATTGTAAAAAATTTCAATAGTCTCTATTGTATTAGTTCGCATGATGTATGGATAAAATGTTTGTCTGTAGACTGTAAGATTAGACAATCATTTGTTTTCTTCAAATAATCTCCTTAAATGGCATATAAACAGCTTGGAACTTTTGAATATATTCATAAATTTGAACTTTAATATTGAATCTAAAACTACAAATGTATTAGGTTAAACCTGGTGACCTATAGTTGCTATCGTCTATGTATTTTTTTGGCATTTGCGGAGAGTTGTTTCGTTGGCAATCATATTTAATCTTCCTATTTTTATGATAATATTGATATTTGAAATTGACATTGCCACCAAGGCATATTGAAGTATATTGTGATTAACAAGCAGAAGGAACCAAGATTTGATGCTCTACGGAGAAATATATACTTGTAACAAATGAAGGGTAGTCAAGCACACCTATATTATGATCTCTCAAGAAGCTTTGCTTTAAAAACTAGTGTTGTTGGGTAGCTGTCTTACATTGTATATGCGTTTATCTCACATATCTACTTATACAAGAAGGTATAAAACGAAGAAACGTGTGCTTCCTTTACGAAATGTGATTTATTAAGTAGTTATGTTATAGGCTTATGTTATCGCTTTTGATATGCAATGCAGCAGTTAAGCTTTGTTTTTTCCTATCTTGTCTCTCTTGCAAACCGTTCATAATACTACATGTAAAAGTGATTGAACTATAGCATGAAAATCGTTCCGCTGAGAAGATAAAATCTCACTTCCTTGTTCCTGGTTTAAACTTCCTGAATGTGTACCAAATCTACGGAACGAATCGGAAAATAAAGAAACTACAGTGAAAAGTGGTCAAACATTCATTAAGTTGATACATAATATTTATAAAAAGGTAAAGTATACTTACTCTAAAGATTGAAACCCTTCCTTCCTACTCCGTACAACAGGCGAACTAACGTGAAAATATTATCAAATTCCTCGTTTTCACCAACCGCCCTTCGCCTACTTCTATCCTTTTATAGACAGACAACACGCGCCCATCATCTGATAAATACTTTGGTTCGCTTAGTGAAGGGTAACTTGAGACACAACGATAACATAGCGTTGCTTGAGTCAACGGTAGAAAATATACAGCAAATAATTAACTTTCGCTGTGTATTTTTTATATATATTTATGACTCGCGTTTTTTGTTTTACTTGTGAAATTATTAATGAAAGAATTTCAACTATTTATCTGCTTACTCGTGTGTTGTTATTATAGGAATTTATTATATTTTTGCAGTGGGATTTGTGCTTATTGCGAATAAATGTCTTTGAGAATAGAAAACACAAGCGTTGTATGATGATATCACATGCAGATAATTTTATTTTCATAAATCAATTGAACTAGATTAAATTTTTCAAAGATGCACTATTTTAGATTCTGGCAAAAAAACATCATAAGCAAAAATTAAGCTTCATTGTAGCAGCTTTATCTAACTTGATCTCTTAATAACTTTTCCAAAGTTGTTTTTAAAAGGATAATTTTTCGAATGTGTTTTACACGCGACATTTTATTTTAATCAGTTTGCAAGATATAAAAAAAAACTGTGCATGTACTCTAATATTTGCTGCTGGATGTTTGCGGTAAATCAATTAAATTTTAAACTTTTCAAAATTTTTCGGAATTTTATTTAAAAAAAAATCTGACGCGGTCTACAAACAATGGTTCACGGCTTACTTATATCATACAAATTATTTAATAAAACATCAAGGTTCGAAAAATAATTTCGAAATATTACCAGACAGAGATCATATTGTGTAATTTAAGAACTAGAAATCACAAATTGACGATTGAAACTGGTGGATGGGACGGTTCAGAAAGACAGATAACATAGTGTAATGCATGTTAATGTCATGAATTAGGTGACGACTTTCATTTTCTTTTGAATTGCAAATCTGCAGTCGACTCAAGAACACTTTTTTTTATATTTTGTACTTGAACAGAGTAAAATTCAAGTATTTGAACTTTATAATTTACTGCAAATACAGCATAGAAATAATTTAATTATAAAAAAATATCTGTTATGAAAGCTATAAATTCAAAGCAGGTTCTTTTGAGTAGCATTTGCCAATCTATTCATTTAAATAATCTTGTATATCAATTATAACAATTTGAGTTTGTCAGGTGCACGAAGTATAATGTATGCTATGTTTTATATTTTCATTCTGTGTTCCAGTGTAAACAATGGATTTAAGAAAATGATCTTGTCTTGATTATATAGATATATTAGACAAGCTCAGTGTTATTGCAAAAAGGTTATAACTAATATATCTGTCGCAATTAATAAAATATCTGTACTATTCGAATTACATACTATTTTGTTTTTGACCTCGTTTTACTTAGATTATGTTTGACTGAAATAAATAATAAATAAATCGATGAGTAATAAGTGTCATTCCGATGTACATATGTATTTATACGTCTTTTACACTGACACCACTTAGCTTATACCTCCGGGTAATAAATAGATAAATAGCTAAGTATGACAATTGCCAAAACATGTGAGTTTTTTCACACTTGTATAATTCTTGTTTGTTCTGCACTAATTTTGGTGATTGTTTGTACTTAACTATACTAATCATCGAGCGAAACGCATCACTCTTCTTTGGGTCAATTGAATCATAATTTATGCTAATATCATTTGCATGGCAAAATACAAGGAATGCCTGCAAATCCGTATACTTAACGGAACATTGAAGCTATCATAACAGTTTGAATTATTGTCTCACTGTACACACTTGACCATGAATGAGTGAAAATGCATGGGTGGATACAGCCATTTCTAAAAGGGTTCTCCAACCCAGGAGCAAGGGGGGCCCAAATATATGTCCCTATTCAAACGCCTTGGTCGTCTTTAAATCGGGGGTTCCACTACCCGGACCCGTCCTCCCCTCGCGGATCCGCCACTGGAATTTGTAAGAACATTGACTTTGGTTTAAAACTGTGTTATTATACATGCCAGATATTGTTTAATATTGTGGAGTTATTTTAAATTTAAATCGGAATTAATGATTTTTTTGCATGTTCATAGAATTGTTAATGGTATAAAATACGTCAAACACCTCTAAATAAAATTGAATTATTTGTGTTCCTATATATATGTTGGATTCTTTCTCCCTCGTATTTAACGGGTACAAATGTACGCATGTATGTTATCGCACATCAGTTACGATGGGTTTGTTAGTCCAACGTTTCGTTAGTCTTAAGGTCCGCTAGTCTTTAGTTATTAGTCAATTTGAAGGTATGTTTGTATATTTTCCGTTGTCCGAATCTCAGTCCTGTAACACGCATGTGGTAATTATCTAGAGATTAATACATGGCCTTTTCCATATCGGCCCGGGTATCATCCCGAGACCCCCATATCAACAAGAGACTATAGTCTGGGAACCTGTCACAATACCGTAAGCGTACTTCACTGCATTGGCTGGACTATGGTTCAGAACGGAGTCGTCCACAGATTTACGTGCATTCTATACAAAAGTTCAAATTTTCTTTAAAAATATCCATTCAGCAATGTTGAAACAAATATCTTAGTTAATTTGTTTTTGTAGTTGAGTAAAACATTTCAAAGTTTTATATTAAGGTGGTGCCTAACACTACAGGGAGATAACTCTGTAAAATCAGCTAAACGTTTTAATTATGTTGTGTTGTTAAGGGAATGAATATTAAGCTTCTCAATGATCAATATAGTATTTGTCAAACTGCTATATAACCGGTGAAATTTTTCTGATAAATTGGTTGGTTAAAATTTTTTGAAATTTTTATATTTTTGTCAAAGGGTTAATTAAAGTAAATATTTTGTCAAAATTTTATAAAAATTAAACGAGCCAAATAAATTTTAGTCAAGGTTTTGGGTACCACCTTTTAAAAACGTTTCAGTCATATGTTTTGGTATATACAATCTTGAAGTCTTAGTTTTTAGAAAGAACAATCCTCCTTCCCTTGAATACTATTATCTTATTCCAGTGTAAGCTAGTAATATGTCAAATAACTACTGTAATCACTAGCCAGTCATCACTGATGTTGTGAGTTCGAACCCCGCTCGAGCGTGTGCACTCGACTCCAATCTTAATTGACAAGGATTGTCAGGTTTTCTATATCGAAGCTCGGTGGTTTTCACAGGGCATTCTGACTTCCTCCACCAATAAAAACTGGCAGCCACGAAATATCGCAAAAGCGGTGCTTAAAAGTGGCGTTAACACATCAAAAATCTAAATTCAAATATTATGTCAAATATGTATGTTTTTACATGTATTTTTGGAATGTCAGGCTTTAATTCGATACTGGCGAACGTTTCTTTCTTAATTTAGACGATTTCTGTCTCATGCAGGAACAAGCGTATTTTTCTTAGAGTTGCATCGCTTTAATAAGCTAAAATCATAAACGGCGGTATATTTTAAGCATGTGTACACTTTCTTCAATATAACTATTATGGGTTTCTGTTACAAAAAATTTAAATGACTATATGTGTTCTAATTTATCCCCCTTTTAACAACAAAAAACAGCTTCGTTGTTGTTCTTGAGATTTCAAAATCAGATGAAAACATTTCCAGATTATCCAAGATCTTTTCAAAGCCTAAAAAGAACGCTTTATGTGCTTGATTTAAATGACATCAACAAAAATATACATTTTGTAACTCTATAAAAGTAGTTTTCGTTGATATAGAGGTATAAAATAAAATATCAAAACTATGAACAATTTGGGATATATAAGTGCACATCCACGTCAATATAGTAATGAGATTTGTTTTGTATTACATATATCAGGTGCAATATTTCAGATAAATTCATCAAGTTTAAAATCAAGCTGTTCGAATGAGATAATTTTACATAAAAACACTTACTGCATTGTATTTGATAAAGACATTGACATTGAAGATGTATTCATGTATATATTTATTATGTCAAATCTTACAAACATTCGTGACATAACACATTTACTCATTCTTGACCTCAAATCATTACAGCTTTTGTGATATTGTGTGCGTATACAAACGTTAAAACGTAAACTCTTAAGTCAAAGGCAATAAAGTAGTAGCGTACTCAAAGTGTTTTGGTAGACTTTTATGATAAGTTGTCAAAAATAGGGAATTATTCAAGGTTTACCAACACTTTAATATTTCGTTTTCCTTCATAAATGTATAGAATTCTGTTTCTAAAGTTTGATATAAGAAAAGAAAAAGTGGATATAGAAATCAGGTTTTAGAGTCACATTGGAGGGTAAAACTCCAATTATAAAACCAATTTAAGTTTACTCGGTCACTCGTTTTTGTGACAATCCTTATGAATGTCTGCTTGATTGAAGTTTCATAAGTCTGAAGGTCCAACTTTTCATTGATCTGAGCAAAAAGGCAAAGCTTTAGTTGATCGACGCTTAAATTTATGACCAATTAGACTCCAGCTTTAACCACAGGACACTGTTGTGTTACCTACTAAAGTCGTTGACTTATATACATGTGTATACATTGATGAGTACCCGGGTAAAGAATAAATCATCATACTTGTTGACCTAACAACTTTCAAATCTTAAACACAAATAGCACATATCAAATAAATAACCAAATTGCAAAGGGTTGACTGAAATATACAAGATTGTTTTCCATTGGTATTAATATTGATTTTGTAATCAGTAAATTTTAAGCAGACTAAATATTATTGTAATAAACATATGTACTTTCATTGAACTACAATGATTATCTGTCGATTCCTGTATCTTGGCATTGCACAAGGTCACGTGTTTAAATTATCTGACTGTTTATGTCATTATTATGTCTTTACACTAAATCCATTTGATGTTGGATGTGTTCCGATTGATTATTCAGTCTTAGATGCATGCTATTTTATGTTGTTGTAATTGAATCTGCACAAGCTGTTAGTAACTGTGATTACTCTCATATCTGTACTGAGTGTCTTTTTGTTGATTGAATGTACATGTACCCAGTCACGTCCACATGTTTTTGTTATATGTATTTCTGTTTGTATCCATCTGATCAGTCAAGCCTTTTTCAACTGATTTTCAGAGTTCGTTCTCTTGGTGTACTGTTGCAACACAGTCCCAGGTTAGGGAAGGGTTGGGATACTGCTAACATGTCTAAACCCGCCACATTCCGTATGCATGTAACTGTAATTTAGTGGTTGCCGTTTGCAGCGGTTACATATTTGTTGCTCGTTCTTTTCTTTTTAAGGTATAAAGATAGTTCTTAGCTGTTATATTCATAATGTGTTCTCATGGACGTTAAGCAATCGACAATCAATCAATCAATCAATTATTATAACATTAACATTATGAGAAATAACATAATATAATTGGAATGATTATGAATTACTTGTATATTTTGAATTTTACTTGAACCTTGAACATAACTTGAGATTAAGTATAAATGTAGCTATTGTATATATGAGACAGCATGATGTCAAGATATCCAAGGTAATAATGTTAGTTCTGTCAGCATACTTGCCTGGTATTCCTTAATATAATTGTCTATTTATTACCGTGTGTGAATTCTCTCACTCTTCTTCTTTTAGTGTTGTCTTTGTTCCTCTCATTTTAGTTTGTGTGTTTGTTTGTCGTAATTGTTTTCTTTCTTCTTTGACTAGTTTAGATAATTAAGGTTGATTTGTTGTTTTTGCATATGCGTGTCGTTGCAGGTGAAATGTTATACCTTGATCATCTAAAAAATGAAATGCGTACTTTCTAACTGTAATATATAACAGCTATATTATTTCGCCCACAATAAATACTATATATCTATCATAGTTATCATTTCTGACAGTAAGGTTGTACAAGATCTTGTAAAACATCAGAAATCTGATGGTAGCCAGAATTTATGACAGACGCAGCCTTGATACTGACAAATTACATTATCTTCGCCACGTCAGTTAGTTCGATAATTAAAATTAAGAATTCGCTTAAGAATGAATTTTCATATTTGTATGATAACGTCCCTCCGATTACAAAAATATCTTAAGAAAAAGTTGTTATCTTAATCTGATACTCTCTATATTGGACATCTAGACATATTGGGTGAGTTTTCCGTAGATTCTAAGTAGAGATATAACTAGAGTGCTTCCTTTAAGACGCAATTTTCCTACATGCATTTTGCATAAATACAAAAAAGATGTGGAAGTATTGCCAATGAACCACTCTCCAAGAGCCCAAATGACACAGAAATGAACAAATATAGGTCATAGTACAGCCTTCAATAATGAGCAAATCCCACACCGCATAATCAGCTATAAAAGTCCCCGAAATGTAAAGCAATTTAAACGAGAAAACTAACGGCCTGATTTATGTACAAAATAATGAACGAAATACAATATGATATAGAGCAACAAACGACAACCACTAAATGTCAGGCTGCTGACTTTGGACAAGCACATAAAGAATGTGGCGGGGTTAAACAAGTTTTTTTGCGATAATACCCCTTCCCTTATCCTGGAATAGTGGTGCAACGGCTCTTCACAAGATAAAACCATACAAAACAAGAAAAGAAAAACAAATATGAGAAACAGCAACAAACGACAACCTCTGGGTAAGCATTGCTCCTGACTTTGGACAGTCACATATATAACTCGTTTGAATGCGCCAACCCGCCCCCGAACCTTGGACAACTTAGTAAAGATGTAGTTATTTATCAACAAAAACATTCGCCTCATATGAAAAATATATTATCAGGAGTTATGTACCGATTCACGGCTCACATATAAACATGTTCAGTCGAGAGATATGTCCTACACAGCTACTTTTGCATAGGTACTATTTTTGTACTAAATAAATGCAGTACTGGAAATTTACTTTTGATATTTAGTGCTATATCTTTACTTTAAAACTATTGTAATATTTACGTACTTGTATTTTATAGTACCTTTGAAATGTGACGGTGTGTTCAGTCTAAGAAATTCACTATGAAGTTGTGATCAAATAAAGATAAAACTGAGTACATATATAAATCAGAAGATGCAATATGAGTGCCAATAAGACAGCTCTCCATTCAAGTCATAATTTGGCACAACTTTTTGGAATTTTGGATTCCCAATGCTCTTTAGCTTTGTACTTGTTTGGCTTTATAAATATTTTGATATGAGCGTCACTGATGAGTCTTATGTAGACGAAACGCGCGTCTGGTGTACTAAAATATAATCCTGGTACCTTTGATAACTATTATCAAAAGTTAACAATTATTGGTTATAGTACGGTCTTCATCACGGAGCGTTGGCTCGCACCAAATAGCAAATTTTAAAAGGCCCGAAATGACTACAACGCAAGAGTGCACACACTGAAATGTCTCGCCTTCTTTACTTATCATTGATATTAAAATGATAGTCCTAGTAAATATAAAGCTTTATTACAACAGTCACATAAACTTTTCATGAACCAAGAAAACAAACATTGACCAATAAACCATGAAAATTTAATTTAGGTCAAGGTCAGATGAACCATGCCAGGCGGATATGTACAGCTAACAATTCTTTTATACAACAAATATAGTTGACCTATTACTTATAGTTTAAGAAAAGCAGACCAAAACACAACAATAGTGCACACACTGAAATGTCTCACCTTCCTTACTAATCATTGATATTATGTTGATAGTCCTAAATATAAAGCTTTATTACAACTGTCACATAAACTTAACATTAACCAAGAAAACTAAACATTGATCAATGAACCATGAAAATGAGGTCAAGGTCAAGTGAACCATACACAGGCAGATATGTGCAGCTAACATTTCTTCCATACAACAAGTATAGTTGACCTATTGCTTATGAATTAAGAACAAGAATGTGTCAACAGTACACGGATGCCCCACTCGCACTATCATTTTCTATGTTTAGTGAAATCGTAATAAATTCTCTAATTTGGCATTTAAATTAGAAAGATCATATCATAGGGCACATATGTACTAAGTTTCAAGTTGATTGGAATTCAACGTCATCAAAAACTACCTTGACCAAAAACTTTAAGCTGAATCGTGACAAACGGACGAACAGACGAACGAACGAACGAACGGACGCATAGGCCAGAAAACATAATACCCCTTTACTATCGTAGGTGGGGCATTAAAACAGACCAAAACATAAATACTGAACACTGTAAAAATGAGGTTAAGGTCATATAAAACCTGCACGACTGACAAACAGATCATAAAATATTTCCATACACCAAATATAGTTGACCTATTGCATTTAGTATTTGAAAAAATATACTGAAACTCAAAAAAATAACTATAACCACTGAATCATGAAAATGAGGTCAAGGTCAGATGACACATGTCAGTTGGACATGTACACCTTACCCTTCCATACACCGAATATACAAGATCTATTGCTTATAGTATCTGAGATATGGACTTGACCACCAAAACTTAACCTTGTTCACTGATCCATGAAATGAGGTCGAGGTCAAGTGAAAATTGTCTGATGGGCATGAAGACCTTGCAAGGTATGCACATAACAAATATACTTATCCTATTACTTATAATAAGAGAGAGTTTAACATTACAAAAAATTTTAACTTTTTTTTCAAGTAGTCACTGAACCCTGAAAATGAGGTCAAGGACATTGGACATGTGACTGGTGGAAAGTACGTAACATGAGGCATCTATATACAAAGTATGAAGCATCAAGATCTTGCACCTTTTTAAATATAAAGCTTTTAAGAAGTTAGCTAACGCCACCGCCGCCGCCGGATTACTATCTCTATGTCGAGCTTTTTACAACAAAAGTTGCAGGCTCGACACAAACTTTACACTGATTAATGAACCGTAAAAATGAGGTCAAGGTCAAATAAAATATAGGTCACTAGCAAACCATGGAACGAATTTATCTTACCGTCTTCACATGTAAAAATATAAACTGACATATACATGATAAAGTTCATAAATTGATTCCATGCACCAAATATAGTTGATCTATTGGATATACTAGTAGTATTAAGAAAAAAGACAAATACTATAAAACTTAACTATAACCACTGAACCATGAAAATGAGGTCAAGGTCAGATGACACCTGCCAGTTGGACATGTACACTTTACAGTCCTTCCATACACCGAATATACTAGACATATTGCTTATAGTATCTGAGATATGGACTTGACCACCAAAACTTACCTAGTTCACTGATCCACGAAATGAGATCGAGGTCAAGTAAAAACTGTCTGATCGGCATGATGACCTTGCAAGGTACGCACATACCATATAAAGGTATCCTTTAACTTATAATAAAAGAGAATTTAATATTACAAAAAATAATTGAACTTTTTTACAAGTAGTCACTGAACCATTATAATGAGGCCAAGGACCTCGGACATGTGACTGACGGAAACTTTGTAACATGAGGTATCTATATACAAAGTTTGAAGCATCCAGGTCATCCACCTTCTAAAATATAAAGCTTTAAAGAAGATAGCTGTTTAACTCCTCAACATGTTTGTGTCTGTCCAAGGTCAGGAGCCTCTGGCCTTTGTTGGTCTTGTATGATTTTTAATTTTAGTTTTATGTATATATTTTGGATAGATAAAGGAAGATGTGGTATGAGTGCCAATGAGACAACTCTCCTTCCAAGTCACAATTTATAAAAGTAAACCGTTATAGGTCAAGGTGTGGTCTTCAACGCGTAGCTTAGGCTCACAACGGACAGCAAACTATAAAGGGTCCCCAAAATTACTAGTGTAAAACCATTCAAACGTGAAAACCGACGATGTATTCAAATCTTTATAAAAAAACAAGAAACGAGAAACACTTAAGAAGTTTAGTATGACGTCCATTATCACTGAACTAGTACATATTTTTGTTTATGGACAAGCTGAAGCACGCCTTTGGGTGCGGGTTTTTTTTTGCTCTTTTGAAGAACCAAAAGTATCTGAGAAATAAACATTATACGACATGCGTGCCTTATAATTATTGTGTATACATTAACTACAGTTCAACTATACCTTTATAATCGTATTTGAAAATTTATAGACCAATTCTGACATATTTAACATTGACCAATAAACCATGAAAATAAAGTCAAGGTCAAATGATACCGACCAGACAAATATATACAATGCAATCATTCCATTAAACAAATATAGTTCACTTATTCCTTATAGTATCTGAAAAACGGACCAAACAAGAATCAAATAACATGGACTAATGAACCATGAATATAAAATCAAGGTCAGATTAATATAACTGCAAGATAGACAATTAAACCATACAAACATTCCATACACAAAATATATCTAACTAAATGCGTATAGTATTCGAGAAATACACCAAAACACAAATATTTTACTTTGCCGGACCACTTAACCCTGAAATTGAGGTCAAGGTCAGATGACACCTGTCAAGTAGACATTTAGACATCAAAATCGTTCCGTACAACCAAATATAGAAGAACTATTGCATTTGGTATCTGAGTTTTCGTCTAAACCACGAACACTTAACCTTGTTCAATGATCAATAAAATGAGGTCATGGTCAAGTGAAAACTGTTTTCCTAATTTTTGGCTCACACCATATTATTTTAGGGCACAAACTTTATTATATTGTGCGCACAATATATTTAAATTGTGCGAACAAAATGTTTAAATTGTGCGCACAATATATTATTTCGTGCGCACAATATTTTATTTTGTTCGCACTATATATTCAAGTTGTGCGCACAATATATTAATTTGTGCGCAAAATATATTTAAGTTGTGCGCACAGTATATTATTTTGTGCGCACAATATTATTTTTTCTGTGCATGTCCCTAGCGGGGCTCCGTAGTAACATATCCTTACATCCGTGTTCTTTCTATCATTACATCTTAGATTTTAACTATAATACCTGCTGTATTGAATTAACCAAACCTATGCACCTTTTGGTAATAAATGTGAACTCTTTAGACGCAGTATATATATGGGACAAGTAAATTAAATGTTTATAACAGAAATAGTTATATGACATTAAAGAAAATGAAACTTAAAAATGAAAAACATTTTTATGAATCATGTCGCCAATGAATAAATACCAACCAGTATCAAAATGCATAAAAATAGGCTCAAAGTTTAAATGATGTCGTAAAACTTGACCCGTTGAGAGTTAATAGCCTTGTTTATTTAGTAAACATGCATGGAACGACATGGTTCATTATCAGTTCGTAAAATCCTATTTCTTATATATATAAATATATAGGAAAGGTAACACCCGGCCATAGTAAGCTTTATTTTTATGAAGCCAATGTGTCGAAGTGGTCTAGCGTGTCAGATACAACTTGCAAGGCGATTTGATGTCACGATATCTCAGCAGCATGAGTTCGAATCCCGGCGAGGGAAGAACTAAAAATTTGCGAAAGCAAATTAACAGATCTAACATTGTTGGGCTTATGTTTAGACGAGTTGTATATACACAATGTACACAGCCATGTATCACCATCACTACTGGTGATCCGATGGATAAATCTGTCGTATAGTTGTCACTGGTTTAGACGTACTTATAAATATGATTATTTCTGTGATTGTATCTTGCATTAATTTGTAGGATCCTTTACAATAGATAATTCAGCTGATCTGTAACAATACCATCTTCATGCCTTATATATTATGTTATGTATTAAGACGCTAGATTAAAACTGACGAAGAAAGGTAACACCCGGCCACCGAAAGCTTTATTTTTGTGAAGGCAAGGTGGTCGAGTGGTCTAACAGTCTGACCGGACGTAAAGCAGTTCAGTGGGCTATTTCCTTTCGGACATTATATCACTATTTAACTTTTAATAGGTATTCCATCTCTATCTCAAATTTTCCATGTTATTTACTATCGTTTATTGAATGCATGTATCTATTAATCCAATAATATCTACATGAGAGTTTTCAAATAAATTTATTTTAACAGTGGGCAATAACTTATCCCTATAGTTACAAAACTTTTGTGTTATGAACTTCTCAAAAATAGTTCAGGGAATGATCATTTAACTTCAAGGGGAAGGGGAAATTGACGAAATTTGTTTTACATGCACACGTATAAAAATTGCTGACCCCATACATATCGTAATAGGTCACTAGCAAACCATGGAACGAATTTATCTTACCGTCTTCACATGTGTTATTTTATGTTTTAAAAGGTAAGTAACTCCTTACTAACCCCATATCGTTGCTAACATGGATTTTTAGGGCACCCTATACCAAATATATATAGTCACCACTTGAATTCATTTGACCAATCATATCCTAATAAATCTATAGAAGGTAAGATTATTTATGATAGTGTGACACTAAACCCCCAACAGAAGGGGTTGTGCTTGATTTGCATATGATGAAGACATACATTCCTTCCATCAGCTTGCTTGAGGTCTGAACATGGCATGTCAGTAACTGCTATTAGTCCTTTGTTAATTTATGTTGTCATTGTCATTTTTGCTTAGTTTATTCTGTTATATGTTTTAAGATCGTACTCGTACTGACGTGCATCGTCCATTTTCTATAAACTTGTACACATTTTTGTTAAGGGGCTAGCCGAAGCTTATCTTCGGGTGCAGGGTTTCTAGCTGTTTTGATGAAAACCATTCAATTATTGCATTTGGTTGCATTCCGCTTTTTGGTCGAGTTTTATCAAGAAAAGTTGAGATTTAATTCAAGAGTATATTGAAGAACTTATAATTAATAACAAGTTCTACGATGACGATACTGCAAACATGTAAAGTTCATAAACACAACTTTGTTACTGATTTAGGGCATGCACTGGAACATTCCGTGGGGTAGAACATATTTATTAAGAATACAACTGAACTTCTAACAGAAACCATAAGTAGTTAGATGATGAAACACGTTGCGATTTGAAAGTCATATGTTTTAATACTATTACAAGATGAAAGAGACTAGTAAGATTATATTTTATCTTACCTTCTATACATTTCTAGGAATATGATTGGTTAAAAGCGTCCACGTGGAGACCGTGTATATTTGATATGAGGTTAGTAGGGAGGCGGGGCTTATTTCATACACGGTTAGTAGTGGTGTTACATCCCTTTATATTCCATATTAGGTCAAAGGGAGGCGGGGCTTATTTCATACACGGTTAGTAGTGGTGTTACCTTTATAAAAATAAAACGGTACTGAGAACAAAATCTAAAAGGTTTCAACGGACAAAGAAATTGATGATTAAGATGGAAATAAATTCATACAACACATTTAAGCCTAACACGTTGTAATTGTTGGCATCTGTGTTTGTAGGATCAATAGAAGTATCTAGTTTCTTAATGTTAACAGTATTGAAGACTTGCCCATTATGATAGGTCACTAGTCTAAATTTTACATGTTAAGATAGTCGGTAAGATAAATTCGTTACATAGTGTGCTAGTGACGTAATACGTCTATATGGGGTCAGTAAATTCCATATGGGGATTCGAGCTTCGCTCTCACCCCATATATACCGTATTAGGTCACTAGCACACTATGTAACTAAAAGTATGCCTAATCTAACAGCTTCATGGAATTTTTAAGTATTCACATATGATTCACGCCACCCCTATAGAGTGTATAGTTTCAAAATAACTTTGAAGCCAGGCGTTAATTGCTGATTCAATTTATGTTCATAATGTAGATAGGGGTTTCGTTGAGCACTTTGAAATTCTAGCAATATAATATAAAATTAAAACAAAAATAGATGTGGTATGATTTTCAATGAGGCAACTAATCACAATAAAAATTCAAACGAAAAAACTAACAACCTCATTTATTTTCAAAATAATGAACAAAATATATAACAACAAACGACCATCACTGAATTACAGGCTCTTGAATTTGGACGGGCACATACAGAATGTGGTGGGGTTATTATGTGAAGCGTGAAGTTTTAACAAACAGTTTTCTTAAAATACATCTTCCAATAAACTACAAACTATAAAGTATAGTATTTACATGTAAATACGCTTACCATGTAGTTCCAAATATTTTACACGTTTCAACATTGTTGAAAATCATCTGATCACACAGATTGGCTGTTACAAACTTGTGTTTTAAACACTTAGACAAACTGTCAGCTTTGTGCATTCAAACTCCACCACCATTCCCACATAACAAAATATATATACAATGTATGTGCAAATGACTATACCCATGAAATTGCCTGCTGCCCTCTGTATGCTGTTTTTGTAAGGGTGTGAATATAATTTTTTTCCATTTGAAAACAAGGCTTTCCTCCATGTCTTTACATAATCAATTTCCAATAAAATCATCTGAAGTCGTTTCCTCATCAACAGAAAATAGTTCTTTAGTTTTCAGTAAAGGCTCAAACTTAATTAACCTTGAGTGTACGCAAGTGACCCATAATAACCTGTTTTTGAGAATCATTCATTGTAATACCAATGTTTTATGTTTTCTTTGAAATAATTTCCTTCCAAAAAATATCCAAAAACATTTGTTTGCCTTACTGTACGTACGACTGTTCATCATTAGAGCCTCCATTGTCAGACTATGTCTCTGAACCCAAGTCTTCGTTTTGACCTGGCTGCAAGGACATAATATTGTCTTGTTTATCAGCTGATTCACTATCTGAATCTCTAGATCTACATGTATGTGTCTGTCCTTGTGACTGACTTGTACTTGACTGTCTTTGCGACAGACTTGAACTGGACTGTCTTTGTGATAGTTTATTTTCAGACGTTTTATTGTCACCGTTTGTGGTACTTGTCTGTCTTTTGACTGTCCCTCTGGTATCTTTCGTCATTCTTTTATTAAATTAAACATATTGTCTAACTTACTATTTAAGTTTCCGATCTTTGTGTTCCACATGTCTTCTAACAGAGTATACTTGGACTTGGACTTCCTCTTTTTCGTAGCTAAAGAAGAAGACGAAAGTGCACGTGCTTCTGTCCTTCACAAGAGAAATCCTCCAAAGCATATTTTTCTACCTGAGAAATATCTCCGTTTCAATTTTCCTCTGCCATTCAAATTGCAGAATAACAAGTACGTAATAACACGACCATCTTTCAAGCACCCGAGAAAGAAAACTTATAGTTCATGGATGTATCAAAACATTTGGTTCCCGTGTATAAAAAAGAAGATGTGGTATGATTGTCAATGAGACAACTATCCACAAAAGACCAAAATGACACAGACATTAACAACTATAGGTCACCGTACGGCCTTCAACAATTAGCAAAGCCCATACCGCATAGTCAGCTATAATAGGCCCCGATAAGACAATGTAAAACAATTCAAACGAGAAAACTAACGGCCTTATTTATGTTAAGAAATGAACGAAAAACAAATATGTAACACATAAACAAACGACAACCACTGAATTACAGGCTCCTGACTTGGGAAAGGCACATACATAAATAAAGTGGCGGGGTTAAACATGTTAGCGGGATCCCAACCCTCCCCTAACCTGGGACAGTGGTATAACAGTACAACATAAGAACGAACTATAAAAATCAGTTGAAAAAGGCTTGTGGTATGTGTTTTGATTTTTTGGTCAATTCTAATATCAAAGAGATTAGAATCCTTGTTTTGTAAAATAATTGTTCATAATTCATAAGCCGTGACAGATAGTAGATGAATAAGAAGTGAAAAATGTTTGACATCGGTCACTATATGAAATAAATTATCAACTGTTGGTCACTGTATGGCCTTCAACATTACCATTATCGCATAGACAGCTACAAAAGGCCCATCAATAACAAATATAAAACAATTTAAAAATTAGCGTCCTGATATATGTACAAAATAATGAACGAAATACAATTATGAAATAGAGTGATAAACGACATCCACTAAATATCAGGCTCTTGACTTAGAACAGGTACATACAGAAAATGCCGGGGTTAAGCTAGTTTAGTGGCTCCTCGTCTAACCTGGGATAACAGCGCAACGGCATAACCATACAAAACAAGAAACTAAAAACCAAAAATAAAAAAACATCAACAAACGACAACCACTGAATTCTACAAGCTCCTGGCTGGCGCCTAACTTTGGACAGGTACAGTGGAGATCACTTCTAACCTCTCATTAGAACTGTCAGAATAATCTGTCATAGAACTGTTCTAACCTGTCCTAGAACAGTTCTAGCTAGAACTGTTCTACCCTAGAACTGTTCTAGGTAGAACTGTCAGGATCAGTTCTAGGTAGAACTGACTAAATCAGTTCTAGATAGAACTGACTAAATCAGTTCTAGGTAGAACTGTCAGGATCAGTTCTAGGGTAGAACTGTCCAAATCAGTTCTAGGTAGAACTGTCCAAATCAGTTCTAACCGTAGAACTGTCAGCAGAATTGACTAAATCAGTCAGGACTGTAGAACAGTTCTAAATGACGTCACTACAGTAAGGGCACTTAAGAATTTAGAAGAAAAAAATCACTTCCAATTACTTTGCTATTTAATAGCAGATTTTCTATATTTTTTACTAATCAAACGTTACATGTACACATATCGAAGTGAATTGAAGGTTATCCAACTCATCGGAGAAACATTTTTATAAGATTGCATAGAAAACATCATTGTTTACGTTTCTTCGTTCCCCGTCTTTAACAGTCTCTTCATAAAACTCTGCATTTGATTCATGGAAGTTTAATCTTAATTTACCTTGTTTACCTTGGATTTACATTCATGATTTAAGATTCTGTTTTGACAAATGTTCAAACGAAAATTGTACAGTGGATGAATTATGGGATATTTTAACGAAAAAAGTGTTGTTAAACGTAAAAAAACTATGTAGGCTACATTTGCATTATCTCGTAAATAATCTGGGAGTGTGGAAGTTGGAACGTCAGAAAAATATACTCAATGTGAACATGAATGAAACATTTGCCACTGGACTTTAGGCTACAACCAAAACCAATCATTTTCCTCCTTCAAATTATTCCAAGAAGAGAACTTCTCATACATGTACTTTTCATTTTAAAATAAAGTATATGAATCAGTCATGTAGTGTTGGATGATGCCGTTAAATAGTTTTGTTTAAAAAAAAAAACCATCATGAACTACACTGACTTAAAAAGTCACTTTTGTGATGATTCATTATTTTATAATTTAATTTTGGATGTAACGGGTCACTGATTTGCTGACGTTATTTTGTTATCAGCCCATAGATAAAAGTTAGTCATGTGACCGTATCGTCATCAACGTTTTTTCATTGTTTGCCAAGGTTTAAATTGGAAGTTAGAATTAAATTATAAGAAATGACTAATATTTTTTTCTGTCTATTTGAAATAACATAAAAAAATGTGGTGCTTGCACACTGTTAAAAAAACCTGCTACCCGCGTTATTCAGTGTGCACCAAATTTTTTATGTTATTTCTTCATAGACAGAAAAAATATTACAGTCATTTCTTAATAAATAATAATATTATCGATACAAAAAGGAAATAAAATGAAATAAGGGCTCGCTAAATCGATTTTGAAATTTGGTATTGTCTTTATCATGCAGTATCTATCCTGACATAGAAATATTCTTGGTTTACAATGAGGCCATACATGTATTTATTTACATGATGAAGTATATATGTTCAGTTTTGTTTGATGTGGTCAAATAATGTTGTTATTAAAACAACTCAGTCTGATATATCGAAACTACTGAAATTTGTTAGCAATTCAATATTTTGAATATTATAAAGAGGAAATGCTGTCATTTGAATTATACTATCCATCGTGATCAGTTGTTGTCTGCTCTTTGGTCGGGTTGTTGTCGCTTTGACACCTTTCGCCATTTCCTTTCTCAATTTTATAAGTGATTTACTATGCAGCTATATAATTATCTAATAAAGTGTAAATATGGTCAGTTTTAGTTGCTGCAGACACACAATTTTGTTATACCAGTCTGTCTTCGGTATGAAAACTACTGAAATTTGTTTATGATGCAATATTTTGATTAAAAAGAGGACACGCTGACACTGTTAATTGATGCAAAAGAAATTAGGTGTTCCAATATTTCTATCATTTGTATTATATAATCAATTCTTACATAACAATATAACAGATTTACTATGCAACTAAAAGAGTTAACGGTACATAAAAAAGAGCAAATATGGTCAGTTTTGGCTGATGTAGTCGTATATGGTCAGTTTTGGTTGATGCTGTCAAATATGGTCAGGTTTGATTGATGCATACAAATAATTTCAGATATGAAATCTAACGATGTTTGTTTCTGATGCGATATTTTGAATAAAAGTAGGAAATGCACTCTCAATCAATGAATTTTTTTGTTTGTGGTCTTTAATTTCCAATATTGCAGTTATTTATATACTACAGTCCCTCTTGACCTAAAATTATAACTGAAGTACTGTGCAGCTATATAGACTTGCATAAAAAAAGCAGAAATGGTCAGTTTTAGTTGATGCGGTCAGTAGATTTTATTACACAACTCAGTCTAAAGTATGAAAACTACTGATATTTGTTTACGATTAAATACTTTGAATAAAAAGAGGACATGCTGGCACTATAAATTCATGCGAACAAAGTTTTGAGGTCATCATTGGTCATTGTTTTCCAATATTGCTGTAACTTGTATATTCCAGTCCCTCTTGACCTAAAATTATATCTGAATTACTGTGCAGCTATATAGATTTGCAGAAAAAAAGAGCAAATAAGGTCAGTTTAGATTGATGTGGTCAAAACATTTTATTACATGACTCAGTCTGAAGTATGAAAACTACTGATATTTGTTTACGATTCAACATGTTCAATACTTTGAATAAAAAGAGGACATGCTGGCACTATAAATTCATGCGAACAAAGTTTTGAGGTCATCATTGGTTATTGTTTTCCACTATTGCTGTAACTTGTATATTACAGTCCCTCTTGACCTAAAATTATAACTGAATTACTGTGCAGCTATATAGCTTTGCAGAAAGAAAGAGCAAATAAGGTCAGTTTATATATAAAAAAGAAGATGTGGTATGATTGCCAATGAGACAACTATCCACAAAAGACCAAAATGACACAAACATTAACAACTATAGGTCACTGTACGGCCTTAAACAATGAGCAGAGCCCATACTGCATAGTCAGCTTAGATTGATGCGGTCAAAAGATTTTATAACCCGACTCAGTCTGAAGTATGAAAACTACTGATATTTGTTAACGATTCAATACTTTGAATAAAAAGAGGACATGCTGGCACTTTAAAATCATGCGAACAAAATTTTGAGGTCATTGTTTTCCAATATTGCTGTAACTTGTACATGTATATTACAGTCCCTCTTGACCTAAAATTATAACTGAATTATATATAATTACTGTGCAGCTATATAGATTTGCAGGAAGAAAAACAAATAAGGTCACTTTAGATTGATGCGGTCAAAAGATTTTATTACACGACTCAGTCTGAAGTATAAAAACTACTGATATTTGTTTAAGATTCAATACTTTGAATAAAAAGAGGACATGCTGGCACTTTAAATTTATGCGAACAAAAATTTGAAGTCATTTTTTTCCGATATTGCTGTAACTTGTATATTACAGTCCCTCTTGACCTAAAGTTATAACTGAATTACTGTGCAGCTATATAGATTTGCAGATAGAAAGAGCAAATAAGGTCAGTTTAGATTGATGCGGTCAAAAGATTTTTGTATAACAGGTCCATCCGAGGTAAGAAAACTACTCGTAAACAGATATCACATTTGTTTAAGATTCAATATTTTAAATTAAAAGAGGACATGTTAGTATTATAAATTGATTGCAAATAAAATTTTGAAATCATTAATGTTTGCCAATATAATTGGTATCCTTGCCTTAAAATAAACTGGATTCCTGCAATGTGCAGCTAAAAGTATATAGATTTATATGAAGAAATCAAATATGGTCAGTTTAAGTTTATAGTGGATCGATGGCAGATCCAGAGGGGGTGACCCCTTTTTTGGACGATCAATGCATTTGAATGGGGACATATAGTTGGACCCCCCTTTTTTTCCTGGGTTGGGACCCCCCAACCCCCACCCCTTTTAAAACTGCTGGATCCGCCGAAACAACGTATTACATTATAGATGGTAAGCTAATTTTGTTATTTAAAACGAGCCATCCTGACTCCCGGAATGACAAATGTAAAACAATTGAATTAATAATGCCCCCTCCCCCATATTAACGGCCTAATTTATGTTCAAAAAATGAAAGAAAAACAAATAATTTATGTAATACATCAACAAAAGAAAATCACTGAATAACAGGCTCCTGACTTGGAACAGTCACATACATGCAGAATATGGCGGGGTTAAACATGTTCTCTTGCCGACGAAAAATTTGAAATAAAACCGGCAAAATAGCAAAACTCTTTATAATATTAATCGCTATTTTGTCGAAGCCTTTATATTTAGTAAAAGATTTCTTAAAAATTATAAATCAATTCTAGCCGTAGAATTTATAAATCAATTTTAGCAGTAGGATTTATAAATCAATTCTAGCCGTAGAATTTATAAATCAATTCTAGCCGTAGAATTTATAAATCAATTCTAGCCGTAGAATTTGTAATCAATTCTAACCGCAGAACTGTTATAGAAGTAGAACTGACCAAATATTTGGTCAGTTCTAGGTAGAACTGTCAGGATCAGTTCTAGGGTAAAACTGTCAGGATCAGTTCTAGGTAGAACTGTCCAAATCAGTTCTAGCTAGAACTGACCAAGTCAGTTCTAGCTAGAACAGTTCTAACCTAGAACTGACTAAAAGGTGTCAGGCTGACAGTTCTACGTACTGTTCTAGAACAGTTCTCCTGACAGATTCTGACAGATTTAATGAGAGGTTAGAACTGATCTCCACTGTACATACAGAATGTGGTGGGATTAAACTCGTTTGAAAGTGACAACCCTCCCCTGTAACATAAGAAAAAAGTTGATTTAGTAAGGGTGAAGTCATATATGAAGAAACATTCGCCTTAACAGAAAACATTATCTAGAGGTGTTTGCAAAAATATGATGTTATTTGAAAAGCTCACTTACAATCATATACAGCCATGATATATGACCCCCAATTACAACACGTTAGTTTAAGCACGAGAACATCAGGTTTTGCTCTAACTTATAAAAGTTGCCTACTAAATAGCAACTTTAACTGTTTTGAATCTACCGGGAACCGTATTTGGTCATCTTGGTTCTAATGATGCGTGTGTGTTTTTTGTGTGGTTTTTTTTTAAATCAACAATGACATCAAGCCACTTTAATAATGAATAATAATAATGAATTCGAAGTCTCTGTGTTTAATTTGTTTATTTAAAATATATATGTGATATAACAATACATCCGTGTCCTCATTAAAGCTGATCATTAAACTATACCTGCTGTATTGAATTCTATGGATCGCCGTAACTGCCTTATGGTACTTCCTTTTTTATCATAATAAGGTTTTTCTTTATAAGGATGAGGTTTTTCTCTATTATGATGAGGTTTTACGCTAGTCATTGCGGAACTGTTTGGTTTTTAAGCTCATATTGATAAAGAAAAACCTCATCTTAAAGAGAAAAAACTGATCATAATAGAGAAAACTTCATCATAATAGAGAAAAACCTCATTATAATAGAATAAAACCTCATTATAATAGAGAAAAACTGATCATAATAGAGAAAATCCTCATCATAATAGAGAAAAACTGATGATAATAAAGAAAAACCTCATCATAATAGAGAAAACTTCATCATAATAGAGAAAAACCTCATTATAATAGAGAAAAACTGATCAAAATAGAACCAATCTTCATCATAATAGAGAAAAACTGATCATAATAAAGAAAAACCTCATCATAATAGAGAAAACCTCATCATAATAGAGAAAACCTCATCGTAATAGTGAAAAAACTAATTATGATAGAGAAAAACGGATCATTATAAAGAAAAACCTCATCATAATGGAGAAAACCTCATCATAATAGAGAAAAACCTCATTATAATAGAAAAAACTGATCATAATAGAGAAAAAAACTGATCATAATAGAGAAAACCTCATCATAATAGAGAAAATCTTCATCATAATAGAGAAAACCGCATCATAATAAAGAAAAACCTCATTATAATAGAGAAACACCTCATCATAATAGTGATAAACCTCATCATAATAAAGAAAAAACCTCATCATAATAAAGAAAAACCTC
This sequence comes from Mytilus edulis, assembly GCA_019925275.1. NCBI lineage: Eukaryota > Metazoa > Mollusca > Bivalvia > Mytilida > Mytilidae > Mytilus > Mytilus edulis. The sequence goes on along the minus strand of CM034351.1, from coordinate 100,000,547 downwards.
GTCATAATAAAAAAAAAAAAAAAAACTATCATGATAAAGAAGGAAGTACCAGAAGGCAGTTACGGCGTTCCATATAATTAATCTACACCTTTTGTTAATATACATTTGTCATTGAACTTTGTAGATGCAGTAGGTATATGGGACAAGCATTGCCTACAACAGAAATAGATTGTCATTATAGAAAATGAAACTGTGAAAAATTACTTACATGTATCCCATTGTTTTACTACTAATGGTTGAATAAACTAAACTACACAGACTCGATAAAATGACAATAGCCAGATATTAAATGCAAAATTAAATACGAACTTGAGAAAATTTTTCAACATTTTCCACTTTTTGTGAAATTGTAGTACCGTTTTAAAATTTGATAAAATGTCTTAAAATTTGACATGCAATAATATTCATTTCTGCGTTTACGAAGTGAGTCCTTTCCCAAAACTGGAACTAATTTTGAGAAGTACATAAAACATGAAAATCATGATAATAGGGATTATTTATTGTCCACTGATAAGATAAATTGGTTGACACTTTCACAGAAAGATATCAAAGAAACTATTATCAGATTAATAAATGCATGCATTAAAAAAATAGTGATATTGAGAATTTTAGAAATGCATAAGATGCCAAATGAAAGGTAAATCATAAACTCATAAAAGTTGATAGTCCAAATGCTTTTCGTCCGGTCAAACTGTAAACAACTACAAGTAATGTTTTTAAATAAGAGAAGAGCAAAAATAGATAAATTTATTCGACAGCTGCCGCTGCATCTACAGGATTGCATATTATGTTAATGGTAACAAAAAAGATGAAAAGTTGAAATGAATAGCAAAAAATTGTCAGTCAGGTAACCTGAAAGATAGATATTTGAACAATGAGTCAGTATACTTAAAAATACTTAATAACAAAACAAAATTATCATATAACTTAATTTTCCTTGACATAGTTTTTACATTGACAACATAATTATTAGATTACAATTGAGGTTTTACACATCCATTCCTTTGCTTTATGGTAATGATTTTAATGTTTTTTGATAAATCATTCGTGGCATTGCTCTATATTCTGCACTTTGGTCGGGTTGTTGTCTCTTGGATACATTTCCCGTTTTCGTTCACTATTCAATCTAGAAAAATTAAGATTTTTAAAATTCAAGAGCATATTGAAGAACTTATCATTTACTACAAATTCTAAGATGACGATACACAACTTTGTTACTGATTTAGGGTATGCACTTGCACATACCAAGGGGTCTAAATTCTGTATTGAAAATCCAACTGAATTTCAAGCTGAATCACGTTGTAATTTGCATCAAATAAAAAAGAACGATGTATCTATGTACTTTGATAAAGTCAACAATAAACTCATTTTCTCAGCATCAAATATTTTTGTTTTGCAGTTTATAAAACAATATCATGATAACTAAGTAAACTAAATTAAATTACCTCTCGCCTGTTTGACTCACGCATAATCATAAACAATGAAAGGAAAACTGTGTTCCCCGGGAAATTGTTCAAAAGGAAATGTTTGCATATGTTATAAGGCATTCTTTTATTGTGCCCTTTCTAAGAATAAAATCAAATACCATCATCTCGTAAAACAATAACTCAAACATCACGATAATGTCAGTTTCAGAGAATTTTCTTGTTTGACATATAAAAAAGAAGATGTGATATGATTGCCAATGAAACAACTGGATAAACATTACACAATAAGAACAAACTATAAAAATCAGTTGATAAAGGCTTAACTCATCAGATGGATACATATAGAAATACTTACAAATATAACAAAAACACAGGACATGAAAAAGGAACAACACTGAATACGTATACATGATCTATTAGACAACATACAGCCTGCTGACAGCACAGCTACAAAAGACCAAACAAGTTTTTACACCTGTTTTGTTTTCCCTTAAATTTTGGTGCTACAATTACTTTTATCCTAAATGTTTTTACAGTAGTGTCGCTTCATACTTGATATATGACAGCAGTGCATAAGTTGTTAAATATCGTCCGGAAAGTAACATGTTCCTGGCATATGAAAAACATTTTTTGATGAAGTAAATTGACTTGTTGCACGGCCATATTTTTAGACCTTACAAGCCGATCTATTTTGTCACTGAATATTTCCAAACATATTCTAAAATTGGAATACGGTATGTACGATATTAATTACATAAAGAAGATACCAAGTGCACACAGAAGCAACAAGAATAGGAACAGACTAAACCTTGAACAAAGGCAATAAAAATAAATCTTAATAAAACACTTATGGTGAGCTAAGGAGCTTGAGTACAAACAGTCCATGTGCCACTAGCCAGTCGCGTTCTTCCTAACTAGTACAACTGCATTCAATTTAATGATGTCACCACAATCGCGGAAAGATGACGTCATTGTTACTACATTCAGTTTAGCGTATTCATGCTTATCTGTTTACCAGTACCTGAGCAGAATGTTGACGAACCAAGGGTATGTCAAAGAACGTCGCGCACTTTTTCAAAAAAACGTTCATCGGAAGGTTCCAAGACCTTGTTGATAAATATTCCGTATCAACTTCACACATTTTACAAGATGGTCTTGAAAATTATATTCTGGGTCCCGACATTGTTTATCATCTTAAAAACGTTATAGTCTTCTTTTATGTGCCTTTATGCATATTATACTTTACTGTTAAATTAGTTTGTTTGACTGATATCCATATGATGTGGCTCTGTACTTATACATCCAGCGATAGCATTATTGTTCTATGATAATTTTTGAATTGTTGTCTTTCATTTTTTGCTAATGTGCTATGTCTCTATGCATTTTTGTGTTTCTTAAATACATATGACGTGGATTTGTACTTATACATGTACATCCCGTCATTGTGTTATTGTGCTATTGTAAATTTTTGTATTCTTGTCGTTCATTTATTCTAATGTGCTTTGTTTGTATGCCTTTTTGTGCTTCTTTGTCACTTATAGTGATTGAGATTATAATACAATGTTGACTGTTGTTACCTTATTTCTGACATTTTTACCCATTATGTCTGGGTTTTTTTTCACACATCGTGATGCGACTGTCATACTAATGAGAGGTTTAGCTAACTATGAAACAAGGTTTAATCCACCATTTTCTACATAAGAAAACGCCTGTACCAAGTCGGAAATATGACAGTTGACATGCATTCGTTTGAATTGTTTGGGCTTTTGATTTTGCCCTTTGGTAAGGGACGTTCCGTTTTGAATTTTCGTTCATTATTTTTGTAATAATACTTTTTACAAGAGTATTGTAACACCTTAAGTCCTAAACGAAATGAAGTTTACATTTGTTTTCTAAATTTTTCTTCTAACCTTCGGATGAAAGAGTCTTTTTTCTGCGACAAAAAGTCGTTAGGGACATGTTTCATCTTTTAAGATATATCAAATAAAAATTTAAAGAAGCATGTGTATGAAACCAATCGCAAACAATAGCGTCTCAATGCTTATTTTGCTTTACTTCTGTAATAATGATCATACGTATCAACATGACTAAACATTTCTCTGTTTTATTTAACGGGTGAAAAGATCTGCTTTTTGCAAAAGAACGTGGATAGTGTGTCATCTATACTATTAAACGAGAAGACCTCATTTTTGGTGTCGCTTCTCTTCTTTCCAGAATAAATTAATCAACACGCCTCTGTGTCCTATAGGTACAGTGTGTTGCGTCGCCACCACAGGCGTGTATCTCCGGTCAGCGCATTGACCGCTTATAGGACGACGACATATCAAGGTGTATATATATTAAATATATACTTCTAAAAAGGGGTTCGATCTGCTAACTATTTAGGCTTCACAGAGACATAAAACTGGTAAAAGTTCACACCCTGTTTATTTCAGTAGTAAGGCACAACATGAATTTATGCAGTTTGACAATAGTAAATAATTATACTATATAAACTTGTATGATATCTATATATATACGGAAGGAGTCCCTAGAGGATACATAAAACTTAAAATGGTATGAGATTTATCACTCTCATAGCTAACTGGATATATTTCCGATGAGGTGCATAAACACCGGAGGGTCACCTGAGGTTCAATTGCACCTAAGGTTTAGGTTACGGTATTTAAATGAGGTGCGGTTGCACCAAGGTTCAATTATGGTACATGATATAAATGAGGTGCGATTGCACCAAGGTTCAGTTACACCCAAAGTTCCTGTGCACCCGAGGTTCAAGTGACAGTATAAAAACGAGGTGCTGTTGCACCAAGGTTTACAATTTAGTTATAAATGGTCATCTCTAATCAAGATGCATTGCCGTTATACGGTGCAGAGACACCGAAAATAGATGTGGTGCGCCAAATCCAAACTTGGAAGCACCGCTAAATTTGACTACCGCTATAAACGGATTAAATGCATTAACAGAATCAGTTGATTGGTAAAATCATCTAAATATCTAAATATAAAATATAATTTATATTCATAACGTTTCTATAAAGGATCAATAATCCACGGAAGCTTTTAGATAAATATTGATGCACCCGGTGCAACTTAGTTTGACTCTCGGTGCCAATGAAATAAAAGAATGGTTTCTTTTATTAGAAACACTCAAATAAATATACCTAACAAGGCATAATTATATAAAACTATTACGCGAACGTACCATAGCTACATCTGATGCAATATTCTGCTGCGACATAATGAGAAATACTTTAAAAGTTAAACTTCAAGCGAATAAAATGAACGTGTCTCAAGAAAGTGAACTGAGAAGAATGACGTCACGAGTACGCTGACGTCGCTTTATATATAGAATAATATTAACCAATCAAATAATTCGGTTTGCGATCTCCGGGCAAACGTGCTCATTTGCGCAAAGATGGTGGTTCTAAGTATCCTCCGGGCACTTATGCACAATATTACAAATAATTCAGACTTCACAAAGGATTCACACCCAACTAGATGGATAAATAAATGTATTACAAAGTTAGTAATGCAGGATAAAAGTCGTGACATAATATAATGTAAGTGAAATTCCCAATGGAAGTGGTTCGTGTCCCGGCAAAAATGGACATTCTGAACCGCAAGTTAAAAGTGAAAGTAGACTAAAAACTACAATATGAGAGCTAATAATCACATGAATAAGTAATTTAACAATATAGAAGTACACAATTCTATGATTTCTACAACATCAAGTCATAATTATTGCATAACAAGCGTAAACTACTAATTTTGGAGTCCCTTCAACATGCATAAACGACATGTAAACAATCAATTTCCGGTGACATTCCAGAAATGTACTTTAACATCAGATGTAAACAAACGGATAAATAACAATGAAACCAGATGGGATTTAACAGGGGTGTGAATTACGAAATATCTTAACAACAATAAATAATAACAATATAACATTTGAGACCATTTTAACTTATTTATGGATCATAAAAAGGACATAATAAGGAACCAATTTCTGGCCGGCACAACAAGTGCATAGTCGCATTTGTCATTCATTCATATGATTATTCAGATTGAGTTATTTTAGGAGAAAAACGAGAAAAAAGGCATCCGGATATTGTCCCGTCATTGAACGAAATTTTAAGTCGGATTGGACTTCCGGTTTGCGTTTTTCTGTATACTTTGAACATACATATACTACAAATAAGGTGTATTTTCAGAATTTTATCTGCTATCATTTTCAAGTTTACTATCCACGGCGGTCACAGAGTTTATAATATAGAGAGGGTCTGTATACTATATCAATGATCACCATGGATCGATTAGTAAACTTAAAATTGAAAGTAAATACGCTTTATTTATATAGTAATGAATGTTCATAATATACAGATAAGCGCTAAAATTATTCATGTGAACTTTTGATACTTTTTCTGAAATTCTCCAGTCATTAAATCTTTTACAAAATTCATTGATTACATAAAAAAAAGAAGATGTGGTATGATTGCCATGTTAAGACAACTCTCCACAAGAGACCAAAATGACACAGATATTAACAACTATAGGTCAACATACGGCCTTCAACAAAGAGCAAAGTCCATACCGCATACTCAGCTTCAAAAGGCCCGAAATGACAATGTAAAACAATGCAAACGAGAAAACTAGCGGCCTTATTTATGTACAAAAAATGAACGAAAAACAAATATGTAACACATAAACTGTTCATAACATACTAAATGTATGTTCATATTGAAATTGATAGAAAACCAAAAATTGGGAACTTTGGAAATAAAGGTGGAGGGTAAAAAAAAATTTCCTGACTTATGATACTTTTGCTGAAATTCTCCAGTCATTCTGTATTTTACAAAATTCTTCCAACAACACTTTACATACTTTAAACTACGCTCTGAATGCCCGCGATTTCGCGGGTGTGTTCTAGTTTATTTTAAATACGAGATGTACTGATTTCTGTTTACTCATGAAATTGTTTTAAAAATTACTTTTAACTTTTGTAATTTCATTAGGTATAGTATATTTAATGGAGAATATAATATATCATAGAGTTGATCCAAGAAGTGCGGTATGTATAAAAAAAAATATGACTGAATAATTTTAAAAGATGTTTATCCATTACCCGCTCTAGTTTATCAAATAAGGAAATCCACATATTTAACTTTTTCAAGCAATTTCAATCGTGCATATAATCTTATGTGTGATTAGTTCGACGATTAAAAATTAAAAGTATGTTTATATTAGGTCTCATTCGTAAGGTGATCGTAGACACTGGGTACAGTACATGCGGTTTTGTTATTAATAAATCATTGGCTGATGTTTGAAGTATCAAGTTCAGAAACGTAGTTACAATTTAGTATGCTGATTTCCGAACAAATAAAGATATGTTATACCAATAAGAGCCCTCCCGCGACTGAATGGCATAATCTGTCTCTTTTAAATTTGTTAAAACCATTGACTATTCATTTTCCGTGGTATCTTTTTCAAGAAAGAACGCTTCCTAGATATGTTATTAAAATGGACTCTCCAAATTATATTTAATTGTTTTATTTATGAAATTGAGTCAGCCAATGTACAAATTTCTGTTTACTCATGAAATTATTTTAAAAATTACTTTTAACTTTTGTAATTTCATTAGGTATAGTACTCCTCCTTGAAGTCTGTTATGTATTAGATACAATTCAAAGGTAACAATAAAACAAACCAGAAACAAACGTTGCCGGATAGTTTTTCTGAACGAGATGTCAGGTGAAGGTACTAGACGGTAAACTATAAGGCAGTTTGTTTCCGTTCTTTTTAATTTTGTAACCTTTGTTTTGTATCTGACTTGAACGACATTTCAAGAAGAATGTCGTACATTTTGCATTTAAAAGAGGTAGCAAAACTAATCAGGCAAGAAGTATTATACTGTATTTTTTAACTCTTCAAAAAGAGTAGGGAGAAAAATATCATAAAAAATTATCTCTACAAATAAACCAGATTATGTTGATTTAGTTTCACGTTTCATTAAATTTATTTGATGTACAGTTTTACATAATTATCAATCTAGAATATTTAACTTGGGAGACTTTTTTGCCCCATAACACCCATGTGTCTTTTCATAGAAGACTTAGTAGCTCATAAAAGGTCATTTACCAAAATGTCAACAGATTCTTGATTTTCTTATTTTTTTTATTTGAGACCCAAATAACACCAATGCAAATATAATGTAAAAGTCGAGTCAGCCTTTTTACGCCATATTTTAAAAATCAAATATCTTGAAAAGGAGCTCCATAACCTATCAATATTGCTAACTTATTTTGATGCTTATCTAAAACTCTTCCAAGTTAAAGTAGCAATTTAAATTTCCTGATTGATTTTAATTTCAGCTTAGTACTTTTATTATAAGTTGTCAAAAATAGGGAATTATTCAAGGTTTGCCAACACTTTAATATTTCGTTTTTCTTCATTGTAATTGTAATATACATATGCACTTTCATGGAACTACAATCTGTCGACTCAAGTATCTGGGCATTGCACAAGGTCACGTGTTTAAATTATCTGACTGTTTATGATATCTCTACACTGAATCCATTTGATGTTGGATGTGTTCCGATTGATTATTCAGTCTTAGATGCATGCTATATTATGTTAGTTGTAATTGGATCTGCACAAGCTGTTAGTAACTGTGATTACTCTCATATCTGTACTGAGTGTCTTTTTGTTGTTGTACTGTACAAGTACCCAGTCACGTCCACATATTTTTGTTATATGTATTTCTGTTTGTATCCATCTGATAAGTCAAGCCTTTTTCAACTGATTTTCAGAGTTCGTTCTCTTGGTGTACTGTTGCAACACAGTCCCAGGTTAGGGGAGGGTTGGGATCCTGCTAACATGTTTAAACCCGCCACATTCCGTATGCATGTGCCTGTAATTCAGTGGTTGCCGTTTGTAGCTGTTACATATGTGTTGCTCGTTCTTTTCTTTTTAAGATATAAAGATAGTTCTTAGCTGTTATATTCATAATGTGTTCTCATGGACGTTAAGCAATAGACAATCAATCAACGAATTATTATAACATTAGGGACGACATCAAAAGATCAATGTAAGATAAAAAAAAAATAAAAAAAAACTTAATTCAAATAGTTTGGGGTGGGGTTGAACTGCTGCAAGATGTGGTTATCCGACATTGATATTTACATATATCTATATGGGTCAATCAATTTTTCCCAAATTAAGTTAAGAAGGGGGTGGGGGGAGGGGGGATGGGGTGTCAGTGAAAAAACTATGTGAATTAAGTTTTTTATCCTTCATTGAACTTTTGATCTCGTCCCTAACATTATGAGAAATAACATAATATAATTGGAATGATTATGAATTACTTGTATATTTTGAATTTTACTTGAACCTTGAACATTACTTAAGATTAAGGATAATTGTAGCTAGTGTATATATGAGACAGCATGATGTCAAGATATCAAAGGTAATGATGCATGCTTGCCTGGTATTTCTTAATATAATTGTCTATTTATTACCGTGTGTGAATTCTCTCAACTTCTTCTTTTAATTTTGTCTTTGTTCCTTTCATTTTTGTTTGTGTTTGTTTGTCGTAATTGTTTTCTTTCTTTGACTAGTTTAGATAATTAAGGTTGATTTGTTGTTTTTGCATATGCGTGTCGTTGCGGGTGTGATTTTATACCTTAATCATCTAATAAAAAAAAATGCGTACTTTCTAACTGTAATATATAACAAATATATTATTTCGCCCACAATAAATACTATATATCTATCATAGTTATCATTTCAGACAGTTAGGTTGTACAAGATCTTGTAAAACATCAGAAATCTGATGGTAGCCAGAATTTATGACAGAGGCAACCTTGATACTGACAAATTACATTATCTCCGCCACGTCAGTTAGTTTGATAATTACAATTAAGAATTCGCTTAAAGAATGAATTTTCATACGTTGCATGATAACTTCCCTCCGATTACAAAATCAACCTAAGAAAACGTTTTTATTTTAATCTGATAATCTTTCTATTCAACATCCAGATGACAACATATTGGGTGAGTTTTCAGTAAATTGTGAAGTGAGCGAAGATTACTAGAGTTCTTCCTTTAAGACACAATTTTCCTTAATGCATTTTGTATAAGGCCTCTTTCCAACAAAGTTTTCAATCGTCATAAAATTTACAAATTCATAACTTCATGTGCGCTTAGAAACTACAACAATATTTTTGTCATATTTTAAAAAGATAGATATAATAAAATTAACAATGATTTAAAACACATTTATTTTGAGGACAAAAATGTGTAACTTATCTAATTTAGAATTGTATAAAAACAATAGACAAATCTTTTAACAGGCAGCTATAACCACAATGAATCAAAGTAAAGGCAAAGATAACAATTCTCTGTATTAACCTGTCGTAGCACGGATAGACTCCGGACTTCTTGGTGTGTTGTTTGTCGATATAACTTTTGATAAACATATTAGAAATTTGAAGACCAAAAATAATGTTTATAACTACTCTTTCACTATGGAAACGAGTTAGTTATAATAAAAAAAAGTGAAAATGTGGCGACGCTGATTAATAAAATGGAGTTTCGTTGTATTCAAGAAGAAAAATTAAAGGCATGTACTATTTACACACTTTTGCATCCATACCGGTTTATGAAGAGAATACCAATAAAAATATCTCTGTTGCCTAGTAATAAATTCATAACTAAAGGTTTGGAATTCAGGTTTCTAGGATGGGTGTCGTATAATTTTTGTTGTTTTGTAAAGTGATTTTAACTTGCTATTAAAATCATTCATAAACCTTGATAGATAGTGGATTAATATGAAGGGGAAAATGTTGCAGCATCGGTCATAATATCAAATATAGAAACGAAAAACAAATAGGAGAAACAGCAACAAACGACAGCCACTGATTTTACAGGCTTCTGACTTGTTAATAGTTTTTTTAGTCTGTCATCTTGCTCCTTATGATGCGTGTTATGTTTTTTCCCTTCAAATTACTAGTAACTGAAAGTGACCTCAAACCACTGTCTAGGTGAAGAATAATAACGTTGTCCCTGTCAGTGTTAAATTTGGTTATTTCAAAATAAATATCTGTGATTTGTTGCATATCAAAACATCCGTGTTCTTTCTATCATTACATCTGATATCTTAACTATTATACCTGCTGTATTGAATTAACCTTACCTACATATTTTGTTATTATAAATTTGAACGTTTTAGAAGCAGAATGTATATGGGACAAGTAGTGTTTACAACAGAAAAAGTTTTCTGAAACTGTTGAGAAAAGTAAAATGAGAAAATATTTTATAATCATGTCGCCAATGAACAATAATACCAGTATCAAAATACATACATTGTACAAATATTAAAGCTCGAATTTGTTTAAATGCTGTCGTAAAACTTGACCTTTTAAGAGTTATAGCCTTGTTTATAACAATTAATATATAGTAAACATGTATGGCACGACATGGTTCATTATTAGTTCGAAAATCATATTTCTTATATTTATATAATTATATATATACTAGTATAACGGGTCTTTCTTGTGTGTGTTTTAGGAACTATGTCATTAATTCGGATCTACGTATCCGGGATCGTAATCCATGTTGCCCGTTAACATAGGGAACTAGCTTTTGTAAAGTTTCTCCGTAAGCTCACTTAGTACTGTCTATATAACGAAGTCCATTTAATGTTCACATGTTTAATCATATATATATATATATAATCTTTATATAACAGTACATGTATAATAAATATTCTTAATCATAATTTCCAATTAACGTTCGTACATACAACTTGGTACTTCAAGCTACTACTCTCATCTATCTGACCAATACATAAAGTTTCTCACAAGATTCAGCTATAAACATGTTCTTAATTTATGTAAGGCATTGATTAATGGTCTTAGATTATTTGGATAAACTATTGCAGTTCAACTGTGCAACTAATGTATCGTATAAAGTGTCACATTAAACAAGATGAAAGATCATTAAACTGATTAAGAACTGACCATCAAATCTTAGATGTAAATGACCACGCCACACTAGGCAAAAAAAAAGAAAGGTTACATCCTTGTAAGATCATTTAATTTTTTCTTAACAAAAATCTGATAACAATATACGGAAGCGTATTAGCGCCACACATTTTTTTTTATTTTTCTTCCTATGTTTGCGTTAAAGGCAAACTTTCGCGTTAAACGCAAACCTTTGCGTTATAACGCAAACCTTTGCGTTTAACGCAAACATTTGCGTTATTTTTATATAACGCAAACCTTTCCGTTATAACGCAAACATTTGTTTTATCTTATTTCTTATTCAAAATCCAAAGGAAACCGTAGTTATTTTAAAATGGAGGAGGCTGTTTATATTAAAATTTATCACCTTTGTAGTAATTGCAAAGTAAAATGCTTGAATAATTAGATCATATCAATGACTAATAATGAGCAGAATAATATAAAAAGATGTGGTATGAGTGCCAATAAGAAAACTCTCCATCTAAGTCACTATTCGTAAAAGTAAACCATCATAGGCCGAATTACGGTCTTCAACACGGAGCATTGGCTCACACTGAACAACAAACTATAAAGGTCCCCAAAAACGATATACATGTTTCTACTAGTATATATATTACAAAGAAAATTGAGTAAATTGAGGTTATACATTGTACCTAAGAAAAAAATCAACCCTGGTGATATAGCTATAACCGAATATAAATATACTTTCAAAGTAAGCTCTTGTTTGAGAACTGTGTAAAGTAGGTTAGATTCAAACAAGCTACCCTTTGGCAAAAAATGTATAGAATGAAGATGTTTTATTAATAAAATTATGTTCTCTCTATTCAAATTGCTACCCAAGCATCTTAAAAATACTTCATTATATCGAAATGAAAATTCAATGACTTTCTATCAAAGAATCTTGATCATATTCTGAGATTTAAAAAAAAAGTTTCCTTATTGATAATTAATGAATGACAGACGGACATATATACAAAATTTAATGAATAATTGAAATCAAGATATTTGCGTTATAACGCAAAGGTTTGCGTTACAACGCAAAGGTTTGCGTTATAACGCATAAGGTTTGAGGTTTGCGTTATATCGCAAAGGTTTGAGGTTTGCGTTATATCGCAAAGGTTTGAGGTTCGCGTTATATCGCAAAGGTTTGAGGTTTGCGTTATATCGCAAAGGTTTGCGTTAAACGCAAAGGTTTGCGTTGTAACGCAAAGGTTTGCGTTGTAACGCAAAAGGTTTGCGTTATAACGCAAAGGTATCGCAAAGGTTTGCGTTTAACGCAAAGGTTTGCGTTAAACGCAAACATAGGAAGAACAAGAATGTGTCCATAGTACACGAATGCCCCACTCGCATTATCATTTTCTATGTTCAGTGGACCGTGAAATTGGGGTCAAAACTTTAATTTGGAATTAAAATTAGAAAGATCATATCATAGGAAACATGTGTACTAAGTTTCAAGTTGATGTAACTTTAACTTCATCAAAAACTACCGTGACCAAAAACTTTAACCTGCACTTCGCACTATTATTTTCTATGTTCAGTGGACCATGAAATTGGGGTAAAAACTATAATTTGGCATTAAAATTAGAAAGATCATATCATGGGGAACAAGTGTACTAAGTTTTAAGTTGATTGGACTTCAACTTCTTCAAAAACTACCTTGACCAAAAACTTTAACCTGAAGCGGACGGACGAACGGACGCACAGACGAACGGACGAACGGACGGAAGGACGAACGGAGGCACAGACCAGAAAACATAATGCCCCTCTACTATCGTAGGTGGGGCATAAAAATAAATAAAAAATGTGTGGCACTAATACGCTTCCGTAACAATAAGTTAATGGAATAGTTAGTTAACATAATTTTGAACAGAACAATAACAAGTTTTCTCCATTGAAAACGATATTGCACATTTTCGGGCAATTTGAACAGGGCGAGTACAGAATTCAGGTAAACATGTCAATACCTTGTATGACCACCTCTTGCTTTTATGACCGCCTGACACCTCCGTCGCATCGAATCAATAAGACGTCGAAAAAAAGTTTGAGGGATGTTGTTCCATTCCCTGAAAAGTGCTGTTCGGAGCTGGGCGAGCGTTTCCGGTTGATTTTGGCTATTTCTGATACGCCGTCCAAGTTCGTCCCAAAGATGTTCAATTGGCGATAAATCTGGAGATATTGCTGGCCAAGGCAACACACGAATATGGTTATTCTCTAAAAAGGTCATCGAAATGTGTGCCATGTGACAACGTGGTTGAAACGATGTCTTCGGAGAAACGGTAGAACAACTGGAGCCAGAATTTTGTCCCTATACCTTGTTGCATTTAGGTTACCAACGATGATTTTGAGCTCGGTGCGTTCCTGGTAGGTTATTCCGCCAGCACCAAACCGATCTGTTTCCTGCACGCACACATCAGTTCATTGCGCCTCCGGTAGACCCTGGCTCTGCCGTTGCTTTTCAAGTTGAATTTAGATTCATCGGTACAAAGAACCTGTCTCCATGTTTGCCTAGTCCATCGAATCCGTACCCGAGTCCATTGAAGTGGCGCCATCCTTTGACGCTACGTAAGGATAGGTCCCTTCAATGGACGACGAGCTCTTAAACCAACTTGACGCAATCGGTTACGAACTGTTTGAGCAGATATATTGTTGTTATGTTTTCCGTGGGTTTGTCGTGCAGTTTGGGCGCGTTGACAAATCGATTCCGGAGATGAATGATGCGGATGTGCCTGTCTTGACGTAACGTCGTTTCACGTGGCCTGCCACTACGGGGGCGATCATTTGTTGTGCCAGTATCTTTTAGACGAGTATTTAGCCTTGCAATAGACAAGTCATTCTAGAGACATTAAAATGATTTGCAACCTGCACTTGAGTCATTCCTGCTGCCAACATCCCAATAGCTCGTTCTCTCTCATTTTGCGTAGACGTGTAACTTTTTCAATTTTTTAATGCGACCTTTTGTTAACAGTCGTGTTCGACACAATTAATGACCAAAAGAACAACTCAATTCCATCTCTATACAGGGAATTTTTTGAAAAAATGGTTATTTGTTTGAAAATTAGAAAATGACGTCACGTCATTTCCGATATTTTTATAAATGAGTAAAGTTTATAGATAAATTATTCAGGTTACTAGTTTTAATCATAAAAATATTTGAAAGTAATATATGTGATATTTTCAAATTAAAAACCAATGTAACGTTTCTTTTATTGCCTAGTATAGATACATCTATTATGTTGATGTTTCATGTAACTAGATTATTTATAATGACAACGACCATGAGTGAAAAGTTTAAACTGGTGAAAGTTCTTGAATGGTTGAATAAACGAAACTGCACACACTCGATACAATAATAGTTGCTGTTATTACATGTAAAATTCAAGCCGGAAAGGATAGAATAATTCAATATAAATTTCAGGAATATTCAAAACATTTTTCACTTTTCGCGATATTTAATTTCAGTTTCATACGGTGGCAGAATGCGGCCATGAAAGAAAAAAAATTATGTTGTTTCCTCAAGATCCTATGTCGTTCCCTCAAGATGCTATGTCGTTCGCACAAGATAGTTATCTCGTTCCCTCAAGATACTATGTCGTTCCCTCAAGATAGTTATCTCGTTCCCTCAAGATACTATGTCGTTCCCTCAAGATAGTTATCTCGTTCCCTCAAGATAATTATCTCGTTCCCTCAAGATACTATGTCGTTCCCTCAAGATGATATGTCGTTCTTACAAGATAGTTATCTCGTTCCCTCAAGATACTATGTCGTTCCCTCAAGATAGTTATCTTGTTCCTTCAAGATACTATGTCGTTCCCTCAAGATAGTTATCTCGTTCCCTCAACATAGCAATACAATTATATTGATTTATTCTTTATTTCCAACTTCGAAACGGTGGAGTAAAGACGTGAAGTTACTTCCATTTCACTTTTTAATCAAATGCGAAACAATGCAAGAACGAGAAATTAAGACCACCAACACGAAACACGGAAAATAAATAAGGGAAAATACTAAGCACGCACATCGAACCAAACACGAGAAAACGAGAAATAAAACACCAAATCACGAAAAGACGTAAAATGAAAAGGCCGAAAACGTTGCACGAAAATAATCCTTTACCACCCTCTTAGAAATTAAAAATTAAAAATGAGCCACAAAATGTTTTATCATCTCCTATTCCTGGATTTCTAATACATTAACCTAACTGTTTGTGTTGTACATGTGCATATGTATGTAATCAGTATCTTCCTTAGATTTAATTTTCAAATGTTAAAAGGGTGAAAAATAATTCCTTTTCTGTGTATCCATGGCAACATTCTGCATTTATTTACCATAAAATATTGCAAAAAGGGGGTAAACATGCATATCACATATCCCCCCAAAATTTGGATCAAACTAGAATTTCAATGCTTTTGAGTGATACCTTTTTAGACACTGTTTTCATAAATCTTCCTAATGATCAAATAAAAAATGGGTGTCTTTCGCCTAATTTTTTTGTAAAATCTAATCACAAACTTCGTGCGACAAAAAGTTGGAAAAAAAACATTACAAAAATTGCCGGACCAATGTATGGTATGGACATACAAATACGGACTGTCATACAGAAAACAGCCTATATTACATATAATTATATGATCTTGATGTTCATATAAACCCAATACGAAGGCTATTTTAATACTCAGCTATCCAAAAATGATATTTATTGCACACTAGCTCTTATATTTGAAAAATCCTCAGGGGCCAAAATGCGAAACTACACATCTAACTGTGGAGTGCTACCTTTACTGGGACTCCGGGATCGGGTGTTTTTAAGCTCGGGATTTCGGGATTGATCCTTTCGGATCCGGGAATTCTTTTTTTCGGATTACGGGACGTCGGGATTTACTTATTTAAATTCGGGATTTCGAGATTTCGTGTTTTTAAGCCCGGGATTTCTGGATCAGGACCCCTCCTATCCCCTCTCAGTTATTCTCTTTAAATACAGAATTATTATATCATTATTATTATGCAAATATTCTACTTTTGGGATCTGGCCACGTCTACAGTTCCGCTTCGAAGGGCGAAATGAATCATATATCAATACAATTTTAAAATCTTGAGGGAACGAGATAACTATCTTGAGGGAACAACATAGTATCTTGAGGGAACGACATAGCATCTTGAGGGAACAACATAACATCTTGAGGGAACGACATAGTATCTTGAGGGAACGAGAAAACTATCTTGAGGGAACAACATAACATCTTGAGGGAACGACATAGTATCTTGAGGGAACGACATAGTATCTTGAGGGAACGAGATAACTATCTTGAGGGAACGAGATAATTATCTTGAGGGAACGACATAGTATCTTGAGGGAACGAGATAACTATCTTGTGGGAACGACATAGCATCTTGAGGGAACGACATAGTATCTTGAGGGAACAACATAAATTTTTTTTCTTTCATGGCCGCATTCTGCCACCGTACAATATCTTTTTCATCAAATTGGGGATCATTATATTTTTATTTTTTTTGGAAAAAACCATAATCCCCTTTCCACCTTGAATTTAAATGATCGTTCCCATAGCTATTTTTGAGAAGTTAATAACACAAAAATAATGTAACTAGAGATTTAAAAATTTATTTATTGTCCACCGTTGAAATAAATTTGATAAAACATTCTCATGCAGATATCATGGGATTAATACATGTACATGTAGATACATGCATTCAATAAATTAAAGATAAAATAAAAACGAAAATATTCATTGATAATAAATATACAGTTCAGATTTTTGTGGTTATATAAACTACCATTATTATTCTCCTTTGTTTGGAATGTAAGTTTCTTTTATCAAAGATTTAACAATACCATACACATAAAAGGAGACATAAAAGAAAGCAACCAAACGACACAAAAAATACATAAGACCTTTTTCACTTTAACTGCCTCAATTTTATTATTCTATGAAAGTCTTTATATCATTTCTTGCTAGGATTAAACCAAATGTTATGATTTTCATCAGTATCCCAGAGATTACAAAATTGAAAATATGAAACAACAACTGGTCAGACAGAATATGTGTG
Organism: Mytilus edulis; assembly: GCA_019925275.1. Classification (NCBI taxonomy): domain Eukaryota; kingdom Metazoa; phylum Mollusca; class Bivalvia; order Mytilida; family Mytilidae; genus Mytilus; species Mytilus edulis. The sequence goes on along the minus strand of CM034351.1, from coordinate 99,983,038 downwards.
CCTTGTCAAATAGCACTTAAAAATAAGAAAAGTGCAGCATCTCAATCCTGTACTGAATATGATACAAAATTATTAGTAATATAGAGTTATGAACTGGCTGTTTCTGCACTGGCACTGGTATAGATTCAAGGTTTGCTGTATTGGCCTCGAGACCCGTTGGTTTGAGGGCCAATACAGCTGACCGATAATCTATACCAGTGCCAATACAGAAACAGCCATTTCATAACACTTTTATTAAATAATCCAACTTTTTCAATACAGACTTGATCTGAATGCTTTATTACATGCACCAACTGTGAATATAAGGCCACTATTTCCAAAACGGACTGGCAATGAATCCTGAACTACATGCACATATGTTTACATGTTATTCAGGATTCATTGACAGTCCGTATTGGAAATATTGGACCGGGCCGAAAAAGCAATATAGATAACGTGATTTATATGACCAGGACGACCTCACCAATATGACACATGCCGTTTTGGTAGTATTAGGGCTATTTTAATCGTATTATTTAATAAAAGATAGTAACATGAAAAAATATGAGATAGATATTGAATGCCAATTAAAAGGTAAATAATAATAAAGTCCGAAAGATAATAGCCCAACTGCTTTTCGTCCGGTCAGACTGGTAAACAAATACAATTCATATTTTAAATACAAGACAAACAAAAAGTGAAAATTTCTTTTCAACAGCTACCCCAGCATTTTGCAGATTTCGTATTGTGTTCTTATTCAAGGATAAAATTGAAATGAATAGCAATGGCTTGTAAGTCAGGTTACCCGGATGATATATCTATATTAACAATGCGTCAGTATATACTGTGTTACTTTCTTTTCCTTGACATACTAGTTTCCATTGACAAAAATAAGTATATTATATTTCAAAACTTTTGAATATATTACGTATACAGAGGGCTGTGTTATACTACATGCGAAAGAATCAATGCTAGGGTTAACACGAATTTCACAATTTGTTGAAACAGACTGATTAATTATGATGATGTTTTAATTTTTTGTGCTAAGATTCGATTTGAAATACGACATACAAAAAAAAACGCCATTACAATGTCCAGAGCGCTTTTCAGGATTTACCTTCACCAGGAATGCCCAAAGTCGAATATTTGAAAGCCAAGGATGAATGAGAACCAAAAAGTCATATACATGTATAGTCAAATGCACCGATTTAAGGATGTCACAAAAAAATGTAATTAGCGGTATACGCTAATAAAACAACAACACGTAGACAGAAAAAACAATCAAAACTCATCTAAACGTAAAAATACTGTGTGAATGAAAATAAAAGTGTCTAAGTCTTAGTAAAATGTGATGCACTATATATCGTTCAAACTGGTATAGATAATTAAAGATTCAATCCAAGAACATATCAAAGAACTTTTCATTAAAAGCAAATTCCTATGATGATGAAACTACAAAGATGTAAATACCATAAAAACAACTTTGATACTGAATTGGAGCATGCACTAAATGACAATAAGTAGGGGGATATTGAACCATTTGCATTAAATTGGCTATTTATAAATGAAATACTGTATCTCTGTACTTTTAATTATTTGACTTTTTTCTTGGCGTCAATCATTTTATTTTCCGCATGTTTATAAAGCAACGTCATGATAGTGACGATAGCAAAACTAAACTACCTCTCGCCTATTTGGCTCACGCATAATCAGATATATCCAAAGGAACAGTGTATGCCCCGAAAGATAGTTCACAGTGAAAATGTACCCATATATTATAACGTATTCTTTATGGTTCCCCTTCAATGAAGAAAGTTACTCTTGTTTTCAGAATGTTCTATAGATACGTTTGACTCTTCTTGCTATGCCTGTCAGATTTTTTTTTAAATACAGATGTTTAATCATACTTTAAATTTGAAAAGTAAAAAAAAAACTTTCACTGTATTTAGAATGCAGCTACATGCAAATGTAAACAAATTCAAACTACATGTACAAAATGTATATTATGATTGATCTATTTTTTTTCAAACCAAATACAACATATCATAACCATATCGTATCATTTAACTTTGTATTGGGAATCCTGATATTAAAGAAAAACTGCAGTTTACAAGAAATTGATAAAGGTCATAATTATAGTCCAAGGTATGTTAATAAAAATAAAATTGCAGTTTTCTGTTATTGATCTGCACATCATTTTATGAGGTGGTTTTTTTTCTTAGTTATCATAATCGTTGTGTATTGCCTTGTCTTTTGTTCGGCTCTCCCTTTAAAAAAAACTGTGTTATTATCATCTAGATGTAATACAACCATTTATTTTTCCCTATTAGTCTTTGTTAAATTTACACTTTTCAATAAAGTGTGCAGAATTTTTCTTAGTTTCAAAAAAAAAATACTTGGCATGAACAAAATTTTATCCTTTCCAGTACAATAGACAAAATTTTTATTATATTTCATTGCATATATATAAAAAAAATAACTATCACTGGAATTAAACCCATCACATTTGCATCCCTTTTTTCCTGTGTAAAAGCTGTCCCCTACAGAAAAAAAAGTTGAGGGCCAGTTAGTGGCCATGTGGCGGACAGTTGAGGGCTAGCTGTTTTAAGCAAAATAGTTGATGTCTAGGTGTTGAGAATCTTAGCTCAACTCAAACCTGGCCAAACACTGTATGTTGGAAATATGTCGCTCAACTGTCCCTCAACTGAAGCTGGCCATTAAGTTGAGGAAAAGTTGAGCAATTGATCTTTGGTTTTCATATAGTTGAGCAAAAGTTGAGCATTCAGACTTTGAAATTTTTGTAGTTGAGCAAAAGTTGAGCATTCAGACTTTGAAATTTTTGTAGTTGAGGAAAAGTTGAGCAATTAGAAGTATGACCTGGTGATACAAATGTTATGTGCCATCTGTTTTATCTGTCTTTAGTGCAAATGGACAGGAAGTATTATTATAAATGTACACAAAGTTTGAGGCAAAATTAAGGGAAGCACATGTTTTTATACATTTTTCTGTATTTTAACTTAACTAAATCTTTGACATAAAGATAAGAAACAAACAGTATTTTTTTTATTATAAGATATATCAAATATTCAAGATTTAGGTACTTAACAGTTATTATTAGGGGCAAATCACAAAGTTATCACACTGTCACAATACCCAAAAGAACCTCAAACATTTAAAATTTGAACTGGGTTTGAGCATGCACATGGCAAGCAAAGATGTCTTCATGAATAAAATATGAATTTTACAATGAATGCAGAAAAAAAAGTTACAAATAACTGTATTGACATTGAAAAGTGCAGTGTATTCTTCTGTTGACATGACTCTTGGATTTAGGAAGATTGATGTTTTAACACATATTTCTGGAAACATCTTTTGGTAAGTACATTGGATTAGATTTGATTTCCACCATTTTGAATAAGTGTATATTTATGCTCTTTTAGTTCAAAATAGTGATATTTAAAGTGTTTTCTTTATAGACTTTAAAGAGTTAGGAAAACATTGAGAAAATATATGCATTAATTTATATATTGTCAAAATGTGTTTGACAGGAGACATGTTTATTTTATTATTAAAACAATTTGTTTAGAAAGTATTACTAATACAATAAGAATATTCTAATATAATGTATTTGGTATTAAACTAGAGATCTATTCTTATTTGCTAGATAACTTCTAAAAAGCAAGGATAAAGCATTCATGTAGTCTGTTGTGAGTTGAGATCTTTCAGCAGTATTTTGGCTATAAAAATACACAATTTAAATTTATTTTTTCTACAATGTGTAGTCATCAGTTTCACTTTGCAATTACCACATAATGCTCAACTTTTAAAGACCTAGCCCTCAACTTTTAATGACCTGGCCCTCATCTATTGGCCACATAGCCCTCAACTTTTAATGACCTAGCCCTCAACTCTAATTGCTCAACTGTTGGACACCTAGCCCTCAACTATGATATTTTCTCAAACATTGCTCAACTAATTTGCATAAAGTTGAGCATTGATAGTTGAGGGCTACCTAATTTGCATGGCAAAAATCCAGCTAGCCCTCAACTATTTGCTCAACTGATGGCCAGCTAGCCCTCAACTGACCCTCAACTGTTAGCTCAACTGGCGGCCAGTTCAGCAATGCAGTTGGCCTAGTGATCATTTTTTCTGTATGGGGTAGTAACCATGTAATCTCGCGCGTTTCCCAAATGTTCATTAGAAACACCAAATAAAAAAAATAATGGTGTTTTGAACCACCCATGATATATGTTTATGATTCCGATTTTTTCCAAGGTGATTGTGTTATAAAAAGGACAGTTGAAAAAGCATGGAACAGTCTAATACAAGACGAAAGTGGAAAGTGAATTCCCATTTACTGTTACAGTAGAATTTTGCGTTGTCCGTCAACCTCTATCATCATAATCGTATTTGTTTGCTGTTCTCTCTTGTATGTTGTTTTCTGGTTTTTCATTATCTGATTTTAACAATTATACTTCATCCTGATCATGTTATGTTCTCTTCATTATTTGTTTTGTTTATGTTTTGTCCTCTTTATTTCGATTTCAATACCTTTTACGTGATGTCTCTTTTACAGCAGATTATTCTTTGAAGAAACGTATTGTCCGAAATAATAGCCTGCAGAAATTCTAATGCTGACAACTTTTCTTGCTGAAATGTTGGTACATATAAATGGAAAGATCACAATGGGAAAGTTTAAATTATTCGTATTGTCGTCGTCAATTTCTTGACGAAGTCAAAATATGAGGTAGACTTGACTGTATTTGTTGTATCTTTTATTTCAAGTTCAATGGGATAGAATCGTTCAACTTAGCCACCAAACCTTTTATTATTAATTGAGAGAATATCATCTACATATAGCAAAACGTAAAGTTTAATGATAAAGCAAGCCTCTTTTCATACTTACCATGAAGCTCCTATCTGAAGTCAGGGTCTTATAAATGAATGAACAAGTCGACAAGAAGGGGAGCACAATTTGTTACTACGTGAAAGTCGATTGTAAGTTGTATGTCTTCCAAGAAATATTTTATCAATAAAAGAAAAATAAGGCATTATATGTCCTCTAATGGATCTTTGAAATCCTTAAGTATTAACTCCTGATCCACGCCACCCCTTATGATAGTTTCGCAATAACGTTGAGGCCAGGCTTTAAGCACAGCTCTTTGTAAGAACCAGACAGAGTGCGATATATGAGGTTTTCAGATTTTTTTCTATAAACTGCCTGGTAGAAAAAATACTAGAATACTGCTTAAAATTAAATTTAAGTGGGAAAATATGAGTGCTTGCCAGGGTAGCGGACACTCTATTTTTTTGCAGTTAAGCGTGGTTAAATCTATCAAAGTCAGCTAAAATCATTACAATTTAGAGCCTGATATGAATAGAAACACATTTTGTTTCATACATTTTCATACATATCATTGATATAAATATATAAGAGTCCGACCCATTTTTTTTTTAATTTAATTTGGTAAACTAGTGTCCACACGGTTCGTGTTGCTTGTTCTTTAGTTTTCTGGTTTTTCTTCTGTACTATCATTTGTCTGTTTATCTCTTTATTTTAAGTCATGGCGTTGTCAGTTCAATTTCAATCTATGAGTTTGACTGTCCCTCTAGTATCTTTCGTCCCTCTTTAGTAACTACAATGCTTAGTATGCCGTAATTCGTACTTTGTTTGGCCTTTTTAACTTTTTGGGATTCGCGCGTCTCTGATGAGTCGTTTGTAGACGAAACGCGCGTCTGGCGTTTTTACAAAATTTATGATGAGTTTATGTACATATTTGCACTTTTCCGAAAAACACACGAGAAATTTGATAATCTTATTTTAGTAAAGATTGCATGTAAACCAAATTTGTAATTATTTTTTAAATTTACTAAAAAATGCATATTTTCAACTGTCCTGAATTGTGGACTTTTGAGAAATTTGATAAATTTCTCAAAAGTCCACAATTCAGGACAGTTGAAAATATGCATTTTTTAGTAAATTTAAAAAATAATTACAATTTGGTTTACATGCAATCTTTACTAAAATTAAGCTTAAACTATTAGTTATATCAATGTTTTATTTTTTAGCAGTATTCAAGTACTGGTTATACCAGGCAATTTATAGGGGAAAAAATCTTATTAAAATGAAACCCTCATATATCACATGTACATATGGCACTTTGCCTGGTTCTCATACAGAGCTGTACTTAATTGGTGATAAAATTTATGTTAATAATTTAGAAAAAGGTTATTGGTGAGCATTTGTTAGACTCAGCAATAAAACGTTTTCGTGAGGACATTAAGGTAATTTAGGTATACAACACAGTGAAAGAAAATCAAGTTCTTCAGCCTTTTTTTATATTCTGGGACATAGAACAGACCTATTAATATTCCAAATGTTGAAATAAAATTAGAAACACTTTAACATGTTTTTTTTTTTTTGCAAATATTCAGAGTCATTAAACCATATCGGAGGGTTAGTGGTCAAATAATCTCCATGGTTATGAGATATGCCAATGCTTACCGGTATTCAACTGCATATCAAATACCATTGATCTACCACTAGTGGTTATCCATAAACCAACCTAATCACAAACTTTTACTTGAAAACTTAGCAATAGTTTCAAAGTCAATAGACCGTGTCTGAGCGGGGAGGGCCAACAAATCTCCATGAAAATTAGATATACCATTGCTTATTCAACTGCATACCAATAATCATTTAATTACCACTAGGGCTTTCCCATAAACTGGCCTTATCACAAATTAATACATGATAACTAAGCAAAAGTTTCAAAGTCAATAAACCATAACTAAAGGGGCAGGGCCTAATAATCTCTATGACAATGAGATGTGCCAATTATAATACAACTGCATACCAAATATCTTTGACTTACCACTAGTGGTTCAACATAAACTAGACCTAATCACAAAATAGTACATTGTTGACGCCACCGCCGACGCCGGAAACAGCATACATATGTTTCGATTTTTTACTCAGTAAAGCGAGACAAAAATCGTATCGTCATTTATGTTATGGAATTCCCTTTTTTTTAATGACGTACAATTTCATATGCTTTTGGAAAATGTGCTCATAGAATCTTGAATTATTGTTCATTTCGATAAACAAACTATTGCCAATTGTCTTATTCCTATATTCTATCGGATATTCTATCGGATTTCATTTGATCATGTAAAGATGTAAAAATCTGTTTTTGAATATAGCTTTATTTTATTTTGACTGTTTAGAAAGCAATAAAGAAATTTATTTTAACAGTTAAAGTTAAAAAAAAAATCACTAGAGGTTATGTAGTCAAGTATGGTTCAGACTGAACAAATAGGTCGGGTACATGTTGAGAATGAGTTACTACTGTTTCAGACTGGTCGAGTAATAGTTCAGACTATTTCTAATCGCAAAAATAACAGTCAAGTACAAATCAGTACAGTCGAGTATGGTTAATACCTGGGTTGAGTTATGTCGAGTAAAATGCATACCAATTTCAGACTGGTCGAGTATAAATCAGTACAGTCGAGTACAGATATAGGCCATTTCAGACTTTTGAAGTGTATATGCCATACATTTATAATGAAAAATGAGAAATAAACAGACGAATTTTTTTTAGTTTGGAATAAAATAATAAATTAAATGTAATATGAATTGTTTTAATAAGTTTGAGGTACAGATAAGAGATGTAGTTGCAGATACAGCGAACAAGTTATGAAATCGTTACATAAATTGATAAAGTTAAGAATATTTCACGGACAGAGCTTTGAAAGCAGAAGTAAAATTTTATTTTCAGAAAAATACAGTTTTTAACATAACATTTAATGTTGTATTACTTCTAATAGGTTTTGTTATTCAGTTAGATGAAAATCATTGCACCTTTTAAAAGAATCTACATCCGCAGATGTTGAACTTACATTGATAATGCATTGCACACAATGGTAAAACGAATCCTTTTCAATAATTTTATTGTAGATTATGTTTTACTTTAATGATATAAATGTTCGAACCTAAATTATATAATTATTGTACATTGTTAAGTCATATTCTAATGTGTCAAAAAATTCACTCAAATATTTTTTTTGTATTTTCAAAATGTAAACAAACACAGTTTTCCCGATCATCCTTTATTCTACTATAGTATTACTCGCATATGATAGTGAAATGAACTATATAGATTCGAACTTTAAATACACTGTAGATTTTCGATTGCTTTTTGTATTTCACAAATGGATATTCATCTGATAGAACAATATGTGTTTTTCGTTGAAATAAATCATCTTTTAAATTGTTATCGAGGCTTTGTATGAAAGTCAACGAGAACGGAATAAACAGGTATAAACAAAATAACAAAAAACGTACATAATATTGACATTATTCATGACATCGACATCTAGATTTACTGCAATATTCTAAGTCTATTGTTGGCTTTAATTTTGAGTGTTCTTCTTTACGCGAAAGATATTTTAAATGTTATATTAGTAAAGAAGGATCAATTTTGAAGCTATCATCAAGCTAGATATATTTAATCTTTATATACTTCAATGCAGAAATGAGGTGCTAAACTTGTTCGGACGAACTCTTTTCCTTTCATTCTGAACATCACTTTGCAACAGACTGTTAATTGATTTGGATGGTGACTTGTTACATAGATATAAGAAGATGGGATATGATTGTAAATGTGACAACTCTCCATCCATGTCATAATTTGTAAAATAGACCATTAAAGGTCAAAGTACGGTCTTCAATACTAAGCCTTGGCTCACACCGACCACCTAGTTATAAAGGGCCCCAGACATTACTAGTGTAAAACTTTTCAAATGAGAAAACCAACGGTCTAATTTATTATATAAAAAAACGAGAAACGAGAAATATTTACGAACCACATAAACAAACGACAACCGTCCAACATCAGGTTCCTGGCTGACCATATCAACTGTTCCATTTTGTCACTATAAAAGTTTACAAACGTTATCATGAGCGAAAGCTATAGCTCAAATACACAAAGAGTAAGTCCACAAAACACTACATAGAAAACTTCAAACACTTTTAAGCAATGTAGAAAGTGGATTGTTGCTACATAAAGTTAGACATATTTATTGTTACCTTTGACATGAATTTAATTTAATATCCATAAGCGTTCAATTCATTTATTGGATTTTTTTCTCTTTAATTCTTCGGAATACGATGTCTTCAATGTTCGATGAAAAAATTGAAAAGTTATAGAATAAAAAAACAGGATATGTGCATATTTTTTCATAGTGGGATAGCAAATTAATATGAGCCTACTTGTAACGCTACCGCTTCAATGCTAAATTGGGGTAACATTTTAATAATATGCATATGTATAACTCTGAAAGAGGTCGTATATAGTCTTATCGGTCAACTGAAACGATCGGCCTCTGTACACGTAGGAACATAACAATATAGAGTTACATTACAATAAAAAGGTGTATTTAAAAAAGATATATATATATATATATATACATTAAAAAAGATATACAGGATGAGATGCGTGTAAGTGTTTTTATTGTCACGTGTTATAGATTCGATATGAGATCCCTCGTTTTACTTAGTCACTTTAATTAAGCGCAAAGAGAAGGATAGAACATCTGGGGTAGGTTATACCTTGTTTATTATTTATATATCAGTTTATTTCTGTCCGGAATTGAATGTTAAGGATTGCACAGTCATCATGTGAAGAACTTTATATATTGGCAGAGTTTTTAAGAGGAATGAGATGTGTTGAACACATACTATTCCGCTTGAAAAAAAAAAACGTTTTCGACAGATACAACCAAACTTCCCAACCTTATCTTTGTATGTTTGGAAGGATATAGTAAAAGATTTAAGTAAATTGTTGTACCCAAATCTCTGACTTGATAGTTTACCAGAAATACATGATGGATTACATTTTTTTAATTCCAAAAAGTTAGTACAGACACGAGCAAAGCGAACTAGTTGTGATATATAAACTGGGTAAGATGATGCCAAAGATACATCACCATCCGGAAAAAAGGAAACTATAAATAGGGAACAAAAAATCGTCGCTTTTGTCGTAAAGATTTTCAGTGTAAAATTGTTATATCTCAATCTAGGAAAAGACAGTTATTAACGTATATATTTGATTTTAAATGTTTCTTACGATATATTGTGGCAGCATATTTCGAAATCTCTTGTCCATATCATCCATATAACGGTAAGTGTTGTTAAATGGATCAATTAAATGCAATTTAGACAGACGGGTCTTTACTAAGTTTGGCCAGAAACTGTGATTCATAACAGAACAGAAACAAGTCTAGTAATAAAGGGACATGACTTGTGTCTATATGAAGTCTACAACCTGTTGATAAACTTTATTATTGCTATTTTACGAAATTTTCCTTCGATCTTGCTGATTGATAATTCTCTTTCTCAGCCGAGTCGATTGATATGAAAATTGTCGTTAGAAACTAAGGGGCACGTGGCATTGTCAATGAAATTGAAATGAAATTGACAACGTTGTCATAGGTAACATAGCGATCAACAAATTATCATTGGTTAGCTCAACTCAATTTCTTTTCTCACTTTCTCCGTTCCGGCTCAAATCAACGATAATATATAATTAGCCGAAAAGTTTATCAAGGAGAACAATAACAGCTTTAATAATCTTATCACATCTCCGGTAGGTATGTCTAGCATATTTACAATTTTCATTAGAGGAAAAGGCTTGCCATAAGTTGCAGCAAATATATTTGCAGATTTATCAAACGGTCATTTAATTACATAAGAAAATTAGGAAGTGTTACAGTAGTATAAAGCGTTTAAAAGTCAAAATTGTCAGCAGAATTTAAAGGACCATCAAAAGTACCTAATTTATCCTAAATATCTAAAGATTTTTCCAAACCTGATAAATTGTTAATTCCACTATTTTCACAGGTTTTATAAAAAAAAGTTAAGTTGAGATAAGCTCGGTTTCTTTGACAACCGTAAAAGCCCTAAACAACTGATACTGTTTAGCTGTTCCGTTTAACCCCGTATTTAAAAACAGAATTTTCATTACTTTGTGCTTGAATCTTGTATTGAGAGCGACACATTCATCTGAAATAGAAAATGAATAGTTATACACATCAATGTTTGAAAGAACACTCATTTAATAATGGAACGAAAACTTCGTCCCCTGTAACAGTAAAAATAATCAACAAGAAAATGAAAGAAAAATTCCAATGAACTAATGAATTAAAAATTGTTAAATTTGTATTTCTAATTTTTTATTTTCCTGCATTTGCGCAGAAATCTCTTTCTTTCTTACGGTCTCCTTTGTCATGAGACTTTGAGTATCCATAACAACAGGACCAATATCGGATATGTTGCGGTATTTCCGTTTCTTTTTTAACATTAAAATATGTTTGAATAATAATTAAAAAAAAATAAGGACTTCGTTCCTTTTCACAGGTAACGCCTGCCTCATATTATTAACAAAAAAAACCGCTTATGACCTGATTCAAACATAAAACGCACCTTTGTTAGTCTTGTATTATTTTTAATTTTAGTTTCTTGTGTACAGTTTAGTATGTCGTTCATTATTACTGAACTAGAATATATATTTGTTATGGGGCCAGCTGAAGGACGCATCCGGGTTCTGGAATTTCTCGTTGCATTGAAAAACTAGGCCTTTTGGTGACCTTCTGCTGTTGTCTGTTCTATGGTTGGGTTGCTGTCTTTTTGACACATTCCCCATTTCCATTCTCAATTTTATAAAATCAATTGTGTATTCAGGAATCCGGGTCCGTTCGCCCTAGAAGCAGTTCGACCTAATTCCTGTTCGTCCCGGATCCATTCGATTTTATTTAATTGTTGTCTAGTTTCATAGTATAAATTGAAGTAGTTGAAGTATAACTCGTTGTTTTTTTTTATCATTTCCAGCTGATTATGTTGTTGCTTTCACGTGAAGCGGACGATTTTTCATGAGTACTAATATATACAAAACAATAATGAAGTCCCCATCAATTCATTTTTTAATACTATAATATTAATTTCATTTGTTTGTAATCAAACCAAAAGTATGTCGTTACACGGATATCCTGATTTTGTGTAACTTAATGCGTTTGCGCTCAAGATAGATATGCTGTGATTATACGGGTTGACGATAATAGGTCGTCATATTGGAATAAAAAATAAGCCATTATCTGGTTTCTACCCCTTAATGACAATTCTCATTTGTTTCCTTTTTCTGAAAGGTTTAAACAATTACAGCAGCGGTATAAGCTCTGATCATGTTTGGCATAATTGAAGATCAATCAAATACAATTGTATGCCTAAAGAGTATGTTCATTGTGTAAACATCTGTGAATAATGAAAGACAGAATAGTGCTCCCTTGATTCCATGGTAATTTATCGTTGGTTTTTTTTACCTACATGTATACTGATATGAAATTGTATCATAAACATATTTTTACAATTCACCTTACTTTTTAAAGCGTTACTGTACTTTACCAATGTCATCTCCAATTTTCCAAATGAAGTTTTAACTAAGAAATAAGCTGTCAAACTGAAGATTGTATTTTGAAGTTACATTACCCATGCTGAACTTTTAAAGATAGAAGCTAGTTTAAATGAAATTGGTGTATAATACTGTATGGCGCAATGCAGTCTTCTTTGACCTGCGTTATTGGCCTGTGTTTCGATCTACCAAAGATCACGAGTCCTAAAAGACGGTGAAAGTGGAAATAGTCAATATCAACTGTGACCTCCATTTTGTCATCAGTAAATAATATATAAAACTTGCATGGCCACGCAGTACATATTTTATTGCACAGAAGTGCTGTTTTCCTATCTACCAGATGGGACCATAAACCCTATAAGGCAGAGTTAAAATTTGCCAATATCGTACTTTTCTTCCATTTTTTCATAACTCATTCAGTTACAACATATCAAGATTTAAAATCATTCCATTGTGATCAGTTCAAAAGATAAATTATTAAATATTAAGAAATGGAGAACTATAAACCGAAATTCATAATCGAAAAAACGCATAAAACTATCATAGGAATAGCTGCACTGTGGATAGGTATATTGTTAAAGAATTTATAAGACGAAACGCGCGTCTGGCGTACTAAATCATAATCCTGATACCTTTGATAACTATTTACACCACTGGGACGTTGCCACTGCTGGTGGACGTTTCGTCCCCGAGAGTATCACCAGCCCAGTAGTCAACATTTTGGTGTTGACATGAATATCAATAATGTGGTCATTTTTATAAATTTCCTGTTTACAAAACTTTGAATTTTCGAAAAACTTAGGATTTTCTTATCCCAGGCATAGATTACCTTAGCTGTATTTGGCACAACTTTTTGGAATTTTGGATCCTCAATGCTCTTCAACTTTGTACTTGTTTGGCTTTTTAAATATTTTAATATGAGCGTCACGGATGAGTCTTATGTAGACGAAACGCGCGTCTGGCGTACTAAATTATTATGCTGGTACCTTTGATAACTATTTGATTTTTTGTTTAAATTGAATTTCTAGAATAATATCAGCGAAATTCAGCTCCAGAACAAAATCGAGGACTTGTCATTCACAATTAATATTGTTTGATAACAGTATTTGGTTAACTTTACCTTATAAATTTGCCAACTTTGTTAAACTACATTAAATAATTTTTAAATCATGAAGTCTGTAATTTATAATATAGGGTTATTGCATGAATATTGGGGAATATTGTCCCGAGTAGAATTTTATATTGCACGAGCTTGCGAGTGCAATAAATGTTCTACGAGGGACAATATTCCACAATATTTATGCAATAACCCTTTTATTGTATAGCAATATAATATTTGAAAGGTAAAATGGTTTAAACTAAGATTTTGTCGGTGATGACGTCATGAAATTTTTTAGATTTATTGCACTAGTGCAATATTAGAAAAGAGGGACGAAAGACACCAAAGGGACAGTCAAACTCATAAATCCAAAACAAACTGACAACGCCATGGCTAAAAATAAAAAAAACAAACAGAAAAACAATAGTACACACGACACAACATAGAAAACTAAAGAATAAACAACACGAATCCCACCAAAAACTAGGGGTGATCTCAGGTGCTCCGGAAGGGTAAGCAGATCCTGCTCCACATGTGGCACCCGTCGTGTTGTTTATGTGATTACAAATCCGGTAAATAGTCTAATTCGGTAGGTCATATTCATGAAAGGGAAGGGGATTGTGGTTACGACGTAAGGAACATATCCGATATCATTTGTGAAACGGTTATTCCATAACGGTCAACCAACTCGTGATGGCGTCCGTAAAATTTCCGAAGGGATGATTTCAACTTCACATTTGGAATTCTTGGTTTAATAGCTTCCTTGTGAGCAGCAAACCTCTATCAAGAAAATCATGATAGGAAATGCAAGCACGGGAATATCGTATCAACTGGGAGATATATACCCCGTATGCAGGTGCTGCTGGAATGTTGCTACTTAGAAATGGAAAGTTCACAATTGGAAAGCTGAAATCATCTCTTTTGTCGTAAAGTTTTGTTTTCAAAATTAGAATTTATTGCACGCTAATTTTTTGTTACTTTCAATAGAAAAAAATTATATTGCTATGCATAATATAAAGTATTCCAATTAAAGGCATTGGATGATTTTATTCGTATGTGAGTTATTATTTATAGGGCTGAAAGACTTATCTTATTAATAACCTTGACATGCAGCAACCGAAAAATTCAATTACCAAATACTTAACTTGATGATAATAGCATTAAATTTATGTGAATTCCATATTTTCCAAAATGGTGAATTGCATGCTTACTACTATTATCACAAGCATTTTCGTAACGTTATCGCATGAAATACACCTCGATGGTACGTTTTCAGTGAAAAAAAGTTCAAAGTAGGGTATAAAGCAATCATTAGAAAATTATAGTATATAAGGTGCCAAAAAATTAATGATACAATAAATGCATGTTTAAAAATTTTCGGCATAATTTTAATTGGGAGTTATTTTACTTAAGAATTGAATGTTTCTTTTTGTAACTTCATTGAGTTGTAAATGCGTTGACCGAAGTACTTTGTGTGTGAAGCGCGCAAGCGCTTCATTCATAAAACGTGCGCACGGTCAAAGCTTTTACGTCCCTATGAAGTTACAAAAATAAGCATTCTACATTATAATTACATTTGTTTAGCTAGGATCATGAAACACGATTTTTATCAACTTTTTCTTTAATTTACCTGTGCGACCTCGTGTCATTTTCATTGTGTAATGAATGTTAATTTCAGAAGGATTCGAAATTGATGTTAGCCAATCAAAATAGTTGTATCATAATGAAACATACATCTAATGCAATTATAAAATAATGTTGACTTTACAGATCAAAACAGTGTTCATTAGGCTCATTAATTTAATTTCTTGTTCGACGGACCCGCCCGCACCTATTTTTTTCAAAACAAAATTTTTTTATTTTTATTATATTCCCGCTTCCCGCATCCGGAAATGTAATCATGTCCATTTCCCGCAATGTTTTTTTGTTAATATTATAGAAAGATCTCAACATTTGTTTTTAAAATCATAGTATAACCTTTTATATAACGATTTTAAACCTATAAGCACCCCACAAGACTGTAAATAGATCTCTGAGAATATTTGTTTCAGCATGAAACCAATTTATTCCAAGTGGGAGTGCTCCGTAAAAATATATAACAGCAGAAATACCTGTACAGAACAAAACATTGGTTTCTTTCCCCAGACTTATATTCCCTATCAAAAAATGTTCGTTCATAAAGTACAAAGAACTTCTGAAGAATGTGCCTTCAACTGCAATTATAATGTATGCTGACGGTCATACCCGCTGCAGGTTTGTGCAGCTGTCCTGATTGATTCAGGAACCTGTCGTTCAGCAGGTATCGTTTGTTGATGTGGTTCATTGGTATTTTCCCATTTGGAAATATAAATTAGATCGTTGGTTTTCCTGTTCGAATTTGTTTACAATACTAAGTTGTGGTCCCTTATAGCTTGTTGTTGGTCTGGATCAAATCTCTGTGTAAAAGGCAGTACTTCGACCTATGTTTATTATAATCAGGTTATCCCTCAGACAAGGGCCTTGAAGGGGTCATTTTACCATGTTTACTGTTGTAGAAAAGAAAATAGAAATACTAAGGATTTGTATAGTGCTACTATACAAATCCTTTGAAAACTTAGAATTTTTTACTGAAAAAGAGGAGAAATACATTATATTTTAAACAACTTTTCTAAAAGAGGGGTCCACTTATTTTGAATAATATTAAACTGTTAAAGTAAATGTGTTAACATGGTTAAAGTCCAGGAATATTACAAAATTCTTGAACATGTTTTGACCATTTAATACCATGTAGATATTATAGTTCTTTGGGAAAATATTAGCCCTTTTGTACTAAAAGTTTTTTTACCAACAAAAAAATATTATAACTTTAATATATTGACCCTCATAAAAGGGATATTCATAACATTAAGGTGTTGTTCTGAAACTGATTATGACTTGGATGGCGAATTGTCTCATTGTCAGTCACACATACATAGACCAGATTTAATTATTCAATTATTTCTTGTTGAACAGAGAAAAAATACTTCATAAATTAAAGAAATGTCAAGGTTCAAGTTATAAATCAAGTTTTAATATAGTCAAAACCTACTATTTTATGTTTACAAAAAAAAATAATCGCTCGCCTTTACTTTTTAAGCTTCGCCTCAAAAATTTGCAAATTAAATATTTTT
Source organism: Mytilus edulis (assembly GCA_019925275.1). Classification (NCBI taxonomy): domain Eukaryota; kingdom Metazoa; phylum Mollusca; class Bivalvia; order Mytilida; family Mytilidae; genus Mytilus; species Mytilus edulis. The sequence goes on along the minus strand of CM034351.1, from coordinate 99,966,347 downwards.
TTATTAAAATTTTCAAATCGCTCGCTCGCCCCAATTTTTGGAGTCCCAAAATCCGTAGAACAAGAAATTAAATTGGTGTGGCCTTATGTTAATTTAAAAAAATATAATCGTTAATATAAAAATATTTCGTACTCTTGTTTTTCTACTCTGTTGAAGCATATGAAGGATGTATTACATTAGCAGTCCAACGTCTGTCAACTTTTCACTTTTTTAACTCATACTTGAGAATCACTAAAAGGACCTATATATCAAACTGTTATTGATCTCCACTGTTGAAGCATACGTTACAAAGATTATAACATGTCATTTTTCATATCAGATGTGTTACCAGCCCTTGGTCAACCTCAGCTCTCGGTTTCGGCTCTTGGGCTGATTTCAATGTCCAATCAATTTTTACTTTACATAACTTTTTTGATATTGAACCATTGTCTGCTATAACAAGGTCCTCAAAAATTTTGTGTCAAACTAAATTCACGGGCAAATCATGCATACAGAACTGCCATATACTTTTCTGATATTACATGTAGCAACCTGTAGGTAGAAAAAATATGTTGTTCTATTAATTTAAAACATCATATACGATTAACAATTGGTCACTGTTAAGGACACCTAACTGATGATATATGGTTGAGAGGGTATCAATATTTATTTTTTATTCATTGTTGTTTATGAAAATATACCATAATGTTTTGAGCACTAATCATCGAGATAAACTTTATGTAGAGTATCGAGTTGCGAGATATAAAAGTCGCGTTGCGAGTTATGAAATGCGAGTTGCAAGTTAAACAGGTCAGGTTGTGAGTTTAGAAAGTCAAGAGTGAGTTACGACAAGTCGGATTGAGAGTGACTCCTCAATACTTTTCAACTACTTACCTAATTTGGACTTTTTTATTCAAGAGTCTCCGGTGAGTCTTTTGTAGACGAAACGTGTCTGTCCTACATAATTAAGGACAGTTATATATGATTACCTTTCCTCGTCAGTTTTAATCTATTGTCGTACTACAGTACAACATATATATGAGGCATGGAGATGTTATTATTACAGATCAGCTAAATTATCTATAGTAAAGGATCCTACAAATGAATGCAAGATACAGTCACATAAATAATTATATAACGTCGCCTTCTAAAAACACCGAACACCGAACATTAACAATAGGGAATGAAAAATTGTCTCTTTTGTCGTACACTATGGTATAGAATATCCCTTTAGAGATTGAATGTCTCAATCAAAAAAGAACAACTGCTGTTAAATATGGTCGATTTATTTAAGGTAAGTTCGCCATGGTAAATGTCGGTCCAGATTGATTTCAATCAAACACATTACTTCTCAGAAAAAGGCTAACAAGATCAGATATTTATACATTTGTAGTACAGCTTAGTTTGATCATTTATAAGGGAAGAACAAACAATTTGCGACAGCAAATTTACAGATCTAACATTGTTGGGTTGATGTTTAGACGAGTTGTATATACATAATGTACACAGCCATGTATCACCATCATTGCTGGTGATCCGATGGATAAATATGTTGTATAGTTGTCACTGACTCAAAAGTACTTATAAATATAATTATTTTCTGTGCCTGTATCTTGCATTCATTTGTAGGATCCTTTACTATAGATAATTTAGCTGATCTGTAACAATAACATCTCCATGCCTTATATATCATGTACTGTAGTACGATGTTAGACTAAAACTGACGAGGAAAGGTAACACACGGCCACCGAAAGCTTTTTTATTGTATAGCCTATGTTGTTCGTGTGGTCTATGGGACAGCTACAGTGCAGGCGATTAGATGTCACGATATCTCAGTAGCATGGGTTCGAATCTCGGCGAGGGAAGAACGAAAAATTTGCGAAAGCAAATTTACAGATCTAACATTGTTGAGTTGTATATAGATAATGTAACAGCCATGTATCACCATCATTGCTGGTGATCCGAAGGATAAATCTGTTGTAGAGTTGTCACTGACTCAGAAGTATATTATATATAAATATATATATAACGCAGTCATAGGTTTGAACGTAGTTTTCAATTTAGACTTGTTTATATTTTTTCATTTGGGCTTTTATCATATTTTCCCTCCGGTTTATATGATCCGTTCATCCTATATTGAGTCTTAAAATTCAAGAGTCTATATAAAATTGAGGATAAATTATATGGCCTTCCAAATATTGTTTCGATCCCTAACATCTCTGAAGAGACATTAATTGTAGAAATCCGGATCTGGTGTACAAAACAAATATTGACACCTTATGTTTGTGGCATAATATCTTGGCCACAAGTTTATTGTTTTCTGTTCAGTACTACATTTATATTAAGATCCATTTTGTTATAGCTTGTGATCAATTTTATTTAGCAATCGCCAATGGCAGTCAGCAGGGTTAAATAATATCAGTTGTTCGACCTGTTAGTCAAATGCGTTTTGTTTTAATATACTTTGTCACGTTTTTGGTCTTTTGGAAAATGTTGCTTGAGCTGTATTTAGAACATTCTACAACGAAATTTGTTTTACATGCACACGTATAAAAATTGCGGTGTTTATCCAACGCAATCATAGGTTTGAACGTAGTTTTCAATTTAGACTTGCATATATATATATATGTATTCGCAAATTTTTTTTCTTCCCTCGTCGGGATTCGAACCCATGTTACTGAGATATCGTGACACCAAATGGCATGCACTGTATCCGTTGCGCTAGACCACACGACCACCTCAGCTTCATAAAAATGAAGCTTTCGGTGGCCGGGTGTTACCTTTCCTCGTCAGTTCTAATCTAGCATTGTAATACAGTACATGATATATGAGGCATGAAGATGTTATTGTAACAGATCAGCTAAATTATCTATACTAAAGGATCCTACAAAATAATGCAAAATACAGTCACAGAAGTAATGTCTGAACCAGTGACAACTCTACAACAAATTTATTCATCAGATCACCAACAGTGATGGTGATATATGGCTGTGTACATTATGTATATACAACTCGTCTAAACATCAACCCAACAATGTTATATCTGTAAATTTGCTTTCGCAAATATTTTGTTCTTCCCTCGCAGGGATGCCAACCCATGTTACTGAGATAAAGTGACACCAAATCGCCGATATATATATCTCGTCGCATTATTTTTTGATATTTTCCACCTTTGATAAGTGTTTGGCATAACGATACATTTTCACTTATGTTCTCGTACGATAAAAAAAAATATTTTGTTATATATATTACCATACTCTATTGTATACCATACTACACATTTTTTTTTATTTACCTGTGTACCTTATTTATGTCTTAGGTAATGGTTGTCTTTCTGATATTGTTTTACATCTAACCATCGTGTTTTATTAATTTTGTATACACATTGTGTCATAGATCAGATTTATTCGTTCAGTGTATGTTCACTTGTTTTTGTTTATATGTCTTTTGATTAAGTTAACCCATTTCAATTGATATTTTATTGTGTGACTTTCTATAATGTGATGTTACACTACTGTTTTAGGCTGAGTGGAGATTGGTGCCTATTAAAACGTTTAAACCCGATGCATCTGTACTAAGGCAGGGACCTGAAGTTAATTGGTTGTCGTTTGTTGATGTGGTTCATAAGTGTTTCTCGTTTCATTTTTTTATATAGATTATACCGTTGGTTTTCCTGTTTAAATTGTTTTACACTAGTCATCTTTTGGAGCCCTTTATAGCTTTTTGTTAGGTGTGAGTCAAGGCTCCGTGTTGAAGACGGTACTTTTACCTTTTATGGTTTACTTTTACAAATTGTGATTTGGATGGAGAGCTGTCTCATTTGCACTCGTAAAAGGTAAAATCACATCTTTATGTAAAATCATAAAACCTCTAGGTAAATACCTTAACAGCATATTCGCGCTTTAATTTGTTTCATGAAATTTGTGGTGCTGTCTTATTTTATTATTCAATTTTGTTTTGATTTATGTCCCCCCTTTAAACAAATGACGCAATCACTCATTGAAAACTATAGTGATCATCAGCGTGTATCATTCTTTAATTGGAATAAGAACCATCGTGGCTTGGAATATTTTAAACCTCTAGGACATGCATATATATGGTTAATTTGTAAGTTTTCCATTTAATATTCTTATTGGATTTTATAAAATTATTTTTGGATTGGACAAAATAGAGAATGGAAAATAGTTATGCTATGATTTAGGAAATAAGTTGAAAATACTTTGCACTTTATCTTAACGATTAGTGGTTTATAATAATTTGGTTTTTTTTTTCTCATTTGTCGTAGATCCAAGGGCCAATGACTGAGGTACCAAAGAATAAGAAATACGACGTGAGTGGTATAATTTAAGAAAACGAAATTGAAAAATGAGGCACCATATTCGTCTTTGCTCAAGCTTATTTTTTTATTTTTCATTCTAACGAATAAAGAAACTATGTGTATCCAATTCAAACTGATTCATTAAACCATATTGTATGCGAGCCTGCACCAAAACAATTTAACGCTTCGAACTAAGTTTTAATAAAACTATCAAGACTATATGTATATTCAGGTTAATCCAAACGTACGATGGCCGAAGTAAGCCGACAAAAATACAATTTTAACTTTGTATAGTACTGTACAGAGAAGTTGCACATAGTACTTTCTTGTCGTTTTACTTCCTGGTTAAAAGATAGTACTCTGTACAGAAAGTTGGTACATAGTACTATCTTGTCGTTTTACTTCCTGGTTAAAAGATAGTACTCTGTACAGAAAGTTTGTACATAGTACTATCTTGTTGTTTTACTTCCGGGTAAAAAGATAGTACTCTGTACAGGCAAGTTTGTACATTGTACTATCTTGTTGTTTTACTTCCGGGTAAAAAGATAGTACTCTGTACAGAAAGTTGGTACAGTGTACTATCTTTTTATGGGATCAGAAAGTACAAGAGCAGAGTTTGTGGAGACTAGCTATTTGATTTATCGACGTATTTTTATCTGGGTTTTTTTATCATGTTCATTGACTTTCATGATAAATTGAAAGGGAATGTTAGATATAAAACAGTCTGCAAATAAAGTATGTCAAATTCTTCAGCGTTTTGTGTTGAAAGTCACACACGTAGAAATGAAACTGATAACTTTTATGTACTTGAAACAAACATAATAATATACGCAGGTTTATTAGCTTGAAAACGCTGGTACGCATTATTTTGAATTAACAAACATTTGGGTAGACTTTCCACAAATGCAAAGATTCCCATCACCAACATACATTCTTAAACCTCAAGACTTGACACCGTTTTTATAGAGTCGTAATGACTAATTGCCTTTTTTTTACTAGAAATATATATATAATTAATTAACGATGTTTCGGGATTTTTTAGCTAAGTTTTATTCTAGCAAGGGTCCCTTCTCAAAAGTCTCCCTATTTAAAAGTCTAGTTTTTGCTAGGTGCTTTTTTAAAATTTTACTGCGTTTATACGCAATGATAGGCATCTGTTTAAATATTGTTTTACAATATTCATCTCTTTGCAAAATTTGCCACTGCTTCTTAATAGCTCTGTTAAGATTTATAACTGTAGGGTTATGTTTAGTTACTAGTGTAAGTGGAATTTCCCTTTGTCTAAAATTATCTGACAGAGTACTGCATCGTTTAATCTTGTATTCACATCTTTAATGTTTTTTGCCGTTTCCAACTTATCATAGCCTCTATCTATAAGTTTATTCTCCAAAGTCAGAAGATGTTTGTTGAGATCAGTTTCGTTGCTATTGTTTCTTATGTGACGAATTGATTCACCTGTAATAATACTTCTAAAAGTATGTTTAGGATGTGCACTTGTAATTGGGAGATACTGATACGTTTCAGTTGGTTTGACATGTAACCTGATGTCAAGGACACCACTCGATTTAAAACGCTCCCCTTTGTACACCTCAGTATCTAAGTACGTCACTTCTGTATTGAGAGAAATTATACGTAAACTTAAGTAGAGAGGGCCTGGACAGGGTATTGGGAGCATGGGAGAGAGGGGGCCGGAGAAGGGAGGGCTGGGGTGGGAGAAGGGAGAGTAGGGGCGGGAGGAAGGAGAGAAGGGGCAGGAGAAAGGAGAAAAGGGTATAAAAGGAGACAAAAATGTGTATTAAAATTATTAAAATTTAGCAGGAAAACAATTATTTAATAAATGAGTGAATCAAAAGATTCAAGAAAGTGGTAATTAAAGGTAAAACAACAAAAAGAACAACCAAAAACGACTCCGACGAAATCTTAAAACGGAGAAGGGAGAAGAGGGGCGGGAGCAGGGAGAAACCTACCCCCTGTCCAGCCCCTCAGTAGAGGGTCAATGTTGTTTGCAATTGCAAAGAACTCATCAATTTGTGATTTGTTGCACTCTGTAATCATGAAACCATCGTCACGATATTGACAAATCATACTAATGCTATTTTTAAATTGAAATCTGTCTAAGATTTTTGTAAGTATTGTTGACAGATGCAGATCGGTGGCAGTGGGTGATAATATTCCACCTTGTGGCGCCCCTATAACTTGTTTATATAAAGTCCCATTAAATTGGAACTCATTGTTTTCCAATATAATTTTTGCAAAAGATAATAGATCTGATTTGTTTGGTACTTTAAACTTATACTTTGTTCGATCGATTTGATCTAAGAAATTCTTGGTTGTATCTAGTAAATTGTCGATGTTCATGTTTGTATACATTGAAGTTACATCATAGGCAATTAGTGTACAGCTACGTACACAGGTCTTTGACTCTATCCTATTGATAAAATCTTTTGTGTCTTGAATGTAAAACTCTAGTTTCCTCAATGAAGGTTTTAATATTAAATCTAAAAAAATTTCAATTTTTCTTGTTGGAGAATTGCATTTATTGATTATAGGCCTAAAAGGCACAGCTAATTCTCCAATTTTATATTCATCTATTTTGATAGCTTCTAATGAGTCTTGCCGAATTTTATGTATCTTTGGAAGAAGGTACATGTATCCATGTTTAGGATTTTTGCAGTCACTTAAGAAGTTATAAGTGTGCTTTTGGTTTCATTCATAAAAAAAACAATGATAACTAGGAACACAAACATTCTGTACAGTTCAAGACATTTTTAAAAGGAAGTTCAACTAATGTAAAAATGGTGGTTATGTACTTCCTGAGTCCATAAAAAGATAGTACACTGTACAAACTTGTCTATACAGAGTACTATCTTTTTACCCGGAAGTAAAACACGAGATAGTACACTGTACCAACTTTTTGTACAGAGTCCGGAAGTAAAACAACAAGATAGTACTATGTACAAACTTTCTGTACAGAGTACTATCTTTTAACCAGGAAGTAAAACGACAAGATAGTACTATGTACCAACTTTCTGTACAGAGTACTATCTTTTAACCAGGAAGTAAAACAACAAGAAAGTACTATGTACAAACTTTCTGTACAGTACTATATAAAGTTTAAATAGTATTTTTGTCGGCTTACTTCGGCCATCGTACAAACGTGCTTTCATGCTTTAAATTTTCTTTTCTGAATTCATTATGAAATCAGATTTACAAAATGGAATATTAGGTAAAAAATCAAAAATAAATTTCTAGACGGATAATAACCCGAATAATTCAGTCGTTATATTCCGCTGATCTACGAAGGCTACATTAACGCCTGAACGTCTTCCTCGATCAAGACCTTCAACCGGAAAATTCACACCGCTTATTTTGATTTAAATTGGCAGCTAAAGAAGGAGGAGTTCTGGATGTTAATTGATGATAAATGATGTAAACTGATGTTAATTGATGTTAATTAATTATTATCGGATTTGTGGTAATTGAACACACGTGTTTGGTAAGACAATTTCAAGAGAGTTGCGCAAACTCATATCCTGATCGCCGCTGATTGGCTCTCTCTCACAGAGAGCAGGCGACGCGGCCAATGATCATCAAGAGTTCAAGCCCTCGTGTGGGAGAAAATCGGACACGGAAAGGGCTTGAATTATTCGAGTTAGACGGATAACTAAAAATGAAATACAGTAAAACTAACAAAAAATGGTAGTGATAAAAGAAATTATAAGCCATGTATCAACTACTGAGTCGATGCCACTGTTTGTATTGCAATAATAGTACTCACGCTTACTGCAAGCTACTTTAAAGCCAAAAGTAACAATGAACGAAAAACAAATATGTTATATGTCCAATTGGAAAAAATTGTGCCCCTCTATTTGCCGACTTGTTTCTTTATTATTATGAGACTGACTTCATGCAGGAATAAAGATAAGAAGTTGGCGATATCCTTTAACTCTACTTTCCGCTATATAGATGATGTTCTTTCACATAATAATTTAAAATTTGGTGACTATGTGGAACGCTTCTATCCCATCGAACTAGAGATAAAGGATATTACAGATATAGTTAAATCGGCCTCATATCTTGACTTACATCTAGAAATTGACAATGAGGGTCGGTTGAAAACAAAACTTTACGACAAAAGAGATGATTTCAGCTTTCCAATTGTGAACTTTCCATTTCTAAATAGCAACATTCCAGCAGCACCTGTATACGGGGTATATATCTCCCAATTGATACGATACTCCCGTGGATGCATTTCCCATCATAATTTTCTTGATAGAGGGTGGCTGCTCACATGGAAGCTATTAAACCAAGAGTTTCAAAGGATGAAGTTGAAATCATCCCTTCACGAGTTGGTTGACCGTTATGGAATAACCGTTTCACAAATGATATCGGATATGTTCCTTACGTCGTAACTACAATCCCCTTCCTTTTCATGAATATGACCTACCGAATTAGACTATTTACCGGATTTGTTATCACATAAGCAACACGACGGGTGCCTCATGTGGAGCAGGATCTGCTTACCCTTCCGGAGCACCTGAGATCACCCCTAGTTTTTGGTTGGGTTCGTGTTGTTTATTCTTTAGTTTTCTATGTTGTGTCATGTGTACTATTGCTTGTCTGTTTGTCTTTTTCATTTTTAGCCATGGCTTTGTCATTTTATTTTTTATTTATGAGTTTGACAACAAACGGAACAAACAACAACTATTGAATTACTGGCTCCTAGCTAAGGATTGGCACATACATAATGTTTCACAGTTTGCATAAGCCATATTAGAAATATATTGTAATTTTCCTCAAAAGTTGTAGCATACCAACTGCTTTGATTCTAGTGCAAATGATTGGTTTGATGAAAAGAAAACGCGTGTCTGGCGTACTTAATTGTAAGCTTTGAGTCGGTTGCACAAAAAAACTTACGACAAAGATTGATTGTGATTCATAAGCAATTCAACATGCTAGCGATCAATTTTAGTCTTTTTTTGTCTGAAACGGCCTCTGGTTCCTTTGATACGTCTGTACGTACAACAACTCGGTCAAAGCAACTGTTGATGTTTCGTCTTCGATGGTATCACCAATAGATTGCCTATAAACTATTTGTAGTGGTTTTCAAGTTCGTTTTTGATTGATGATACTTACATTTGTATTTCCGAATATTAATAATCACTGATATCAAATAATTAAATTTAATGAGACAATTGACACACGTAGTTTTTATTATTATATGTGTGTATTGTAAAAAAACGTGTCTGCCTTCACTGACATAAATTTAGGACCGCATCTGTATTGAATAATGCTCATTATCATGTGTTTTTAATTTACATTAAATTTTGTAAAGCACATATTACTTCTTCCCTCGTGACAATGAGCCTTGATGGAGGCATTTGACCAACAAACAATATATATAAAACTTCATTTGTGGAGACTTAAACAAATATTATACTTCAACATCATAGCGTGGAATTGTTATGTTTTTTTTTCAAATCATGGATGTGACACTATAATTGCTGGAGGTAGACAACCATTTTGTTCCCTGACCACGAATTCGAAGTTAAACCCTAAAGTTAAACAACATTATGCCAAAAGAGGAGAGAATTACGCCTGAAAGAGGACAAGGCATTAAAAAAAGAAGAATTGATGACCCCCAAGAGCCTATAACAGATGACTTATTTGGTGAGTCAGTTATTGATTTTAGCTTATTATTCACTGATTCCCAAACGTTTACTTAGACAGAACCCTTATCAATAAATTAAACATACAAATTCACTTTTCACAAAATCCTTAAAAGCCTTGGAGAGGTCCTTGGTAAGTGCTGTTAAGTACATGAGTGATATTTGCTTTGCAGCAAATAAATCCCTTGTTTTGAAATCATCTTGGGCTGTAATAAAACAAAACTTAAGGTCCATTACAATAGCTATACGAGATAAAGGTCAAAGTTATGATAACAAAGTTTGACTCTATTTATCCAAAATGAGCCCTTCATTCTTTTCGTCAGTCATTAGACCAGCAAATTAATGCGTACAACACAAAAAGGAAGTAACTTTCACACTTCTGTTCAGCATAATGATGTCAACAGCTAGCTTACTTTTGATTGCGACATTAAAAATTAAAACATACGGACGCATAGTTGTTTGGGTTAACAAAGTAAATATCAAAAAATCAGAAATATATTTACGTGTTTATTCACTTTTATCACGTGCATCCTTCTTAATGTCTGCTTTACATTTAGTTTGATAACTCAATAAAATATAGAAATGGATTATATCTTCAGAAAAAAAACATGAATCAACACAAGCATTACAAACATAAAATATTATATTCTAGATTTAATATATAGACATTTCAATTTTTCATTACTAAACTAATTACTGAGGTAAATACTTTTGGTTCATTTATATGTTTCGGAGTTTATTGTGACGTCCACTTCCGATACACATTTTTGATTAAGGACTGGTTGAAGCCCGTCTCCGGGAGCGAGATTATGATAGAGTTAAGTCGGCCTCATATCTTGACTCACATCTAAAAATTGACAATGATGGTCGGTTGAAAACAAAACTTTTCGACAAAAGAGATGATTTCAGCTTTCCAATTGTGAACTTTCCATTTCTAAGTAGCATCATTACAGCAGCCCCTGAATATGGGGTATATATCTCCCAAATGATACGATATCCCGTGCTTGTATTTCCTATCATGATTTTCTTGATAGAGGGTTGCTGCACACAAGGAAGCTATTAAACCAAGAGTTCCAAATGGTGAAGTTAAAATCATCCCTTCGTAAATATTAAGGACGCAATCACTAGTTGGTTGACCGTTATGGAATAACCGTTTCACAGATGATATCGGATATGTTACTTATGTCGTAACTAATATCCCCTTCCCTTTTATGAATGTGAACTACCGAATTAGACTATTTACCGGTTTTGTTATAACATAAGCAACACGACGGGTGTAACATGTGGGGCAGGACCTGCTTACCCTTCCGGAGCATCTGATATCACCCCTAGCTTTTTGAGGGGTTCGTGTTGCTTATTCTTTAGTTTTCTATTTTTTGTCATGTATACTATTGTTTGTCTGTTGGTCTTTTTAATTTTTAGCCATTGCGTTGTCAGTTTATTTTTGATTTGTGAGTTTGATTGTCCCTCTGGTATCTTTCGTCCCTCTTTTATTGCTGTGTTAAAGACCCATTGGTGGCCTTGAGTTTTTTCTGCTTTTATGTCGGGTTGTCTCTTTGACACATTCCCCGTTACCATTCTCAATTGTATTTTAAATAGAAATCAGCATCTAAATAAATTTAAACCACAATTTTAATTAAAAAACCTAAATATTTAGTCTTTGTAAAATAATTTATATCAAACTTTTTTAGTAACAGCATATACAAATTACTTTGTATTGTTTAACATATAAGCAAGCTTCTCTTAAGTACTGGAATAGACCTAAATTCCTAGATGAGTGTGGGGTTTTGTTTTTATCTTTAAGCGGAAAAAGAAGCAGAATTTCTTACACTGCATAAAAAGAAATGTTTCGAACTGTGTAAAAGCATTCTTTGGCCAGGATTGAAAGATCTGGATGATTTCATTTTTGAAAACATTGGGTTAGTATTGACTAATTGTAATTAATATATACATCAAAGTGCACAAACTGAAATGTACCAGGTGCCTTACTGATCAGGATTCAATTATATTTTGATATTCTATAAGAAAATGTTTTACCAAAGATAACAAACAAACTGATCAAGGATCCAAGAAAATTAGGTCAATGTTAGATTATCCTCGAGAGATGCACATGCACATCATATGCTAGTGAACTGTTTATAACATAGACGGTTTCAATATTTTCTGCACCAACTTCCGATTTCGACAATTAATGTCTCTTCAGTATGACTCAAGGCCAAAGTATTCAAATATAAACTAAACTGAGAAAAGGGTACAGCCAAAGCCAGAAAACGTAGTAATTACATAATTTGGTACCAATTTTCTGCACCAGATTGTAATTGGCATTTCGACAACCAATGTCTGTTAATCTTAGTAGGTATCACCAGCCCAGAAGCCAGAATCTTTGTACTGGAATAAACATACGGATATCATTTTATTGAAATTTGCTTCAATAGAATTTTAGAAGTCATTTACAAATTAAATTATTGTTGTATCTCCCGGGTTTTTTTTTTGTGCAAATCTTCTTATACCATCGGTTGTCTTTTCTGTGAGCTCTTCGTGTATATCGGTTAATGATTTTCATCTACTTTCCGATTGACTGAAGTGGCATAATTTTTTTAAGCATTCCATACACTAAAATTGAATACTATTGCTTATTGATTTTCTTAAAATGTCATGTACCAAGTCAGGAATATGGCGGTTGTTATCAAATAGTCCATTTCCATATATGTTGAACTGGTGTTAGTTTTTGTAGCAGTTTAGTATTTCTGTTGTTCCGTTGTCGTCCTCTTATGATTGATGTGGGTCCCTCGGTATTGGTTCGTGATCCGGATTGGTTTCAGTTAAATCGATTTATGACTATTGAACAGCGGTATACTGCTGTTGCCTAAATTCATATATATTTGTGAAAACCAAATTATTCACGACAACAAAACGTTGAATATTAACCCAAACATAAGGTCAATATCAAATGGACACTGTTGGATAAACATAACCAACATTTAATCATGTTAATCACTTTATATAGTTAACTTATTACTAAGCGTCGGATTAACGGACCTAATCTCGAAAGGTTTATGTTGAAAAAGGATTTACGAAAACTAGATCAAACGCACTTTACCATCTTTACATACATTGCTCGAAATGCGCATCTGGTGGAGTCAAATTGGTACCGTATAATCATTAAACCACTAGGTCGATACCTCTGCTGGTGGATAGCTTGTCCTGAGAGTGTTTCACCAGCCCAGTAGTCAGCTCTCTAGCACTGATATGCAAATACAGATACTATGCTGGCAAAGTTTGTTGTTAATTAAATTTTGGAAATGAATTCTAATTAAGGAATACAATGCTTTTATTTCTTATCCTGCTGGGGCTACCGTTGGGCTATTGTGTACCGTTAATATCAATAACAAACAATATTTGATCTACAGTTGGGAGTAAGTCCCAACACTCGTCAAAACTTCCAAAATAATCTGCCATAGAATTTCTTCAAACTGGTATAGAATAGTTTTACCTTTTATAGGATAATACAGCCAGAATAAGGTCTTAGGTATTTCAGGTTGAAAATATTTCTAGCGTTGAGCTGTCCAAATATGTTATTTGTAGAACAATTTTAAATTGCATCAATAAGAACAGCGCATGTCATGATCTAAAAAGAAAAATAACAAAACTCCAAGGAAAGTTCGTTACGGAACGTTCCTTATCAAATAACAAAATCATAAGCTCAAACACACCATACGAATGCATACGATTGTCATATTCTTGACTTGGAACAAGTATTTTCTTAAGTACAACATTGTGGACTTAACCTGGTTTTATAGCTAGCTATATTTCACTGGTATGAACGTCGCACAAAATTTCATAATATTGACAACGATGTGTGAGCAAAACGAGCAAAACAAAGAGACAAAATTTTAAACATAGCGGTGGATACAGCAGTAAACAGTATATAAATCCACCATTTTCTACATAAGAAATGACTGTACCAAGTCAGGAATATTTTTATTTCATATAGTATATTCGATTTTCAAAATAATATTGATACAACGAAAACCATATATTGGTTTTATTTAGGTTTCAGAGGACAATAATGTTTTATTTGATGATGTTAGCCCAACTAACGAGAATAACAACAACATATTATAAAACAATAAATAAGAATAGGTCTTCCATTAATTTCTATACTACCATTGGTTTTTTTTAAACAAATATAATGTCAAATTGAAATGAATATTAGACTGATGTTTTTATTTTGGATAGTTTCCCAATTCATTAGATGTAGAAAAGACTTTCGAGCCCAATTCATTTTGATATGGATGCAATCGTTCCACACGAAATATTACCGTTTCCTCGTGATTGTTACTATCTTGGCGATACCATATATCCATCTGAGCATCCTATTGCAACACCATATACTGTAAGGCAGCTACGCAATCAAAATGCTATAATCGCCGATCAACGCAAATTTGTCTATGCAAAGATTCGTTCAAGAAGACTTTATGTAGAACATAAATAAGAAAAAAATTATAAATAAAAGGTTCTCTTTATAGAAATAGTCGGAACGATATTGCACCTATTGTAGAACTTTGTGCTGTTCTTTCTCTTCGACAAACCCTCCTAAAGTTTATGATTAATGTACATCATAAATAAAGTGTATCAACATCTTAAATTGTATATAACTTGCATAAGTGTATTTAGTTATGGTTGAATGTAACTTTGCTTTTTGATGGATTCATGTGAATTAAATACCTGAAGCAATGAATCTGTTCAAAGTTTTGATTTTTCTACCCTGTATACCACATTGCCTCACATTCTCATTAAGAAAAAATTCACACACCTAATTAAATGGGCATTTAAAAAATCAGAATGTGAATATATATGTTCAAACTCTTTTAGGTCATTTTTTAGTAGCAATAAACAAAAAACTATGTCAATTGGACATGCTTTGATACTATACATGCCCTTGTATTTTTACTAGATAACATTTTTGTTCGCTTTGGGGATTCCGTATATCGTCAGATTATCGGAATTCCAATGGGGACTAACTGTGCACCACTTATTGCGGACCTCTTTTTTTATTGCTATGAGTTACAATTTATGACAAAAATAAGCAAAGACCCATCGAAACAACATCTGATAAACAAATTTAATAATACTTTTAGATATTTGGATGATATTTTGGCTCTCAATAATGACGACTTCAGTATGTATATTAAATAAATTTATCCTGTTGAACTTACTTTAAATAAAGCTAATACTAACAATGACCACTGCCCTTTCCTCGATCTTGATATCTATATAACTAACGGAAAGCTGAATACTAAAATTTATGATTAAAGAGATGATTTTTTATTTCCTATCGTTAATTATCCATTTTTAGATGGTGACGTTCCCTTGTCACCATCTTACGGTGTTTATATATCTCAACTTGTTCGATTCGCTCGTGTAAGTAACAATGTTTTAGATTTTAACGAGAGAAATTTATGTATTACTGAAAAATTATTACACCAGGGTTTTCGATATCACAAACTAGTCAAAACATTTACTAAATTTTATCATCGGTATAAGGACATCATTCGTAAATATAGCTCAACATGCAGACTTCTTATACGTTCAGGTATTTCACATCCAATTTTTTATGGAAATATTCTTTATAAAGCACAAAGGTGTCAGTATTCACCTCAAAAACTAACAAAACCTTTGAATAGACTTATTAAGAAGGGATATAGTTACGATACTGTTGTCAGGTCATTAAAGATTGCATATTTTGGCGTTAATATTGATTCACTTATAGGGTCTTGCATCGGAACTAAACACATTTATTCAAAAACCAGTTGTTGGCATGACACGGGTGATGTTCTTCTCATATATGTTATGATGGTATGATACTAAACCCCTAACGGGAAGGATTGTGCCTGATGTTCATATGATGAAATCATAATCTTTCAGTCAGTTTAATTGAAGTCTGGAGCTGGCATGTCAGTTAACTGCTAGTAGTCTGTTGTTATTTATGTATTATTGTTATTTTGTTTGTTTTCTTTGGTTACATCTTCTGACATCAGACTCGGACTTCTCTTGAACTGCATTTTTATGTGCGTATTGTTATGCGTTTACTCTTCTACATTGGCTAGAGGTATAGGGGGAGGGTTGAGATCTCACAAACATGTTTAACCCAGCCACATTTTTGCGCCTGTCCTAAGTCAGGAGCCTCTGGCCTTTGTTAGTCTTGTATTATTTTAATTTTAGTTTCTTGTGTACAATTTGGAAATTAGTATGGCGTTCATTATCACTGAACTAGTATATATTTGTTTAGGGGCCAGCTGAAGGACGTCTTCGGGTGCGGAAATTTTTCGCTACATTGAAGACCTGTTGGTGACCTTCTGCTGTTGCTGTTGTTTTTTCCTATGGTCGGGTTGTTGTCTCTTGAGCACATTCCCCATTTCCATTCTCAATTTTATTCGCATTTCAAACAATATAATGGATAAAACATTTACCATTTTCCTCACTTTTAGTTTTGCTTTCGGTATCGCTATCGGTATCAGAATGACGTTGGAAACTTGAATACACACTTTTTTACCCAATAGTGAAAGATAATTTTACCTCAAAATGTGTCATTTTTTTTTAATATATCGTTCCTGTTTTGTTTTATGTTCTATTGTGTCACTTTTGTATGACTTTCATTTGCAAAAATCCAAGACATTCGGATTCTGGTGTATAGTTTGATTGGCAATCGCATCCTATCTCTTTATTGTTATAGAACTGCCAAAAATATATCCAGGATATATAAACCTCATAGATAACAGTTGTAAATTTTGCTTAAGAACAGGTGTCAGCGAGTGTTCACCTGACAGTTCCTAACAGATTTTAGGGGAATCATGAATCAAATGTTGATATCTTCTAACAATTATACAAAATACACCAAATAGTATTGACCTACTGTGTAATGTAAAACAACTGATGAATGAATATGATCACGAAATGAAAACATTGATAACTGATATGAGGTCAATGTCAAATAAATCAAGTCAAACAATCAAACATGTATATATTGTCATTATGATATACACCAAATAAAGTTGTTGTATTTCTCATTATAAGGATACATCAAATCATTAACAATACAAATATGTTCATCAGTCGCTTAAGAATGAAGCAACAGACAACGGATCTTTCAGAACATAAGGCATATATGAATTAGTCAGGTCTTCCACATTATGATATATAAAGCTTCATCCGAATAGCTTACACCAGCATTACCAAATGATTACCACTTTTTTCTCTATAACTGCGGGGTAAACAAGTCAAAACAAGAATTTTAAAGTTATCTTGTAAACGAAATATTTCGTTTAAGATGTCACGTAAATTAAGAACGTCAAACTTTAATCTTATTTTTGTTTTGTTAATTTTAATCTTTTTCATAAAGCTCTGAACGTTTCAATGTATATCCATAGATTTCAAATGTTTGGGTTTTGGCATTCCTGATTAGGGTTAATTCATAAAATCTTTTCGGACTCACTAAATATATAAGCTGCCTTGGATTGCGATAATAAGAATTAGGCAGGAACTATATAACATACTGTTATGTAGGAGACCACTGACAAACCACGTATATAAATGCACCTGGAAACATCAAAAAGAACCTAAACGTGAACCTAATCCAGTTTTGGTGAGGATTTATGGGGATTTGGCGAGAGAGGAATATTTTCGAGCTAAAAACCTATTAGTTTTCAACATATTAGCTGAAAGAAAACTGGGACCAAATTGCTACGGATATTCTCCAGAAGGCAGAATAGAAGAATTGTATACGGTAATTTACTGATATTTATTGTCTTTGATATTCATTTCTGTTTGACATGTCAGGTTTTGTTTTCTTTCATTATTGTTTAATTAAAAACTACGATAGTTGAAAATTTATCATATTCTGTAGAATGTTTCCGGCCCTCTCCGAAAGAGCCGGTTTTTTATCCCGTTTATGCATCGTAATTATTGAGGGAAGAATTTGAAATTACAAGAGTATTTGAACACTCGATTTATCCCTCGTGAAAACCGTGTATCGATTAATCGGTTTATTGAAAGGTCAATGTACTTTTTTGTAAAATCAATTTTCTTATGATTGCCTTTCGGGTTTTTAAATAGCAATCACCATTAGTCATATTCAAAATAAGTTTCGTGTAGATGTGGTTTCTTTACGGTTACAAATTTATTTATTGTTTTATCTGGTTTGAGTTTTTAATATTTATATTTAAAAGGTGTTATTATATTAATGATCATAGAATTGGAACAGTTGGAAGTATTTTCTTAAGATCTATTCAAAAAGTCTTTTCCATACTTTATAAATTTTAAGTACAATGCTGGTTGCTATTGATACTATAAACAATCTCCCTCTAACGATAGTCATGCGACTATTTAACTTCAATTTCTAAAACAGAATGAAGTACTCATAGCTGGCATAACTGTTTCTCCTTTCGCTTTGTAAACAACACCCTGATAAAATTCTCGATATATCGATACTTAGAGATACACATAATAATTAATGTTACAATATCCCTCCCACGTAAATGCACATGTATTGGAATCTAGCTATTTGCAAATGATATGCCGATTTTATTGTTTTAAAAATTGCAATTGAAAAAATCTACAGAACTTTTATTTTTATTCGGGTGCATGACCAAAAAAAATTAATGCGCAAGAGATCGGAGAAATCTACAAAATACAAATGAAATAAAAATCCGCCAAAGTCCATTAATGCTTTTAACGCATTGAACTCATTCAAAACTTGACCTCATACAAATGAAAACGCTAAAGCGGAAGTTTTTTTCTTAAAGTTGACCATCCAAATTCATTAAATTTTTCATTAGTAAATGAATTCTTGAGAAAGAATGGAGGGAGTTACAAATAACAGCCACACAAACGGCAAACCCACCCTCGCTTCAGTTTTTAATTGACCATATTTGTCCTTTTAGAATCGAAATAATTAATGGAAGCCATAGATTTGTTGCAAATTTACACATGGACTTGGCCGTGATATTCGTAAATTTTATCCCTCGCTAACGCTCAGGATAAAATTCGAATATCACGGTCTAGGCTATGTGTAAATTTCAAACAAATATATGACTTCCATGAATTATTTCTTGAATGAAGGTAACATCTATACACGTATGTCGTTGGTATATCGTATAGATAAGAGCAACAAGACATTAATTAAAATATGAATTACCGATTATTTACTGTAAAAACCAAAACACCAAATAAAATATATAGAAAACAGTAGGGGGATTCCATTGCCACAATTCAAAATATTCTAGGACTGTTTAAATTACTGTTAACGAGCTTACATTCAAGTTTACCTTTGGCGAACACATAGGGAAATAACTTTCATTTCGTGTCACCCGATCGCTTCAACCAAAATATTTCCAGATATTTTTGAGGAGTTTGGAAATAAAGATTTTCGGTTTCTTTGTGGGCAAAGGAGAAGCGATCGAGATTAAAAAAAAAAAGAAAAAAAAGAAAAGAAGCAAAAGCTCAAACATATCAAACGAATTAAAAACAACTTGTTATACGGATTTCCTTATGTACAAAATGGTAGATAAAACCCGGATTTATAGCTAGATAAACCTTTCACTTGTATGCCAGTTGCATGAATTTCAAATATATTAAAAATGTGTGAGCAAAACAAACAGACAAAATAGGGTAAAATGTTTAAAATGTGGATGCAGCAGTCCATATTGTGTTATAATCTTGATCAATAAAAACAAACGTCTATTTTAACAAGAGGAAAACTTGGCATGTAGACAGTCTTTCGACAAATTAAAGCACATAAAAAAAAATGAGAGGCAAGATTGCAAACAATGACCATAGCCCACTAACACAAATGCGGGATGTATAAATACAAAATCATGCCAAAAGTATATGACAAAAATGGACTAAAAAAAATACACGTAAAACAATGTTTCTGCAGACAATTCGTACAAATATTAATTTAGATAAGGCGAGTTTTAACAGCTGTTTGTTCTCATATGTCAAATATATAATCGACATCTAATGAAATCACGAAACAACACCCCAGGAAGTAGTAGTAAGAATGAAAAAAAATAACTGGCGTATTAAAAATTTTAAACTTGTTGCCTTTTGTAAGCTATTATTCGTGTGTTTCTTTGTCAATTGTGTTCTCCTATTTATTTATATTGTAATCCTGCAATGTCGTGTTGTCATTTTAATGTTATATTTCACATGGCCATAAAAGAGGGAGGTTTGGCATGCCACAAAACCAGGTTCAACCCACCATTTTTTCCTTTAAAAATGTCCTGTACCAAGTCAGGAATATGGCCATTGTTATATTATAGCTTGTTTCTGTGTGTATTACATTTTGAGGTTGTGTTTCCGTTGTGTCGTTTGTTTTCTCTTATTTTTGAGTGTGAATTCACATTACTATAAGACGTGTCACGGTACTTATCTATCTTAAATTCATGTATTTGGTTTTGAT
This sequence comes from Mytilus edulis, assembly GCA_019925275.1. Lineage (NCBI taxonomy): Eukaryota > Metazoa > Mollusca > Bivalvia > Mytilida > Mytilidae > Mytilus > Mytilus edulis. Next base: position 99,945,919 of record CM034351.1, on the reverse strand, counting down.
GTTATATTTGTTATTCTCTTAGGATTTTGTCTAATGCTTAGTCCGTTTCTCTGTGTGTGTGTGTGTGTGTGTGTGTGTGTGTGTGTGTGTGTGTGTGTGTGTGTGTGTGTGTGTGTGTGTGTGTGTGTTTCATTTTATTGTTGAGTCGTTGTTCTCTTCTTATATTTAATGCGTTTCCCTCAGTTCATATTAATGCAAAAATCTTTTTTTGTCACTTCGACCAAATTTTGAGAAACCTGGATTATCACTAATTTAGCACTTCCATTACCATTTCTTATGAAACACAAAAAGCTTAAAGGGAAAATTCGCGATTTTTTACTCATGGTTTAAATATGACATAGTCGGGTATTCTGACGGTTATTATGACATAATATATATATATATTCACAAAGTTTTATCGCTATATGTGCAGTAATAAAGGAGAAATTCAATAAAATTAATGAAAACATATTAACTACTTCCTGTAGGTCGTGACGTTTTCTCCTGGTTTTTGCATGCCGGGATTTAAAATACAATCATCAAAAGTCTTGGTTTTAATCATATTTTAACGTAATCGTAAGCGCGCACAGACGTGAAGTTGTACACATGCATGAGATAATTTTTCTGTATTTCCCGTATATATTTCGATTTATTTTTTTTAACAGCACAAGAATTTTTAAATATTATTATTTTGCTTTAATATATGTTTTATCACAGTGATAAAGTCAATAAATTAAAGTATAAAACGTTAAACTTTTAAGACAATATATAGGTTTTATATATAATAAGCTTATTGACCTTTTACCATCTACGGTATTACTAGGTTTATGCGATGTGTGTATTATTCTCCGACAATACTTGTGAAGGTAAAATGTTATTTGCAAATTGGTAATTAGCTTGGCCTCTAGTGCGACAGTCTATTTGGGTCAGTGGATTTTTTACACAGGAGGTCGCGTTTAATACACAAATTTAAAATACATTTTCAAGGTGTTGACAAATACAAGTGAATCGCCGTGGAATTGTTTAATTATATTTCGTGCTATTATTTTATTTGAATTCAAATGAGTTACTAAACTAAGAAATTAAGCGGTTACAGTATGGAAATTAAATTTAGTTTTCGGAATAAAATGATATACACTCTTATGATTTATTTATGTTTTTTTTTAAAGGGAAAATAGAACTAGCTTTACAAAAAGCATTTTAATTGTCTTAAATAGGTAAAAAACATGTACGGGAACACTTAAAATTAGACATTTGAAAGCCATGATCAAATGAAAGGTGTACCTGTATTACATTTTTACTTCTAGCGTTTGGCATTAGATTTTAGCGGAGACCACTACAACACAGAGTCTCAGATTTAAGTGTGGTCGGAAGGGTTAATCTTTTGAAAAATATAGATTAACTGACATAATTTGGATTATGGAAGGAGCTATACCATAAAAATACATAAATTTATTTCTAATACACTCGAGATCAAAGGTTGTTAATTTTGCTGTTCCAGTTAACTTTTACTCACATATTTTTTTTTATTTTGATTTGAGCGTGCTTGTTTTATATGACAGTTTTTTTTTCAGTTCTCTTATCTCATTAGACGAAAGCAAACCTGTACAGTATGTTCTGCATTTGTATAGTCCGAAGTTTACTAATTGATATTCTTATTTGAAGTTATTTCACATGTAAAATGAATGAACAATTGTTAAAAAAACACAACGACATTCATTTTGAAATATATCACTGTTTTTTTAGAGTGAAAATAAAGTCACATATGTGATGATATAAACAGGATGATTTACTAGTACTTATCATTGAAGAAATAACGGGACCAAACATTGCATATAAAAACGGAAGAATAGGTGCTGAAATATGAATAAAAGTAAAATTGAAATTAGATAACATTGGGATAATCTATACGTATTCTTACAACCACTCTTAAATTTTGTAAAAATTTGTACACAGGCCGTATATCACGGATAGTTTTATATTGGTATGGTAAATTTTATAAATCTTACCTGTGTACACTTGGTTCACTCGCGATCACACATGTGATTCATTAACCTTGTTCATTGTGTATTAAATTAAACAAGCCTGCCAGGAAGTCGACCGTTAGAATACCCGACTATGTCACATTTACAATACCCCGGTCATTACCGGTATTAAGCCATGCTGATTACAAGAAGACAAGTTTTGGAACGCGCATCAAGTTAGGTAAACACCCTAAATAAGCTAAAAATATACGTTAGAAAAAAGCATTTAAAATTTGTTTTTACATAAGATATAAATCTCAGTTTATAATACGAATATCCGGACTTTTTCACTTTATTGAGACTACTTTAACATTATTATAGCATAACTCCTATATAATACTTGATAGTTTATCTTGGTGCCAAAAATGTAAATGTAATGACGACCTAAAGCAATTCAGTGTACGATCTTATGTCATTTACAGCTTTTTAACCTGACCTCAGCATTGTACGTTGAATATTTAACCCTCTTAAAAAAATAAGATGTCTTGGAAAGTATTTTTTAAAATATTCTCATCAATCTAAGTGAAGCTTTACTTGATTTGATAATCTTGGAAACTATGTAGACTTCTTCGGCTTCAATTACTTGGTCGGGTAGAAAATCCGTCAGCTTGACAAGTCACTGATTAACGGACATGTCATGCCGTGTACTAGAACTTTATGGTAATTAGATATCCGTGGTCATTAGTTTTCAAGATGGCGTCTTGCCGAGAATTTAGAGTCGATTTTTAAAATCTAATAACTCACTTATCTAGATGAATAAAGCTTTAATATTTTGAGAATATGCTTATTTATTAAGGATCAACATAATATCAAATTTTTATCTTTTTGCGAATTTTCCCTTTAAACCGCATAGTCAGCCATAAAAGGCCCCGAAACTATTCAAACGAGGAAACTAACGGCCTAATTTATGCATAAAAAATTAACGAAAAATAAATATGTAACACACAAACAAAGGACAACCACTGTTTGTTTGACTTGTATCTTTAGGTTTGCAGCTTTTAACTGACTAAATCAGATCTGCCAAAAACGGGTGATGCATCTATAAATAGAGTTTACTTGATACAGTGAATATACTCATACATTGACATCACAACCATAAACCGCTTTGTATCGCGAAACCGATGCTATAGATGGGCACGCATAAGTCGTAATTCCTGTCCTTTATCCAGATTAATCCACTGCAGAAATAACCCATACGAATTATAACCAACTCATTCTGGTCTCAAAAGTGCAATATTTGCTACTGAAAGCACACGATCAGTCAATTATAAACAAACTTCTTTTTCTCTGGACTTTCTAAAGAATAGTTTGCAAAGTTTGTTCTATTGAAAGAACAATTTGTCCTCCTGTCATTTTAACAAATAATCATAAATTTACTAACTGAAATACAGATTGAGTACATACTTAAAGTAGTTTCACTAACAGGACACATCATATGACATACAAATCTTCCCAACTGGTTTTTGAAAGAAAAAAAAATCTACCGATCCATTAGTCATTTTATTTGCAAGATAGTGTGTTGTGTTCATTTTGGTCAGATGCATCTCAACGATATCATTATTCTACTAATCACCTGAAACTGAACAGGCAATTTGTGGAATTTTGTTTCAAAATTTCAGTCATTTTACAAAATGACTAGGTATTTTTAGTCATTTTGTATAATGCCTGTCAAGGTTAGGCATGTTATTAATAGCCTGATAATTCAGTCATTTTACAAGATGCCTAAATTTAGGAAATGCCTGTAATATATATACAAGTCTTAGTTGGAAACAGCGTTCATACCTATTATTGCGTTGGATAAAAACCGCAATTTTTATACGTGTGCGTGTAACAAATTTTGTTGTATAGGGGTCTAAATGCAGCACAAACAACATTTTCCAAAAGACCAAAAGAGTGAACAAATATATTTCAACAAAACGCATTTGACTAACAGGTTGAACAACTGATGTTCTAAAACCCTGCAAATTTCCATTGGCAATTGCAAAATAAATTGATCACAAGGTGTAACAAAATGGATCTGTATATTAATTTAAATTTCAAGTATAAAACAATAAACTTGTGGCAAAGATGGTAAACCACAAATATGAGGTGTTGAAATTTGTACACCAGAACCGTATTTCAACAATGAATGTCTCTTCAGTGATGTAAGGGATCGAAACAATGTTTTGAAGGCCATATCATATATATATAGAAGTTTAACGATTTGCACAATGGTACTTATATAAGATGGTAATCTCCTTCGATATTGCTAAAAAATTGTATTGACAATTTATTCGGCTTTACAAATAGCCTTTGGCAGTCAATAATTTTAACATAACCAGTTGTATATTGTTTTCGTCTACTACCATCTTAAATATTCTGTCGCTCAAATCTTTCGACTTTTATAACGTTTACTTAGCTGCGCAGTATCGTCTATTATACATGATCTGGAACATATATAAAACCTGCTGTTGGTCCTTTTCGTTTGTTTTTGAAGACTTTCTATGTGGTCTAGAGCGATAGACACAGTGTCCCAATACCGAATTCATGCAAGTGATTATTAAAAATGTGTTTCCTTAAAAATTGGTGTGCTTATATTTAGAGTGGTAATGAATATAAAATGTGTTTACAGCCTTGTATTACCTTCACTGGTGATCCAATGGATAACTCTGTCGAAGAGTTGTCGTTTGTTTAGACGTACTTATATTTATATTAGAAATCATCAATCATTAGGATTTTCTGTAGCTGTTCCCGCATGTAATATAATATGAAAATATAATGTATTTTATTCCAGACAGGTGTGAAACTCAGCAGTTTTTTCTATTTTATATGTGTTTCTTCCGACAGCGATTTTAGGTATTCTGTTAAAATATTACATTCATCAGTTTTTTCTTTACACATGACGGATTTTCATTCTGTGTCAAACCATGATGATATATATCTTGCACATTTTCCTTTTCACGTAATTCGCTTAAACAAACATATTTCAAAATGATTTTAAGAAACATTGACGAATAAAAAAACATTTTATTTTAAGAGACATTACAGGGTTGCATTTTGCGAACAGACATATGGTCATTGATGCTCTAAAACAATAGGAAATCATATTTGCATTGATATTTGCATAGAAACATGTTGTGAAATTTCGAACGAACCTTGATTGAAATGTTAAATGTATGCAAATGACAACCGTTTTTGTAAACAGTCTTTGTAAGAGACATTTAGTTTGAAGTCTTATCTAATATTTCAATTGCAAAATTGAGTTCATGGTTTCAATCATCATCATAACATGTCAGAGTAAGATCTGCACCACAAACCACTCGTTCCGTCTGGAATTTTTGTGTGCTTGCTTGAACAAATGATTTAACGGTTATGTTATGCTTTTTGTCAATTTATAATTTAGTGTGAAACTCTAAGAAACGTTGATCTGCAGTGCTCCTTAATGAGCGACTTAATAGCGATAAAAGTAGCAGAAATTCATAATCAAAATATGCCATTGACCAAAGAACCAACATTTCTGCAAAACTTTTGCTATCCGTAAGTATAAGTGAATTGCTTTACTTTAAAAGTTCTTTTTAAATGTTTAAGCTTTATTATAGATATAAACCCCTCCTACAGATGGGAAGGTATATACATTTTAAAAATATTATTTGCAATAACATGCCCAGACTGATCAACGACAAACTGTTTTGTGAATGTTAAAGATGCATACATGTAAACATACCTTTCGTCAAAGTCAAAAAGGAGTCATTACAGACCAGAGAAAAATTGTTATCATCTTGTCATTGAGATTTTACTGCGTATAAGTTAATTACCTTAGAATACAAACATTTGTCACATTTAATATATTATAATAATAATATAATTTTGGGGGGCTTTGTGTCCATCAGGTGTTTTAAGCTCTTTTTAGCTTATGCTCAATGTTTCTTTTTATTGTACTTTACACCACTGTCTCATGTGAGGAGGGGGTTACATGTATAACTAAGCCACAGGTCATGAACCTCTAATTCAGCAGTTGTAGTTTGTTTTTCATTCATTGTGTTATACACAAATCATAAGTTTTCTCGTTTGAAATATTTAGCATTTGTCATTTTGGTTCCTTTGGCTTCTTATGATGCGGCATTGGTTTTACTAATTTTTGAAGGCTGTACGGTTACCTTTATTTGTTAGCTTTATCGTATTTTGGTGTCTGGTGGAGAATTGTATAATCCTACCACATGTTCTCATTTTGAAAACGACAAGTACTAACTTTAAAGCTGACTTAAGCATAAATTGTTTGGATCAGGAGGGCGTTACTAGATGTCAATTAATTTTCTGGTACAGATCTCTGGTCTCAGATTGGTTTACATTGTATCTTGATTGAAAATGACTATTGACACAAATAATTAATATAAGATATGAATTCATTAAAACTATATTCTTAAATGTCGAATATTGGAAATTATAAGTCTACCAAACACAAATTCTACTTTTTAAAGAAAACTAACTAGTTATCAATGTAAGAATTTCAAAACAATAACTGAGAAGACTTTTTCACGACAGTAGAGGATTGACTATGACGCCACTGCGTCTTCGGCAGCTGCTTTTTTATATTCTAGTATAATAATCCCTACTAAGTTTAAGTACAAGTTTGCTGGTACAAAATCGTGCCATCCAAACCTCTGTATTTTCTAAATTCATTTTCAATTATGATATTGATGAGGATCAAACACGTGGAGCCAAACTACTGTAAATTCACTTTTTGCATCTATTTTATCAGTTTGTTCACTTATTTGTTTATTTAAGAAACCGATAAAAGTATGTATTCTGTGTTCATATTGTAAATGTATCATTATTTCCTACATAATTCCACCAATCTACTCATACGGCAGCATGACAAACTAGATACAAACGATACCAATATAGTGGCGACGACTGAAATAGGTAAAATATTAACGGTCATTTTCTCAAATGTAGCATGTTTTTGTCAATAGTTACTCAGCTACAAGGTTTTTCTATAACATTAAATCATATTTGAATCATAACGGTGCACTATAATTGTCTAAGCGCTTTTAAAATTGCTGTTGAACAAATCGGGATTTTACCTAGTTCAGCCGTAGCCATATTGGGATCGTTGTAATTCCAGTAGCGGTTTTCAGTTTAAACCAGTGAAAAATGGAAATACTGTTTTGTTATGATTCTCCTTTTGAATAATTTTTACTATAATCCAAACTTACTAAGCATTTTGTTAGAAATACATTAATGGGACATACTTTTATTGCTCCTTTATATAAAAAAAAAATTTACTTTTTTGTTGGACGTTTCCGCAGAATTTTTTTTTTACTGAAAACTTTATCTGTTAGTTTGTATACTGTGCTATTAAAATATATATTGAGCTATTTTGAAAGACATGCAGAATGACAAATTAGAAAAATCTCCTAGACAACATGAAAGATGTCCGCTGCTTTTATGCAAAATTGGTATAAATTCGGTGCATTCTGAATATTGTGACTTGAGTTATCTTTATTACATTTATTGCAGTTCACTGTGGGCATATATCTATGGTTTCCGTTTTCCATTCGGATCCTATTTGGTACGATCTGTGTTCATAATTTCAATGAATTATTATTTCTGTTCATGTGACCAATCGGGGAATTCGATACAACGTAACGGTCATTTTCATTGTTTTGTTGCAATTGAAACTTTTTTTTTCCATTTCAGAAAAATTGAAAATATAGAAAGGTATTTATTCGATATGACTTTTTTTATTATCTTTCCAAATTAAAGAATATTCATTTGAATGATTTTGCTGCATTTCAGAAAATAACATTTTATTTAATATGTCTTATTTCTAATCAGTATATTATTTTGTGTTTGAGATATTTTCTGCTATCTGTAATGATATTTTATGATAGAGGTGAACATGATGATTCAGGATTGCAATACAGTTTTACATCATCAAAATGTAGTAAACACTAAATAAAAGGTTATGCATTGCTTTAAAGAAAGTTCTTTTGAAATCCTTGGAAGCATATATTACATTAAATCAGTAATTATCCACTAATAAATCCATTAATAATCAGAGGGTTTACAGTGTATTTAAAGTATTTCATATTTCGAATTTTAAATCATGCCAGATAGATTGTTTTTAAACGAGTACGTTTCTACATCAGATGGCTGCAATACAAGAATCACCCTGGAAACACACTTGACATAATTGAGAACATAAGATCCTTTCAACTGAAAGAGCAATTAACCAGAGTAATGTAAGTTTAATATGCATATGTGTTCGAAGTAAATGTTATCAATACGGCAGGAATGGCATAAGCCATAAAAGGGAATATTATACCTTTGGAAAATAATATAAAACCAATAAGATACACAAATGTAATATTAACCAGAGAAAATTATCATGAAACTTTATTAAAATCTTCTTATATTTCTGTACTAGCGTATCTAGAAGAAATCTATGAATGATTAAAAACCCTAAAACTTTTCTTGCAACAAGGGGCCGGTAACAAGAAATTTTATTAAGAGAGATGGTCAGTATTGAATTAAGGGGAAGATAAGATTATTCAAAGAGTGTAAATCAAAGCTCCCTCAGGTTGTTCGTAGATCGGTCTTATTTCCCCCTCAAGTTGCATTGAAACAGTTTTCCGGCGTTTCCTTAACTTGTCAGGTTCCTCGCAAAGAAATATTTCGGCTTAACAAATAGCCTTCGTCAGTGTCAATAATTTTAACAAAACATTATCTGTTTTTTGTCTTAGAAGAAGCAATTTTCACGTAACAGGTTAAGTGTTGTAGTTACTTATTTCCTGATGTAGAAATATTGTAAGAAGATGTTTTGTGGTAATGAATTTGGAATGAAATATTAATTGCAAATAATTTTCTATAACCTGTTGTCAGCTGGCTATCTTTTGATATATATTACGTTGTGCTTTGTAATCTTGAAAAAAAACTTGTAAGTTCTATAGATGAGATTCAAATTGGTATTAGCATTTAGTGCTTTATATTCAGTTGCATGTGTTAACAAATGCTTTTGTTAGTTGGAATATTTATATTTCCATTTCTGATGGCAACCAGTTCATGTTATACATATAGGCAGGATTATTGGTAAGCGATAGTTGTTACTAGTTATATTTGTTTATGTTATTGTCATGATTGATATGGACTATATAGCTTGCTGCTTGGTGTGAAGACCCTACTTCGATCTATAATGGTTTACTTTTACAAATTGTGACTTGGATGGAGAGTTGTCTTTGGTACTGATATGTCATCCTGTTATATCTGTCCACAAGATCGAGAAACACATATTTTGTAATAAAACATTTGTTATAATTGACATGCAAGGGTGCACAGCGTAAGAATCTTCTTTCCCCTTAAATTTTCAAAATCGCGCGTGATTTTTTTAGTAGAAAGTTTCATGAGGGTTCACGCATATAAATTAGTTAGAAATATTAATCTATGGAGAACTATTCGGAAGCTAAATTATTTGTCATTCGGAACACTTATACATCTTATCTGTATTAGCCTCCTGCAATTAAGAGCACCTCCATATGGGGTATCACTAAAGATGTTTAAAACGTTCATTCACTTATCTGATTTATGATAATAAACTAAATGTATCTATTATAGATCACTTGTAAACAAGCTTATTTTTATTGTAATGCTACATTATGTATCTCAAGTGTTTTCTTAAGCAAAGTTATCAGTTTCACTGTTTGATATAAAACAAGTGAAAGTTAAATGGTTAAGATTTAATTACCTATGGTATCAAACATCTGTGCCTAGATATTCACAGAGAGATATTAATGATGGTGTGGTTTATACATATTGAGTTAAAGTGGACTTTGGGATTTGTTGATTTGTTACAACAATTTTATACACACTTGTCATTTAAACAAAAATGTCCTTTTCGAAAACTGAAAATAAAACAAATAAAATAAAGACTGTTCGTTATATTTCCAGGAAAATACTCATACTTTTAATAATAAAAATATATTACATATTTTTTAATTAAGAAATTATTTTACAATTGCATGCTAATCCTCCGTGAGGTCTTCAAAAATTTTTATGCTAAAGAGAAAAATACAAATACACAAAATAATTAATAATTCATATTTTTACACTGAATAAGCGTACATACGCAATGGATTCTGTAAATATGGCACAGTTGGCAAATGAGCGTATTTTATCTTACGTTCGGACCTTTGTTTAAGCAATTATACATCAATATAAGAATTTACATTGAAAATACATATATACTAAAGACCAACGTTCTTTTAATAGATATTCCTAAATTAGTGAAATTATGATTTAAATAATTTTAGTGTTTAAAAATCATTATGAAATGCCGTTCTTTCAACCAACATACTTAATAAATCTCAATGCGTTAATATAAACCTTTGTTTATGCTAACTAACGTTTGTTGTCTATAATTCAGAATTTTAACAGTGTTTCGTGATTGTTTGCTTAAACCATAGATGTAATACACATTTTATGGGTATAACATCTATGCTAAAACTTGTTTAAGAATGGGTGATCTTTTCAAAAGTCTCCCAACTACCATTTTGTAAAGTATTCTTTAATATTTTCGTTGCGTTTATATGCTTTTTATACCTCGTGTGACTCATTTTATTAATGACATATTTTGTATATATGTTAAAGTTAAGCCTCTTCAATAATGGTTTTATAAATAATTAGATCTAGAAATCTCTCAATGCGTCTTTTGGGAGAGTTACACTTATTGCTGAATGGTTTGATAGGAACATTAATGTCTCCTACTAGCTGACCAGTTCGCAATGCCTCATTAGTTATTTCTAGATTAATTGTATTAATTTTTAAAAGAAGGTACTAGTGTGCATGTATTGAATCATTACTATTCTTTAAGGAGTTTTAAGTCTGGGAATCTATTTTTCCCCCACTTTATACCTCACATCACTCTCAACATTCCCAAATTGTTATGATTTTCAAGAAAAAGACAATATCCTCCTCCACACACATGCCCATGAAAAACACTGAAATATATTTTTTTAATTCCGTTGAATTAATAATTAGCATAAAAAAGTTCTGAGGTTCACGTATTGACCCTCTTTTTTTTTTTAAAGCAACTTGTTAAAGTTAGTTCAGCCTTTTTGATATACATACAGACTTAAGAATCGTTCTTACATCATGCACTTTTTTAAAACATTAAGGGCTCTCAATCATTCTAAGATAGGTCTGAGGTTGGGTCTTGTCACACTCTTAACTCTTTTAAAAGACGCTCTTTGGACGTTCGTTAGACATAAGAATGCTTCTTGTTATCGGACCCATGTCTCCTCATTTTCATCTTATTGACTTGGTATCTCAAGCGTCGAATATTTTTTATTAAAGATGGACTTAGTATCCTCTTTGCAAATTAAATGTGTATATCAACAGTCTCTATTTTTTTTGCTTAATTTCTCTGAAAAAACTTGGGAGTTAGTTGTTTCAATAGAACCTACACATAATTATCTCCTTCTTCTTTATCAGTAAGCTAGGGTTTCACTTCGATGACATATTTGTAGTGTTATAAGCAAATTTGCAGTATTCATATTAGAAACAACTGTGTTCACTTCTTGTCTTCGTGTATTTAAACTCATACTCAAAAACATTTCACAATTAAAAAAAACAAGTGTTTATGATACAGCTTTAATGTCTTATGTTTATGACCTATACATCTAATTTTAAGTTGTAGTCATTTCAATAAAAGAATATACGACAAACTAATGTTGCAACAAAAAGATTTCAATTTTTCAATTATGAAATTTCCTTCCTTTGCTACTCTTTATGGAGTTTATATTAATCAGTTATATACAATTTGGCAAGTCAGAGTTATCTTTGTCATACTCAGAATTTGTGATACGCTATCGTTTCGGAGTTTAGTTAACAGTCAATGATTCAATATTTAGTCAAACCAAAATTATATATACCTAAAATGGTTCATTTTAGCTAAGTTTTTGTCAGCGTATTTTCGAATTATGAGTTTAAATTTCCATTTGTTATCATTCGCCTCTCTTTTTCTCCATTCCTGATTTCTAGGCCATACAATATGATAAAGTTTACAAATGCCCTTTATAAATCTGTGTTTCAATTTGTTATTCCTCGTTACATATTTGTTTGCTTTTGTGGTGATTAAGATTATAACACAATGTTGACTGCTGCACCTGAATTTTTGACGTTTGTGCCTATTATGTCTGTTTGTTTTGTTTACACATCGTTGGGTATAAGATGGAATGTTATGCGAGTGTCATACAAGTGGGAAGTTTAGCTATCTATAATATCCACGATTTTCTACTGAAGAAAATGCACGTACCAAGTCTGGAATATGACTTGATGTCCATATTTTTTTATTTGTTTGAGATTTTGATTTTGCCATTTGACTAAGGACTTGCCATTTTGAATTTTCCTCAGAGATTCATACTTTTGTAATTTTACTTTTAAGAGGGTAACGGTAATATTGATATGAAAAAAAGAGTTGTGGTTTAATTGCCAATGTCATACAAGTGAAAAGTTTAGCTAGCTTTAAAACGAGGTTTAATCCACCATGGAAGAAGCGAATCGATAAAAACGTTTCATATATCAAAAAGCGATGTTGTCTAATATCAATTTTAAATATGCAGACATTCCATGCGGAAATTGTTGTTACGAACTTTAAAACTTCTTGTTCAAATATAAACAGCAACTAAGTCTTAATATACATTCAGAAGTTAGTTAAAAGCAAAAGTATATGTTCGTGTAAAATTTGAAGTGCTGTGATTTTCTTATGTGCATAAATAAACAAATGCTATAAATTCTTATATCAATGCGATACTTTTAAAATTTGATAGCGGTTTTTGTATTATGTAAATATTTGTACTTATTAGAATTTATATTAGACTGCTGTACCCATATTTTGACAACTTTACCTATTATGTCTGTTTTGTTTACGCATTCTTGTAAATATAATGAAATTTGATGCGACTGTCATACAAGTGAGAGGTTTAGTGCTATTAAAAAAGGTTCAATCCACCATTTTCTACATTTGAAAATGACTGTACCGTGTTAGAAATATGACAGTTGTTATCCATTCACTGTACCGTGTTAGAAATATGACAGTTGTTATCCATTCGTTTGGTATATTTTATCATTTGATTACCATTTGATTAGGGACTTTCCGTTTGAATGGTTTAATACTAGTAATTGTGTGGGTCCTATATAGCGTGTTGTTCTGTATGAGCCAAGGCTCCGTGTTTAAGGCCATACTTTGATCTATAATGGTTTACTTTTAACAAATTGTTACTTCGATGGAAAGTTGTCTCATTTGAACTCATACCCATCTTCTTATATCTATAAATCTTTACAATTTCCTCTTAAATTGTTTTCTCTTATTTTTTAGTGTGAATTCACATTACTATAAGACGTGTCACGGTACTTATCTATCCCTAATTCATGTATTTGGTTTTCATGTTAAATTTGTTATTCTCATAGTATTTTGTCTACTTACTCCGTTTCTGTGTGTGTTACATTTTAATGTTGTGTCGTTGTTCTCCTTCTATATTTATTGCGTTTCTCTCAGTTTTAGTTTGTTACCCCGATTTTGTTTTTTGTCCATGGATTCATGAGTTTTGATCAGTGGTATACTACTGTTACTTTTACTTTCTAGTCCTACAAAACCGTCTGACTACTTCAATGATTCGCATTGCACATTCAGTTTCAGTAGTGAACCAGGCACATGTAACAACATCAAGAAATAACTGATATGATATGTTGTTAAAAGGAAGCAGTTTATTGGCACGGTTTTCTGAACATTGAAGTACTGAAGTACTGAACACCGGATGACCGCAAGTTCGTGTAGATGGTTACAAGCACTTGTCTCAGAAACAAATCATATCTCTGTACCTGAAAGTGAGGTTAATGTACCGAGATATATTTTTTTTCTGAGAGATGTTCGACCGTAAATGGTGAACAAATGACAGGCAATTCAATCTCACCGTAATAACTATCATATTGTAGTGATCCAAATCAATATACTATGGTTTGTTGTTATATATCAATTTCTATCAATATTTGTATATAACAGTTGCATGTATATATAATTTTCATCCATTTGTATATCATTCGATTCTATTATTTTAATAAAAGAGCAGTGCAAGTGCACGGTGGACACTTTTCTGTAATAATTCGGTTTATCTAATCGATTGGATTTTAGTAGGCATTCATATTCATGCAAAACATTCTTGATATATATTCTTCCGTGTGTGTTAACATATTTTTTCTGTACGTGTGCATAGATATTTATGATCTTTTTGATTATATTTATATATATATTGTTTTGTTTTTATTTCAAATATTGGCTTGTTACAATATCATTCAGGAGTCCAAGCTCCTTCTGCTGTTCCCTGTTACAATCCACTAATCACTCAGGGTTAGTTGTAAAATACATATTACATTTGTTATATCATATATATATTAAATAGTATCACTTAATATGACAATTCATATGTTTTCTAATAGTTGCTAAAACATCACTTTTAATTTTCTAACATACTCGTCTATTGAACTCATTGAGAAAAATTGAGAAAAGTTGACATTTTTTGTCTTTTGATCAGATATGCAGTAGGCATAATTGAAAAACCCACAATTGTTAAAAAATAGTTTAAGTCAAAATATTCTTCCTGAGAAGTTTTATATCCAAATACTAAGTGTTTTAGTCTTATCTTAAAAGTTATTTTACTGTTCTTTAAAACTTCATTTATTTTATTCCAAAAAAGTTTTAAATACGGACACAGTATAAAGAAGCGATCATAATCTTCTTCTTGTGTACAAAAATTACAAGAACTATTGTTTACAATTTTCCACCTGCATAAAAGTTTCTTTGTAGGTAGAATATGTTGTAGTAATTACCATCTAAAAATTCTAAGTTTATTTTCTTTCAAATATCTGAATAAAAATTTATATAGATAGTTTTGATATAACACATCATCTATATCAAATATACGCAGCCATTTTTTTTTTGGTCCAATAGCTGGTTCAAATTTTTTATTTATCAGAGACTTATATAAAAGTTTATTTGTTAATGCTTCTAATTTTATAAGTAAACCATCCAATATAAATTGGTTTCTTTTTATATTAACAATACTTTTTATAGAATTTTCCGATTTTAAAATTGCTGCCCAGTCTTTTGGTAAAGATTTCTTTACTAAATTAATTTCAGCTATCCAGTTCGATTTATTTTTTAGTTTATTTAATGATGTCTTGAGAAATATATCCTTTTTCATCTATGATATCATTTACATAAATAAGATCGCTTTTAATCCAATTTTTAAAAAATATAGCTTTTTTTTTCAAATTTAATAAATTTATTGTTCCATAATATTTGTTTTCTTATATCTGTAAATGTTTCTGGTTTTTTTGTTAGACCTCCACCAGTTAATTTCCAACATTTAATAATATCTTTATAAAAATCTGGGATATTTTCAATGATTTCGTCTGTCTTATTCCCACTGTTTGTCTGAAACACTAACCAGTTTGACCCAAAATTATAAAAATAGTATTGAGGTATAATTGTCCACCCTCCTTCACAATCATTTACTAGTCTTTTTACCCACATAGCTTTTAAAGCAGTGAAATAACTTCTGATATCTATCATATCCAATCCCCCCTTTTCATATGGACCAATAATTGAATTTCTTTTTACTTTATCTGGTTTATTATCCCAAACAAAATTAAAACAACTTTTTTCTATTTCTTTTAAATATTTCTCTGGAACTCTGCAAGCACATGAATTTATAACAAACGATAATTTTAATTATTTTGCACTCAAAAATAACCGCGTATTCATACGATCGGTTACGAGTCAGAAACAAAAGTCAAATCTATGTGGTAACAAAACATCGGAATGCCCTCACGGTCATAGCGATTTTAAAGAGCGTCCAAGTGGCGAGCTGATAGTGTGGATAGAGATATCGAATTGCGATTTAGAAAAGTATTTGATATTCAACAAGAAAAGTTTTTCTGCTCAATATTGTTTTCTATGTTAATAATAAATACATCTTCTGTTTGACAAGATTATATATTCGTGGTATCTGAAGTTATTTAGTTTATAGTCTCAATCTTCACAGTTCGGGACATCAGCATTTGTACATTTTTCTTTGTTTGGAATATTTATTTTACCATTTGAATATCCATTATCAAGTGTAATAGTGAAACGTATTAAATTAGATTGTTTGAATGAATGTTTTTTGTTCCTTTTAAGTAATGATATGTTTGTTCATTTCGATATAACCAATGTGAATAGGCTATAGCAGTGTGACCTATATTAGAATCTAATTTACTATTTACAGTAGTCGCATTTAAATACTGCCAATGAATATAACTTCAAATAGAATAGTCGGTAACACCATATGATCGAAAACAATAGACTAAGCAGGTTGTTAGTGTCACTATTAGTGAATTGTGTTTTCGGTTTTTTTTACATGCATTGTGACGTCTTTTCGTATTCAGTTTATATGAGAAAACTATCGGAGTTATATTAGAAAAATATCGCATTCATAAACTTTTGATTTAAAAGTCACATCGCTATTATATAAGACAAACACCGCATTGATATGATAAAATATAGCAGTATCTTTGACTTATAGGTGATTTTGGCTTAGCAAACAATTGAATTCATCTCAATTGTGTTCTACTATATTTGCTACATGATATTTATTGAATGTGTACATCTACAAATGATAAATTGTGCATTTATGTTTCATTTTATCAACAATTCAATTTTCTCGTATTAATACACATTGCTTGTTATTATATTACACAATTCATGGAAATTATAAAGCAGACGTATGTCGTATTAAATGTCACACTGTTTTAAGAAAAGAGTCATTACTTTATACCGAGAACTCTTAATTTCTCCATACAAATGTTAACATTCGTCTGAAAGTTCTCACAATGCACCTCGTTGATATCAGACAATATCGATATTTGATATAAGAAACGTTTATATCGATTCGCTTCTTCCATAGACTGAAAAATTACTGTTACAAATTTTAACAAGCGGCACTGACTCACTCAATTTTGAACATCCCTCTGGTTTCTTACGCCTCTCGCTTAACCAGCGGTATACTACTGTTGTATTTATTATGTAACAACAAACATACTCATATACATATATTACCATTTTGTATATTTTAGGAAACATGATCAATTAATTAATTTTGTGTATAATGCAGATATAAAGATTGATGAAAGGAATTTTAACACACTAAATTTGTATTTTGAACATGAAGCGATTTTACTTTTTTCCCATAAATGACAACATGCTCTGTCAAAAAAGAGGGACGAAAAATACTAGTGGGACAGTAAAACTCATAAATCTAAAATAAACTGACAACACCATGGCTAAAACTAAAACCACAAACAGATCAATAAGAGTACACAAGACACAACATAGAAAACTAAAGACTTAGCAACAGGAACCCCATCCAAAACTGGGGGTAAGTGCATGTATCTACATACCAAAAAACAAATATGAAGCTTAGAAACGGAAAAATATTAAATACTAAACTCGTTCAAAGGGTATCTACACGTCTCAATCTTCAGAATCGCTTATCTAAAAATACGACCATAGCTAACGTTTTTAACAATAAAAATCGTGGTTACCCTTCTATCGATAAGTGTCATGCCAAAAAATGACTTACGTGTCCCCGTCTTTCCACCAACAATACAGTAAGGTCCACATTTAATGGTCGCACATTTTCTCTAAATTTTGAAACTGATATTACTTGAAAAACAAACAGTATTATTTATTTACTCACATGAAACAAACCGGGATGCGGTATTCAGTACGTAGGTGAAACTGGGCGATATTTATCTAAACGCACGCAAGAACACCTGTATCGTTTTAAAAGACCCAATAAATTCAAAAGTATCATTTATCAACATCTTAAGAAGCACAGTCATCCTATTAAATATTTAACAGTTCAACCTTTAGAAGTAGTAAATAAGCAGCCTGGTGAATCTCATTCCAAGTTTGTACGATCACGAAAAATAAATGAATTAAATTGGATTAAAAAATTACAGACAGTCTACCCTCTCGGTCTTAATGATAATATCATGGGAATTGGCAATATATCAAGAACCGATTCTGTTAACATTTTGGATA
Source organism: Mytilus edulis (assembly GCA_019925275.1). Classification (NCBI taxonomy): domain Eukaryota; kingdom Metazoa; phylum Mollusca; class Bivalvia; order Mytilida; family Mytilidae; genus Mytilus; species Mytilus edulis. Next base: position 99,927,799 of record CM034351.1, on the reverse strand, counting down.
TAGTTTCTAAAACTGTTCGTAAAAATCGTTCTCATGGACGCAGAAAAAATCGCAATCAAAGAAAATTTCGGACCAACCATACAAATATTTCGGACCTAATTTCCATTTCAAAAAACAACGGCAGACATTATCTGTTAACCAAGCTTTGTTCTTTACCTATAAATAAATTAAATAAAATTTTAGAGGATTGCAACACAATTTCATATTACAGTCCTAAGTATGAAATTGTCCAAATTATAATGGCATATTGTTATTCTAAACTGTTTCCAAAAATTGATCGCCCTGAAGATCATAAAAAACATTTTATTAAAATAAAGTATGTCAATAAAGGTTTTGATTTTGTAAATATTGCCGGTATTTTTAACGACCATTCCGTTAAAGACAAAATTCCTGGATATTTTGATAATACTGAACTCCCTCTCATTTGTTATATTTACAAGAAATCTACCCGAAAATATGTGTTTAATTATAGCCAATTGTGTAAAGATGTAAATATCACTGAAAATACACCTATGTCGTGTAATTGCAGTAATTCAGAATACACCTATGGACCAATTTCCCATGTTATAACAGGAGACCTTAACATCGTTCGCGACCGAGAGTTAAAATCATTCCTCAGTAAAGGACCTAAATATCGTCCCCCGTCAACTGTTAACTGGAATGAGTGTCGTAATATCATCAACGACTCACTCCGCGCCTACTGTTTGAAATGGGTAAAACGGGAAAAAGCTGACAAAAAATCTTTGGACTCTTTTTTTAATTCAGTAATGAAGATAGTTGATATTCGAATACAACATTTTAAAGAACATTTTACCCTCAACAAAAACTATAAAAACCCTATTTCGCGTATCAAAAATAAACTAACAGAACTAGCCAAGGAATTTGTTTTTGTCCCGGCTGATAAAGCTGCTAATAATATCATTATTGTTTGACGTAAATTTTATATAGAGGTTCTGCAAAAGGAAATCACGAATTCACCAACATTCCAACTGACTTCATTTTCAGAAAACGACATCTGTAACAAACATAAACTTTTAGCTACTTCTTTACAAGCAGAACCAAACACAATGAAAGTCCCAACTATGTACTGGCTTCCGAAGCTGCACAAAAAACCTTACAAATATAGATTTATTTCATCTTCCAGCCATTGTTCAACTACTAAATTGTCTGTTTTACTTACTAGTACACTTGGTACAATAAAAAACCTGATAATAAATTGTTCAAATAAGGCCTTTGAAAATAGTGGAATTAATTACTTTTGGAGTGTCAAAAACTCGTTGGAAGTACTTGATAAATTGCATGCATATATTGGTGATTTTGAATCTGTTCAAAGTTTTGATTTTTCTACCCTATATACCACTTTGCCTCATATTCTTATTAAGAAAAAATTCACATCCCTAATTAACTGGGCATTTAAAAAGTCGGAATGCGAGTACATATGTTCAAACTCTTTTAGATCATTTTTTAGTAGCAATAAACAAAAGAACTATGTCAATTGGACATGCTTTGATACTATTTATGCACTTGAATTTTTACTTGATAACATTTTTGTTCGCTTTGGAGATTCCGTATATCGTCAAGTTATTGGAATTCCAATGGGGACTAACTGTGCACCACTTATTGCGGACCTGTTTTTGTATTGTTATGAGTTACAATTTATGACTAAAATTAGCAAAGACCCATCAAAACAACATTTGATACAAAAATTTAACAATACTTTTAGATATTTGGATGATATATTGGCTCTAAATAATGACGACTTCAGTATGTATACTAAAGAAATTTATCCTGTAGAACTTACTTTAAATAAAGCTAATGATAACAATGACCACTGCCCTTTCCTCGATCTTGATATCTATATCATAAACGGGAAGCTTAATACAAAAATTTATGATAAAAGAGATGATTTTTCATTTCCTATTGTTAATTATCCATTTTTAGATGGTGACGTTCCCTTGTCACCATCTTATGGTGTTTATATATCTCAACTTGTACGATTCGCTCGTGTATGTAACAATGTATTAGATTTTTATTGAGAGAAATTTATGTATTACTGAAAAATTATTACACCAGGGTTTTCGATATCACAAACTGGTCAAAACATTTACTAAATTTTATCACCGGTATAAGGAAATAATTCGTAAATATAACTCAACCTGCAGACATCTTATACGTTCAGGTATTTCACATCCAAAATTTTATGGAAATATTCTTTATAAAGCACAAAAATGTCAGTATTCTCCTCAGAAACTAACAAAACCTTTAAATAGACTTATTAAAAGGGGATATAGTTACGATACTGTTGTCAGGTCATTAAAGATTGCATATTTTGGCTTTAACATTGATTCACTGATAGGGTCTTTGCATCGGAACTAAACACATTTATTTCTTAAAAAAAACAGTTGTTGGCATGACACGGGTTATGTTCTTCTCATATATTTTATGATAGTATGATACTAAACCCCTAACGGGAGGGATTGTACCTGATATTCATATGATGAAGACATAATCTTTCAATCAGTTTAATTGAGGTCTGGAGCTGGCATGTCAGTTAACTGCTAGTAGTCTGTTGTTATTTATGTATTATTGTCATTTTATTTATTTTCTTTTGTTACATCTTTTGACATCAGACTCGGACTTCTCTTGAACTGAATTTTAATGTGCGTATTGTTATTGTTTTACTTTTCTACATTGGCTAGAAGTATAGGGGGAGGGTTGAGATCTCATAAACATGTTTAACCCCGCCGCAATTTTGCGCCTGTCCCAAGTCAGGAGCCTCTGGCCTTTGTTAGTCTTGTATGATTTTAAATTTTAGTTTCTTGTGTATAATTCGGAGTTTAGTATGACGTCCATTATCACTGTACTATTATGCATATTTTAGGGCCAGCTGAAGGACACCTACGGTGCGGGAATTCTCGCTACATTGAAGACCCATTGGTTGCCTTCGGCTGTTGTTTGCTCTATGGTCGGGTGGTTGTCGCTTTGACATATTCACCATTTCCTTTCTCAATTTTATGTTGTCGAAAATGAATCAAAATGAAAGTAAACACTGGAACAGAAACAACGTTGAAATTGTATCTTTAAAATATTCGTATTTCTTGTATTGTCAAGAAATAAATTTACAAATTTTCTATATGATGTAACATATAACTAATAAAAGAGGGACGAAAGAAACCAGAGGAACAGCCAAACTCATAGATCGAAAGTAAACTGACAACTGACAACTGGCTGAAAGGAAGAAACATAAACAGAAAAATGATAGTATCAAAGACACAACGTAGAAAACTATAGACTTAGCAACACAAACGCCACCAAAAATTAGGGGGTGATCACAGGTGCTAAGCAGATTTTGCTCCACGTGTGGCACCCGTCGTGTTGCTCATGTTTTTAAAAACCCGGTAAATAGTCTAATTCGGTAGTTCATATTCGTTAAAAGAGAAAGGAGATTGTAGTTACCATATTAGGAACATATTTGATGTCATCTGTGAAACGGTTATTCAATAACGGTCAACCAACTCGTGATGGTGTTCGTAAAATTTAAGAAATGATGATCTTAACTTCACCATTTGGAACTCCTGGTTTAATAGCTTCATTGTGAGCAGCAACCTTCTTTCAAGGAAATCATGATAGGAAATACAATCCCGGGAATATCGTATCAATAAATGTTGAACTCATAATGTAAGGAAAAATCAAACAATGTACATTTGATCATTATTTTGATTTAGAAAATATGAATGTCTTTTCTTTTAACTGGATTATGTACGAAATGAACATAAAGTCGGTGACAATTCTTTCAGACATGTATCTGGAAATACTAATTTCTCATAAACCAATTCGAAGAGTTATATGCGAATAGATGATTTAGTTTGACAGATTAATGATTTTACGTGTGTACAATTATTTTTTCTCTTTGGAATATACCTAATCCAGCTTGGGTTTGGGACAGATCTTCCCAAAATGTTGCAATAAAAGTAAAGTTGTAACTCTTTTATATTTGGCAACAGTAGTTTTATACAAAGATCGATTACAAATCAAGGTTGCATTTTACTGACGAAAACGGAAGAAAATAGTTGAACCTGAAATTTAATTTTGGACGTAAATAATTATCAAAGAAATGCAATATTTTGATTTATACTTGTTAAGCAAAATCATTTACATACTGTTTGTACCATTTACATTGAATATTTTTCTATCTTAAGTGCATCAGTTATTTATATATTTATGTATTAGTGCAGGTTAATGTATATATTCTATGTATATATTCGATGGTGATATTTTCATTTTCAATTGAGGACATTTCTATACCTTTTCATTTATATCTTAATGTCTAAGAAGATTGCTTATGGTTTTTTTTAGAAAAGCGATTGACGATTCAAAGCCAGAAATTGTATTTTCACATAACGGTTTGACCGAAGGTAAGACACGTTGTGAAATTGCTATGATATATTTTTTCCTATCAATTGTAGGATTTTTTTTTTGTTTTGTATGTCAAATAAATAATTTTCAATTTTTTTGAATATTTATTATTCAATATTTTGGTTACAAAAAATGTCCAACATCAATATGTTATGTGAGTAAACAACAAAATGAGATGCAAAGCTAAGTCAATGTTTGTATTGTTTTTATTTATCTTATCACAATTGGAATATAACAACAAAGAAAAAAATGAAGAATATTCAAGACAAATAAGAATCATTGATGTAAAATGAAATGAAGATGTTAAAATTCCTTTGGAAACCACCTAAATATACTTAATTGATAAGGGTGCTAGATTAAAACTGACGTGGAAAGGTAACACCCGGCCACCGAAAGATTCAGTTTGAAGCCAAGGTGGTCGTGTGGTCTAACGCACCGGTTACAGTGCAGGCGATTTGGTGTCACGATATCTCAGTAGCATGGGTTCGAATCCCGGCGAGGGAAGAACCAAAAATTACTGAAAGCAAATTTACAGATCTTACATTTTTGGGTTGTTGTTTAGACGAGTTGTATATATATATATTATATATACAAGTCTAAATTAAGTACTCCTTAAGGCATGCCCGGGCCTTTTGTTGGATATCTTTGTAGTTTTTATAAATTTTCATAAAAAACAAACAAACATTTCGCGGACTACTTGCGATATGCCCGAGCCCCTGCATGCACGATATCCTGGTGGTTAAAAATATTTTCATAAAATATAAGTATACATATTTGCAGAGTTTACTTTAGGGTTGCCAGAGCCTTGTCTAAGTTTTTAAGGTTCCCGAAAGTCAATAAATTTATCGTTTGCTTATATTTTTGTAAGCATTTTATATTTTCTTATTCAGAATGATGGACAGAAAGTCACAGACAATAAGTCGCAAACAAAAAGTCACATGTATAATATGTTATTTATAAAAATTGACTCCTGTTTCAAAGTAAAATGTTGTTTTTTGTTAAAAGAGTCACTATACTAATTTTAAGAATCGTCTTTCTGTAATGGGCTTTCAAAGTATATGTACATGTATATAACTCTTTTAAAGTTACCCTGTGTAAAGATCTAGAGTTATCTTATTGTCAATATTTTTTTTATTTGCTGCTAAAAATCCATGAAGATAATTGTTATTTTCTCAAATTTCAATAACCTAATGCCTATTATTAATGTTAATATAGTGCTACCATTTAAAGCATGAATGTAGCGGGCCATCACTTAAGACAGTCAGTTGGACCCCTTATATGAAAATTATGTTGATGGTATATTTTCCCCCTGTTGCTCGTTGTAGGTGTTATGTCACCATTGATTTCCCCTATTAGTCTTTGTTAAATTTGCAGTTTTCAACAAAATGTGCAGAGTTTATCTTTGTTTCAAATAAAGAAATACTTGGCATGATTAAAGTTTTATCCTGTTCAGTACCATAGAAAAAAAAATCACATAAAATATCTCTTTGCATATTAAAAAAAATAACCATCACTGGAAGTTAGCCAATCAAATTTCTCCCCTTATTACACCTGTGTACAAGCTTTAGTACTCATGTAAGCTCAAGTTTACAAAATATTCTATAGAAACCCCAAATATTTGTTTTGAAAATCTCGAAAATTCCTCCCCAGCCAGAGCGTCAAACATGAAAGGTGTCAGATGGATAGAAGGAACCATCGGAAAGACGGCCGACTATACCCGCCCTTGCTTGTTACGCCTTTTTTTTTGCAAAAGAACCCTTGTGTTAATGTTTAAAGGGGCTCCCTAGTTGACCTATTGAAATTTCAGTCCTTGTTCAATTGATCCCGATTTCCAGTGATATTTTAAAATGTCCGCCTTCATCCCAGCCTAGCACTATTGCATGACCTTTTTGAAATTTTATTTTTTTATAACTTCAACCCCAAAAAGGATCTTCATGTAGATACTCATCATCCAATAATGCATTATTATTCAAAACGTAAAGCTACATTTATACATGCTTTGCCATTTCAACATTGATTTTAAAAGAAAAATAAGCAGCTCATAATAAAGGTATGTTTCCCTTTATAGAAAGGTTAGATGGTCAATTATCATTTATTTAGAGGACCAACGTCCAACTCTTTTGGTTCTGTTTTTTATTGTGTTGAATTGCATCAAACTATTGACTATAATAATTATTGTTCAGTAGATTAGCACAGAACCTACAATGTTCCTATTAAATTTATTGATTTTGTTCTCTTCTGAAATATGCATGAGATGTTTGACACTGGACTTAAAGCAAACCACAACTAATCGATCATTTCTGATTACATAATCTTTCCAGCCCTAAATATTGCACAATTGAACATTTATTTTTTTAAATGATTTTACTAGTGTTTGTTTGATCTAGTTTTATTTGTATATTTTTCATGATCATGAAAACAGAAATTTATTCATAATCAGCAATTTTATCCAAATTAAAGAAATTGTATTTGTTTTCTTCAAGTGGTAACACCATTATCAATATACTGTACTAGCAAAATTATTCATACATACACATGATTTTTTTGTGTGTATACAGTGAAAATTAATAAGTGTTCTCTTTTCCAACTTTTGTCCATATTTAAGAAACTAACTGAAACTTTTTCAAACTTGTGTATCATCATGAAATTGTTTCCATAGCAACACAATTGAGAAAGGAAATGGTGAATGTATCAAAGCGACAACAACCCAACCATAGAGCAGACAACAGCCGAAAGCCATCGATGGGTCTTCAATTTAGCGAGAAACTCCCGCACCCGGAGGCGTCCTTCAGCTGGCCCCTTAAAAATATGTATACTAGTTCAGTGGTAATGGACGTCATACTAAACTCCGAATTATACACAAGAAACTAAAATTAAAAATCATACAAGACTAAAAAAGGCCAGAGGCTCCTGACTTGGGACAGGCGCAAAATTGCGGCGGGGTTAAACATGTTTATGAGATCTCAACCCTCCCCCTATACATCTAGCCAATGTAGAAAAGTAAACGCATAACAATACGCCCATTAAAAGTCAGTTCAAGAGAAGTCCGAGTCCGATGTCAGAAGATGTAACAAAAGAAAATAAACAAAATGACAAGAATACATAAATAACAACAGATTACTAGCAGTTAACTGACATGCCAGCTCCAGACCTCAATTAAACTGATTGAAAGATTATGTTTTCATCATTTGAATATTAGGCACAATCCCTCCCGTTAGGGGTTTAGTATCATACTATCATAAAATATATAACCCGTGTCATACCATCAACTGGTTTGTTTTTAATAAATGTGTTTAGTTCCGATGCAAAGACCCTATAAGTGAATCAATATTAAAACCAAAATATGCTATCTTTAATGACCTGACAACAGTATCGTAACTATATCCCTTCTTAATAAGTCTGTTTAAAAGTTTTGTAAGCTTTTGAGGTGAATACTGACATTTTTGTGCTTTGTAAAGAAAATTACCATAAAAGATTGGATGTGAAATACCTGATCGTATAAGATGTCTGCATGTTGAGTTATATTTACGAATTATTTCCTTATACCGATGATAAAATTTAGTAAATGTTTTGACTAGTTTGTGATATCGAAAACCCTGGTGTAATAATTTTTCAGTAATAAATAAATTTCTCTCGCTAAAATCTAATACGTTGTTACATACACGAGCGAATCGTACAAGTTGAGATATTTAAACACCATAAGATGGTGACAAGGGAACGTCACCATCTAAAAACGAATAATTAACGATAGGAAATGAAAAATCATCTCTTTTATCATAAATTTTTGTAGTAAGCTTCCCGTTAATGATATAGATATCAAGATCAAGGAAAGGGCAGTGGTCATTGTTAGTATTAGCTTCATTTAAAGTTAAGTTCAACAGGATAAATTTCTTTAGTATACATACTGAAGTCGTCATTATTGAGAGCCAATATATCATCCAAATATCTAAAAGTATTGTTAATTTTTTGTATCAAATGTTGTTTCGATGGGTATTTGCTAATTTTAGTCATAAATTGTAACTCATAACAATACAAAAACAGGTCCGCAATAAGTGGTGCACAATTATTCCCCATTGTAATTCCAATAACTTACTTCCCCATTATTTTTTCGAATCATTGATAAGTTAAGACTATAGTTTTTATGTGTTCATGATTGAAATCCTTCAGGTGTCCGCAAAAAATTATGGGGAGCATACAAAAATGACCTCAAAACGGTATTTCTGTACATAATGCTAACCACATAAAAGGGGGTATATGTGATTATGATTGAAAATGAATATGAAAATATCAGTTATTAAATTACATTAATAAAATGTACATATTTAATAAAATCATAAAAAAATAGTCTTTCTCTAGATTTTAATCATTTATTATGAAAAATTATGTTGAAAATAGCCGTTTTTAGCTTAAAATCATAGATATCCAGAAGAGGTAAAACTGGTCATCGGTGTCTATGGCTATGTTTGTTTCATCAAGACTAGAAAGTGTGTGAAATTTGAAAAAAATACTTGACCATGCGTGCCACACTCCCTATGTAAGAGTTTAAATAGTTACAGTGAACTAGTATTAATATCACCAAAAAAATCAAAATAGTTAAAATCTCAAACCTTCTGTTAGAATACAATAAGGGATCAATGGCTAAAAATAATATCGTTATATAATATGTTACCATTGCTACATAGTATCTGGTTTGGTAGGATGTTTAAAGTTTACTTCCCTTTATTATTATAGTATTTTATCTATTTAATGTTTTAGGAGATATATTGTACCTTACAGAAAGTGAGAAAACAGACTCCTTGGCCAAACTGATTGTTATAGATTATGAATACTGTGCCTACAATTACCGGTAAGTATCTATTTTCTTACAAATCGTTTCAACATCCCAAAAACAAAACGCTGAACCTTCAAAATAATCGTTTTTCTTATAAAATATTATTATGGTCAACAAGATGAAATCTTGTCCTCTAATTTTTGTGCTATTTTCACATTTCCTGACCGGTGTGAGAAAAATATTTCTCCTCACTATTGAAAAATCTGTTCTCGGCAAATGATTAGTCGAAATTTCATAGTGACGTTAATATGTTTTGTATTCTTCTGAAATTTCCTATTGTGACGTCATGAAAAAGGCGACCTTGCCTGATGACGCCGAATATAAAGAATACAAGTTTCTGAAAATCTTTGAAAAAGAATGATAAAAATCATCAGAGAAACAGGTTCCGACACTATAACTCGTGTACTTACGATATTTCTCCACTCTCGACAGTTAAATTTTATTTATTTATAAAGCTCGGCAAGCCTCGCGCTTTAAATAATAAAATTTAACTGTCTAGAGTGGAGAAATATCGTAATACACTTGTTGCAGTGTAGGAATCTATATTTCTTGCTTAGCAATTCTGTGATGTAAAATAAGTTAAGCTACCATTCATAGAAGTTGAAAGTCTTCTTAATTTATCTCTTCGTCAGAGCAAATCAAATCAACATATAATATAAAATTATTTCAAAACTGGTTTTTTTTTTCAAGACAGCAAACTTTAATTAGACATTCTCCGTATTGTCATGTCACGCCAGTACCTATAATATATAATTATTGATAGCAATTTTACTACATCAAATGTTTCTTCAGTGCACGTAATTGCTACCGGGATGTTGATACCCTCTGGGACTAACAGTCAACTTAAGGTATCGACCCAGTCGTAGTTATGGGATGGAACAGATCTTTTTTAAATAAATGTGTTAATATTCATTCAGTATTTTCGTTATTTTACTTGTTTCTATAAATATGTGACATTCAAATCGAATTTTGTTTCTCAACACCATATTGTAAAAATAGTTTAGCACTTTTTGTGAACAATAGGCGGTAGCAGTAAATAATCTATGTTCAAATTAATGAAAATCTCTGCAATCTCTGTTAACAATTTTCGTTGGTTTAATATCATAGTATTGTATTTTGAAAATTGCATTGCACAAATCTTTGCAAAAGTGGTCATAAATAATAATAAATTTTCCAGAACCAACTTTTCATATTATATATATATATATATATATTATAAACACTGGACACTTTTAATTTGCAAAACACTCATTTGCAAATCCGCCGCCGCCTCAAACAAGAGCTACAATATCATGTATATAACCAAAATGTGCGGAATTACATGGATTAATAATTTCATTGGTTTTATACTGTTACTTTCATATTTATTTTGCAATTTGAATTATAAAAACATGGGATTTTCAATATCCCATGGGACAGGGCAAAATCCCATGGGATTTTGGTTAAATCCCATGGGATTTTTTTTGGTCCCATGGGATTATTGTAGTCCCATGGGATATTTGTTGTCCCATGGGACAAAAAAAATCCCATGGGACTATAATTATCCCATGGGATTTTTAATATCCCATGGGACAAAATAAAATCCTATGGGATTAAAATTATAAATATATATATATAAATATAAAGTTATGTGTATGTTACAATGAATGCTGTTTGGTAGTAAAATGTTTTAAATGTATACGAGTTTTTTTTATATTTTTTATATATACATATATATAATTTTTTTTAAATTTTGTCACAAACATGTTTTTTATTTGTTTATATGACAATAAATATTATTCTTATTTTGGAATGTATAATAATAATATTTTACAGTCAAAGAATAAAGTCCTTTCACTGAAACAAAATGATGAAATTTCTAAATAAATGAAAAAATATTGTTTTGAAATCTTTGTCTTGTTTATTCTATTATGAAAAATAGAACTGAAAAAATATTTCATATTCTGACTGAATAGTTCACTCTTTTCATGAGGTAAGATTTTCTTTGTTATAGGTTCATTGCAATACTTGTATAGGCAAACAATTTGAATTATATATAACTTTGTGGTGTACATAATAGTATGCTTATAATTGCAAATTTATAATATAAACACTTTTTGTTAAAGTTTTTGCTTTCTTTATTCACAGCTTGCTATGTACAATTATTCAGTCCACTATATAAGAGTGAAGTCAATAAATAATTTCATTCACTAGAATATTCCTGCAATTCTTAGACAAAACATTTTTTCAATCTGTTCTTCAAAGATCTTCCTCTGTACATCTTTATTGAATGGAGAGATTCAAATGAGAAGACAAAGCAAGTTTATTTGGACAACAACATTCTAATATCTTGTTCATTCGTTCCATCTTTCAATTGATAATTACATTGTTGTATTTATATGATCAAGTTCTTGTGCATCAATGATCGTGATGATATGACTCCTTTTTGTTTATAATCATCATGTTGAAATTTCCTCTTTCAAATAAATGTAGGAAAAAACATGTTCCATTTCAAATTAATAAAAAAGTCGCACTATGGAGAAAAATATCAGCTTTAAGTTTTCCGTTCAGTATTGATCTGTGAATGATGACCATGAAAATCCAGATTTCTGACCTACAAATACACAAACTCAAAAATTATCAGTGAAGAGATCAATAAAATGGCTATTTTATCAGGTTTATGATTAATATGATAAACTTTCATTTAAATATTCAAGTACAGTTAACTCTCGTTGTCTCGAACTCGGTTGACTCGAAATTTCGGATGAGTCGAAGTTTTCACGTGGTCCCGAACTTTATTCCATACAAAAGTATGTAATTCGACTCCTGATGAGTCGAAATTGGATGAGTCGAAATTTCGGTTGAGTCGAACTAAATCTACGGTCCCAAGGTTAACAAAAGCATTCAAAATTCATTTTTTTATCTCGAACTAATACACATATGTCAAAACATGACCTCCGGGATTTAAATGGATTGAAGAGTTAATCTGACAATACACGTGTAATTAAATTTCCGGTCATTGACCACTGTATTGATTTATGACATGCTATTTCCATGAGTGTTTACCTAAGATTATCTTTTATAGAATTTTGATAAATAATTAGTGATACATTGTTAATGTTCATGAAAAAGTATTTAAAATGTTTACAAAACAATTAATTTGTGATTAACACTAATGAGCTTGGGTGTGTATAAAGTGAGGATTATGGCTTCCGTTGATAATCACCTAAAAACTACTCAAACGGCGTCTTTGATCTTGTTATATTTTCTTTTGAAAAGAAAGAGTGAGATAAAACAAAATGAATAGAAATCAAAATTTTCTTAAATCTTTTGTATCCGAGAATAAACAATTTTGTCAGCTATAACTGACCTGAATAACGAAACTATCGATTGGAATTTACACTCTTGGAAAAGCCATAGGATTTTTTTTTAATTGAGACAATCGAATAAGTAAAAATAATGTCATTATAATAATATAATAATAAAAGACTGTGACATACAAATACATCGATCTGATACTAGAATATCGATCCCCTTGCCATATTCACCCGGATTTATTTTAGCTTTACCAAGCTAGGCAAGAGTTGTGTCCCTTAGATTGTCGAACTTCCGGTGTTCGTTTGAGTCGAACTACGTGTATCTCGAAATATTTCTCTGGTCCGGCTGACTTCGACATAACGAGAATCGACTGTACTAAATTACAGAAATCGCTTAAATTTTATAATAGTTTAGTTAAAGTACAGCTTATTTAAAATTATAATAAAAAATATAGGCCACCGATGAGTTAAATAAGATATTACATTTTTAATGCCAAAAAATGGCTTTTTTGCACCAAAGGGAGATAATTTGGAGCTTTTTCAATGATATATGCATTTTAAAAGTCATCTGGGGCCAAACCGAATTGATTGTTTTGAATGATTTGGTGTACCATATGATAAAGATATAAATAAATTGAGTTATGAAAAAAAAATATTAAAACATTTTTCTGAAATTGTTATACCCTAGAGCCTCCTTAAATGTCATTTGATCTCTATTGGAGAAATGTCTCATTGGAAATCAGACTGCTAAGTGTTTCTTATTTTTATATCAACCCAGCCATATTATACCTGTCTAATATCAGGAGCTTGTACATAGTTCAGTGGTTGATGTCGGTTCATACCCGTCATTTTTATTTTTCATAATTTTTTGTTTTTATAAATTAGTCTGGTATATTTGACGTTTGAATTGATGCTCTGTTTCAAATTTGGTTAGTGTTGACTTTTATAGATTACTATAACATGTATAGGGTATGGGTTTTCTCATTACTTACAGGTCATCAATGGCCTCTAATAAGTAATTACAATGCTTACATCCACTAAATTGAACTCTGATGGATAGTTTTCTCTTTCATCATACCACATCTTATTTTAATAAATATTTAATTATTATTCAAGGACAAAATTTTTTATAACAGTGGACTTACCATTTAGGCTTTGTTGACCTCTGTAAATCTTATTTTGTTGATAATTTCTTCTGTTTATAGTTTCCCCTTTATCTTTCATGTTCTTGCCCTACACATAAAAGGGTAAACATCATTTAATGACAAAAATAACTACTACATGTATTACATAATTAGTAGGCAACTGAAAATTTTGTCTTATTTGTATATAACATCAACTTACTCATCATTCTTGCTGTTCAATATCATGAATATTATCATTATTCTATGAATATGAGGTCACAGTAAAATTAACCTTGGCAGGCAGACATCTTTTTTTATATGATACCTTGTAGTCATTCCATACAACAAGTAGACCTATGCTTAAAAAATCTAAGGCCAAAATTAAAAATATGTTTGTTTCCCTCAAAAATAAGCGCCCGGGTCAAAAAATTATTTTCCACAAAAAAATCGAAATTATTTTTTTCCTGAAAATAATTTGTTTCCATTTTTGGAAAGTGCTTGAAAGCAGAAGGATTGATAATCTAAATAAATACACTCAAATTGAGCACAAACAACTGATAAGTGGCCTGGACTGGACAAGTCAAACCATTCATGTGACCATGCTATGACAATCACATCCAGTTAAAAAAAACTAGAGGCTCTCAAGAGCCTGTGTCGCTCACCTGTTAATGTGTTTACTGATGTCAGCCATCTTCGTTGGTAGGCGGGGTCATTAGACACTTTTTTTTTTAAATAGATACCCTAGTATTATGATTGTGGCCAAGTTTGGTTAAATTTGGCCAAGTAGTTTTAGAAATGATTTTTATACAAGTTACAAAAATGACGAAAAGTTGTTCAATATTGACTATAAAGGGCAATAACTCCTTAAGGGGTCCTCTAACAATTTTGATCATGCTGACTTATTTGTAGATCTTACTTTGCTGAACATTATTGCTGTCTACAGTTTATCTCTATCTATAATAGTATTCAAGATAATAACCAAAAACTGCAAAATTACCTTAAAATCACCAATTTTAGGGCAGCAACCCAACAACAGGTTGTCCAATTCAACTGAAAACTTGTGAGGGGATATATCTTATTCTGATGGACATTTAAATCTTGAAAGATTTGCCCTAAATGTCTTAGTTTCAAAGATATAAAGCAAAACCTGCATTTTACCACTATGTTCTAATTTTAGCCATGTCGGCCATTTTGTTTGGTAGGCTGAGTCATCGGACACATTTTTTAAACTACAAACCACAATGATAATTGTGGCCAAGTTTGGTTAAATTTGGCAAAGTAGTTTCAGAGAAGAAGATTTTTAAAAAAGTTACAAAAAATTATGAAAAGTTGTTAAAAATTGACTATAAAGGGCAATAACTCCTTAAGGGGTCGACTGACAATTTTGATCATGTTGACTTATTTGTAGGTCTTACTTTGCTGAACATTATTGCTTTTACAGTTTATCTCTATCTATAATAGTATTCAAGATAATAACCAAATACTGCAAAATTTCCTTAAAATAACCATTTCACAGGCAGCAACCCATCAACAGGTTGTCCGATTTGTCTGAAAATTTCAGGGCAGATAGATCTTGACCTGATCAACAATTTTACCCCATGTCAGATTTGCTCTAAATGCTTTGGTTTTTGAGTTATAAGCCAAAAACTGCATTTTACCCCTATGTTCTATTTTTAGCCATGGCGGCCATCTTGGTTGGTTTGACAGGTCACGCCACACATTTTTTAAACTAGATACCCCAAGGATGATTGTGGCCAAGTTTGGTAGAATTTGGCCAAGTAGTTTCAGAGGAGAAGATTTTTGTAAAAGTTTACAGACGACGGACGCAGGACGACAGACGACGAACGCCAAGTGATGAGAAAAGCTCACTTGACCTTTCAGGTCAGGTGAGCTAAAAAAAAACTGCCTTCCAGGTCTGTTTACAAAGGGTAGACCCGGGGAGGGGAAACAGACATTCTTTTAAATGTGGCCTGATAAAATGACAAAACCAAGAAAACTTATCATTGACCAAAGAACAATAAAATGCGGTCATGGTTTATATATGAATCTGCCATTCAGACATGCACACCTTACAATTGTTTCATATCTACCAAATATAATCTACCTGTAACTTTAAACATATGATAAACTGACAAAACAATGCAGTGTTTCATTGACCAATGAACCATGCATGAAAATGAGGTCAAGTTCATATAAAATATGACAGACAGCTAAGTGCATCTTACAATTATTTCATTCACTAAATAAAGGGGCCTTATTGCTTACAGTATCCGGAAAATTGACCAAACCACAAAAACTAAATATTTTCAAAGTTCCTTATACCCTGCCAATTTGTTATGGTTGTGCCTGTTCCAAGTCAGGATCCGATAATTCAGTGATTGTCGTTTGTTTATGTGTAACATATCTGTTTTTTCAATTTTTTTGTACATAAATTAGGTTGTTAGTTTTCAATTTTCAACTTTGCTATCATGTGTAAAATCATACAAGTGTTGGGAAAACAGGAAGTTGTCGAGTGATGAATCTGAAAATGCATCACACGGTATAGCTGACTTATTTAACCCTGAAACCAAATTTCAGAAATCCTTCTATTGTAGTTCCTAAGGAAAATGGGACGAAAAATATTCATCGGACGGACTGACTGACGCAAGGATGGATGGACAGACAGGGGTAAAACAGTATACCCCCCCCTTTTTTAAAGTGGGGGCATAATTTTAATACGGGGCTATAAAAACCCATGCAAGATGTCAAAACAAAAAGAAGTAACCTAATTCTTACTTGTTAGGGGCTATTTATTTATTGTCGGTTATACATATAACAATACAACATATTAAAGGTCTGTAGAGCTTTTATCCGACATACATATATATGACAAGCACAATACATTTGTACATGAAACATAAAGCTCATCACTGAGATAGTAGTCTCAGATAGAGGGAGGCGGGGTCAACCAAACTCCCCTATTCAATCTGAATGCAGGACAGAAAGTCACAGTCAAAAAGTCACACACTGTCACAGGACAAAAAGTCACAATTTAGTTTTGAGATTATTTTTCTTTGAACAAGAAAACACTCTTTTTGTATTTTTCTTGAAGTTTTATACATGAACATGATGTAGCAACTTTAAATTAAAATTTATTAAAAACAAATAAATCAGTGCATTAGGTTTGCGCACATTACCATTACATTTGCGCACAAAAATCATTACGTTTGTGTGCAGCTTTTGATTACATTTGCACACATTTTTTAACATGTAAATATAAAAAAAAAGATATAGTATGATTGCCTTTTACAGCTGACTATGCGGTATGGGCTTTACCTCGGGCTTTGCTCATTGTTGAAGGCTGTTTGGTGACCTATGGTTGTTAATGTCTGTGTCATTTTGGTCTCTTGTGGACAGTTGTCTCATTGGCAATCATACCATACCTTCTTTATATTGGCTAATGGTTGAAGGCCGTAAAGACCTCTAGTTGTTAATGTCTGTGTCATTTTGGTCTCTTGTGGACAGTTGTCTCATTGGCAATCATACCACATCTTCTTTTTTATATTATGAACAATTTCCTAAAATTAAAAATGAATATATGTAATAAAAAGAAGATATTTCAAAATCTTTTTTCATTTATATTCAATCAATTGTCAACAAATTGTTTGTGACTTTTTGTCCTATTAACTTTGTTACTTTATGCCTGAGTTTGACATGTGTTTGACTTTTTGTCGGAATGTCCTGTGACTTTCTGTTTTTGCAGAAGTCCAGGGAGTGTTAAAAAATCACATGTGCAAGTTGAGAGTCAACACTTACACAGGGACTAGTCTACACAATACTTTTTCAGAATGTCAGCAAAAAAGAATCACTGGTGACAGGGAGTGTAACCGATGAATTGATCCTGAATCAGATAAGATTTTCCCGGTACGTCTAAACACCGCTCAGGAGGACCTCCTGGGTGCACACATGCAGGGCATACAAAGTGCACTCATGGCAGACCCTATATAGTCGCCGTCGTATCTGCACACATGATGGATGTATATATTCGTTATAGATCGTCATACACTTCTCATTTTAGAGTTAAATTTGCAAGCAACCTCTTAAGATTCTAAAATAATAATGCTACTAAAAATATATTATTTCCCCCAATTTTCGCAATTTTTTCGCCATATAAAATATTTAGGCGACTGTGCTTTTAGTGAATATAAACGATGACGAGGCCTCACGAATAAATATAAATATGAAATATACTGGAAAATCGATTAGCATCGATCGAGCAGCAGAGTAAACTTCCACATAAATCTCGAAGTTATTTACGCCGGATAATATAGACTGTGCTCCTGAATAAAGTTGTCAAATACATTAATTTGTGTTTTTTACTTCTACAAGAAATTTGATTCAAATGCTAATTACGCACCATTTGCTGAGCAGAGAATCATTCTAAGCCAGGAACCGTCTATACTAACTGATAACCGTAAGAATAGAAAGTCTCTGTAAAAAGGCAGTCAATACTAACAGAACTGTATTAACTTAATGATACATGTACATCAAGTTCCAGCACCTCACCAAGCACCCTTGCCTTGCATACTGAGATGGCAAACTGGTGTGTGTCAGTATTTTAATATAAAACTGCGTAGGTTCATATCGTTTGATTCGACGTTTGTTTGGTTATTTTTTAAGGATCGTTGTAAAATTATATCTAAATCTTTGTTAAAATACGATTTTAAATTGTTCAATTCTTTCTATTTCATAATTTTGTCAAAGTCTACTTTTAAAGTTTTAAATTTTACAGAAAAAATGAATATTCCAATTTGATTTGAAGAAAATCTTTTTGAACTGTCATGACATGGTGTTGCAAAGCTGATTACAGGTAACTATAACATACAGTAATTTTCCATTACGACAGTGCGTGTATTCTCGGGTGTGTATAACGTATAGTTTTCTAGAGAACATCCTGTCTACGTGTAATACAGATTGATGACATTATACAACATTTCTTTGGTTAAATGTGATAAGGTATCTGTATCCATTCCCTATTTCAACACCACTAATTTTTCGAAGAAAAAAAATCAAAAAAAAAATTATATGAAATTAAGAAGAAAAGTAGCAAATATAAACTTCAGTAATTGCGCATTGAGTAAACATAATTCCAATATTGCATGAACAAATCCGTGAGAAAACGTATATATACATGTATGAATAAAGATGTGTTTTAAAAGACCTATTGGCATTATTTCACACTAGGACCTAAGATAACTAGAACTAAGCAATGGTTGATCCAGAAATTTTCATATGTGGGGACTCATTGACTGCCTTAGAGGGGTCACGTCCAGTCATGCTTCCGTGATTCCCTATATAATCTACCATTTGTTTCCCAAGATTTAGGAGGGGGCTGGTACACACATATATATATAAATATACCTCTGCGGCGGAGCCAGCCATTTGAAAAGAAGGGGGTCTCAACCCAGGACAAAAGGGGAGGGGTGGTTCCAACCATATGTCCCCATTCAAATACATTGATCGTTCAAAAAAGGGGTGGTTCCAACCCCCGAAACCCTCCCCCTGGATCCGCCACTGATACCTAGTATGCTGTTGTAAATGTGTATATTGGTTATTTTCAAGTAAAGGAATATTGTTATTATTGTATTAAGAGAGTTTATATAAGTTGTCAGAAGTTATTTCTAGTATTTAGTATATTGAATGAGTAATTAACGTACGTTTTACTTTATGTTATTAGCTGTATTGATAACGTCGTATATGGCGCAACTTTGTCATGTATTGTTCAGAACGTTACCGTTGGGTCAATATTTTAAGCGTGAACCCAAAAGTGTACATTTACGAGTTTTTAACTGGAAGAATTAATATATCTAGATATGTTTATTTATAAGAGTGTTTGATTATAAGCATTTTGAGTCGAGGACTCCTATATTTTATGTAAGCGTTTTACGTTATGTTACGTTATGTTTTTCTTCCTGCTTAGAATATTTACTTCCGGTAATTTAAAATAAATACCAGTGCAACGTCACATTCGTCAGTCTTTGCTGTGTTTACTTTTGGCTTACAGCAAGGCTCATCCCGGGGGGTCCTAGAGGTAAGAAGCAGCGCATTAGCTGTATGCCTCGCATTTTATATTACAAGTAAGGGTTATAATTTAGAGATAAGAAGCAGCGCAGATAGCTGTATGACAGTATGCTTTGCATATTTATTTATGTTGTCAAGTTAATCCCGGTTGGTCCGTACGAAAATACAAGTAAAAGACTATTATTTTAGTAGCTCCGCCCGTATGTAAATTATATATATTATTGTTGGAATATTGTACTTGTATGGAAATATATCGGCAGTTCTAGATGTTTAATAAACGTATCATTTTTACTATTGATTATATTTATTCACGCTACCAAGAGAGAACAGACAACAGATTTGACGTCCGTATTTATTTATTACCCCGTGCATTTACTAGTTTTATGAGATATTCGTATTTGCTGGCTTTATAACTATATAAAAACATAGCAAGAAGCAGAAATTACGACATATGCATATAATTAAGAACAGCTTTGAATATATGCATATAAAATAATGGTACGTTTAAAAACCGTTCAGGATCTCCTGGTTGCACACAGGACATTAAGTAACTTAGGACATGTATATATAATAGTAAGAGTTCAGGGTATACATTCGATAACTAACATATTTTATAATTTTGTAATTTTTGTTTTGATAAAATCAGAGACATATAATACATGTATTGAGACATATATAATACATGTGTCTCTGAAAAAATCAAACCATCTTTAAAGAAGTTATTTCAGTTTGAATCGACTGTCTTTTGCATTAGAATTCCAAAACGTTAATGTTATTTACAAATGCCAAAACCTGCAAGAAAGAAACATTTATATTCGGTGATTTTTACACTAAACGTTTTCGTAATTTGTTTTAAAAATATTAAAAAGTACATGTACATCGTTTTTTTCAAGATTTGTATAGTAACTGGTTTAATTAGGTCCCCTTGATGAAATTTAAATTGCGAGACGCTAATTTTAATAAACTATGATCTATCTATCGGCATGCGTCGTTATTTGGGATACGTCACGGATGACCGATGGTCATATTCAATACGATATACCAATCATCATTTGAATTTGGGCAATTGATCTTTAATAATTAGGACTAATTGGTGATGGCAGAGAATAAGTCGCTGGTGATGGTTAAAAACATATAGAAGTAAACTTTGCAAAAAAAAAGGTTTCCTCGGAAAAAATTATGAAAATATATGAATATGCTAAATATTTTTTTTTCCGAAATAATAATTAAAGACGTTTAGAAATAACAAATTTTCACAGTTGGGAAATTTTCAATTCAAGTTATTTCATTTTGAAAACGTTGAAAAATATAGATCTTATTATATGTTAAATGTGGGCCGCTTGGAGATCAACTTGTGAAACCCTGCATAATTAGGGTTTGTCTACTTTCGTCTTTTTATATTACCAAACATTCTATAATCAAGGATTTGTACAAGGCCTTGTTATAATGAATATTATCGCCAATATCACCATAATTAAATAAAGAACAGATACAATATTCGCCTAAAGAGTTTGCCATCTAACAATTCAAAATGAAATGTTGAGTCGAAACTGAGGTACCAAATCTATAAAAAGAATCACTATTTTAGTCGAAATTAAACTGTATATAATATTCTTTTTTTCAAAACTCCTGAAATAATTTAACATTAACTATAGAGAGCTTACATATGCAAATCTGTTTAAAAGTATGTGAGCGTAAATGAAATTTGTTTATTACCCCCCCCCCCCCCCCCCCCCCCCCTTTTTCCTTCTATAAAATTTAATTGTAAACGATTTTCGTTCTTAATTTGTGTTTGCTCATTAACTGGGGTTCATGCTGTCAAAAAAAAAAATGTCTCCTTGTGTAAAAGTTATTGATAAGAAAAAATTGAAGCTTCCAGAAGAATAACGGTACGTCTAAACACCGCTTAAAGGACCTCCTGATTGCACTCATGACATACGAAGTGCACTCAGGACCCTTTATAGTCATCGCACACAGGATGGATGCATATATTCTTTATACGCTTCTTATTTTAGAGTTAAATTTGGTAGAATTTGTAATTCTTAGAAAATAATAAGGGCGCGTGTCACTGATTACACAACTACTGAGCCATGAATTATCCAATCAACAAAATTAATTGGATTATCTTTATTGTTGTTTTATACATTGTGTTGTTAGTACAGTGTGACCATGCGGGAAGTAATATTGTGACGTCTAGAATGAATATCACGATCGGCGTTTTGCATTTACGCCGATCTGCATTTCATTTGCGCCGATTTTTTCTTTCATTTGCGCCGATTTTTTTTTCATTTGCGCCGATTTTTTTACAGGTAAATTACAGGTTATAAGATGATGCGGTATGAGTGCCAATGAGACAACTCTCTATCCCAGTCATGTTATATTTGTTTATTCATTAGTTTTCTATGTTTTGTTTTGTGTACTATTGTTTGTCTGTTTGTCCTTTTCATTTTTAGCCATGGCGTTGTCAGTTTATTGTCGATTTATGAGTTTGACTGTCACTCTGGAATCTTTCGTCCCTCTTTCATTTACCATTTATCAACCTCTTCCGTAAGCCAGTTGTACAAATGTTAGGAATTGTCAATCATAACATGTATATAACTGTTGTCCTCTGCACACTACGGGGAGGTGGAAGTAGGGTTTCGAGCAAGATAAATCAATATAAAAGCTATATATTTACATACTTTAAAATCAAGAAGTAAACACCTAAGATAAAAGCACTCTGTTAATGCTAAAATGATTCAAATCCATTAAAACGGAATACATTCAAATCATAAATCTGTTCTTGTCGAGTGCGTATAGGCAACGCATCTAATATATTCCTATAATTGTCGCTAACGGGGTCCATCTTTTCTTTGTCTGGCTTACGTACTGATGCGAGCATTTCTATAAAGTTCGCATTTTAACATACGTTACGGCCTGGATTTTCTTGATAAAATCTGTACAAACATATAACTTAAGTTGTCTTTATACTCTGTGCTCAGCCCATGTAAAAGTATTAACTTACCTGTAACTTACCTGTAAATCCAATTAAGAGAAAAATTAAAATCGGCGCAAATGAAAAAACGAAATCGGCGCAAATGAAAGAATGAAAAATTTCAAAATCGGCGCAAATGTCATACGCCCATCACGATGTTTTAAGATTTTCGTCTTTTATTAAAATTTCGTTCCATAAATTTTTAAGTTTTATTCTTAATTTTATTATCATGTCCTGGACCAGTAATTAATTCTTTGCACGAGTTTGAAAAGGGAAATAATTATAAATGTTCATACTTTAAAAGAATTTATATCAATTAAAGTTTTGTATATGGAATCCGTTCTAAACGGTAAAAGCCGTACTTATCAAACAATCAAACTCATATACATGTAGTTAGATGTTATTTCTCATTTTTATCGAACTTGTCCAGGAATTTTATTTTTGAGTTATACGAATATTTTAAGAAATCCGTTTTTATTAAGTTTTTTTTCTCTAATTAAAGTCGTTTTGTCCAGTTTCACAAGCCTGAAACGAATTTCAATGCGAAAATAAATTCTGAAAATGAACTTGTCTCCGTTTTCGTCTCCGTTTTTTGATTGTAGTAGCGAGAAATTTAAAAAAAGAAGATGTGGTATGATTGCTAATGAGACAACTATCCACAAAAGACCAAAATGACACAAACATTAACAAAGAAAGACTATTTCGAAGACAGTTTATTGACACGAAATCCGTTCAAACCACGACTAAGTCTTCGTGCACAGATTTCCGTTAAGGTTAAACTGAATATTGTACATAATTGTCTTCTCTTGTATAATGGTTTGTTGAGAATAAAGATATACAAATGTAATAAAATTTGATATTCAGTCAACATTGTGTTTGTTTAAAAACTTGATTTAGAGAGAGAGATAGAGAAAAGAATCACACTGAAAAACAAAAATCGAACTTGTTACAGAAAAAAAAACGCAACTATAAAATAATTTTCTTTATTCGTGAACTGCAAAACACAACAAATTAATTTACCCGTCATCATGAAAAATAAACTGAAAAAGCACATCGAATGAGATATATGTTTTATTTTTTCTATATGCAAATTCATGTTAAAGGTAAAACTGAACTAAACAATACAATTCCTAAAAAACAATAAAGATAATCCAATCAATTTTGTTGATTGGATAATTCATGGCTCAGTAGTTGTGTAATCAGTGACACGTGCCCTCATTATTTTATAAGAATTAACATATCTATCTAAGTTCGATTCAGGCGCGGATCCAGAGGTGGGAGGGGGGTTCCGGGGGGTTGGAACCCCCCTTTTTTTGGCCGATCAATGCATTTGAATGGGGACATGTAGTTGAAACCCCCCTTTTTTTGCCCTGGGTTAGGACCCCCCCCCCCTTTTTTTTAAAATGGCTGGATCCGCCCCTGCGATTTCAACTTCTACCAAAATTTAACTCTAAAATAAGAAGTGTATAACGAATATAAACATCCATCATGTGTGCAGATATGATTACGGTAATGGGTCCTGAGTGCACTTTGTATGTCCTGAGTGCACTTTGTATGTCCTGAGTGCACTCAGGAGGTCCTGAGCGGTTGTTTAGACGTACCCGAAGAATAAATCATTTCCTGAACCTAAAATACATTTATCTGTAATTAAAGAAAATTCGCCTAAAACATTCTCTCATATATTTAAACAATTAATTGTAAAATAATTAATTCAACGTCGGACTTTCTGTCTGTTTACTAATACTTTTCTTGTTCAGTTTAGTTTATACCCATAATAGATGAACGGAAATAAGTACTTTTTTTAGGAAATTTACAATTAGATGAACGGAATTAAGTACTTTTTAGGAAAATTTACAACTCAAATTTTCAAAAACAAAATTCTACACTTTTTACCTGGATGTTTTTCTCTGTCTCGAAGCCGCAACCTTTGACCCCGTATCAAACGTAGCGACCAACACCTCACATGACGTATTCTCGATGTTGAGGTATTGACAATATACAATCACATTTATCAATCACATTTATCAATATACAGCAAGTAAGTAATTTGGTGTTGAATGCCAGTAGATCAGAATTTGTTAATTGAACTTTACCTGTTTAAGGGGCACTAGCTGCCAAATTCATGTTCTTCATCGATTTTAATAAAATTCACATAACGTGTATATAGTGTTGAATTGTTTATTAAAATGTTGCGCACAATCTTGGCTGATATGCATAAAACCATTATATTTCATGACACTGCATGAAAAAGAAATTGACTTATCGCATAATACCAGAACCAGAGACATATATATTGTATCTAATATCTCTGCCAGAACTAAAAAATAAACTACAGTAAGTCCACATACACATAAGAGGGTATGGATGTGAATTAACAGAATAGAGAACAAAGGACAAAGAAAAAAAAGGAATAAAGAATAGAGAAAGAAAGAGAATAATGGAAAAAAGTGTAAGTTATTAAAAATATAACTAAAACAAGAATGTGTCCCCAGTACACGGATGTCCCACTCGCACTATCATTTTCTATGTTCAGTGGACCGTGAAATTGGGGTAAGAAGTTTAATTTGACATTAAAATTAGAAAGATCATACCATAAGGAACATATATACTAAGTTTCAGGTTGATTGGACTTTAACTTCATCAAAAACTACCTCGACCAAAAACTTTAACCTGAAACAGGACGAACGAACGGACGAACGAACGGAGGCACAGACCAGAAAACATAATGCCCCTCTACTATCGTAGGTGGGGCATAAAAAGAAGACAGAAAAAAAGACACCTCTCCGAGACGAGCCTTACATGCACTGTTATTACCCAAGGTTAATTTTTCGGCGGCTCATTTTATTTTGGCTTAGAAATAAACATAATTGACAAGTTTCCTTCCCCTGCCTTCTCGATCCCACATGTAAATAGCACGGTGATTTCAAAAAGACATTGATACATCATTACAACACTTGCCGTCAGTATTTGAATATATTGATTAAGAAGGTATAGAAGATTAATGCACGCATTCTATTATCCACCACTGGCCTAAATAGTTAGTCCGCAAACAACGAGGGTCATAAAAACCCAGCACTTTGAACACAGCCACCGGCATGGTGTGAATCTGAAAGCTTCCCACTATCCATTTCTACCCATAGAAAACTTTTGCCTTTCATTTATCAAAAATGAAATATGTTGATATTAATGGTATATAAGAATTATTGGGGAATTCAAACCATTCCTATTGTAAGTGATAAAACTAAATTTATATCAGGGTGATTGAAATGAGGAAAAAAAAGGGGGAATCAGGAGTTCAGGGCCCCCTGTTTGGGAAAAGAATTGGTTGATTATATATGGAATCACTGAGTCATGGCAGGAGCAGGCCCCTCTTAGGCAGTCGGTGGGCCCCACTTATGAAAAATTCTGGATCCACCACTGTGGTCATGGTGGTCTTCAGTTGTATTATCTTTTAAAAAAAAAATTACACCTGTATAGTGTATATTCTTTAGTGAAAATCAAGGGAAAATACTGTGAACTATCTGTGCATTGGGGCTTATTAAAAGGTATTTCGGGGGAAGAAAGAAGGGAGGGTGAGTCCATGGGAGGTAATCCCCACCCCTTTCAATTTGAGAATATATATGCTATTATCTTGTAAACGGTCCAGATCCCCATCCCTAAACCATATATATTCTTGAATGGGACGATAAAACAAATCAAATGAAATTAAAAGGAGGTCTTTGGGGGTTACCCCACTCTGTTCAATTTGAGAATGTGCTATTATCTTGTGAACGATCCAGATCCCCACCCCTAAACCATATATATTCTTGTCGGGGACAATAAAATTAATAATGAAATAAAATAAAAGTGAAGTCCCACCCCCTCTAGTTTGAAAACTTGTAAACGGTCAAGATCCCCACCCCTAAACCATATTTATATATTCTTGTATAGAACAATAAAACAAATCAAAGGAAATATAGGGAGAGTCCATGGGGTTCACCCCCACCCCCACATGTTTGAGAAACTTTTAAATGGTTGAGATCCCCTGTCATCCAGTGGTTAGGTGAACAAATTTCAGGATCCCTGATCCCCACCGTCAAACCATATATATTCTTGTATGAGACAATAAAACAAATCAAATGAATATAGGATCATCCCCTTTGTCTTGGGTTGGGAACCCCCCTTTTTAAAATGGCTGGATACGCCCGGCATACCATCTAGCTAGCTATAAAGGCTTTAAAAATATGAAATCAAACAAGGAAATTAACAGTGTAGGCAACTGTTTTGAATTTAAAAAAAAGTCTTTTACATATATATAACAATGTTAAATTTTTTGTGCATTTATTTTTGCTTATCGTATTTTCAATAATAGACAAAATTGCATGATTGAATATTGTAATTTAAGAAAAATCAGCATACATGATATAAAATGGGAAGTGGAAACTGGGAATTTGACAAAGAGACAACAACCCAATCAAAGAGCAGACAACGGCCGAAGGTCACCTATGGGTCTTCAATGCAGTGAGAAAAATTCGGCACTGGTCTTCAGCTCATAAATATGTATCAGAAATGAAAACGAGATACAGCTTTCAGTTGTATTAATAAAAACCTCACAATAAGTTCTGAATATCAGAATATACAGTATTGCAAGATTCTCTCAAAATGTACACATAGAGCTGAAAAACTGTCAGTGACTGTAAAATTAATCATGCTTACATTAAAGTCCATGGAGTCCATCTTAATATGCATACTCTCGTACAAAGGAATATAAGTATGCAATAGACATCAAGTTTTCAAAAATAAGAGTATCTATGCCATTAATTTACGACAAGATCTTAATCAAGTAATAATTTCGGTTTGTTTAAATATTTCGGAGGTTAGTATGACCTCCTCTTTGGTGATGATGTTTTCGTTTTAAAGTTGGGAAAATTGTTTGTACATGTACCAACAAAAATAAAAACACAAATTCAATCTAGAATTATGTTTTTATCATTTTTTTATTTTTAGGTTGTCAGCAAGATGAAAAGGTCAAGTATGCAGTTCAAAATTCAAAATGTGGATAAGTTGAGGTTCTAGGTCTTACCTTTGCAGATTTTCATATTTTGCATGAATGAATTCAAAGGTTATATGATGGACAGCAGAGAAAGAAAAAAACAACTTTTCAATTATCCTGCTCCTGGATAAATGTAAAACATCTTGTTTTTCGGTAAGTTTTATGCTCTGTTTTGATAGTGTTAGTGCATTCATCTTTCCAGTCTTTCCTCTAAATTGTAAGTTTTTGGTGAGTGTTCACCATGAATTTCAGTAAGTAACTTGAGGATTTACATGTATATACTCAAAATTTAGTACTAATATTAATGGGATTTTAGCATGACATCCTGCCAAATGCTTGTTAATCATGTTTATGTTCCAGAACAAACAAGTATTTGGACTGTACGCATACAGTCTGCCCAATTTTAAGAAGTTGGTCAAGTTTATTACAAACAAATGTACAGTACAGATCAACATAACTGAAATCTTTAATAGATTAATACAAAAAGTTTAATTGCAGTTAAAATAAAAACACAGGTTTGGTTGAGCTGGTACCAGACAGTACAAGTATACTTAAATGGTCTGACTGTACACATATGGTGGGACTGTAAGTTCTGGACCATAAAAGTAAGATCCGAATACTGATATGGTCTGGAACATTTATACATGTCTTAAAATTAATATCAAACACATTGGTGTTTTTGAACTTGGTAATAAGTTATGTGATAGAACTATAATGTTTTGGGATATCAAAATCAAAAATATCCCATTTTTACTTTTAATAAAAAAGAAGATTATTGATGTATGTTTAAATGTATATTAAAATGAGATAGCAAGCCAACAACACAAAAAAAAAATGGATAAAACATACATATTTTGTTTGTATCAATGTTATAATTTCCAATATGTTCAAGGTATTTTTTCATTGAAATAAAACACAAATTGAAATCTGTCTGAACTTCAAAAGCTTAAAGAAATATTGTTTCTGTTGTCTGCATTTTGTATAATATATTGCAAATTCTTGTGAATAATGGAATGTTATTATAGTTGTCTAAAGTTTTAACTTTTAACATTGATCTTTATACTGTAAAATTCATAAATTATTGCGTGCATTTATTATTGCGATTCTGTCATTTTAGACTTAAATGCGATTTTAAATTTTACGATTTTGAAAAATCCTGTTTAATCCATATAAAATATTTCATAATACGAGTTTAAATTATTGCGTTTACAACTCCGTTGCATTTTTCGCAATAAAAAAAAACTTGCATTAATTCCGAATTTACAGTATATATATATATTATGTATATAACTTGGGAAAATACCCAAATTTTATAAAGAAGAATAAATTAATTGATTGTTATATGGTATTAGAATAGGAAGATGTGGTATATTGCTAATTTGACAACCCTCCATCAGAGACCAAAGGATGTAGGCCGTTAGCAACTGATGACACTGGACAACCTTTAACAATCAGTAACATCCATACCGCATAGCTATTTTTATTGAAAATCATATTATTGCTACATGTATGAAAACAATTTTGTATAATCCATTACTTTAGATTTTATTGGTTCTTTTTCAGAAGGATTGATATTCACCACCTAAAATAAATGGAGAAAACATAGAAACAAGACCAGAATAAATTCAAAGAAAAAAGTTGGATCAGTTATTATTTTCATCACTCAGTCAATGATTTGAAGTTCTTTTAAATTCAAAAAAATATTGAAACCACAATAATGTCAAAGTTCTGTGCTGAATGTCCAAAAAGTGGACTATACCATCAAACAATGCTGGATGATAAGAAACTATTAATGTTTTGTGTTGAGGGATATTGTGAAAAAAATAGATTTACTTAAATAGCTACTAGTATGTTAAGCCTAACAATAGAGTTTTTATTGATTTCAAATGGCAAATAATTGTGTTTCAAGAAAGTATTCTATAATTCATGAATAAACATATATTGATACTTACATTATCTGCTTTGTTGTTTAAAAGTTTAGTTTTGAACCGTTAAAGAACAATATGCTAAATTAACATTTCCCAAGAAAAAAAGATATTCAATTAAAAAGATTCATCTTATAATAATTTACTACCAAATAGAATACATTGTAACATACACATTACTGTTTATTTATATCTATATATTTACAATTAGAATCCCATAGGATTTTAATTTGTCCCATGGGATATTAAAAATCCCATGGGATAATAAAAATCCCATGGGATTTTTTTTGTCCCATGGGACTACAATAATCCCATGGGACAAAAAAAATCCCATGGGATTTAACCAAAATCCCATGGGATATGGTAAATCCCATGGGATTTTGCCCTGTCCCATGGGATATTGAAAATCCCATGTTTTTATAATTCAAATTGCAAAACAAATATGAAAGTAACTGTAGAAAACCAATGAAATTATTGAATCCCATGTAATTCTGCACATTTTGGTTATATACATGATATTGTAGCTCTTGTTTGAGGCGGCGGCGGATTTGCAAATGAGTGTTTTGCAAATTAAAAGTGTCCAGTGTTTATAATATATAGGCGTAAAAAATAATTTTCAAATGTGCAGATATATATTCATTAAATAAAATAATAAAATAAGTAAAAAGTTAACAGTTTCATTCTATCGATTTCATCCTTCTATTGGGACTCTTCAGGATAACTGATGTAGTGTCGCTATAGGCGACGTCGTTAAGGAGGTTTATGACGTTCCGCCATTGTTCGTTATTAAAAGTTTTCTGGATTTAATTTTGATCGGAACGTTGTTATAAAATAACGTTCCATCTCTTTTCTATATGCTTCATCCCGTCTACATTTAAAAATAGGCATTATTTGAAAATGCTTTTTACCACAAGTGTCAAGATGGGCACTAATTGGCGAATTTCTGTATTGTGGGTGTTTTATTTGTTCTTTGTGAACACGCACCTGTTAACAGAGGCTTTTCCCGGTCTGTATATAGTTGTTAAGTTCTATGTCATTTGGTGTCTGGTGGAGTGTTGTCTCATGGGCAGTTAAACCACATCTTCTGACTTTTATATATAACACCAACCAGTGAATAGGCTAATCATTGATAACAGATTTTATAATTAGATTGGTAACATATTTATGGCCCCGCAACGAAGTTGTCGGTGCCATATAGTTTTACCCTTGCCCGAAATTCCGTAATTCCTAAATTCCTAAATTCCGAAATTCCATATTTCCGAAATTCCGTAATTCCGAAATTCCGTCATTCCGTCATTCCGCAACAAACCATTATACGGAGTTTTTTTCTAGTTTTTTTGGTATGTGAGTTAACCATGATGAGTTACAGATCAAGTTTAAGTTTTGTTCCGCTCCGTTAAATTTTGCCGAAATTACGCACTTTGGACTTTGATAAAATGTTGAACAACACAGTTATACAGACTTTTTCCCTTAACGCCTTGAGATATTGGGCTGATTTGTGGTATGTAAGTTAACCATGATGACTTACAGATCAAGTTTAAGTTTCGATCCACTCCGCTAATTTTTGCTGGAATAACGGCCTATGGACCCTGATAAATTTTTGAAAATCACAATTATACAGACTTTTTTTTAAACGCTTTCAGATATTTGGCTGATTTCTGGTATGTGAGTTACTCATGATGAGCTACAGATCAAGTTTAAGTTTTGTTCCGCTCCGCTAATTTTTGCCAAAATTAAGGGTTTACAACTTTGGAAATTGTTGGAAATCAGAGTTATATGGACTTTCTTTTTAAACTTTTTCAGATATCGGGCTGATTTTTGGTATATGAGTTAACAATGATAAGTTACAGAACAAGTTTAAGTTTTGTTCCGCTTCGCTAATTTTTGCCGAAATTACGGGCTATGGACATTGATGAATTGTTGAAAATCACAATTATACAGATTGTTTTTTTCTAAACGCTTTCAGAAATTGGGCTGGTTTTTGGTATGTGAGTAACTCATGATGAGTAACAGGCCAAGTTCAAGTTTCGTTCAACTCAGCTAATTTTTGCCAAAATTAAGGGTTTACAACTTTGAAAATTGTTAAAAATCACAGTTGTACAGACTTTTTTCTATACGCCTCCAGATTTTGAGATGATTTTGATATGTGAGACTACCTTCATGTTTGTGTCCACATGTGTTATTAAAATTGCAGATTTTTCAACTCTTTTGAGACGGGGCCCTTCGTGTCGCTTTGACACATCTAGTTTTAAACTGACCTGTCCAACAGCTGGTTTCACAAAGTCTAAAAACTGTCCCTATATTGTATTGTTACTCTACCCGACTATTGAATAACCCTTTCACAAATGATATCGGATATGTTCCTTACGTCGTAACTACAATCCCCTTCCCTTTCATGAATTTGACCTACCGAATTACACTGTTTACCGGATTTGTAATCACATAAGCAACCGCAAGATAGTGCCTTAGCTAATAATGGTGTCATGGTTAAGCTAATTGTCAAGGTAACCAAACATTCTGCTGTTACCTGCACACTCAGGTGTAAGTGTTGTAGCGGCACCAATTTTACCGCCGCAGGTGAAAGTAGAGCATTATATAATTGAATCCTCTAATTGATTTAAATTTAAACACTACTTGCTATATCTTTATTAAACGTCATTCTCTACGTCTTTATCACCCTGCTCTGTCGCTCCGTAATTGTCGTATTAAGGCTTCAAATCAAGAACAGTTCATTATCAGCGACGTCACAATGTGAGAGGAGACGTTATCAAGCTTGCTTTCGTCAAGCGTAAAACTGTCTTAGAAAGAGGGAACATACCAGTTATAGAACAATAAACAGATAATCGTGTTTTCTTCGTAAATCAGCCGCTCGACACAATGTGAAACTTTTTAGCTCGTTCGCTGCGCTCACTGGCCAAACAAGGTTCACATTGTGGCTCGCGGTTGATAATTTACGATATCAATGTGTAGAAACCCGAAAATCTATACATATTTTACGTCGTTTTAACATCGAACATCGGATATAGGTACTAACTAAGCGGGAATGGTCGATTTTGAACTGACACAGTAACGAAAATCTTTGTTTTGTTTTATCAACATTCAGTGTACATTTATTAACATCTGAAATTCCTGCTCCAAAAAAATTTTCGCTTCGATTTTCTCCTATTTATAAGACAACTTTGATATTCTAATAAGAACAATTAACTTGTATATGCGCAAATAGTTGTGATTGTCAACAGCAACTTTTAATTTCGGTACAGCTGTCGAGACATTTACATGTTTTATCTGAAAGAAAACTAATACAGGGCAAAAGTAATAGTTACCAATCATAAACCTACCTGTGATTACTCATTCCTTGAAACTTTTTAGGTATTAAACGAGTATGAAAATTTACTCAGGCTTCAAATCAAGAAAAGTTTTTGTTTTTGTGTACAGTGTACAGCAATTCAACTATGCACCGTACAGAAGGATTTATGTGGTCAGCACAAACACCATCCCAACGCTTCTTTTCGGAATAAAATATAGGAAAACAAACATATGCTTTAAAGATTTCAATGCCAATTATTGAAACAGCTATACTTGTTACACACACACAGTGGCCTTCTATCAGAAAAAGAGTTGCAATGAAAATAGAATTATATCGGATGAGACGAGTGCCAACTTCTTTGACAAGTATTTACACATGTTTTTAGTAATCGTTCTTGTTTTGTGAAAATAATGAGACATCTCTAATCATCAACCTACAACCAAATCATTTCTTAAAACAACAATTATGTTTAGAATGAGGTACACATTTATATTATGTGAAAAAAACAAATATGTTCGTTACCTAGTAAGGTCAAAATCACTCACGCCCGCTTGGTTAGTACCTATATCCTCTGTACTGATGATACACGGTGTTTAAACTATCTTAAATATCAACACATGCCACTGGTTCTCAACACAGCTTACAATATTATTTGATGACGTCATGTTATTGAAAGGGTGAAAAAGCTGATTAGTTTTTAGTTTAAAAAAAATAATAAAAGCTGATCACATGATCTTCCGTAATATATAACGCAATTTGATTTTGATTTTATTGCTAGTAACTGTTTAAAACAACTTTTTTATATATAAAACTTTTAAATATTTAGAGCCTTCGGCGTCGTTGTTGACTTCTTCCTCGAATTAAATAATTCTTTTGACACGGACGACTCCCTAAATAAATATATGAATAAAAAGCCGAAGACTTTACTGGGGCACTCAATATTTAACGTGCTGCCTAGTTTGTATATATAACATTGTGATGTTCAGTCGCTGTGCACGGAATGATCTTATTTATTTTTCTTTTATTTAAACATTGTTGGGTTTGGTTTTTTTGGTTTTTTTTTTAATTCTTTTTATATAAAAGCATAGTATTAAAATGATATTAGGCTTTTAGCAGTCCGTTAGTTTTCATTTTGTCGAAATTGCTGTCAAAATATTGCTAATGTTTCACTGGCATGCAAATCAATAATTCGAGCTTGTTTAAATCCGAACTCAGTGAATGTAACAACGTATTTGATTTTGAATAGAACAACTTGCTTTCATGTTCAAACCATGTTAGTTTAGTGGTGTGAAAATTAACATTCATGACTTGGTGTTGATGGTTTGTTTCGTTGCGGTATATTTTGCCGATGCATGTTACTGTCGGCACATGCGTATAGTAGTTCTCCATCTCCAGATATTTCAGCATTCGGTTTGTACAGATTACCATCGATATACAGCTTGTCTCTAACCAACAGTACTTTCCTTTTTTCCCTTCTTGTCTGTTTTGCCATCGGGTATTATATTTTTCGTTTTTCTTCTATTTCTTTTGGAAATTGTTCTTGTACTTCGAAATGTGTCCCCTTTAATTTGAATCCATTTATCAATACAATTTATTTGTCCTTTGTTGTCAAAGTATTTTTTGCCAAAATCAGACGATTGCCTCTGCGACCTCTTTTCCCGAATCTGTGAACTGTAACGAAGTAAATTTTTTTGTCAATTTTTAACTTTTGTTTGATAAACGAATTAAGTGTCTCTTCTGTGTTTTCTTCCGAGTGAAATTGAATTCCAGCAAATATTAGGTTGGTTTCATAGAGCGCGACTTTAGTTCGATAACATCATCTTTATGTTGCAATTCTGCAGTTTTTTAAAACTGTTATGTTTCAAATGTTTTCTTTACACCCATCTACCACTTTGTGTATTAGGTGACCCATGTTTTCAACGCTCCCTTCCATTTCAGTGCTTCTATTTATCACATACTCTACATTCTTTTCTATATCATCAACTCTATGGGCAAGTGTGTTAACCGTGCATTGAATAACAGCTATCTTCTCAATCTGCTTTTCAAACTTCTCGAATCGATGATGAAGATCGCAAACAACTTCTATTAAACAGTTCAGAACGTAGCAGTTTTTGAGACAAAACTATATTCAGACATTATATATCACAAAAAGTCTTATCATATAAAGTTTATAAGTTTATAAGTAAAATCGGAATAAAACAAATATATTGCCGTCAAGTTGTCGTCAAGTTGAAGGGATCGCTAATTTACAATTTTCACAAATTTTTGAATAGGCATTGATTTTTTGATAAACTAAGATCGCATTTTAACGAATTATCCTGATACTGAACACTGTTCCACTCTTCATTTAGAATCACTTCCAAAATTTACCGTAATATCCTCTTTTTTTCGAGTGCTCAAATTTCGTTGTCGTTCCTTTAGCAGTACAGAGGTTAAAGAAGATTTATATAAAAGGGTGTTGAAAGCTTTATTGAAATATAAAAAAAGTTTAACTTATATAAACCTAAAATTAAAACACTTTCACATATATTTGATCATACTGTGAATCCTGTGTTGTTATATGGGAGTGAAACATTGAGGGCTTCAGTAATAAATAAACTATGCAAGGACATAAAACAAGAAAGTATTCATGTCAAATTCTGTAAATTTTCTATGGGTTTAGGTAAAATATTTACAAATATAGCTGTATTGGGTGAAATGGGAAGATACATTTGTATCCCTTATTTCCTGAAGTAATTTTAAATATGTTTAGATATTATAAATATATTAAATTCTGATGATATCCTTCTCTCTGAAGCTCTGAATGTCTCAATGTCTCTAGATCACTAAATAGTTTAAACAAAAATAGTTGGTACAGTTGTATTGTCATTCCTATGAAATATCTTGATATAGATCTTAAACTTGTTAAAAATTCAAAGATGGATTTCAAATCACTAATTAACTGGAAATTAAAACAGAAATATTCTTGTATTTGGAAATCTGAACGTTACAATGATAGACAAAATAAACAGCATGGAAATAAACTAAGAACTTATAGATTATTTAAAGAAAATATGTGTGTGGAAAGATACTTATTTTGAATGAAGATGAAAGGCGACTGCTCACTAAGTTCAGATTCAGTGCACATAAATTAGAAATTGAAAGAGGCAGATATGTGAGGCTTCGAGTGGAGGATAGAATGTGTAAATTATGCAAAACTGAAGTTCAGGATGAAATTCTTTTTCTTCTTCGGTGTCCTGTTTTAAAAAATGAAAGATCTGAATATATTTATATAACTTAAATAAGGTTAACAAAAACTTTAAAAGCCTTCCAAATAAATTAAAATCAATATGGTTAATGTCATCTGAGGATAATTATATAAATTAAAAAGTAAGTTCATTATTGTGTACTGTATTC
Organism: Mytilus edulis; assembly: GCA_019925275.1. Taxonomy (NCBI): domain Eukaryota; kingdom Metazoa; phylum Mollusca; class Bivalvia; order Mytilida; family Mytilidae; genus Mytilus; species Mytilus edulis. The sequence goes on along the minus strand of CM034351.1, from coordinate 99,891,438 downwards.
AAAGAGAGAAATTTGATTCTAGATACCTCAAAAGCTAACAAAACATTTAAATAGACTTATTAAGAAGGGCAATAGTTAAGATACTGTTGTCAGGTCATTAAAAATTGCATATTTTGGCTTTAATATTGATTCACTTATATGGTATTTGCGTCGGAATTAAACACATTTATTCTAAAACCAGTTGTTGGCATGACACGGGTTATGTTCTTCTCATATATTTCATGATGGTAACATACTAAACCCCTAACAGGAGGGATTGTGCCTGATATTCAGATGATGACGACATAATCTTTCAATCAGTTTAACTGAGGTCTTGAGCTAGCATGTCAGTAACTGCTAGTAGTCTGTTGTTATTTATCTATTATTGTCATTTTGTTTATTTTCTTTTGTTTCATATTCTGACATCGGACTCGGACTTTTCGTTAACTGAGTGTTACTGTGCGTATTGTTGTGTGATTGTTTTTCTACATTGTTTAGAGGTATAGGGGAGGGTTGAGATCTCAAAAACATGTTTAACCCCGTCGCAATTTTGCGCCTGTCCCAAGTCAGGAGTCTCTGGCCTTTGTTAGTCTGGTATGATTTTGAATTTTAGTTTCTTGTGTATCATTCGGAGTTTAGTATGACGTCCATTATCACTGAACTAGTATGCATATTTGTTTAGGGGCCAGCTGAAGGACGCCTCCGGGTGCGGGAGTTTCTCGCTACATTGAAGACCCATTGGTGGCCTTCGGCTGTTTTCTGCTCTATGGTCGAGTTATTGTCGCTTTGACACATTCCCCATTTCCATTCTCAATTTTAGACACCGGTAGTTTTTCATGGACGTCGGACCACAAATTTAGTACATTCGATATGAAATCTTTCTACCAACAGAGAATTTTATTTTTAATATGGACGAATCTACAAAACAAATTCAACAATATACATTATGAAGACTGTTAGGAAAAGTCAACCTTTTCAAAATAACTTTTAAATAATAAATAATAATGTTTGAAACTTATAAAAAATGTATTTATTTAATAATTTGTTTGTTTTTATTTGTTATTTTTTATTATTATTTTACACAATATACTTTTCAGTATCCAAATAATTGTTTTGTACACTATTTTGTAATGTTTTTTACTGAAAACGTAGCATTGATGTGTATTTTCCGGAATTTGCCGAGTATCACCGGAATGCCATGCGATAACGTTACGGAAAGGCATGTGATAACAATCGAAGCATGCGATAAACTTTTCATATTAGCCCGCTAAGCACCAATTCGAAAAATATGGAATTTACGTAAATTTAATGCTATTATCATTCAGTAAAAATCAGATGTTATTTAGTCTAAGTATATGATAATAACAATTATTTTCATTTTTGGTGACAGGGGATACGATTTAAGTATGCTATTTATTGAAAGCTGCATTGATTACCTGAAGCCTTATAGTCCACCAGGGTTTGTGTTCGATAACCTATATCCATCGAAAGAAAAAAGAGTGAGTGATTCTGTTTTTATGTATCTTAATAATATACACCCATCTATATGAGATCAAATGAAATTTCAATGGCAGAAGTTTGTTAAGTTGTTTTGTTCCCTTGAATTTGAAAATCAGGGAGTATGATATATTTTTCATTAAACATTCGTCAGTCTAATGTCAGACATCAGTAGTTGCATTGAGGTGGCTTCACACTTTTTCTCTTAACGCCAAATTGTCAAAATAACCTAATGTTTTTAAGCTTGGCATTTAAAATTCAAACCAGAGCCACTCCTGGAAAAAAATTGTTTCGAATAATTCAACAATTTATAACGGAAAATCTTCCATATAAATGATGTTTTATGTAAACATAATAAAATTGAGAATGGAAATGGGGAATGTGTCAAAGAGACAACAACCCGACCAAATAAAAAACAACAGCAGAGGGTCACCAACAGGTCTTCAATGTAGCGAGAAATTCCCGCACCCGGAAGCGTCCTTCAGCTGGCCCCTAAACAAATATATACTAGTCCAGTGATAATGAACGCCATACTAATTTCCAAATTGTACACAAGAAACTAAAATTAAAATAATACAAGACTAACAAAGGCCAGAGGCTCCTGACTTGGGACAGGCGCAAAAATGCGGCGGGGTTAAACATGTTTGTGAGATCTCAACCCTCCCCCTATACCTCTAACCAATGTAGTAAAGTAAACGCATAACAATACGCACATTAAAATTCAGTTCAAGAGAAATCCGAGTCTGATGTCAGAAGATGTAACCAAAGAAAATAAACAAAATGACAAAAATACATAAATAACAACAGACTACTAGCAGTTAACTGACATGCCAGCTCCAGACTTCAATTAAACTGACTGAAAGATTATGATTTCATCATATGAACATCAGGCACAATCCTTCCCGTTAGGGGTTTAGTATCATACCATCATAACATATATGAGAAGAACATAACCCGTGTCATGCCAACAACTGTTTTTAAAAAAAATAATGTGTTTAGTTCCGATGCAAAGACCTTATCAGTGACTCAATATTAACGCCAAAATATGCAATCTTTAATGACTTGACAACAGTAACTGCTAACCACTGTTTTTGTTGATACCGCAGTCCAAACATTTACCAGCAGTGGTTACGATATAGTTTTAATTAAAAGTCTACAAAGATAAGACGCACCTTTCATATACAGAAGACTCATCAGTGGCGGCCATTCACATTTCATATATACATTAGAAGACGTGGTATGATTGTTATTGAGACAAAATGACATAGAAGTTAAAATGGTTGTTTTACCAAACTGCAGGGCATCAGAACTAATAATTCATTACTTAAACATCCAAATTACATTATCGTATTCAATTATTGATAAGACTGACATAATTTGTAAGGAAATAAAGACGTTAATTAATTTTGCAATTTCAGGTACCGGAGTTCGGTTCTTTTCGTAGTGGTCTCTTTATTAATAATGTATTCTTGGTTCTGTATATACCCGAACGATCAAATTCTGCACTGTTTTCGCTGTCTTGATTATAAATTTGTATCTAAGATATCTGTATAAATAATTTTAAATGAACGAAATACAAGATTTTTAGGATGTCATTGCAATCACGTGCACGCACTTCGATGATGGGTTAAGAGTATTTTTGCCTGACTAGATATTTTAGATAAGTATCTTTAACCGTTATGCAACTTTTAATAGCATTCGTGAAACACAAGATCAGGAACAATCGAATACAATGAACATGTACTACTTCACGTTTTGCCCATTACCCAAGACAACCAATTATGCTTCTAAAAACTCTAAAATAGATCTTTATAATGATAACTAGAATTAAGACCAAATTATAACGCGATTAAATTCACATTAATGAGCTGTTGAATTGTTTTCTAAGCCAAACAAAGTATATTCATCTTTGCATGTTAAATTATATGCCTCAAATATAGTTACATTAGACCGTTCTTTGACGTTCGAATTGACTGAAACAGACAAAGTATAAACAGTATGTGTTTAAAAATGGTATTTCTTAGCTTAAACATTTGAGCCAGTTTCGCTAAAGCTTTGTCAACAACATTTATGGTCATAGCATCTATAACATGAATCTAGTTGGCTCAACAATAAGAACTTATAATCGTATATAATGGCATCGACCATAAAACTATCACAACAAGACAAATAATGTTCTTATCTGTCTTTCACATTTATACACAATATAAGATGGGCGAAAACTCTCATTTATTGTCTACGCAACCTTTCAAACTCCCAATGGTAAAAAATATATCAAATCATTTAAAATTGTAATATTCTATTAGTTAAGTTACCTTATTTTCTGATTTTGAAAGATTAATCTTTACAAAATGGTCATTGTACTATAGCCTTAGATATATGATCTTTATTTCCCCGATTCAATTTTTTATCGGGCAAAGAATCCGTAATGTGTTGTTGCTAAAATGCTAATAATCTAGATAAAGAAGTGAAAAGACAAGATGGAAAATTTACGTATCTGATAAAGCAGATTAAAAGATGGTGTAACTTGCAAAATATCATATCTTCAGTCGTGTAGTTTTATATAGCTTACACCAACCTCACCATTGATGAAAATATCACAAAAAAAACGAGTAATTTTGTTTTAAATAGGAAACAATATCTCTGAAATAAGCTTATATTTCAATGTTCACTTATTGCCTGAAATTATGTTTGGCAATTGGCTGAATAATCATCATCGCATTTCAGGAAATAAGCTTAATGCCCTTATTTTCACTTATTGTCGCTAACATATATAAGACATATACTACAAGTTTAGTCTTGCTTACATCCTCTTCTTTACAGCGGAAACTGAAATACGACATATACTTTTTTATATTATCATTATAATCGTTTATAATAGTAAGTCTCTTAATAATAATAGATTCAGTGATCACTTACATTTAATATATCCAAGTGAACTTGAAATTAAAGATACTACCGACACAGATAAATCTGCTTCATATTTGATTGATGATTTTAATTTTCCTATAGTCAACTTTTCATTTCTGTGTAGCAACATCCCAGCGGCACCAGTATAATGGAGTATATGTGTCTCAATTGATACGTTACTCTAGAGCTAGCTCAAAGTACGTTGACTTTGTTGAACGAGGAATACTTCTTTCTCAAAAGTTGCTAAGACAGGGCTATAATTCAATCAAATTAAAGGCATCACTCAAGAAATTTTACGGTCGCCATCATGAGCTGATTGGCCATTATGACAAAAGTGTGTCAGAAATCATATCTGATATTCTTCCTTAGTCTTAATAATCTTCAACCATTACCGAACTGAACAAAGAAATAACACGACGGGTGCCGTATACGGTGCAGTAAATGCTTACCCTTCCGGAGCAACTGATTTCACTCCCGGTTTTTAGAAGAATTCGTGTTGTTTCTTATTTATTATTTATAACTGTTGATATAAATGGCCTTTGGTTTCTTGAGTCTTTGTTTACTCCTTGGTTTCGATTGCTATTGTCTTTAATGAAATTAATTATACCAGTTCAATAATACATCTGGAATGTATGTGCACCGTTGTTTCCAACGGAATGCCGATGACCTGTTACAAGTTTGGCTAAACTCAATGATAAAAGGATAGAAAGTTTTCTAACAATCCCTCTTCAAATATTTTTGTTGGCATCAGTCAGATTCACAAACAAGGCGAGTTATTATTTTGTTTATCTAACATGTATTGTAAACATAAATATAATATCTAAGACTTTCTCCATATATATACATTATCCATTTCTTACTTTTTATATTTTCTCTCCTGAAGGGGTGTAAAATGTAACATTTGTATATTAGTCGACATTTTTTTTACTATCAATAAAAATTATGTATCACATAAATGTTAAAGCTTTGTATTTGAAAATTGATTGCGCTGTACTTTTGTTTAAGTTATGTCCCTCTTTTGTTTGTTATCGTGCTTTTCAAAGTCATCTAGTTTCCACTAATTTCTATTAAACGACCTGGAGTTATTGGGGACCTGAATAAACTAGTTTTCACCTAACAAAAATTATGTGTTATCATTAATCAAAAACATCGACTTCAAAAGCCGTCGTATAGAATAAGCTCAGGAAATACGCTTAATGCCCTTATTTTCACTTATTGTCGCTAACATATATAAGACATAGACTTCAAGTTTAGTCTTGCTTACATCCTCTTCTTTACAGCGGAAACTGAAATACGACATATACTTTTTTATATTATCATTATAATCGTTTATAATAGTAAGTCTCTTAATAATAATAGATTCAGTGATCACTTACATTTAATATATCCAAGTGAACTTGAAATTAAAGATACTAACGACACAGATAAATCTGCTTCATATTTGATTGATGATTTTAATTTTCCTATAGTTAACTTTTCATTTCTGTGTAGCAACATCCCAGCGGCACCAGCATATGGAGTATATGTGTCTCAATTGATACATTACTCTGGAGCTAGCTCAATGTACGTTGACTTTGTTGAACGAGGAATACTTCTTTCTCAAAAGTTGCTAAGACAGGGCTACAATTCAATCAAATTAAAGGCATCACTCAAGAAATTTTACGGTCGCCATCATGAGCTGATTGGCCATTATGACAAAAGTGTGTCAGAAATCATATCTGATATTCTTCCTTAGTCATAATAATCTTCAACCATTACCGAACTGAACAAAGAAATAACACGACGGGTGCCGTATACGGTGCAGTAAATGCTTACCCTTCCGGAGCAACTGATTTCACTCCCGGTTTTTAGAAGAATTCGTGTTGTTTCTTATTTATTATTTATAACTGTTGATGTAAATGGCCTTTGGTTTCTTGAGTCTTTGTTTACTCCTTGGTTTCGATTGCTATTGTCTTTAATGAAATTAATTATACCAGTTCAATAATACATCTGGAATGTATGTGCACCGTTGTTTCCAACGGAATGCCGATGACCTGTTACAAGTTTGGCTAAACTCAATGATAAAAGGATAGAAAGTTTTCTAACAATCCCTCTTCAAATATTCAGGAGGAAGAGCGTTCCAATCCCGGATGGTTCTTGGGAAGAATGAGTGTTTCCGGTAATCACAGGATGCTGATGGTACTTTGAAGGATATATCATGCATGTTTCGTGTCATTCTTTTCGGTGGTATTAGACGACCTTCCTTTGACATGGCCACTTTGTTGTTTTCTATTTTGTATAGCATTGTGAGTCTCGCTTCTTTCCTTCTTTGTTCTAGGGATGTCCATTTCAGATGTTGTAGCATCAAGTTAACGCTGGAGTGGTTATGATGCTTGTTAGATACATAGCGAGCTCCTCTTCTTTGTACCATCTCAAGTCTGTCGGTCTCTGTCTTAAGGTATGGATCCCATACTGGACTGGCATATCCTACAGAGAATAGAATAGAATAGAATATTTTAATATTAGAGTGCAAACCTGAATTATAACAAAAATTACATTCATATATACAAGTAATTTTCAGCCAGCCAAATAGGCTTATGATGCACTGTACATTAATTGTGTATCATTATTGAAAATAAAATAAGAAATAAATATAGTTCAAATTTACACGCAAATTATAGCAAGGCACGTTAACAGTTGATTCTAGATTGTCTGATGGTAAAACAGTTCAAAATAAAGTTAGAAACAAGCTTGCTGTAATTACAAAATAAATGTTTTAATTTGATGTTTGCTGGTAGCGTAGTTAAGTCTATGTTGTACTTATCTCGGATATCATTAAATAATGTTGTTCGTAATTGTTCATAGCGTTCACAAAACAGCAAGAGATGGGATTCGTCCTCTATTGATTGAGCCTTGCACATTTTACAAAGGCGTTGGTCAAGTGGCACATTACGAAATCTGCCCTTTTCGATTTCTAAATGTAAAGTTCAGCTTCGCATCCGGGCTATCACTGATCGTTGTTGTCTTGATAAACACTTTTCAAGTATGGCTCTACATTGTAGTCAGCTTTAATGTTTTTATATGTTCGTAATTTAGGCATATCTTCCAGTGCTTTTAGCCATTCCTGTTGATGCAGTTCAACGAGTTTGTTCTTAACACAAGATACGATATGAGCCGTTGGTTGTCGTTCTGAGTTTTGATTGAAATACACATCTTGTAGACCACATTTAGTCATTACTGTTTTTACATCATTACTCCATGTTCTTTTATATCTGTTGGAAATGTTGAAATCCCACATAAAAGTTTTGCGACACAGCCTATATTCAGGAATTTCACAAAGTTTACACCATAGTTTTATCATGTTACATTGAGTTTTCATGTGTATAGGAGTCCAGCCTGTATCTCCTGTGATAGCCGGGAGAGAAGCGTGCTTGCCAACTCCCAAAAATGTCCGTATGGCTCTGTATTGTAATCTTTCTAGCGGATTGTACTTCTTAAATCCCCATACAGCAGATGCGTATTCAAGTATCGGCGACACTGTACTGTCATAGATTTTGGTGTAAGTATCATAGTCCATGTTTCCCATATTATAGTATTTTGAAGTTAATGATCCTAGAGCTCTGCTGCCTGCGGTAAGTAATTCATGCGTTGTAGTTGTAAAATCGGTATGTTCACAGATGACTAGGCCAAGATAGCGATATTTTGAGGTAAGTTCCAATGTTTTATCACCAAACATAAAAGTATGACCGCACTGGTTAACAGTAGTTTTCCGAATGTGCATAACTTTAGATTTGTCGTAATTAACTGTCATTAAATGATCCTTTGTCCATTTGTGCAAAGAGTCAAGTTGCGATTGTAGTCCATCAGCACTGTCAGACAAAATAACTAAATCGTCGGCATACAAGAGACAGCTTACCATATCGTTTCCTATGTTAATTCCTTTGTGTAAGTTATAGATTTCTGGGATAAGACTGTTTATGAAAAGCGCGAAAAGTGTGGGCGCTAAATTGTCCCCTTGACGGACACCGGCGTCAACAGAAAACCAGTCAGTAAGTGTGTTTCTTGATATTCGCACAACACTTTGCAACTTCGAGTACATATTTCTTATAGTTCTGTAGAAATTTCCATGTATACCATTTGACAATAGTTTGTTCCATAGCAGTGTGTGGTTTACAGAGTCAAACGCTTTACTAAAATCAATAAAGCACAGATAAGTGTCCATATTCATAGTTTTTCGGTTACGCAAAATTGTACAAAGGGTGAAAATATGGTCCAAACAGGAACGTAATTTTCTAAAACCATTCTGTTCCTCACTAAGAAGGTCGTTTTCTTCGATGTACTTTACAAGTCTTTTATTCAAGATATGACTAAACACTTTTGCAACAGTGGACATAAGGCTAATACAACGATATGACAACGGGTCTCGGTAGTCCTTCCCTTTTTTAAGAAGCGGTTGTATTATATTTTGACACCATACATCAGGAACAATCCCGTTACAAAAGCATGTATTGTACAGTTCGTGTAAAACATTAGTTAAATTATCATTACGTAAAATTTCGTTTGGAAGGTTATCAATTCCTACCGCTTTACAAAGTTTAACACTTCGAAGAGCTTGTTTGGTTTCTTCTAAGGAGATCTGGTCATTAATTTCATTTGCAGTGTGCTCATTTTCAATACCAGTTTCAATGTCAATATTACTCAGTTCTTGTTCCCATCTTGCGTTCAATTTTTCTATTTCGTCTATCAATTCATTATTCGCTTCATTTGAATTCCCCGAAAAAAGTTTAGCATACTCTTCCTTCCATCTTCCAAGGATAATATTTGGATCATTAGAATAACCCCCCTCATTTAAGACAACACAATCAATTTTAGTGTTTTCCTTTCCAGGTCCAAGTTTATTAATTTCCCGCCAAAATTCTTTAGGATTTGATGTGTTCATTGTTTTTATTCTATTCAGTCGTTCAGCCGTGTATTTACGTTCTTCTTGTCTTAAACGCTTATTGAATTCTCTCCTTTTCAGTTGATAGTTATTTTCGAGTTGTTTCCGTATTCTCCTATCTCCTTTAAATTTTAGAAATTCTTTTTCGGTTTTGTTTGTTTCTAACAGTAGTTGCTGTAGTTCGGCATTCCAATACGGTTTTCCAATGTTACGTTTCCGTTTGTTTGTACTTTCATTAAAGTCTGTGTACTCCATATATTCGTCCATTTCGTCATGTAAAGTTTTTACCAGGCGTTCGTATATTGTGTTAATCCTATTTTCTATGTTATTCCTGTGTAGCATCGAATCGATTATACTTTGAAGAGATCGTACACATCTTTCGCTATTGAATATATCACGAGGAACCGTTGATATATTATATTAACGGTTAAATATATTTCCCGATATCGTATTAGAACTATGATGAATTGTTTCTGATAACTTATTGATTTCCTCATATTCTGAAAAATTTATTACACATGTAAGAATCGAATGATCTGGTAGTCGGACGTTTGACGATAATTGAATATTGTAATCAATCACTAAATCAGATACAAGTTGTACTTCAAAATTTGAAACTTTGGTGAGTTCTCCATATGGTACTATCATATAATCCACAACAGACCTTCCTTGCGGCGATACATATGTGAAGTTATCCTTGTTCTTTTGCCCTCTACCATTTAACATACAACACTTAGCGTCTCTCAAAAAGTCGAGTAGATAGTCTCCAAACGCATTTTTAGTTTTATCAATAGGTTGTCTAGGTAGTACCATGTCTAGAGTATCGTCAAAGTCTTGTTGTAATCCTGAACGGCCGTTAAAATCACCACAAAGGAAAATCGGAACACCAGTGCTGTATAAATATATCTGCGATAACAAAGAGTCGTAAAATTCTTGTGCTATATTACCCCTACATGAACGTTCGGGTTGAAGATAACACACGCAAAAGTAAAATTTAACATCCTGATCATATTTACATTGAAGATAGATCCATAAAATGTCATCTCGGTTTCTGTCGAGAATGTTTACATCAAAATTATTAAAAACGTTATTCTTGATAAGAAAACCAACTCCTCCACTTCCACGCCATGCATTTGTTGAAATAGTTTTTCTGTTGTTCCCTATCCATTTATAACCGTTTAAATCAATTGTCTGTTCATCTCGTAAATGGCTTTCACTAATAACAACTATGTCAAAGTTCAAAGATGTTAGAATATTTTCCCTTAATGTTCTACTATCATCAGTTTCTTTAGTAACATACCAACCATTACAGTTCCAAAAAGCTACTGACAATTTAGCATCTTGACTATGAGACTGGCTTAAATATTAATGTGATGACTGTACGACTCTGCCACCTTTGAATTCTAATTCAGGTATCTTCTTGACTATTCTCCGTATATTTGCTTCTTGCATTCTTTCTTGGCGGGTGCGATCAGTCTCTATGTAGATGTTTTTATAGTCGTCCTTTGTGTTCAATAAACGCTTCTTTTTTAAAACATCGATACGGTCTTTCGCATTATGAAATGTTACAATTAACGGTTTTGGTCTTTGTTGGTCAGTACCGTTATTATGGTTGCCAAAGCGTTGAACATTTAACGAGGTGAAATTTAAATCTAAATTGCTCAGTAGACCATCAACATAAGCCTTGAGGCTTTCTGTACTATCACCGTCGTCTGTGTAATTAACGTTTTTGAAAATCAATTTGTGTTGAGCAAAGTTCTCTGGTGTTGTTATTTGTACACTATTGTCCGGTTGTTTAAGTTTATTTTCTAACGCTTTTAATTTATTATCAAATTCAGCAAATTCTAATGTCATTTCATCTCTGATTTTCCCCATATTAATTTGTATTTGTTGCTTGAAGCTAGACTCTAAGTTTGTCATTCTCTGTTCTAAGGAATTCCGAAGGGAGTCTTGGTTTTGTTTTATTGTCATCATCAATGCATATAAATCATCTGTTGATTTTTCGGATGTCATGTTTTTGGAACTACCACTTTTATCCGTGTTGGTCGGCATTTCGTTGTCAGTGTTAGCTTTTTGTGATATCGGTTTTGACAAGGATTTCGTGTTCATACGTTTGGCTTTGGGATAGTATGTTTCACTGTCAGTTTCAGATGAACTGTAACGATGAGATCTGAAGTTTGGTTTGTTTTTGTATCTAGACATGGGACATGGGAGACGTGTGTTGTAGTTTCACCTACTTTGAGTATCATTTACGATCTGTTGTCCATCATTATCAATGTTTTATATCATCATATCTTTAGAAACGAAAACGAAGTCCATTGTTGACGAGCCTCACTTTGACTGTTTTATAGGCATTCTCCTTCACTGTAGTTGATCCTATATTTAAATTTCTTTTTAGGAAACCAATTGTTCGATTTGCCTTATTGCATATGCTATTTACATGGTCATTCCATCTGAGTTCGGATGTAAATGTGCAGCCTAGATATTTTGCACTGCTGACTGACTCAAGAATTTGACCATGTAGACTGTATGAGGTTGCAATTGTCTTGTTTTTCCTGCTGATGGTGAGAACATTGCATTTGTCAGGGTGGAATGACATTTTCCATTTTGATTCCCATATTCCAAGTTTGTCCAGATCTAGTTGTAAATGATGTGAATCTTTGTCCGATGATATTGTAAGGTAAGCTATTGTGTCGTCTGCAAATAGTCGGACTGTAGATTTAATTCCATCTGGCATGTCATTAATGTAGAACAAGAATAGTGACGGCCCCAGTACTGAACCTTGGGGTACTCCTGACTCTACATCAATATGAGATGAACTTTCTCCATCAACAACTACTGCTTGTGTTCGATTAGACAGGAAGCTAGCGATCCACCTATTTACATTTCCTCGGATACCATAGTGTTCCAGTTTATGCATTAGGAGACTGTGACCGACCTTATCAAAGGCTTTTGAAAAGTCCATGATGAGAACATCTGTTTGCTTTCCTGTGCTCATGTTGTTGGTGATGTCATCCACAAATTCAATTAACTGGGTTTCGCATGATCTTTTGCTACGAAATCCATGTTGTAATGGATATAGAATGTTGTGGAGATCTGCATGATTCATAATATGGCTAGTTATTATGTGTTCCATGAGTTTACAGCAGATGCATGTCAGAGATATTGGTCGATAATTCTCTGCCTTGTATCTCTCTCCTTTCTTGAAGACTGGGCTTACGTTGGCGTTCTTCCAGTCAGATGGTACTTCCCCAGTATTAAGTGATGTTGTAAAGATGATAGTTAGAATTGGGGCTATCTCGGTTGCAAGTTCTTTAAGTATTCTAGGTTTTAGGTTGTCTGGTCCTGAAGCTTTATTTGGATTCATTTTTTTTAGAAGTTTTTGCACTCCATTTTCTGTAATGATACGATATTCAGCAGAAGGGTATTGACCTGGCATGTTACAACGAGATTTGAATTCTTCTCGACTATATGTCTCTTTGGAATAGAATGCAGATTGAAACTGCTTATTCAGGATTGTTGCTTGGTCCACAGGATGCGAGTTAAGTACTCCATCACTACGAAGTGGTGCCACTCCGCTGCTATCAGTCTTCATATGTTTAATATAAGTCCAGAAACGTTTCATATTGCTGTGTGGTTGGGTTTCTTCTTTAGGTGTTACTATGTTTTCGATGTACTTCTAATATGTACGACGTAGTTCTTTCTGTACTTTTTGCCTGGCTTCTTTGAATTTTGATGTAATCTTAGGATCCGCTGACTTTTTCTTTCTTTTGTATAGTCTGTCACGGCGGCGTATTAATTTACGTATATTTGGTGTTAGCCAAGGTAAGCTATCTTTCTGTTTTGCTATCTTGTGCGGGATATGGTGTGTTACACTTTGGTTGAGCTTGGTTTTGAACAATAACCAGAGTTCCTCTGCTGAGCTTCCATTTGAAGCGAGATTTCTGATCTTTTCATGGGTTTGGATCATTTCCTCTTTGATGGTTTCCCAATTTGCCTTTCGGTATAAGGGGATGTTCCGAGGTTTTTGTTTCCTAGATAAGGGCTTGGTGTCTATTTCGCTGAAGACAATGTCGTGGTCTGAAACCCCAGGTATCACTTTGGTGCGTGTGAAGCGTGTTGGATTGTTTGTAATCACTAGGTCGAGCGTGTTGGGGCCTCTTGTTGGTTCTTCCACTAGTTGAACAAGTCCATTGTCGTCAAGAATGTCGCCAAACTTGTAGTGGTTTTTCTGACATGTTGATTCTGGTTTCAGGGTTCTTGTTTTCCAGTTCCAGCCTGGGAGCTTGAAGTCGCCACCAACAATTATGAAGGCATTATTTGTAGCATTGACTTTTTCAAGACTTCGCCCAAGTTCTTCGAGGCTTTCTTCATTGGATGTTTTAGGGTTATAGTAGGATGCAAGATATAAGTCTTTACTGACAGCTAGGCTGATTTTAGCCCAAACAATCTCGCAATTTGTTTGTAGCTCAGGTACAGGTGTGCTTAGATGGTCATGATTTATTCCTATTAGCACCCCGCCTCCTTTCATGTTGCGATCATGGATAGATATGCAAGATGATATGTTTGTTTACCATGTATTTCATGTGAGAATCCATTTTTATTTCTAAGATTCATATGTAATCTGAAGTTTGCCAGGATAATCTGATGGTCTGGTATTTTATTTCTGTTTACAATGGTAAATTGATGATATTCGTGATGGTCTACAGTATTTGTGATTTAAAGGAGTTGTCCAGATGACATCAGAGACAAGAATATGATGAGGCATAACATGATGAGCTGTAGCTGGAGAAGAGTGTGTTGATAAGATGAACTCACCTACGCACACACCTTCTCGGCACTGCTTGTTCGCTGTCAGTTTGTATTTGCCGCCATCTTTGTCTTTTTTACATTGGTGACTCCGGTAGAATTTCATTATCTGCTTTTTTAGGCTATGATTTCAGTCGATTTGTGGATGAATGATTACAAATACGATGTTATGGAACGATCTTAAGTGTATTAAGTAAGTGAAAATAAGGATTTTTTTTAGCACAGATCAAAAGGATACGACTTGATTCTTCGCACATGCACACCCCTACTCATTACCCGATTATCCGATATTTTCAATTAGACGATGAATGTATATTCAATGAATATTCTACAATAATAAGTAGATCTATTGCTTAACATGTGAAAGGGCTGGAGGATTGATGGAGTGATTTTCATCAGTTACATCACCACGATATTTGCGAGAAAAATTGTCAGCTGATTATGTAGCTAATGATTAAATTTGTTTCCACTTGCAGTTTTTAAATCCTATATTTATTAAAATAAATCAAATGTCCTGAAATATTTATGTAAATTATTATCTTTCATCCACAGTTTGTCTTTACTAGTTTAGTAAACAAATTATTTACATTTTCACACAGGTAAACTAATTTGGCTATAAATAGATCAAAGCATGTCTGAGTAGAATCTCTAATCTAAAATCGTAATTGGTATAATTTTATTTCTTTAAATAATCAAATTTAAATTTATGAAAATAATCATGATTGATAAAATAGTATTGCATAAAGTTTACGCTTTCAGAGACTATTTATGTTTAGGTCATGGTTCTAGAGGCTTCTTCAAATATTTGTAAACAAACCAATATGGCCGCCACACGTCATTACCTTTGCACATGTGGAAAAAAAAATTCTGACAAAAGTCAGATTTCTCTTGTCAAAAGGGATTTATATTTATATTGCAATAAATTATTCAGAAGGAGGTACATTCAGTTTCAATTATATTTCTTATTCTATGAGCATTTAGAGTTTAATCAAATTATCCTAACAGTAACGTACTGCTCTTGTCAACTGAGTCTTGAATAATTTTATAAATAGATTCAAACCATTTGAGGTAGAAAGGCATCTAATTCACATGACAAGGAAAACAATGAATAAAGACACCAATTTAATAAGAAATAGATCCTTTTTATTTATTAAAAACAAAATCTTCTTGTCTGCAAGATTGCAAATTCGTAACTTCAAGGGCGAACTTGTAAACAGGGCGAGTTTTCCCGATACCAAATTCACGCATGCGTACTACAAATATCTACAGTAAAAACATCCGGTTACAAGTAGACAAATAACGTTCATGGATTTCATGTGAATGAGATGAAATCTATTAATTTACATAAATAAAATGGTCATATTTACGATAGTGATTGTTTTTCAATCCTAATTTACAAATTAAATGATTCAGATGCTTAATCATATGTAAAAAATCGGTGTCAGGAATCTTAAGTTGTTATGAAATTGTAATACACAGAAACGAATGCGGCATACGGAGGCTCAAATGAGTTTAAAGTCGGTCCCATAGGTCTTCAGAAGACTTGACATCTTCTTCCACCAAAAAAGCACACCTGCTCTTTCTCAAAAAGATTTTTACAGTGTAGTGTACTACCAGTGAGACAAATAATATCAAAATTATAGAAACTTCTTCAAGCTCTAACTCAAAATATTGACAATTCTGCGTTAAGGGGGTCTAAAATTCAGTTTGACAGCTTCAGACGTGATAAAATTTGACCTTTTGAACTGGACCAAATCACTCCTTAACATAAAGATTCATCACCCAAATTTGTTTTTACTTTCGGCTTGTCAGTTATGAATTCATGAAAGTGGAAACAGGGCACTTTGATTTTGTTCTTGTTCAGACATATGGTCTGACACACAACTTAAATGAGTTTGTTTCAACGTCTTGTTACAACAAATCCATCACATAGAAGTCTCACGATATACGTATTTACGTTGTGAATAGATATTATTTTTATTTGCAACAATTCTTCACACGACAAATGCTTTTCTTACAAATTTCTTCATATTTACAATGACAGATACAGTTTTTGAAATCATATTTGATGGCCAAAACGGGCACTTATACAAAGGAAGGACTAATGAAATTATTTGAAGAAACAGAGATGTGTGCTCTAGCTGTACATATAATGTGGGCAACATGGGGAATTGCACAGCATATAAATGAAACATTTACATGCATACCTTTCCGATATTTAGTAAGTGTAACTACAGTTAACGTGATACTTCATCTGCATTCTTTATTTCATGTTATATATATAAACAAAAAAGATGTGGTATGATTGCCAATGAGACAACTCTCCACAAGAGACCAAATGACACAGAAATAAAAAAACTATAGGTCACCGTACGGCCGCCAACAATGAACAAAATCTATACCGCTTAGTCTGCTATAGTCGGCCTCGAAATGATAATGTACAGCAATTCAAACGAGAGAAAAAACGGCCTAATTTATATACACAAAAAAATGCCATGTATATATATTTTATAAGAGGCAAAAGTATTTTACAGATATTCAAATTCCATAAATCTGTTACGAATATGCAAATCAAGATAACAAAAAATGCAACTAACTATTACAGCTATATAATCATGATTATTTATAATAGAAAGGGAATCCACTTTTTACATGTATATTTAGAAAACAACAAGGTCTACACGGTTTCGTTTTTACTTTGATTTTTAAACGATCATAATTGGACACCACATATTTTAGGCCTTAATTTACTTAAGGGGAACCTGTACTTAAGGTGAGGTTTTCGTTTTATTTAGATATCGATTGGGTCAAAATAAGCAATGGTTTATTGTTAAGTTAATTGCTAGTGAGAACCGTGATGTAGTGGTTAGTGCTTCGGACTACTAACACAAAAGTTCCTGGTTCGATTCCCGTTTGGGATGAAAATTTCAGGAACTCAATTTTCGGCTCTTTCTTGACACCATCTGCGTGTATGGTCTTGCGGAAACGATGATAGTCCGTCGGAAGGGGACGATAAATGGCTGACCCGTGTTAAGAGAGAGCCATATCTCTTGCACGTTAAAGACACCCTTGTAGATTTCGAAAAAGAGTAGGCTAATGCCGCTACAAGGCAGCACTCGCACCCGCAAAAAGGAAAGGGATTAATATAAGTTGCAAAACTTCTTTCCCAATACACTATAAATAAATATGTTTAAACTAATTGCTAGTATTTGGGGTTATGTTTAGATTAAGGGTTTGTTGTCAATATTGCCGCAATATTTTAGTACATATGTATAAAGTACTATGAATAAAAAATATACAAAATACATAAAATAACAGGCTGGTTCCCTTAAAGTAAATGAACGTCAATGTTATGCTAGACTGTCTTGCAAACGGATATAAAATAGAAGAGTTTCGTAAGATTTTAAGTAACTTAATTTTGTTTTGTCTTTACAGGAATATGCAAATGAACATTTAAATGCATATAAAGAAAAGGCAAAGCGGTTATCTCAGCGAATAGTTAATATTTGACCAACAAATACATTCACCTGAGCTTTGTTTTGAATTTGAATTTATTACAAAATGATCTGACACTTCATATCGAATTGTACACGCAACGTTCCTTAAGCTAGGTTCACACTGCCGATCAGATCAACTCTGTTGGACTTAAAAGATCATTTCCAGATTAACTCGACCAATGTCCGATCGCTTCCAGATCACTTCGACTTCTATATTTATTTTACCCCAGACCAATTCGACCAATACCCGATCCCTTTGCGACAACATTCGACCACTCTGAAATGATCAGACATTAGTCGAGCAAAGGTCTAAATGATCGAGTACTGATCGGAAATTTTGTTGTATTCCGACCAATCTCGATCTCTACACGATCCTTTCCCGATCAATTCGACCGCTACTCGACGAATTCTCGATCTCTTCTCGAGTGACTTGCTTCTCGGTCCTTACTCGATTGTTTTTGACATGTCAAAAACTCTCGGGTAGATGGTCAGATCGATGACGAGTAGGGGAGACTATCCCGAACATCCTTGTCGATTGAGTCAGACCAGTCTCCCGATCACGTAATTTGTCTTGATCGGGCTTGATCGAGTTGATCTGATCGGCAGTGTGAACCTAGCTTTAGCTGTATTTGGCAAAACTTTTTGAAATTTCGTGTCCTCAACACTTTTCAACTTCGTTTTTTATTTGGTCTTTAAACGCGTCTGACGTATATAATTTTGAAACTGGTATCTAGGGTGACTGTGTTCCTTATTAGCTTTTATCAACATTATTGCCTGTTTCATCAAGAGCATATTTTATATCTTAAGTTAGTCATGCCGCTTTAACCCAAGAAACACATCTTTAAATAAAACAAACACTTTGTATTCAAGATTATATAACACAACCCCCAATCAGAACAAAACATATAGATGTAGACCAACTAAATATATGAGAATTTAGATGTACGTAGTTTTTGCTCCTTGGTATCATAATTTTAAAACAACATTATACAGAATTTTCAATTATTCACAACGAGGAAAGTCAGACATGTTTTTTTGTTGTTTGTTTTCTTTATCTAAAAGCATGAAATATATAAAAACGTATCAAATGTATGTGAATTTTTATGGGTTTTTTTAAATTGTATTTAAAATAAACCCCGCCCACTCACCATGTATTTGAAACAAAAGGCATCCGGTGGCCTACTATTTTTCGGTTTTGTTAC
Organism: Mytilus edulis; assembly: GCA_019925275.1. Classification (NCBI taxonomy): domain Eukaryota; kingdom Metazoa; phylum Mollusca; class Bivalvia; order Mytilida; family Mytilidae; genus Mytilus; species Mytilus edulis. The sequence continues at coordinate 99,872,626 of CM034351.1, read as the reverse complement.
AATATATGCCATATTATCATGATTATTGTGTTTAGATACAGATTAATCCAAAATATTATTAAATACCATATTATATATTTTTCTAATGCATTAAAAATGTGAAATTATAGTTTTGTGACAGATTCCTTACAACGTATGTTACCAAAAAAACGTATGATACATTTGCTAAATTTTGGTTGCCTTAATATGAAGGTGATGTGATGTGGTACGATTGGCAGTGAGAAAACTATCGACAAGAACCGAATAGGGAAAGGCGTTAAAAAGTAAAGGTCGCAGTACCACTTACAGCAATTGGGGAAACTCTTACAGTACAATAAGCTTTAAAAATCCATGGCAAAAAAGAATTTGAAACAATTCAAATACGGGATACCAACGGCCTGACTTTTGCTGAAACAATGAAATGAAAACCAAATATAACAATCAACAACAAACGGCAACCACTACATTTTGGGATCCTGATTTTGGACAGGTAAGACGTTGTGTTAATCTTCACTGGTGGTAAGCGGATGGTCGTAACTAAAAGTTACGACCATCTGAATATGGGAGACAACTCTAGGGATAAGTTTTTCTTTTCCGATTTTCGTGCAGTAAAAGGTTCATTTGAGTCAAACCGCTTGTGTCATATACCCATATCGTGAGTGCGTTGTTTTTGAAACCAAATTTGACGCATAAAATCATTCCAATTTTCGTAAAATAGTCATTCAAAAATTGAAGCATGATGGTCGTAACTTTAACTATAGTATTTTGGATGATGGTCGTAACCGACAAAAGATGGTCGTAACTTTGAAAGATGACCGTAACTCAAGTATTTAGACGAACTTTTATCAAATTATTTTAAAAGTACAGTGCACATGCATAACCATGTTAATAAACTCAGTTGTTATATAAAGTTTACTACAAAAAATATTATTTCATTTGATACTCTGATAATGGTATGCAGAAATTAAGTTAAAGAATTATCAAACATACATTTTTGATATGTTCCAAACGACCATCATTTAGGAGAAACATTGAAAACTAATCAACTCGCATTAAGCCAAATAGTATGTTAGGATTGAGTAATAATATATTTTTTACTGTACGTTAAGGCATAACATTGTTGAATATTTGCTTTCAGATTTTTGTTTATTTACGACTTTTTATTACCTGCAATCATGTCGGCAGATGAAATTATTGAACGTACAATTTTGAACAATCTTCTTTAATTTTTAATCAGCTATTGCAGTTTTTATAAACCATTGGCTTTCAAATATTCGGCTTTTGGTGAATTATGATTAATGAAAATCCACAAATGCCTGGTGTTTTTAACGTGTTGTCTTTATTTTTTATCGACTGCATGACGATCTTGCGGTATATCATTGATATTTGTTCTAAGTATTGGTTTAGAATTAAAAAAAACTTAATCCATGGTGTCGCAATGAACATTGTGTTAACCTAGAAAGTATGAATAAGGTTGGTATATATTTTACAATGCTACACGCGTTGAATTTAAGAGTAAGATCAAATATTAATTTAGTAGTTTATAGACAGGCTTGTAGCCAGGATAATATTACAAGGTAGAACTAAATGTACTGCGGCAAATATTACATACATATGTAGGTAAATATTTTACAATGCTACACGCTTTGAATTTAAGAATAAGATCAAATATTAGTAGTTTATAGCCAGCCTTGTAGCTAGGATAATATTCCAAGGTAGAACTAAATGTACAGATGCACTAAAAGTTATTCCTTAATATTTACAATGATGGGCACAATCAATAAGTTTGTTATTAAAATAAAAATCATGTTTGATATGTCTGCCTGTCTTGTTAAATACAAGCACCTTGGTTTTAATGGGATTCATTTTCAAACACCGATCTTAATCCATCAAGTTTACTTTGAATTCCTTTTGCTGAAGTTTAAAAAATGGCACATCATTAGCATATATATAGTAAAAGAATAAACTGGTCGTGAATAAACAACAGCTGGATCAGGGGAATTTTTAATACAATCAGGAAGTTCATTTATACAAATTTTAAACAAATTTGGAGTCAAATTGTCTCCTTGTTTTACTCCAACTTTAGTTCTAAAGAGATCTCTTACCATACTCTTTAACTATATTCAATAGCTTAAGTTTTATCCCTGGGTGAATGACAGTATCAAAAGCCTTCTGGAAATCAACAAAGCAGGCAAACACTCTACCTTCTTTTGTATTACAATACTTATTAATAATAGTTTTTAAAATGAACATATGGTCAGATGGTCGTGTTTTTTTTTTTTTTGGTAAACCCAATTTGGCTATCACCAATGATATGATATTTATCTAAGAATTTACAAAGATGTGTATCTTATTAAAAAAGTTTCCCCAATGAAACAGTAATTGTAATTCCTCGATGGTTATTAAGATCGGATGCATCATTCCCTTTGTGAATTTAGAATAAAAAACCTGTGGTCCAGGGTTCATGGTATTTTCCATAAGAAACACAAAGATGTATAGCGGATAGCATGGTACCAATAGGCGTATTCAGAACTTTCTAAAACCACGGGTAATAATTATACCTGAACTTCGAAACTGCACCTAATAATCAGCTTGACTATATACCAAATGACAATACGACTTCTCAAGATCCAGGCTAAGAATAAAATGTATGTTCTTTAATTCGATTACAGACCTGCGAATTCGCAGATATGGTCTTGTCTCGATAACGACCCCCATACCATTATTTTGATTCCTTACTTATGCTATCTCGACTTAAAGTATCAATTTTAAATAGTAGATTTTTCTTTTGAATTCCACATAGTAAGTACATACTAGTTTTTAACAAGAATGTGTCCATAGTACACGGATGGGACATATCATTTTCTATGTTCAGTGGACCGTGAAATTGGGGTCAAACTTTAATTTGGAATTACAATTAGAAAGATCATATCATAGGGAACATGTGTACTAAGTTTCAAGTTGATGTAACTTAAACTTCATCAAAAACTACCTTGACCAAAAACTTAAACCTGAACTTTGCACTATCATTTTCTATGTTCAGTGGACCATGAAATTGGGGTCAAAACTATAATTTGGCATTAAAATTAGAAAGATCATATCATGGGGAACATGTGTATTAAGTTTCAAGTTGATTGGACTTCAGCTTCATCAAAAACTACCTCGACCAAAAACTTTAACTGGACGGACGAACGGAGGCACAGACGGACGGACGGACGGACGGAGGCACAGACCAGAAAACATAATGCCCCTCTACTATCGTAGGTGGGGCATAAAAAGTTTATCTTTTCAATACATTCAAAATATAAAGAAAATAAATCAGGATACTGTTATTTCATGTGATGTCAAATTTGTTAAAAGCGCCTTTTCTTAATTCGTAACTAAGAATGATCATAACCAGAGCTGTGTTTTAAAATGAATTCTCCTCTTTTGAGAAATTTATATTGTTATTAAACTTAACCGCTTATAATTAGTTGCCTCTTGGTCGATTTTATACATTATATTTTAAGTAACAGTGATTGGCCATTTCATTTTGTATTGGTTTTTTTTTCGATTCATTCCAATTTTCTTTCCTTTCGCACTTTACAGGTATCCCTCTCTTCATCCCTTTTAGTTTTTATCATTTAGTGAAATCAACTTCACAAATATATCATATAATATATTCATATAACAAAAGACACATATAAAACTCTTGACTTGTCTTATTCGGTCCTATTTTTTTTTAATATTAAACATATTTTATTAACAATCACCTGTTACATCAACCCTCAGTTGCCCAGGGAAGCAACTAAGGGGGCCCCAATTTTTACAGTCTCATTTGTCGGGGAAAAGCAAATGAGAAAAAAACTCCCAATATAAATTATTAACATCAACCTTTATAAATATTATATGTACATGTACCTGCAATCAATATCGATCTATATATCTATACATCTCACCATATATAATTATTTGAATAAAGTTTGTTTTTTATCTTCATTTATTTCTCACAAAGGCTACCTGTATTTATTAAGCAGTTTCAATTTTATCGTACATCAAGTCTTTTGTTATGTTAATTTCGATTACATTAAATTTCTGGTCGAGTGATCATTTACCACGTGCGATTTGTTAAAGGGATGTGTAGTTCATTCATAAAAAAAATGGATTAATGATTTTGATTCCCAATAAGGATTAATATCAAAGATATGGTGAGTAAATATTTGTTTATAATATGAACCTGTTGATACAACATGTCTTGTTACAATTAGATGATATACATGAATATATACACAACAGAAATTACATGTAAGGAGTTGCGAGCAGTGTACATATTATTATTCAATCAGTATCAAAGAGGTCATTGAACTGACCTGACCATGCAAAATATATATTTATATACAAAAAATGTCACACATAGTAGAATAGGCTTCGATTTTCGTATTCGGTTTAAAATATTTGAGCAGAAATTGCATTTCATGTTTTATCATATTTAAAATCACCAATTTACTTATCCCTTTCTTTTGATATTTTGCGATATTTCTAGTTTTCCAGATAACCCATTTCGTGATTAAAAGCACCGTCTCTAAATTTGGGTATAAGATGCATCTGCATTAATGACCCCAAAAATTATACTTGTTTCCGATTTTTGTAATTTTTGGATATTTAATTTTGAACAAAATTCCCTTATTTTCTCAAAAATTTCCCGCCAAACGTCTTCCACCAGTTTACAATAAATAAAAAGATGAAATAGTGATTCTTTTTCATTGCAAAAGTGACACTTCCCGTTTGAGCGATTCATTTTTTGTAACTTTTCTTCAGTGTAAATTATATTATGTAGTAACTTTCATTGAAATTGTTTAATTTTCCTGTTAGCTAAATTCTTATTCAAAGTTTCCCAAATGTAATCCCATGGTAGTTCATTCCCAAAATGTAAATTCCACTTCAACTGACTATTTGGAGTTGTTTTATTCTCATAAAAGTATCTAATATCTTTAAGGCATAATTTTTTGGCATCAACGACAACTCCATTTTTTATAAATTGACAAGAATTTATTATTTTTATAGGTCCATCAGAATGACTATGTATACTAGAGTCTGTTTTTAAAACGTCAATTTGTTGAGGTGTTAACGAAGATTTAATGCGGCTATATTGTGCAATCCAATTCCTTTTATCTTTAAGACTGTTAAAAATATCAAGGGATGTTTTAAAGGATTTATTGTTTAAGTCCCATATATCTTGAATTTTTTTATTCCACTGGAGGCAGTTGGAGTTATGTGCCCTTGATGTGCCAAGTCCAGGTTTTCAGAGCTCTGAGTAAAAAATTGATTTTAATTTCATAAATTAAAAACCTACCTGACATATGTCCGTTAGGATTTCTTTCTCTCGTTGGTATTTAACTCGCTCCCCACCGGAAGTTAAAAACTAGTACTCAGGTGTACTGTTATGACTTCCGGTCCAGGTAAACGAGATCAGTTTTCTTTCTCGGCGCTTGAAAGACGGTCGTGTTTTTCAGCGTGGTATAAAACTTTGGTAAACTGTAGTTATAATGAATAGCGACAGTACTAGTGAGCACGTGGATGAACCACGAGATGAGAGCAGTGTTAATGGCGCGGGAACCGCCATTGGCATTAGAAAAACCAGTTCTTCAAGTTCAAAGACGAAGAAAAAGCGGAGAAGCAGATATGACATTCTTGAAGAGAAAATGAACAGTAAGTTGGACAATGTTAATGATAAATTTGATACTTTAATAACATCGTTTCAAGCCAAGAATTGTGCCGAAAATGGCGACAAAAATTCTGAGGCAAAAGGTTTGTCACAAAGACAACCTGAAGGTCGTGAGCGTGAGCAAACACAAAGTTTGCGCCGGGAATTGTCAGAAAATGAAAATTCTGATGACAATGTTTCAATCAGACCAAGGGACGATGAAATATTAGGTGAAAGTGACAATGAGTGGGACACAAAGTCCTCTGATGAAGAACACTTGTCCGTAGAGACAAAAAAGTGTTTGTTTGATCTCTTTGGGGATGATGCCTTGACAAAAAAGTCCGAAAAGAAAATGGGCATTGAAATTGACGAGGCACAAAAGCAGGTTTTGTTAAATAGTTGGAGAGCTGAACATCCTAATTTAGTCTCTGCTTTTGCTGAAGAAAGCAAAGATGATTTTCCAGTACATGAAGATACTGAAAATTTTTTACTGGTTCCTACTATTGATGATTTGATAAGTAGATGTTTGATTAAAAAACATGGCAAGAAAGCTTCACTTACAAAAGGTGGTAAATGTTTATTCAGTCAACCTAGTAAAATGATTGAAAAAATAGCTTACAGAGGTCAACAAGCTGCCTACATGGGTATTGTTATGCATATGTACATGCAACAAGGTTTGGGTGCGCTAATGCAAACTTTACAGTCAGATAATGTAGATTCGGATAAAGCAATACAACAGGTTAGAGATGTATTTGCCATGTCCACTAAAAGCTTAGATCAAGTGGGGCGTACAGGTACTTTTCATCACATTGTACGAAGGCAAGTAGCTATGACTGATACAGGTTTATATGAAATTGATGAGGCTAGAGACTTGTCTGATTTACCATTATCAGCAGATGGTGTGTTTGGATCTGACTTTGAAAAATTTCTCAAGACTCGTAAAGAGAAAAATAAAGCTCTGGACGACTTACTACCAGAAATTAGTGTTAAAAAATCCTATTTGGGTAAGAGAAAGACTGTGTCTTCTTCAGAAGCCTCTGGTTCTAAGAAACCTTATGTGGTAAAGGACAAAACAGAGTCATCAGATCGTTCTGGTTATTCAAATAAGCCAAATTTTAATAGTAGACAGTTTGAGAAAAAAGTTGGGCATAGTGAGACTAAAAATGAAGTTCCACATTTTCGGATCCCTAAGTTTAAAAGAGGGGCTAGTAACAGTAGAGGAGGAAAAACCTCAGGATACTCTAGATGACAAGGTGAGAAAAGTGAAGTTTCCGAAGATACACATACCGGTCGGGGGGCGGTTAACACATTTTTTACAAGAATGGGAGCAGATAACTCAGGATCAGTGGGTTCTGTCAATAATCAAAGACGGTTACAAACTGGAGTTTCTGCAAAAACCTCCTTTTCAGGGAATAAAAAAGACAGTAGTCAGTACAAAAAATTTGGATATTTTAAATTTAGAAATAAATTCTCTGTTGGAAAAAGGGGCTATAGAAAAAGTACCAGTCAAAGAACGAATGACAGGTTTTTACAGTACATTATTCCTAGTTCCAAAAAAGAATGGACAAATGAGACCGGTTATAAATTTGAAACCACTAAATCAGTATCTTCGGAAGCAACACTTCAAAATGGACACAATTTCAAAGGTGTTAAACTTAGTAAAACAAGGAGATTGGGCAATAAGTCTGGACTTAAAAGACGCTTATTTTCATATAAAAGTATTCAAAAATCACAGGAAATACCTCAGATTTTCTTTTCATGGTCAAGTTTACCAGTTCAAAGCCCTTTGTTTTGGCCCAACATCATCACCACGAGTTTTTACGAAGGTGGTGTCAGTAGTTGCTGCCCATTTAAGAAAACAAAACATACGTCTAGCAGTATATCTAGACGATTGGATGTGTGTCAATCAGTTTCAACAAAAACTTGTAATAGATCGAGAAATAATGTTGAATCTCCTTGTTCGACTAGGCTTTTTAATCAATCACGAAAAGTCCAGTTTAATACCAAATCAAACAATCACTTATTTGGGAGCGGTGTTCAAGTTCGATCAAGGTTTGGTATTACCAACTCAGGACAGGATACAGAGTCTATTTTTATCAGTACAAAAAGTAATGAATGGCATGGTAACAGCCAGACATTACATGGAAGTATTGGGGAAAATGGCATCTTGTCTAGAGTTGATTCCGAATGCCAGGTTATTTATGAGGCCTGTCCAATTACATTTACTTCGAAATTGGACCCCATCAAAAATGAGTTTAGATTTTCAAATTCAATGTACTCCAAACCTAAAAGTTCATTTGAAATGGTGGTTGTCTTTAGCAAACATTATGCAGGGAAGATCTTTAAAACAAAATCAGACCTCAGTTACAATCACGACGGATGCCTCCAAGTCGGGTTGGGGGGGGGGGGGGGGGGGGTGGTGCACATGAACAATCTAACAGCTCAGGGTCTTTGGACAGAGGAGCAAAAACTGTTACATATAAACAATCTAGAATTGGAAGCAGTTTTTCTGACTGTGAAGAAATTTCAGAAATTTTTGAAAAACAAACTAGTTTTGATTCGGTCAGACAATGTTACGGTAGTCCAATACATAAACAAGCAAGGAGGGACTCGGTCACTTCAGCTATGTCAAAGGACTTGGGATTTATGGATGTTTGCCCTAGAAAACAAAATTTATCTGAAAGCAGCACACATTGCGGGAGTAAACAATGTGTTAGCAGATCAATTGAGTCGGATAAAAATTCAGGCAACAGAGTGGGAATTAGACAATTCAGTTGTGCATCAAATTTTTCAAAATTGGGGGCATCCAACAATCGATCTTTTTGCGACAAACGAAAACAAAAAAACAGTTGTGTTTTGCTCATGGATGAATCACCCACAAGCATTAGCAGTGGATGCTCTATCCATAGAATGGAACAACATTTTTGCCTATGCATTTCCCCCCCTTGCACTAATTCCAAAAATTTTACAGCACATGCAAAAATTTCAGTGCGAGATAATACTGATAGCTCCACATTGGCCAAGACAACATTGGTATCCCCAGTTGTTACAACTACTAGTAGCTTGTCCTCTAAAACTTCCACTAGTAGAAAATCTGCTGGTTCAGGGCAAGAGAAAAGTGGCACATCCGAACCCAGAAGTGTTTCAGTTAACTGCATGGCTACTATCGAACAGCAGCTCAAAACAAAAGGTTTTTCTGAAAACGCTAGGAAACTCTTGTCAGCATCTTGGCGGCAGGTACTCAAAAGGATTACAAAGCTAAATTTAGAAAATACAATAGCTGGTGTTCTGAACGGGATATCGATCCCTATACAGCTTCTTTAGAAAATTGTGCAAATTTTTTAACACATTTATTTGACAAAGGTTTACAGTATAGGACAATTGCAGGTTACAGGTCTATGCTGTCTTCAGTATTATCTCCTATTGAAAAAATCCCTGTTGGTCAACATCCTTACATTATAAGATTACTGAAAGGGGTTTTTAATACGAGACCGCCTAAACGAAAACTTGTACCCGAGTGGGATTTACCTTTAGTCTTAGACTTACTAAAGAAAGAACCTTATGAACCAATGAAAAAAGCTAGTTTGAAATATATAACTTGGAAAACAATTTTTCTTATTGCAATTACTACTTTTAGAAGATGTGGGATTTGCAATCTTTGAGAATTGGTGAAGGTTCAGTTAATGTTCAGAAAAAAGGGGTAACTTTTTTACGTCATGGTTTGTCAAAACAAGATAGAATTTCTCATCAAAGTCCAACTATTTTTGTTCCAGCTTTTGAGAACAACAGATTGTTAGATCCTAAGAGGGCTTTGACACATTATTTGAGGAATACAGAGGATTTAAGAGACAAGAATGGCAAAGATGAACTGAAATTGTTTTTAACTGTAAATAAACCACATAGACCAGTGTCTTCACAAACTATTTCAAGTTGGTTAGTTAAGGTGATTAAGCATGCATATAAGAAACAGAAGAAAGATATTCCTTCAGTGAAAGGACATTCTACTAGGTCAATTGGACCTTCCTGGGCTGTTTTCAAAGGAACAAAAATGAAAGACATTTTAGATAGTGCAGATTGGAGTCAAGCCAACACTTTTGTGAATTTTTACTTAAAAGATGTACAGGTGGATTTTTTAAACATTTGAATACTTTCCCGACGAGTTTGGTGAAGAGAATGTTTTAGTTTTGTGTGTAAATATTAACAGTGATATATTTTAACTGTATATAGAAAATACTTACAACATGAAGTTGTGGGAAACATTTTTATAAAAAATGCAGAAAAATATTTTAAAAAATCATAAAACTTTAAAAACTACAAAAAGATGTTTGTACATATATATATATATAAAATGAACTGATGTGAAGAAGAGGAAAATGATTCCTAAAGATCTATAGAGGCAAACTTCTATTTATCCACATCCAGAAAGGGATTGCTTTGGAATCAGAGATAATCCTAACGGACATATGTCAGGTAGGTTTTTAATTTATGAAATTAAAATTCAAAAATTTGTAAACAAGTTAAAATTTTATGAATAAATTATACCTACCTGACATATGTCAGACCACCCTACCTCCCCGTAAATGAGAAGTTTGATACGAGGTGTCTTTCAAGCGCCGAGTGAAAACTGATCTCGTTTACCTGGACCGGAAGTCATAACAGTACACCTGAGTACTAGTTTTTAACTTCCGGTGGGGAGCGAGTTAAATACCAACGAGAGAAAGAAATCCTAACGGACATATGTCAGGTAGGTATAATTTATTCATAAAATTTTAACTTGTTTACAAATTTTTGAAATTTCCATTAATTTACTCATTTTGTGGCAGATATTTGTGGATTATAATAGTGGTAATGACTTTGTCTCTAGAATCCATAGATTTATTTGCTGGAACCTTATAACTTGAGAAGATATATTGTGTTTTTGTGAGTAACCCGTGAGTTGTTTACATGTTTTTATAATGGCGGTAGACGCTCATAAAGCTCAAATCAAACGACACTTATCTATTCACTTCGGTATTAGTTTCACCAAGGGTATTACACATACTGATGTATTAAATGAACTAAAAACTCTGGTAGACCAAAACGAAATACAAACCATACAAATTACGGAGAAAGAATGTATAGTTACAGTACACGATCAGAACACAAAACATACATTACTCACTCGAGGGATAAACTTGAAAAACCGTTACATCAGAATGGTAGACGTAGAACAGCAAGTTACTAATGTGACTATAAAAGATGCCCCGTGTAAAATGAGTGACGTAACAATATGTGGCCATCTTTCAAAATTTGGTGATGTTGTGCAGGGGTCCCTCCGCAGAGGTCTAATTAAAGATACAAATATCGAGACCGGCACACGCTATGTGCAATTAACAAACTGTATCCCAATTATTCCAACCGCAACCAAATTCGGGAGATTTAGTGTAAGGATGTTCGCAGACAATAACAGGACAGAGTGTCCGTACTGTACGAGAACAGATCATCCTTCTTATCGATGTACAAACAAACCCTCCCGTCAAAATCAAGCGGCACGCAAATGCTATAGATGTAATAGTACCACACACACAATAAAAGATTGTCCCCACTCCGAAAAACTATGTTATCGGTGCGGGAAAGAAGGCCATATACAAAGGGATTGTCAGACTGATGACCAAGAAATGTATGGCGACTATGTACATGACATTCAGGAAGGCAGAGACGCCAATAAAAACGACTCGTTTACCGAGGATAACAACTCAGAAGAATTAATTGTTGAATTAAACAAAACAACTGAAACTGTGTTTGAACAAACAAACGCTACCCTCCCAACCTCTGAAACAGTAATATTTGGTGCATCAAATTGCAGTCGCATTAGAATTGAGGACCCAAGTATTAATAATATAGCGGTATCAGGCACCACCCTTGATCAAATCGATAAACTTGTTTGTCAATCTGACAATATAGTAAATTCTGACTATGTTGCTAATGTGATTTTATCATTAGGGACAAATGACATCAGTAAGCACAGAAGTGACACCGAGCAAATAACAGCAAACCTTACGACATGCATAGATACACTAAAAACCAAATACCCAAATGCACGCATTGGTATCTGTAGCATTCTACCCAGACGAGGTAAGGGCAGCTCTATACAAGCATTAAATACAGCAGCGAGGTCTGTCAATAGCTTTACACAAAAACTTTGTGTAAAAAGTCAAGTGCTAAAATATATTGATCTATGGGACGAATTTGCTCCAAACAAAACACCGTTCCGTGCACTGTTTGACTTGAATGACCCAAGTGGGGTTCATATCAGCAAATCCGGTATAGAATTGATGGAAAATATTTTTGAGGACTTTATAAATTCAAAGTGTGAAGGTGAATATGAAACCCCGAGTAAAAAACGTAATCGAAGTTCAAGTTCCACTCCAGGCTCAAGCGAGAAGCAAGTTACCAAGATGCCAAAATCACGTTAACTAACTATTCACAATATATATAGTACATGATTTTTTTTATTGTAGCCAAAATCTAAATTGCTATAATGCATCTGTATAATTCACGTTTGTCAACAATTTTCAAATCAATGCTATTTTTAAACAGTTTGTAAAATTCCTATGTTTATCTTTATTTACATGGACACACGTGGGCTATGTCATGAACTACGACCCTATAATGTAAAATTGATTAATATTTCAATGAGTTGTTGTAACTTGTGTATGTTCACTAACGTTACTTACACGATGAAACTGCAAATGTGTTGTCAAAAACATGAAAAAGTAAAGTATACAACATGTTTACTTTCAGTTTTGATCGAAGAAAACAAAATTTCCATGATTATTTTTAGTAACCCATGTGGGTTTCGGCCTAGTTCACAAGTTGGAAAAATGAATAAAGTGGTTTACTTAATTATAGTTGAAATAACGGTTACGGGTGTATGCTCACCCCAGTCAACTGTGACAGTGTCATATCTAAGAAGAGAATTTTACGATTGTAAATTTGTTGAGACTTTCTATTCATATATTTGTGTATAAATATTTTTTATATATATATTACAAGATTAATCGTTTATATAAATATACAGTGTTAATTTCCATTGTTTAACCCAAGCGTACATTTTAGATAAATAAATTGAATGAAAACTACGGTTCCTAATTTGTGCATTGGAATTAAAAATTCGATATGCATCATTACTTTCTTTTGTTTACAACTCTGTCTTGTATTGTTCTGGTCGTACTATTTCAAATATTCAATTTCATGACTGTATCATGTGTATCCATAAGTTTACCATAGTACTATCATATGGTTGGGTTAAACATTAATGGTAAACCCTTAGGCTAGTTTTTACTGTTTTAATTTTTAATCTTACCGTTTTAATTTCTTGACATAACTGCACGACTCGATTCTCAATTATATGTGTTAAAATAATCGTTGCAAAGAATCCTGCTCAAACTTTAGTGAAAGACGGGGTTAATCTTGCTTTGTTGCGAGAGTTTATATTCTTTGTTGAAGGCAATTGTAGTGACCTGCAATACAAGTTCCATTCAATTGAGTTTAGTTATTATATGTCTTGTGTTTCTGTCTCTGCCCTAGGTTTTCTATATGAGTCTATTGGCACGAGAAACTTCATGTGAGCTTGACCTTTGCCCTCAATGTAAAACTTGTATATTTTGTTTGAATTAAATGGAGAATTAACTGTATGGTTGGCATTCGTACCACATCTTCTAAGATATATTAGATACATAAGATATATTGTTAGTTTAGTGTACCACAATGACCCTTTTATCAAAATCCTTTTTTTTTTCACAAGAATCTCTTGACCAGACTATGACTTTTTGACTCTTGACCTTTGCATATTGGATGTGTCTCTTGGTATGATTACCTTGACGTCAAGTCAGGAGTCTCTGGTTTTTGTTAGTCTTGTATATTTTTAATTGTAAGTTGATTTTATAATTTGAAGTTTGAACTGGTACACATTTTGTTAAGGGCCATCTGAAGCCCGCCTCTGGAAGAGGGATTTTCTCGCTTTGTTGAAGATATAAAAAAGAAGATGTGGTATGGTTGCCAATGAGACAACTATCCACAAAAGACTAAAATGACACAGACTTTAACAACTATAGGTCCCCGTACGGCCTTCAACAATGAGCAAAGCCCATACCGCATAGTCAGCTATGAGGACTCATAAATGGCCTTTGACTGCTTTCTGCTCTTTTGACATTGTTACTGTCTCTTTTACACATTCCACATTTCCATTCTCGATTTTTTAGAATGTTTGGTTCAGATGAAACTAAATCCTTTAATTTCCGTGAATATCAAGTAAGAAAATTTACTGCTTCAGTAGCATCATGTTCTGCCAGATGTGATAGATAATGCAAAATGTTTCAATCATTTTACCTTAGATTTCATTTCATGGACATGTAGGCATGAATAGTCTGCTGTTACATCATAAAAATTCACACAGAAGGTATACGCATATCAATAAACTGAACTCAATACTAAGAACCATTAAAGTACACTTAGACAGAGAGCTCAATCTAGTGAAACACTTTGTTAAGTTGGTCACATTTAACTTGATATCACTGTCTGTTACCAAACTGCACCGAGATCCTGAAAAAAAATGTGCAAGTTCAGTTTATTTAAAAAAGAATTCAATGGAAGAAAATAAGCTGATTACTGAAGTAAATGTAGAATATGTCTATTAATCACAGATGCCCCTGCTTGTGAAAAAAATGAGTAAACTTCCACATATAGATGCAGGATTCGCGTAATTTTGACCGTTTTGTGACCATAAGCATTGTGAATAAGTTTCAAAACATTTGGCTGAGGCAAATTAAAGTTAAAGAACAGAAACAATAGATTTAGCAGTTTTCCTATCTCAAGGCTCCGGGTTGACATTTGTATCATTGGTACTCGTACCACATTTTTACATATCAAAAAAACATGAACAGTGACGCCATCGTGACCGAATATTGAGCTTCACAGATCTGTGTTATGGGGTAATGTGAATCGCGTATAAGGTTCATAACATTTGATTGAGTCAGACTTATTTAAGACAAAGGAAACGAAATAGTCAGCACTTCTTATATTTTTTAAAGGGACATGATAACTCTTGAACGGTAAAAGTGACACTTAAAAAATTCAAATTTGATTTTGTGTTGAGGTGGGGATCCCGCTTACATGTTCAACCCCGCCTTATTCGGTATGTATGTGCTTGTGGTAAGTCAGGAGCCTGTAATTCAATGAATGTCGTTTTTTATGTGTTACATACTTGTTTTTCGTTCATTTTTTTTACATAAATTTGTTCGTTTATTTTCTCGTTTGAATATTGTTTTACAATGTCATTTCAGTGCCTTTTATTGCTAACTATATGCGGTATTGACTTTGCTCATTGGTGAAAGCTGCATATGACCCATAGTTTTTAGTGTTTGTGTGATCTGGTCTTTAGTGGAGAGTTCTTATTGGCACTCATGCCACATACGGGGGAGGGTTGGGATCCTGCTAACATGTTTAACCCCGCCTTATTTTATATGCACGTGCCTATTTTGTTTTTCGTTTATTTTTTGTACATAACTTATACCGTTTGTTTTCTCGTTTGAATTGTTTTACATTGTCATGTCGGTGCCTTTAAAAGCTGACTTTGCGGTATGAACCTTGCCCATTGTTGAAGACCGTGTTGGTGACCTAGGCTACATTGTATAATTGTTAATTTCTGTGTCATTTAGTCTCTTGTGGAAAGTTCTCATTGGCACTCATGCATCAGCTCCTTTTATATATTGTGTTTAGATTTTGAAGTATTTGATTGAGGCAAACTAAAGTAAGAAGAGCAGAACCCGTTTTTATGGGACATTCGGGACAGACGGACTAGTGTAACTCTTTATGTTCCTAAATCATGGCGCCAACACAGAAGTTCTTACTAGTGTGCTGGTGATACATATCCCACTAGCACTGTCATTAACACATGTACAATTAATTTTATTATAAAAATAATATTCAATCTTAATCTTGATTTCTTTATTTTTGGCCGAATGATTATATGCATGCCCTTCACAACGACTGAATGAGTATCAAATTTGCCAATTTATTGTACATAATTATACATTTTATTATATTTATAACTTTTCTTCCAACTAATTAAAGCTTACCAACTTATTGATCATAACTTTCCTTTATATGTCTTTTAACATTCTGTTTTGAACAAAAAGATTTCTAACATATACTTCACATGTATTTCTTTCAAATCTGACATTATTAAAAATCCATTAAATAAATTCAGTCGAACTTGATAATAAATGTGCAATCAAATATATATGCAAGTCGTCAACTGGTCAAGTGGCTAGATGCACATATCGTTAGCCATATAAACAACATGTCCTAATTGGGTGGTTTTAAAACTTCTAGCATAGGTGGATCCAGGGGGCGCCCCCTAAACCCTTTGTGGGGGAAATTTGGTTGATTATATAGGGAATCATTGAAGCATGAATGAAGCGGGCCCCCTTAGGAAAAGTTCTGGATCCGCCACTCTCTAGACATATTTACGTAAATAAGGGATGAATAAGGGATGAGTAAAGGAAAAAAAAGAAAACAGCATGACTGAATTAAATAAAAAGATGTTCGATGTACTGTATACTTCGGTTTGTTTTAAAAATATATACGATGCTTTATTTTTATCTAGTTTTCTTATCAAAATAATTAAAATGAGAAAATAAATACCTTATAGCTTCCTTTACCGTCGATGCTAAAATGTTTAATGTTATAAAATAATTTTAGCGTCTTTGACCTACTTTACCTTTTTATTCGGAGACTTGCGGTTATCTTCTGTTACGTTCAACGGGAACATTAGAATGATCTAGAATAGAACCAAGATGGAACTAAGAGCGGATCCAGGGGGGGGGGGGGGGGGGGGGGGGGGGGGGGGGGGGGGGGGGGGGGGGGGTCCTTCGTGGGAAAAATTTGGTTGATTATATAGGGAATCATTGACGCATGACTGAAGCGGGCCCCCCTTAGGAAAACTTCTGGATCCACCACTGTCTAGACATATTTACGTAAATAAGGGATGAGTAAAGGGAAAAAAAAGAAAACAAAATGACTGAATTAAATAAAAGGATGTTCGATATACTGTATACTTCGGTTTGTTTTAAAAATCTATACGATGCTTTATTTTTATCTAGTTTCCTTATCAAAATAATTAAAATGAGAAGATAAATACCTTATAGCTTCCTTTACCGTCGATGCTAAAATGTTTAATGTTATAAAATAATTTTAGCGTCTTTGACCTACTTTACCTTTTTATTCGGAGACTTGCGGTTATTTTCTATTATGTTCAACGGGAACATTAGAATGTTCTAGAATAGAACCCAGATGGAACCAAGAAGTTGGGTTGCCTTAACCAAACAACCCGGATGTTGAACCAGTTACCATGGTTTCGAACCAAAGAACCAAGGTTCAGAACCAGAAAACCCAGATGGAACCAAGGTTTAGAATCAGAGCGCCCGGATATAACCTAATTGCATTCGGAATTTTCATGACTTTTTATACCTTCAATGTATTTTCCAAATCATTTATTTATTTAGTATATTTACAAGTTTAATCGTTTATATCAATATACAATGCTATTTCCATTGTTTTATGCAATGTAGTTCTACATTTAATATTAATGCTGCAGCTGATTTAATAAGTTTATGTAAATAAATCGAAAAAAACTTCGGTTTCTTAATATACAATCTGAATAAAATTCGGATCTATCATAATTTCATTCGTATAGTTCTGGACAAAATATTCAATTTCATGATGTTTGATCTATAATGTGTCTCCCCCAGTTCCACATAGTGCTGTCCAATGGTAAGGTTTTTAATGGTATATCCCAGTCACAAGTGTTTTAATTAACCGTGCCCCACATTCTTAAACATTCACATATGACGGTATATATAGTTACGTTTGATTTGTATACCGTTTTCATTTATTGACATTACTCCACGGATTGATTCTCAGTAAACGTCATTTTTCCAAAAAAAAAATCTGCTCAAACCTTAGCTAAAAACCATCTTAACCTTGCAGTGGTGTGAGAGTTTTTGCTCTATGTTAAAGGCCTTGTCTTGTGATTTTGAAATGAAGAACACCAATAAAAGCGTACCGCTGTTCCTTTGATGGGAGATATATGCCCCGTGTTCATGATCTGATTTCTTGTCATGGATTGATTCCCTATCTGCATACATCAATGGAAATGTATACACAGGATTATATATACAGAAACAGACTGAAAATAATGCGCATGTCAAATCGAAAATGTCACTTATGTGATGAAATTAATAATATTGAAACTCTTGAGCATTTATTTTATCAATGTAACAATGTTAAACCATTGAAAGGAACGGTTGTTAGAAATTTACAACTTTGTAACTTTATAAACGACAAGGTTCTCGTTGAAAAAGATATTTTATTAGGAATTTGTACAGAGAATTCGAATAATTTCATTGTTAATGCAATAATACTTTATTTCAAATGGGCTATTTGGAAAATACGAAATAAATGCAAATTCGATAAAAATTAAACTGAATGTGCAATCTATACAGGCTATGCTAAAACTGCACATGAAAAAACGAATTAAAATTTCTTCTGCTACGCTCGGATATAGAGTATATATGCAAAACGAAAATTAAACTCTTTATCGAAAAAATTTAGGAAGATGTACTTAGTTCTACTGCTCTAAACGAAAGGTGTGTTCGATTCCATATATACTTATCTTATTGTATATTGTGTATAAAGTAGTGAACACTATGTGATTATAACAGAAAGAAAAAACAATATTTGTTATTGTAATTATTATTTGAATCTATTGTCTTTGCATATTAGTTACATAAGTAAATTACCACATATATTATCCTTCGTAATATATTTGTACTCACCACATGTGCTTTATCCTTTTCTTTTTTTATCCATATATATATATTAAAGAATACTCTCAAATTCTGTTCAATGACATCAAAATTCTTCTAGTCAAACTATAACTTATTTTCGCAATCAAATATTTCCAGTTTAAATCAACACATGTTGTTTCAGTGAACCGGATATACGATAGTGATTTTATACAGTGATCTTGTCAGGTGTGAAAATTAATTGTATTGGTTATTTAAATATAATTATGTATGTAAAACTATTATATAAACTCATTTGATATTTTCCCATGGTCAAGTGAGGCTGTTAAAAAATAGGGGCCCCTAAGTATGCGACTTGGGCTACTTAGGTATTTATATATCAGGAAATGATTGAATAAAATATTTGTTATCATTAAAAAAAAGGTATATCCCTAATGGTCCTTGAGATGAGGAACTCAGATGACGTAATTAAAAAAAATATTAGTCCGCCATACAATTGTAGATGCTGGGATTTTATAAATGGACATGATTGAACAATAAGAACTGTTTTATAGAGCTAATGTGATGAGAGAGAAAAATGTAAATTTGACCTTGACTAAATTATTAGAAAGGACAAATTTTTCATTGAATTTCATGATCATTATCTGGGATCATTTCATGAGGAGAGTGACATTTATCACCATCTTTCGGGGTCCCGTAATTCGTGAAAAAAAAGGATTTTCACTTGCCACCCGAAAATTTAACCAGACATGTATAAATGTTTCAGCTTCGATATGAGCCAACATACATATTCAAGTAAATGATATGGACTGAGCAACAGGGGAAAATGTTACCATTACCGCCTATGGAAAATTAATTAAGGATCTTGACCCAGATCAGAAGAATACCTGTTCAAGAAATATAATAAACTTTCAGGGAACCAGTACCTTCTCATATGCAATTAAAGAGTGTTGAATTTTTTAGCACTAGCCAGCAGTTTTGACATGGAATGACTGTCCCTTTATTTGAACATATATTTGATATATAATAAAGCCTGACGAAAGTTCATTCGGTTGTTTCGGGATTGTTCTTAAATACTCGGATGCATCGGGATTCTTCAATCTCAAAATACTGAAAAGCAAGTGAAGGCTGCTTGGTGTTTGCATGCAGCAAAAAAAGTGAAACCTTTGGGGGAAAACGTAAAAGTAGCATGTTCTGACAGAATATTAGACTTAAGTGAAATGTTATTGACATCTCTTTTGAAAAAATTCATAATGGCTGCCGTTGATATGGACACAGCAGAATTTGAAAAGTGAAGCATTTACGGCCTTCAACAATGAGAAAAACCAAATGAATTATATTTAGTTAGAATTTGTTTTAAAAATATGAAAAATGAAGCATTTACGGCCTTCAACAATGAGCAAATTCAAATACATTATATTTAAAAGTTGCTTTAAAAAATATGTAAAATGAAGCATTTTCGACCTTAACTAATGAGCAAATAGCAGATGTTGCTGAAAGAGTTTTTCAATGGAAGTCGCGAATTTTCTGTATTCTTCCCATTATCATTTCATTGGTCTGTATTCTTTATTTTTGTTTAATTATTCTCTTTAAATTTCTTTCTACTTTACCACCCTATTAGCCTCTATTTTTTATATTGGGGTATAAAAGCGTATAGAATGCATTTACAGTTTAAGATGCCATAAATAAATTACTATAATATCTGACACTACAAATTCTGTTAATAAGATATTTATTTAGGCGCTCCATATAAATAACATGATAAGAATCAATCAAGTTCATATGGACAGGTTACTCTAACATTTTTCTATAAATAGAGAATCAGGTGAAATCTGCATTGGTTTTTATCAAGGACGTTAATCTCGGCCAGGTCAAAAATGTTGCATCATTAGTAAAGGTTGAATCAAGTGCATTTGGTTACTATGCAATTATTCTAAAAATAGTAAAATCACGTGAAGGCCGCGTGGAGTCTGCATGCACAAAGCGTGATAGATATTATTCGGAACCAAATTGCGTTCGGAAATTCTCTTGACTTTTTATTACTTTAACGTATTCCCAATCATTTATTTATTTAGTATATTGATATATAATATATAATATAGCACGTAAAATGAATGAACAAAAGAAAGCATTATTTCACTATATAACTTTGTATTATGTCTATATCTATTGTTAGTTTAAATGTCAATGGTATGGTAGACAATAAAAACGAAATTGGTGTAAAAAGAAAAACATTGATGTAATATGCTTACAAGAAACACATAGCTCTAGCAATGTCGAAACGAAATGGAAAAATGAATGGAAGGGGGAGAGTTTTTGGAATCATGGATCAAGTAATTCAAAAGGGGTAGCTATTCTTTTTTCTGAAAAATTTAAATTTGAAATTACTGAAACCGGACGGGATAGTATTGGTAGAACAATTTCGGTGCATGTTCACTGGGGTAAAGCTGATGACCGTAACTGCATTCACGGTCATCCCAAGATGTCGGATGAAAAATTAGGTCAGTTTCTATATTGTCTGTTAAAGTGTTTCTATATCATTTTCTTTACAAATCATACATTGAAACGATGTAAATTTATAAAAGAATCACTCAGAAATCACTAATTACTTCTGAGAAATGTGCATGAAACGGGAAATTCGATTTGAAAAAATCGCCAAGATGACCGTAAATCACAATCGAGATGACCGTAACAGAATCAGCGATTCATAACAAGGCTGACCGTAACTGCTTTTAAGATGACCGTAATTTGTAAATGATGACCGTAACTTTTAAAGGATAACCCTCAATACTAAGAAATATCCGTAATTATATAACTATCTTTTTGTATCAAATGATTGCCAAAAGACATGCAAATGAACAGGAAGGGAAAACATGCCACAAAAGCGCGATAAAATGACACCTTACAAGCATAATAAAAAAAAATGGGGTGCACAGCCTTCAACTGCTCGACAAAAGATTTTTGTTTATTTCTGGGATTCCTTTTAATGACATATAATAAATACACATTTTTTAAAATGCCAAAAAATTGCATGTACACCCATTGATATTATATCGTCTTTCATTTTGTCGTGCAAATAAAATAACAGAAATATTTTGAAAATATCATTCGAATAAACTAATGAAGGTGAGCTCCAGCAAAGTAGATCCTTAAAATAGTATTGTACGAAAAGCGTATCACAAGGCGGAACGTTGTCAATTTGTATATATACAGAAATGTTATTCATACAGTCAGGATTATACTTCTTCAAAATTATCTCCCCATTACGCCAGTTCATGCTCACAATCGTAGAAATGGAAGCCATTATAGGGATGACGCTCTGCCAATTTTGCTCTTGAAAACTGATAAATTTATCCACATAGTACCATTAGGATCGATCGTTATATGTCAGTTATATTTTTAAAGACAAATGTATCTACTAGCTAATGAGCATTAGTTAATGATCTTGTCTGCATTGATTCAACTTAAAAATATTGTCTGTTCGGATGTCAGATGGAATTTTTGAAAATTCTTTAGCATTTAAAAAAATTCTAATTAAATATTTCGTGGAAGGGCAGACTAAACATTTTCAGTGGTTGAAGATTATAAACCCTAGTTATCACACACAAGAAAATCATATTTTTTCGAAGATATCCATTTTCTTCATCCAAATTAAAAGACTGTCGTCAAGTACTTTTAGAAAAAATAGCTATTCGAACACACCTACTCTGTTTTTGTGATTCATTAGATAGGTATCTCACTTGACCCATATATTTCATCTTTTCGTACTGTCATTTTTTTACGTTATAAAGTCAAACTGTAGCTTTGATATATAATAATGATAGAATCTGAAGCGAGATGCTATATAAAATACTCTTGCTTTGTATGTTTTAAAGACAAAATATACACCCCAAACATGCCCTAACATAAAAAGGTGCACTCGATTTTTCTCTTTTCGATACAATCGTTACCTGTTTTGGGGCATTGAAAACTTATGCAAATGGTGTTTTTAAAATAAGAAAATTGTCGTTTTATTTGTTTCTATTAACTTTTTAAAATTTTGTTACTATATCAAACATTACAGTTAACATTTATCGCTTGCTCGATAAACACAGAGCTTCGATTCTTTTGTTCTATTTCAAAAGTGTTTCCGCCTGCATATATCAAGACAAATTAAGATTTTAATCTGCTTCCTCTGGAACCATACACATGGGCTCGATTACCAAATATTCGTATGTAATATTAATGTTTTTAATGCTCCATTTATTGGCATAATGTTTTTTCTGGTCTGTGCGTACGTTCGTTCGTCCGTTCGTCTGTTTGTTTGTCCGTTTGTCCAGCATCAAGCTAAATAAAATTGAAACTTAGTACACATTTTCCCTATGGTATGATCTTTTTAATTCTAAAGCCAAATTACAGTTTTATCCCATTTTCATAGTCCACTAAACATAGAAAATGATAGTGTAGATGAGGCATCCGTGTACTAGGGATACATTCATGTTTCTTCAAATTTTCGTCGTATCGCTGTCAATTTGTGTTAAAATTTTAACGTCGATATCAATAAATATTTCATTGTTTATGAGAAATATGCAATTTACTATCATTGTTATAAATCCTAAATATGGCCAATTATATTATAGTTCAAAACAAGAGGCTGTCACAACGACAGCAAACCGGATTTATTAATATTTATTTGCAATATCACAAGAACCATTACTGATGAATGGTGAAAGTGAAAATCGTCAATATCAAATTTGACCTCCATTTTGTCATCAGTATCAACATCTTAAAATTTGAAAAGCTTAGATTGAATGGTTCATGAGTAAATGCAACAACGTGAATGGAAACGCCATTTCACAATCTTTCAAGAACCATAACTCCTGAACGGTAAAAGTCAAAATCGTCATTATTGAACTTGACCTCTAATTTGCCATCAGTAACAACATATAAAAATTTCAAAATCTTTGGTTGAATGGTTCATGAGAAAATGCACAGACACGACTGGAAACACCATTTTTCAATCTTTCAAGAACCATAACTCCTGAACGGTAAAATTCAAAATCGTCATTATTGAACTTGACCTCTAATTTGCCATCAGTAACAACATATAAAATTTCAAAAGCTTTGATTGAATGGTTCATGAGAAAATGCACGGACACGACTGGAAACACCATTTTTTCAATCTTTCAAGAACCATAACTCCTGAACGGTAAAAGTCAAAATCGTCATTATTGAACTTGACCTCCATTTTGTCATCAGTAACAACATATTAAAATTTGGGAAGCTTAGGTAGAACATTTCATGCGTAAATGCACGGACACGACTGGAAACTCCATTTTTCAATCTTTCAAGAACCATAACTCCTGAACGGTAGAAGTCAAAATAGCCATTATTGAACTTGACCTCCATTTTGTCATCAGTAATAACATATTAAAATTTGGGAAGCTTAGGTAGAACAGTGCATGCGTAAATGCACGGACATGACTGGAAACTCCATTTTTCAATCTTTCAAGAACCATAACTCCTGAACGGTAAAAGTCAAAATCGCCATTATTGAACTTGACCTTCATTTAGTTGTTAGTAACAACATATTAAAATTTTAAAAGCTTTGGTTGAACGGTTCATGAGTTAATGCACGGACAACCTTTGATTGCCACCCGCCCGCACGCCGTACATCCCCAAATCAATAACCGACATTTTTGTCACAAAAATCCGGTTTAAAAGAAATTTATGAAACATATTTATATCCGCTAACCGAGCCCTTATTGAGATCGACAAACTCAACAAAAAAGCTTTGAATACAATACGGATATTTCTTAGAATTGATGGTCATCCTAAAAAAGTTACGGTCGTCCTATATAAGTTACAGTCAGTCTTTACAAATTACGGTCATCCTTTACAAGTTACGGTCATCTTTTTACCAATCACGGTCATCCTTGTTTTATGTTACGGTCATCTTGAAAATATTTTGATTATGATTTACGGTCATCTTAACGATTTTTTCAAATCGAATTTCCCGTTTCATGCACATTTCTCGGAAGTAATTAGTGATTTTCGAGTGATTCTTTTATAAATTTACATCGTTTCAATGTATGATTTGTGGAGAAAATGATATAGAAACACTTTAACAGACAATACAGAAACTGACCTAATTTTTCATCCGACATCTTGGGATGACCGTGAATGCAGTTACGGTCATCAGCTTTACCCCAGTGATGTTAAAACCCCAGGTAATAACGGGATTTTTATTTACAATATTTATGCTCCTAATCTGGCGGGTGACAGAAAATCATTTTTTGAAAAAGACATACTTATTGATAACAATAATAGAAATATCGTTCTTGGAGATTTTAATTGTGCTCTTATTAAAAATTTAGATCGAAAACCAGTGCCTTTACGAGACGACATAGGATCACATGAATTAAAAACTTTTGTTGAACATAATGAGTTAATAGACGTGTGGAGAAAACGATACCCTAAAGAAAAACAATATACTTTTTGCCGGGGTAATTCAAGGTCACGAATTGATTATATATTTATTAGTAGTGAGCTTCAATATAAATCACAACAGGTAAAATTAGTTTATTTTCCGTTCAGTGACCATGACGGTGTGTTCATGAAATTAAAAACGAATGAACCAGAACGCGGTCCCGGAACGTGGAAAATGAACTCATCAGTTATTCAATCGGATTTATTTAGAAATACGTTCGAAAGCTTTTGGGGGAACTGGAAATTAAAAAAAAATCATTTCGAAAATAATCTAGAATGGTGGGAGGAAACTAAGATAAAGATAAAAAGTATAACTATAGAAGTTGCAAAGCAATTAAACATAACAGAAAAACAAATAAGGGAGTGGGAAAAAAGGTTAGATAATATTACGGGAACCCATCCTATCAATAATGAAAACGAATTAAATAATTTGAAAGTAAAAATTAAAGATTATTATGCCCAAAAAGCCGAGGCAGTCAGAATTAGGTCTAAGGTTAACTGGTACGAGAAAGGCGAAAAATCAACAGGGTACTTCTTTAAACTCGAAAAAAAGAGGGGTGCTGAAAAATTATGGACTAGAATAAAAGGTTCAGACGGAAGGTATAAGGACGATATAGAATCTATTTTAGAAGAACAAGTGTCTTTTTACAAACAATTATTTACATCCGAGGGTTGGGATAGGGATGCTGCAGAAAATCTATTACAAAATATAGATCATAAACTAAGTGAGGAAAATAAAAAAATATGTGAAATGGAAATATCTTTAGATGAAATAAGTAAGGCCGTTAAAATTTTGAAACTTGATAAATCTCCTTGGGAAGACGGAATTGTGAATGAATTTTACAAAACGTATTGGTATTTGATAAGTGACGACTTCGGGGCGGTTATTAAGGAAATTTTTGACAATTTGCTCTGTGAATCTCAATACAGAGGTATGATAACGCTTATGTTTAAGTCTGGGGAGAGAGAAGACATAAAAAATTGGCGTCCTATAACGCTCTTGAACACGGACTATAAAATTATTTCCAAAGTACTCGCGGAAAGGTTAAAAAATGTATTACCGCAAATAATTGATTTCGATCAAAAAGGGTTTGTCAAAGGGCGCAACATTTTTCAAGGCAATAGATTATTACAAGATGTTATAGATTTTTGTGAATTAGAAGATGAGGAGGGTGCGATATTATTTTTAGATCAACAAAAAGCATTTGATAGGGCGGAATGGGAATGGATCGATTTTTGCTTATTAAAATTTGGGTTTGGGGAAAAATTCAGGAGTTGGGTAAAAATGCTTTTCATTAACGCTAAGACGTGCATTCATACGAATGGGTTTACTTCTAGATTCGTAGGCATAACCCGTTCAATTCGTCAAGGATGCCCAATAGCCCCGATGTTATATATCCTGCAAGCAGAACCACTTGCAGCATCAATTAGAAACAATCCTAATATAAAAGGAATAAAACTTCCTACTAGAACTGGGGACTTTATTGAAACAAAGCTAAATATGTTTGCTGACGATACTCAACTCTTTAATAAAAGCGAGGAGTCTATCGAAGAAACATTTAAAACTTTAAAACTGTACGAAAATGCTTCGGGGGCTAAAATGAATATGGATAAGACTGTTGGCATTTATTTAGGCAAGTGGCGAAATAAAAAACCAAAATTTAACAAAATTAAATGGTCTAAGCGTCCTGTGAAAGCATTAGGGGTACTACATGGATACGGGGTGGACTTAGATCAAATTTGGTTAGAAAAAATAAATAAAATAAAAAGCTGTATGGAAGTTTGGAAATCAAGAGATCTCACATTTACGGGAAAAGTCTTAATTATTAAATCCTTTGTACTGTCCGTCATTGGATACGAAATTGAAATGAGAGGTATCCCGGATATATACGAAAAACAAAAAAATTAATATTATATGGTCCTTTATATGGGATGGGAAAACAAACCAAGTCGCTAGAACAGTGTGCTGTTTACCGAAAGAAAAAGGGGGGATAGGAATGATGAACTTAAGGGACTTTATTAAATCAAAACAAGTGAAAAGTATGTACAGTATTGTCAACTCAAAAACACAAAAATGGAATGCAATTGGAAAATACTGGTTAACGTCACTAGACGAAAAATATGATACAGACTTTTTTATATGTTCTTGTTCGGACACTACATGTTTTAAGCAAATACAAATGTCCAAATATTATAAAGAACTTTTAATTTCCTGGACTGACTTACAGAAAATCCAAAAATCGGTCACGAAAGAGGACCTTTTAGAAGATAATATTTTCGGCAATTGTAAATTGAAGTTCAAGGGACATGCATTATATTCGGTCCTATTTAATAAAGAGTTACGACCATCATAATTTTAAGTTACGACCATCCTGAACATTTTTGTTTTTTTAGTTACGACCATCATGCTCGAATTATTGAATGACCATTTTACGAAAATTGGAATGTTTTTATGTATCAAATTTTATTTCAATATCAACTCACTGACGATATGTATGTATGAGACAAGCGGTTTGACTGAAACATTTTTTTTTACTGCACGAAAATCGGAAAAGAAAAATGTATTACTAGAGTTGTCTCCCATCTTCGGATGGTCGTAACTTTAAGTTACGACCATCCGCTTACCACCAGTGATCTTATAGTGGTATGTGTATACTTTTGATCAAAATGGAGATAGTTATGTATTTGAGATTAGATCTAAGTGCAATGGAATATCTCCCTATACACCTATAATACGAGATTTCTAATTTACGTGTTTTTGCCAGAACTATTTACCTTTATATCTTCACACTTCAACTGGATTATTTATAGATTATTACATGGCATTTTTCATATTGCCCTGGTATCAGCCCTAGACTCCCATATCAAGCCAGAGGGCTTTAGCCCGAGGGCTTGATATGGGTCGTGGGCTGATACCAGGGACCATATGAAAAATGACATGTAATAATCTATTTATCACATATTTTTAAGCCAGAGAAAACAAATAGCTTATATTTACACCAAATTATGTTTGATATTTCATCAAAAATCAAAAAGATATTTAACGAAAATAAAATAAAAAATGTATCACTGTGAGTTTAAAAAAGTTCGTATCACAGTAGGTAAACAACGTTTTGTGAAACGTTTCAGAAATGATTAACAATAAATATATTAATTCTAAGAATTGCAAATATTAAACGACTTTAAAATGTTACATTACAAATGTTAAAAATGCTTAAGAAGAATCCTATAGTGTGGCGTCATATATTTTATAAATTCTTTATGACGTCAAAATTTTACGGGAACTTTTGTGATTTTCACTGTTGATTTCTACTTTTTTCTTCTACAGCAGATTCGTAACTTTCTAAATTTCTTTTCATTGTGTTCAACTTGTTTACAAATAGTCTTTGATTGACAGTTTACCGGAAGTTAAACTCGGGGGCTTGATATGGATTTCGAGGGCTGATATCGATATCGGCCCCGAGGGCTGATAACCAACCTTGACTTCCGGCTATTATTGGCCATGCAAAAACGTACATATCAGTACAAAATATGTGATAAAATGAATTATTCATCCAGTTAGTTCAGGGAAGAATATTTATTTAGTGTTGTATCTCCACTATTTATCATGTATTTTTACTATGGAATAACTGTAATTAAAATCATCTTAGTTTTACTATGATTAAATGGTTTCCGTGGTTTGAAATTAATCTATGAGCAAGTCTTAGCAAATCCAGCTGTACATACAGCTGTAAGAGGAGATATTACGAAGTTTAATTTAAATCAATGCTTTATTTCAAATAGAAATAATAATACATTGTTTTTAAAGGAATGTTCTATCTCCAGAAAAGGGGATGCTTTTTTTTTCTATCTAAAATACGTTCGAACAAAGACTCTGACTTCTCTTGAACTGAATTGTAATGTGCGTATTGTTATACGTTTACTTTTCTGCATTGGCTAGAGGTATAGGGGGAGGGTTGAGATCTCATAAACATGTTTAACCCCGCCGCATTTTTACGCCTGTCCCAAGTCAAGAGCCTCTGGCCTTTGTTAGTCTTGTATTATTTTTAATATTAGTTTCTTGTGTACAATTTGGAGTTAAGTATGGCGTTCATTATCACTGAACTAATATATATATATATTTGTTGAGGGGCCAGCTGAAGGACGCCTCCGGGTGCGGGAATTTCTCGCTGCATTGAAGACCTGTTGGTGACCTTCTGCTGTTGTCTTCTCTATGGTCGGGTTGTTGTCTCTTTGACACATTCCCCATTTCCATTCTCAATTTCATAGTGCAACGGCTACAAGTATTTTTCAGAGGAATAATGCACATCCTGCTACAAGCATGAAATTTGGCATAATTAAATCATCCTCAATCATTATTCTTTAATTTCAGATAGGGAGGCATTTAAAAAAATGGCTCACTTCCGGTAAAATCCAATATGGCGGACATTAGACTTAAATCAGTCCAGTATCGAAGGCTTGTGTGTGAAAAGGTGTTATAATCATGCTACTCTCATTATATTCGGCGCAAACTTTTTTCTGTGTTACTTTTCGATAACATGTCTTTAAAAATCCTACTTCCGGTCAAATCCAATATTGTGGACATTGTACTAAAGCAAGCGTTTTTTTATGGAGAGTAATCGAAATATGTGTTACTGTATTGTTTCTATCATTATATTGTGCAGAATTTGAAACCTGTCTTAGTGTTTCTCATGCTTACAATATACATGTATAGGAAATATGTATATAAAACCACTATTTACGGTAATATTCAATATGGCGAGTATATTAGATATATCAATTTTCTATTTTTAAATTTTACTTTTTTCAAAATGTGAAAATAGTGGTTTTTGTGGGAGTCGTTAAACATTTGGCCGTAAGTGAAACTCAAACCACTAATTCACTATTATGTTTATAAGACCTTTACATAGAAGGAGAATGAAGTTGGATGGCCAAAACCGAAAGGAAGCTACACAACTGAGACTTCTGAACTCTAAATCCGCAACAAAGATAGGAACATGGAATGTGAGATCTATGTACATTCCAGGAAAAGCGCAAACCATCGCCAATGAAATGAAGGCATATGAAATAGGCATACTAGGAATAGCGGAAGCAAGATGGAATGATGCAGGACAATCAAAACTAACATCAGGAGAAATGATTATATACTCTGGACATATGGAGGAGAACGCTAAACATTCTGAAGGAGTTGCCATTATGCTGTCAAAAGAAGCTAAGAAAACATTAATTGGATAGAAGCCAATAAGTGCAAGAATCATCATGGCAAAATTCAAGACCACAAATAAAAGGATATCATTAAACATCATCCAATGCTATGCCCCTACAAATGGCGCAGAGGACGACATCAAGGAAGAATTATATCGATTGCTTGAAGAAATCACCAGGAAATGTAGGTCCAAAGACATTACAATCTTAATGGGAATCCTAAATGCTAGGAAGCGACAACACCGGTTATGAAGTGATGGAAATCATGGGCTAGGATAATCACAATCTAGTCATTGGTGGAACAGTTTTCCCACAAAAAAGGTCATCTAGCAACATAGGTATCTCCAGACATGAACACTGAAAACCAAATAGATCATGTCTGCATCTCCAAGATGTTTAGAAGAAGTTTTAGAGAAGTCTCCTTTCAGCTATGATATTCCTCCTGGCAGTTGATTGGATCATGAAACAAGCCACAGATGGCAGACAAAATGGCATCCAATGGACCATGTTCACTCAGCTGGATGACTTAGACTTTGCCGATGAAATTTCATTACTATCCCACAACCACCAACAAATGCAGGAAAATCTAAGGCAGGTTGAAAAGAGAGCAGCAGAAACGGGCCTTTCCATCAATCATAACAAGACCAAAGTGTTAAAGTCAAAAACAAAGTCCCAAGCAAGTCTGATGGTTAACACCTAAGCCTTAGAAGAAGTGGAATCCTTTCCACACCTTGGAGGCGTAGTGGATAATCTTGGCGGCTCAGATAAAGATGTAAAGATCAGAATTGGCAAAGCCAGAACAGCATTTAACATGATGGGGTCACGCTTAAGACCAAAATACGCTTGTTCAATACAAACGTAAAAACCGTACTCTTATATTTAGTTGAGACTTGGAAAACAACAAAAAAACCTGCTTTATAAACTTCAAGTCTTCATTGAAAACTGCCTCAGGTGCATCCTTAACATCAGATGGCCTGAGAAGATATCAAACAAATATCTTTGGGAAAAGACTAACCAATCCCCAGTTGATGAATAGTTAAAAAAGAGAAAATGGCGATGGATAGGACACACACTGAGGAAGCCAAAAACTAACATTACAAGGCAAGCCTTGCAGTGGAACCCACAAGGAAAGCGTAGCAGGGGCAGACTAAGATACACCTGGAGAAGGATTGTTGCAGCCGAGATGGAGAAAGAAGGGTACAAGTGGCACGATCTGGAGAGGTTAGCAAAGAACAGAACAAGGTGGAGAAATGTCGTTATTGGACTATGCTCCACCAAGGGGCAACACGATTAAGCAAGTTAAGCATGTTTATAATATTTTATCATATAGTTAGCATTAATATGATAGCTTTTGCATATGTGTAATGAGCGGAAGCTACACAAGCCATAATTTCCCACCCGGGTTGATTACCCATATCAGGGGCATCTTGTGCACAAAACCCATGATAGTGCCTCTCGTGCAAGTTACTTCCGGTATTTCCGGTATCGTTTGTTTACTTTTCCATTGTAACGTCAGATATTTTTTATGATGACGTCAAAATTTACGGGATAGTTTAGTACTTGCTAACAAATGCCATTGACACTTATGAATCAATTTATTATACAACAAACAGGTAGTAATAATGATCATAAATAAAGGCAACAGTAGTATACCGCTGTTCAAAACTCGTAAATCCATGGACAAAAAAACAAAATCGGGGTAACAAACTAAAACCGAGGGAAACGCATTAAATATAAGAGGAGAACAACGACATAACACCGAAACGTAACACACACAGAAACGGACCAAGCATCAGACAAAACACCACGAGAATAACAAATATAACATGAAAACCAAATACATAATATTTTATCATATAGTTAGCATTAATATGATAGCTTTTGCATATGTGTAATGAGCGGATGCTACACAATAAAACTCTTCCAAATGTTTCAAATTGCCTCTATAGGAAAAGGTACCATACATAAATATGGAGGTAGGTATGCTATTGTAGGACAATTATAGTGTATTTGTTGAATTCATAATTAAATTTTTATAAAAAGTTTTGACTGTTTTAGTTATTTTATTTGTTTATTTGCCATACATAAAACAATTGTCGGAAATTGGAGATTTGATAGATTGATTAAAGTCACTAAAGTACTAAACATCTTTAAAATTACAAATATACGGCCGCACATACATGTCTATTCACGATCACCACAAACATGCACAAAAGCTGTGCACGCCGGAAGACCCGATTTTCGACATTTACAACAACCAAGGTATTATTTTTTACATCCAAAATGTACCAGATTCTGACAAGATGACGAGTTCTCAGAAAGAGCTGAGCAAAAGTGTTCCAATAAGGATCTGGGCTAGGTAACACAGGAACTAATTTCAAGCTCGTTCCCCATACACACCCTCCTTGGTATATTACACAGTTTACATGCTAGAAAAGACTAGACCAAGTCGGAAGAATAGCGTCATGTCACTGCTGGTGGACGTTTCGTCCCCGAGGATATCACCAGCCCAGTAGTCAACACTTCGGTGTTGACATGAATATCAATAATGTGATCATTTTTATGAATTTCCTGTTTACAAAACTTTGAATTTTTCGAAGAACTAAGGATTTTCTTATCCCAGGCATAGATTACCTTAGCCGTATTTGGCAATTTTGGATCCTCAATGCTCTTCACCTTTTTTTTTTTACTTGTTTGGCTTTATAAATATTTTGATATGAGCGTCACTGATGAGTCGTATGTACACGAAACGCGCGTCTGGCGTACTAAATTATAATCCTGGTACCTTTGATAACTATATTCAATAAGTGTTTCCGTTTGCGCTTACTGTTGTTTTAATGCTTCGTAAACCCTATCTGATTCTTTTGTACATCAAAACCACGTATTTTTCTATCAATGATATTATCAAATCCATATCTTGTGATGTAGGCTGATCAATGATCATTCTAAATGCTACAGTCACATCTTCAAATGCAATCATTGTCTATCCACACAGTTTTTCCCTTGTCCAGCAAATTAAGATACCGTATCACAACCGGTAAAGGTATGGAATAGAGGAAGTGTGTATGATCGCTCAAATACTATTGCATTCCAAAGGTCGTAAATAGATATATATTCAACGCTTTTTCCATTCCAAACGAACGCAAGCCTTAGTTCGTCTGCTCCTATGTCAAGGAATAGGGAAACAGCAATGACAGCAACATCAATATCGACTGTTCAAATCAGGACTCGCAGGAAGTGTTTAGAACCATTTACAACAACGAAAGGGTATATTCCTGACATGAACGTTTGACGGAGCTGCAATTATAAATGTGCTTAAACCATCAACATCTCATACCTCTGGCGATTATGCTGATTTGGTATTCTGTTCTTACATTAGAAACACCTGGGAAGGTTAACAAGAGTGGATGTAGTCGTGAATGTGTACATTGACGATAGTTGGAAGGCTGCTGATAAATCAAGAGGGAAAGGGAATACGCAGACGAGTCCAAGGTCAACTAAAATTCCTCAAAATTGGCAATTTTTTCTGAGAGCTGACGACAATAAGAAAGAGATTTTAAGTTGTCTCAGCAGCTTATTCAATAGTATTTAAAGGAAATGGTAGGAGTATCAACAAATGCTCAGAATGTTCTATTTTATCCACCACGTGATGATGCATCCACTTTAGTACCATGTCCACATGAAGAGACTGACACTAGAGTTATGGTGCATGTATATCTTGCAGTGTAACACGGACTTAAAAGATTCCTGATTAGAACAGTCGATATACTGATGTTGCTGTCATTGATGCTTTTGCTATTCCGTTGACTATATGGGAAATAAGTGTCAGATATATATCTTTCAATGACCTTTGAAACGCATTAGACATTGAGCGACCACATACACTTCCTCTGAGCATCTTTGTTTGATGGAAAAGAACAAAAAGACTGTATGGAAAGACATGAATGGCATTTGAAGATAAGACGTTAGCATTTAGGATGATGATTGATCAGCCTGCATTGCCAGATATGGATTTGATAAGGTCATTGATAGAACTATACGTGGTTTTGATGTACGCGCGAACAAACTCACCATATGGTGTTAACGAAGCAAGAAAAAAAAATGATTTGCGCAAAGGGAAAACTAATTGAGGCTATAATGCCGACTTGGTTTAGTTTTTTTCAGAATGTTAATGTGCATTATACCAAGGCGAATGTGTATGGGGAACGAGCTTGGAATTAGTTCCTGTGTTACCTAGCCCTGATTCTTTTGGATGGCAAAGGGACAAAGGTGGTCAATGGGAACACTTTCGAACAGCTCTTTCTGAGACCTCGTCATCTTGTCAGAAGCTAGTACATTGTGAATGTAAGAAAGGATGCTGTGGACGTTGTAAATGTGGGGTATCAAGTCTCACTGCTTTGGGTGACTGGGGTGGTAATTGTAAATAGACATGTATTTGCGGCCATCTATTTGTAATTCAAAATATGTTTTAGTACTTTTATTTTTAGTGACTTCCTTGTTTTTAATCAATCTATCCAGCACTCTACATCGAGGATACAGATTGTTTAATCATCTCTGAAATTAACGCCATATCGTTTTATATACCAGAAGTGTTAACTTTGTATTTAATTATAAAAACATAATAGTGAATTAGTGGTTTGAGTATAACTTGAGGCAAAAGTTTAACGACACGCACATAAAACACTATGTGTTTATTTTGAAAAAAAATGAATATTTGAATAAATATGTAATATTTCTATGTTCACCATATTGATTATTACCGGAAGTAGGGGTTTTAAAGACGTAATATGTTCTATATATTGTATCCATGTGAAGCACCAAAGAATGGTTCCTGCACAATGTAATGATAATAGCAAAACATTAAAACACATTTCAATTACCCTCCCTAAATTAAGCTTGTTTTAGTACAATATCCACCATAATGCATTTTACCGGAACTGGTGTTTTTAAAGGCACATTATCTTTATAATGTATCCAAAAGTAGCACCAAACAAAGGTTTAAGCCGAATATAATGATAGTAGCATGATTATAACACCTTTTCACATACCAGCCTTCGATATTGGACTGATTTAAGTATAATGTCCGCCATATTGGATTTTACCGGAAGTTGGACACTTTTTTCAAATGGCTCCCTGTCTGAAATAAAAGAGAAGTGGCTGAGAAGGTTTATGCCAAGTTTCATGCTTTATAGCAGGATGTGCACAATGTTTCACAAAGCCGCCGTACTGCTAGTACTTTACGGCCTCTTTATGACTTTCATGTCTCAGTCAAATATTTATGATATTGAGCTTTTACATGTTTATTTAGATTTTTACCGTTATTACCAAATGGGAAATACATCATTTGTAGATTCACTCGACGAAATATAGAATGTTTACGGAATTTTAGACATACAGATACCTGTGAGATACCGCTCAGCCTTCTCTATAACATGGAGGAGTGGTGTAATATCTCGAACAATATCAAAACACTCTGTAACACGAGTATGTGTACATGCACCCTGTCCAGCACAGTTTGTGATTCAATCTTTAAAATCATTTGAATTCCCGGGATGTTTGAAAACGTAGAAAGTTCAGTAGCTGTGTGACCAAACTGAACCAAAAGAGAACAGAAATCTTAGGTTAGCTTTGCCGCAGAGTTGGAACCTTAGTTGGTATCAAGGGTAATTAATCATGTCAGTATGGCAAGGCACTGACTATTTAGTTGACGATACCCTTGGTGACTACGTGTCCATCAAGAGTGGTATCGACCGAGTATTATAAATGAAAATATATTTTTATAAATGTCGTAAGTTACATTCTTATATAGATATTGTTACTACAAAATAACAGGAACAGCAGTAGATAAAATGTTTGAACAAAATGAAAACAAGGTTCAATCATTCAAACATACATACAAAATACAAAGATTGTAACAGTAGAACTAATACTTTCGCTGGCATCAGATATAATAGTAATAATCATAAAACTAAAAACGTTGACAGAGGTTTGACTCGTTTTTATGAAAATACTTTAATTTTCTTTTTTTAAATAAGATTACTTTCATAAGAAGACGTATTTGCATTATACTTAACACATTTAAAAATTGAAAGCTCTCTTAATCATTAGCTTAAGTCGAATGATGTACAACCAAATATTGGCAATAAATTGATCTGATTATAATTAAAACTAAAAAATGTAGGTCAGTGCTGCTAGTAGTCCACTGGCAGTCGTTACCTTCGGTGTTTACATCTTGCAGATGCATTTTGCTAAAATTTAAAATTTTTAGTTACAAATACCTCATGCAGTTTTCATAGCAATTGCTTGTAGCTGTCCTGTTAATGCCTTATTCGGTTTAGATACTCATGGATGTTCTTTACATTTGGTACCAAACTTCTGGCCTCTAGTAAACATTTTGTAGGTCGAAAAGCATTGTAATCGACCTTCACGAGGTAAAGATAGATGTTCCTATAATGAAAAATTGTTTTCGTGTTAATGATACAATGCAACGAATATTCAAATCTAACTTTAAAATATTGTGAGAATATTGTCAAAATAAAATCAAAGCGCTGTATTTTTTTGGTAAAAGGTGCTCGAAAATGAGATGCAATTCCATCAGACAAGCTGGTCTTAGAACTTAGTATTTTGTATTTATTATGTTTGGACACTTTAAGTTAATGGTTCTCCAAAATGTTTTTCTCTTTGCCGTGCGTGTTGATGAGTAAAATCATGTGTTTATTTCACAATTCTTTTCTTGAAATAAATGCAATTATTTAACTCAATGTGACATTGATTAATCAAATGTGTAGTTTAATTTTATGAACAGCAGATTTATACAAACATTTGATACCAACTCCCCTGTTCAAGACACGTGTCGAAGATAAAAAAAAATGTGGCGAATGAAAATGTGAACTTACTTCTGGGCCGGGGGTGATGTCCGTAATTGCGGATAGATAGTCCACCAGCGGCGACACCCAGCAAGTGTCTGTTATATTAACGCAGGGTTCCAATTTCTGTGGATTAACTTAAATTGGTCAGTTACTATCGATAAGGATGCTGAAATTCCCTTGAGATGAAAAGCAAATTATTGTAACAGAACATTCTGATCAGATGTATATAAAAATGGTAGGGTTTTACGGTATGAAAAGCACAGTGTAGATACTATTCTGTACGCTATCCGGAAGTCGCGATTTTCGAAGCGAGAACTTTTTGGATCACATTTTAAATTTGATGGGTATACTGAATCAAACGGTAAGTTGATCATCTGTACATTGCTTAATGATTAATTCAGCCGACATCGATATTCTCAAATGGTTTAGAATTAAATTCCGCACATTCATTATTCGTATCTTTGCCTTAATTAAGAGATTTTCAAGTGCATCACTAAGAAAAATCAGTCGGCGAACCTAAAAACAATCTTTTTACCCTTTTAGTGTTCAAATTAACGTAAAATCCAGACTTAATTCACTAAATGAAGTATATTTCAAGTGGTGGTAAAAGTTTCAACCAGATCTTTGAAGCCAGAAATAAGAAAATTACACTTGTTTGAATTTCTCACTGTACGATCAGTCTCGCTTGTATATTTTAAAACTGTATGATCAGTCTTTATGTCACTGTATTCTAGTGGTGATTTCAAAGTTATTTACGATACATTAGAAGGTGGCATTTTTCTAAATAACACAAATATCTTTCAATACATTCACATCCTGAAACATATTTTAGCTTAATAGGGTGTTATCGACTTACTACATTAAGTATAATGATGTTTAAATGTTGCTAAAATAAGAGGAAGGTTTGATGTATACTAGTATATAAGTTTCAGAAATGTCCTCCGTTATACTTAAAATTGTACAAACACACAGATTTAGTTGTTATATAAAAATGCATGTATTTACACACATTCGAGGCCGTACTGTAGCCTATAATTGATCACAGTTCCTTCACTTTGTTTAAGATGTAGAGCTGTCTCTTTGACACTCAATTGTATGTACCACTTTGTCAAGCGGGGGGTTAAAGTGATGAAGAAGTCCGTCTTTCCGTTCGTCCGTTCGACCGGTACAACATGTTTCGCCGGTTTTGTAAGCGCATCTCCTCATAAACCACTTTATATACATTGGGGGTTCCGGCCATTTTTAAATAAATAAATTTGGTGTATTTACTGTTTTCTGATTGGTTAAAATTATTAGTTTTATTTTCAATGTTGTCAATTTTGATGGCGACACGCCCACTCTGACGGTGTGTATTCATAGGTCAACATGTGTGTACGTTGTTATTGTTAATATAAATAATGTAAGAAGTTCTTATTTTTGATAGAAATTTTTTTATAATGAATGGCAATAATTTATTTTGATTTTATTGAACCATAAAACTAATTTTTGACTCTTCACATTTTACATAATCCGCTTCGCGGATTATTCAATGTGAAGAGTCAAAAATTAGTTTTATGGTTCAATAAATTCAAAATAGATAATAGCCATTCATTAAATGGAGAGGTGTCCAATCCAGGAGAAAAGGGGATTTCAAATATAATTTATTTATGTTCCCATACAAATGCATTGATAGTTAAAAAAAGGGTTTCAAACTGCCGGATCCCCTTTTTTTTAATCCGTCACTGATATAACTATTAATTAATCTTATTCGGATTCCTAATCATAAATGATAATGACTGTATTGTGCACCGTCTATTTCGAATTTTAGTAAAAATCTTTTATGGGGTTACTTTATATAAGATACGGACTTGAACATTGCATTATATGGGGGCACCCATCAGGTATTTCCAACACCTCCTAAACCAATCATTAAAGTTTTCTGAAATTGCTTCATTTGTACTCGATTAATGCATTATGGACCTTCTATTTCTGTAAACTTACCTAAATTATATCACATTACGCAAAGCTGTCTTTATCCATTTTTTGTTATTTTAAAAGCGACAAGCTTGATTTATGTTATCATCAATTGGTCAACGGAGGACGGTGTAAATAATCTTTAAAAATGTAATAGCTATAAACAGATAACTGTAACCGATACACTATTACAAAGTCCACAAGCGAATCATGTATTACATTTTAGGCATTTGATTTTAAATAAGACTGATGTAACAAAAATACAATTATTTTGCCATCTAAAAAATTCATCAGAAATATATTTGTATTGTCTGATGAAAGTAATTACACGTTATAGTTCCCTGGATAGTTCATAATATTACATATACACGTATATACCTTCAAATTGCTGTTGTATTTTCTTCAAAATCACGACTGGTCATACAGTCAAAAAATCTGAAATCGCTTCTAGAATACAGTCAGTTCTAGACTGATCGTACAGTAATTTATTTTGGGATCCTCAAGGAAAACATATTTTTTATGGGAAATACGAATATTCTACTTAAATACGAAAAGAATATTGAAACAGTATATATTTAACTGTAAACTGATGCAAATATTTGCAATAAAAGATTATTTGCTTTGTACTACGAGAGCAAAATTGTCCATCGATTTCACTTTTTTCTACCAAGTTGATGTGATGCACACGTATATATTATATTCCAATGCATGTTTTTGTTACAGTAACTCATATTTATGATGCTATATATATCTTGAAGATGTTCAAAGCAATTTGTAGATATAGGAGTAAACAAATGATGAGAAAAGTTACCGTAGGCAAAACCGTCCTGTTAGCCGGTTGGAAATCATCGCTTCGAAAATCGCGACTTCCGGATAGCGTACAGAATAGTATCTACACTGTGAAAAGGTGCATCTACAAATTATGCGGTTGTATGATTTTATGTTTTGCTTATATGTTTAAAAAATGATTTGAACTAATACGACACGTGTTAATAGAAGTAACTGCTGGATGTTTCGTGATGCATGCACAATCAAAAGTAAAAACTTGTCAACCTATAATTAATACATTGGACATCCTGGTGTAAGTTGTAGAAATGAATACGAAGTACTAGTAAGGGACCGGTCAAAATTTATCTACACATAGGACCGGTGCAAAGTGCAGTAGGACAGATACTTTTTTCCGGAATCGCTTTTGTTGGGACATCACTTTTTTCACAGATAATATCCATAGGACACAAGTTTTTTTTCAAACAATTACTTTGAAATAATTTTTAATACATTTATAACAAAACTTAAAATAACAAGTATAATATACAATTATTATATAAAAATTCAGATAGGCATCTTTAATTTTTTTTATAACTTTTTCAAATCAACTTGGATTTTCATCAAACTATGCAGCTATCTTAGATATATATCAAGCTTACTGAATCCCATTTCATTTAGTTTTTTGTTGTATTGCTGTAAAATTTAAGAACTAAAGTAATCTTGGTAAAAAAAAGCTAGGATTTGCAATTCGGACAAAATAGAGATAGTACACTTTAATTTTTTTAATAACTTTTTCAAATCAACTTGGATTTTCATCAAACTATGCAGCTATCTTAGATATATATTAAGCTTACTAAATCCCAGGTCATTTTGTTTTTTGTTGTTTTGCTGTAAAATTTAAGAATTAAAGTAATCTTGGTTTAAAAAAGCTAGGATTTGCAATTCGGACAAAATAGAGATAGTACACTTTAATTCTTTTTATAACTTTTTCAAATCAACTTTGATTTTCATCAAACTATGCAGCTATCTTAGATATATATCAAGCTTACTAAATTCCATTTCATTTAGTTTTTTGTTGTATTGTTATAAAATTTAAGAATTAAAGTAATCTTGGTAAAAAAAAGCTAGGATTTGCAATTCGGACAAAACTTTAATTTTTTTAATAACTTTTTCAAATCAACTTGGATTTTCATCAAACTATCATGACTATGCAGCTATCTTAGATATATATTAAGCTTACTAAATCCCAGGTCATTTTGTTTTTTGTTGTATTGCTGTCAAATTCAAGAATTAAATTAATCTAGGTCAAAAAAGCTAGAATTTGCAGTTCGAACAAAATAGAGATAGTACACTTTAATTTTTTTTATAACTTTTTAAATTCAACTCAAACTATACAGCTATCTTAGATATATATCAAGCTTACTGAATCCAATGTCATTTAGTTTTTTGTTGTTTTGCTGTAAAATTTAATTTCACTTATATGGTGAAGTGCAACAAACATACATCATGTACATCATGTACATTATATCATCCAACAAAGTAGCAAAAATTCGGGGGTCACATCAGGTACATTTTTTGTAAGTGGGAAAATGTTAAAGCAATTATTACCATTCCTAATAAAAAACACATTCCAAGGCAACCTATGGGTCTTCAGGTTAAAATATATATAGAGTATAACCAAATGCTATTGAGTTTCATGTTTCTCCTGGAGCTTGTTTTTATAATTAATATTTAAAGGTATTGATAAAATTCTATATAAGATACATGCAGCTTCATTAATTTTTCAGTTTAACAAACACCTATTTGTGGTTTGATTGCATTATGCAATGTCTTTGTTTTTTTCAATGCTATATGCATAGTATAATTTATGATAATGCCATGCCTGACTGTAATTGTTTGTGAATCAACAAAATAAAACATGAAACTGTTGCTTTTGATCATATTATAAAGACAACATATGTTAAATGCCTCTATTAAGTATACTTTTATTTACAATACATTGGAAAAGTAGGATAGGACACCAACTTTTTTATTACTAAGTTGGCATAGGACATCATTTTTTTTTCAGTCAGAAAGCGATAGGGTTGTAACTTTTATTAAATGTTTTTATTTTTTGCACCGGTCCTATGTGACGATAAATTTTGACCGGTCCCTAACGACTTTTAGGTATATATATTGTTAAGGGACCAGCTGAAGGACCCTTCCGGGTACGGGAATTTCTCGCTACATTGAAGACCTGTTGGTGACCTTAAGCTGTTGTTTTTTTTTTTTTTTTTTTTTTTCTATGGTCGGGTTGTTGTCTCTTTGGCACATTCCCCATTTCCATTCTCAATTTTATATATTGATTTGTGATGAAAAAAACAGTTTTGTTGATTTTCCTTCTCAAATCTCAAGTCAGCGTCCTCCAATAAGCCTTCCCTTTCAAGGTTACTTATAAATATATATTAAAACAAGAATGTGTCCCCAGTACACGGATGCCCCCATCCGCACTATCATTTTTGATGTTCAGTGGACCGTGAAAATCGGGGAATCTCTAATTTGGCATTAAAGAACGTCGATTTGCTTTATACAAAAATGTGAAAAGTATAGTTCCTACGATCTTAGATCATCTTATTGTCAAAACTATGAAAAAATATAGCGTCCGTACTGGAACTTCTACGCTGTATCAGTTGAAAGTAGATTCAAAAGATATGATAAAAAAATATCTCGAAAATAATGCATTTGTCTGTGCTCAGTGTCTGTGCAGCTATCGTTTTTGGGATACAATTGCTTTCAAGCAATCTGTAGACTTATACCATTAGCTCAGGACAATGCCCTCACGTCAACCGTTTTATTCTAAACATTAAGGGCCATCTCAAATTCTTATGATTGTCTTGGTTTAAAAGGTAAAAACAAACAAAGAGATTGAACTTAAACAACTGTCCTAGAATGTTCTTTTCATAATCTTCATGTTTGATATTTCCCTTGACTTATATGCGTGTTTTTAACAACACGGAAAATCAGAATTAAGCAGTATTTATATTTAGTGTTTTTATAAATTTAGAAACACGTCAGAGGGAATTCCCCAGTGGCGATAAATGCGAGAGTTATCTGAATTCCGATAAATATATTTCTGTCATATAAGAACTGAAGTGGAGTCTAACTTGTATGTCACCGTTGTTAAAAGAGGAACAAAAGATACCAAAGGGACAGTCAAACTCATAAATCTAAAACAAACTGACAACACCATGGCTAAAAATGAAAAAGACAAACAGAAAAACAATAGTACACATGACACAACATAGAAAACTAACGAATAAACAACACGAACCCCACAAAAAACTAGGGGTTAAACTGATATTTGATATTGTACTTCCATAAAGAAATAGAGAACCATCTAGTTTTAATATACGTTCTTACTACAGGGTTTGTTTAGGTAATTATGCGCATGCGTATAGGTTTCTTGACTTCAAGGGGTATTAGATTAAATGGTTACTCTGGATTCCTCACTCAATTGATTAATTTATAACTCATCGGATCCTTTTTA
Organism: Mytilus edulis; assembly: GCA_019925275.1. Taxonomy (NCBI): domain Eukaryota; kingdom Metazoa; phylum Mollusca; class Bivalvia; order Mytilida; family Mytilidae; genus Mytilus; species Mytilus edulis. The sequence continues at coordinate 99,829,327 of CM034351.1, read as the reverse complement.
TGTATGTCTGTTATTGACGGTTATTGTTGTTGCATAATTTTAAATCACATGCATCATTTAAATTAAAATAAATGTAGTCCACATCGTAAAGGTTTAACTTCAACACCCCTTCAGGCGAAGTGGAGTCTTCCATATTATCGTTTCGAGTTGTCTCCCTTCCGGAAGTCACTTCCGTGAATTCTGAATTAAAACAACACGTTGAGAAAAATTAACTCGTTCTCTCGATAAACGTCGTATTATACTAAAATCGACCGCAATTTAAACCGAGGGATGTGTACGGAAAGGAGTCATGATCACTGACACAATGGAAATTAAATATTTAAAGAGTTAGGAATGGGGTTCCTCCTAGAATTATTAAACGTAGGAAAATAGGTGATAAGATACGAAGTGAAATACTTCTCTCACTCTGAGTCTCAGTGACTGCTGTGGAAAGTAAACTTGGAATTGATAGTACAAAAATAAAACACAATAGGCCTAAGTACATTGTTCATACACTTTTAACCGAGATTGGCTATTTTGTAACTATCAGATTACTGTACTGTTATGGTAAAGTGCCGAATTGACCATGTCGTCCTTTCTTTATTATTTCACTCCCCAGTCTCATCTATCCCTCGATATTTGTCAAAACTGAAACACGTTGTTTTTTTCTATTTGAAGTTTAATCCACCACTAGAGTAAGTTACCTTTTATAGTTGTGCATATTGTTGAATTATACATTTTATGCAACTTCACATTGATTATTGGTGTTCATTTACGCACGACATGAAAATATATTGCCGCTTTGAATTTACAGTACTGTACTGTTTATATTTTTTATGTATGCATTTGCCCCTTAAATTCCATTCATTATTTGTCAATCCCACATATTAGGATTTATTTTTGTGTTTTATTGATGAAGACAGGGGTCAAGCGCGAATTTTCTAGGATACAGTACCGCACAGTTTTAACGTGTGTAAAATTTTCATCGTGCACGGTATGAAAAGTACAGTCAATGACAAAACAAAACAAGACAATTTATTACAACTTAGGCACACGTATGGTGCTACAAGAGGATAACAATTATTTGCAACCTGTCATTTTTATTGCATATATAGATACTTGCGTGTAACCTTTTTCTGATATATTGATGTTGTTTTTCGAAGTGTAGTGTACAAGAGTTACTTGTATTGAACTATATAACCATTTTCTTTGTGAATGTACTACTTTTTGACATTTATTGTATAAGTGTTGATTTAATAGTATGCTTATGATTGTTATTTTGTACTTTCAGTTTTTTACCCTCTCTGGGGGTCTGTATACGAATAAACAGTTGAACTCTCAACGACTTAACAGTACAGTAAAAAATCTAGATCATAGAGATGAACTCAAGATAGATTGAACATGTCACAGTCAGAATCCGTTTCTGAAAGAGAGCTAAGATCTTCAAGAACACTAACATCAGATGGAGATTACCTTTTCGAACAGTCTAATTAAAGACACCAATATATCATTAGAACTATAGACCTCTCCACAGGGTCAACATACAGAGAGGAACTTTTGAAGTTGTCAGACAAGTATGAGAAAGAAGCTAACAGATATTTTGATTTCTTAAAATCATATAGGACAAGAGAGATTGAAAGTGAGCATGCATCATTTAAAGTGTCATTCTATGCTTTAAAGGCTAAGATATCAGTTGTCAAACAACATCTAAGTGAATTGCTGCCTAGGAGATCAATAGAAAATAGTGAACTCATAAAAGTCGTAGCTCCCAACAAAGTTCCCGTCATACTGGGTCAACAAGGCACTCGTCACTAAGTGCTCAATCAGAGATTCTTAAACAAACAATGAAACTTGAAACTGCAAAGACACGACTTAAATATGCCAAAGAGGGGGCAGAGTTGTTGCACCGCGAAGCTACACTCAAAGCAGAGAAAAACGTCCTCGCTATGAAGCGAGACGTTGACGAAGCTGAGTCGGGATTACAAGCTGTTAAGCATGTTAAGAAGGCATTGGATTTCGATCTTAAAGACTATGGTGAAAGTTACGAACCACCAAGGATCGCTAATCCAGTAGTTCAACATGCCAATGAAAACAGAATGTCCGAAAGAAAGTACCGTAGTGCTAACGTACCAGATACATGTAACATTACAGAACAACGTACAGCAGAATTTGTGGAGCAACAGCGCTCACATCATTCCTTACATTTGAGCAAACATGACCTTAAAGCGAACAATTTAAACATTCCTATTCATTCTTTAGGACTGTTGAATCCTACAGCACAACTTTTTGTTCCAACCCAAAGGAACGAAGCACAAGAATTGGCCAAGTTCATGGTGAAGAAAGAGTTAATCACATCTAGGCTTATATCATTTGATGACCAGCCGTCACATTACTCATCTTGGAAAATTAGTTTTCAACACATAATGACTGAGTTAGATACAAATCCATTGGAACAGTTGGACCTTCTTATAAAGTATTTGGGACCAAGCTCAAAACAGCACGCTCAGAACATAAAATGTGCTAATGCTCATAATCCGGCTACTGCAGTGCGTCTTATATGGGAACGCTTAGATTCTAGGTTCAGTAGTCCAGAGATGATCGAATGGTCACTTCACTCACGTATTGTTAACTTTCCGAAACTCTCGAACAATAACCATGATAACCGAAAAGAACTCTACGAGTTAGCGGACTTAGCTGCTGAGATTGAGTCAATCCGCAAAGATGAAAAGTTTGCCACCACATTCGCTTACTTTGATTCTTCTCTAGGTGTGAATCGTTTTGTAACCAGATTACCTTACAGTATTCAAGAAAAATGGACTACTACTGCTAATGGTTATAAGTCAAGAAACCATGGCGCATATCCGCCATTTTCTTTCTTTGTGCCATTTTTGCAAAACATTGCTAAAGTGCGTAATGAACCTGGATTTTTATATGACAATCAAGACACCAAACAATCCACATCTAAACACACAAGAGTACAAAATCGAAATCGAAGTCCTGCGAAAGTTTTAAGCATTAAAACAGACATTGGACACAGTGTTTATAAACCACCTACTAGTACTAGTATTCAGAAGTCAAAAGAGGATTTGTGTTCACTTCACGGAACTAACCATACACTTAACACGTGCCTTGGTTTTCGTACTAAACCATTGTCAGAGAGACTTGATTGAATTAAGCAAAAAGGTTTGTGTTTCAAGTGTTGACATTTTCGTGATAAATGTAAAGAGGATGTCAAATGCAGTGTTTGTGACCATCCGTCAGCCTTACATGTAGATATTACAGCGGAACCCCAGAAAAAGAACGAGGAGGAGAATTCTAAGGGACAAATAAGAAGCAAATGAAAAAGAAAAAAATATGTGACTCAAAACACAATACAAGTAAATTATGTGCTAAGATAGTACTCGCCAAAGTATATCACTCTGATAAACCAGTTCATTTCAAAACTCTTTACTGTGTGATCGACGACCAAAGCAACAGGACTTTAGCAACGTCAGATTTCTTCAACTTCTTCGGAGAAAATGACACTGAAACAGAATATGAACTTGCTTCTTGTGCAGGAAGGTTTGTTATTAGTGGACGACGAGCTTCCGGATACGTGTTAGCGTCACTTGACGGATCATCTTATCTTAACGTACCTGAAATAATCGAATGTAATGACATTCCAAACAATCGGGAAGAAATACCCTCATCTGTTGTAGCTTCAAGTTACCCACACATGATGGACATTGCAAGTTGTATTCCTGACATTGACAATCAGTCTGAAATACAGATGTTAATAGGCCGTGACCTAATTAGAGCACACCATGTTATTGAACATCGTATAGGACTCGACGAGGTACCGTACGAACAACATTTGCCCTTAGGATGGGTTATTGTAGGGAATGTATTCCTAGGAAGGCAAAATGTTGTCAATGTAAACAAAACTGTAATTTTGAACAATGGACGACCTATATTATTGTCCCCGTGTGATAGCTACATGTCAGTGAAACTAGATCCAATCTTCAACAAGACTCAACTAGACGAAAAAGAAGGCGCGTCAATAGAGGATCAAACCTTTTTGAACATTATGTCATCAGGATTTTTCAAACAAGATGACGGACACTGGATCGTTCCACTACAATTTAAACCCAACAAACCTTCTTTAGAAAACAACAAACAAATTCAAGAGCGTAGAGCTAAATCGTTTGATATGAATTTACGTTGCAACTCCGTAAAACGCACACATGTGTTATAATTTATGCAGAAACTGTTAGACCGAGAACATGCCCAGATAGCACCTAAACTATCGCCAGGTACTGAGTGCTGGTACATGCCTATGTTCGCAGTGTATCATCCAAGGAAACCAGAAAGTGTAAGAGTAGTTTTCGACTCTTCAGCAAAACATCATTGACTATATTTGAACGACGTCTTGTTGAAAGGTCCAGACATTTATAACAGCCTTCTTGAAATTTTACTCCGTTTTCGGAAAGAGGCTTATGCAGTAACCGTTGATATCGAACAACTTCAGAGTCATCGATGAGCATAGACGTTTCTTGCGCTTCCTGTGGCACAAGGACAACGATTTTGATAAACCGCTAACTGAATATCAGATGTTAGTACACGTCTTCGGAAACAGTCCGTCCCCAGCAGTGGCTACGTATGGTCTGAGACGAACTGTCCAACACGCTGAATTTGATGTGAAAGAGTTTGTTAGCAACGATTTCTACGTAGATGATGGACTTGCCTCTTGTGCAACTCCAGAGGGAGTTATTGATCTCGTTCAAAGAACTAAAAAAACTTTATACGACAACGGCAGACTAAGATTGCATAAAGTTGCATCTAACAGCAGGTTAGTGCTCGAAGCATTTCATTCAGATGACCTTGCCAAAAATCTCAAGGACCTTGACCTTGGATCGGCAGATCTTCCGATACAGAGGAGCTTAGGTCTATTATGGGACACAGAACTGGACGAGTTCACCTTTAGAGTATCTTCTGACATCAAGCCATTTACACACCGCGGAGTTCTTTCAACAGTTAATAGTCTGTATGACCCAGTTGGCTTTGCTGCACCATTAATAATAAAAGGTAAATTACTCATGCGCCAGATGCTCTCATCTTCATCGTCTTCTGATTGGGACGATCCACTTTCTGAACTTCTAAATCAGCAATGGGAATCGTGGGTACCATCATTGAGCGAACTTGAAAATTTTCGTATATCTAGAAAGTACAATGGACCTTCATTTGCAAATAGTGTTAAACGAGAAATTCACATATTCTCAGACGTTTCTAAAGATGCAATCGCAGCTGTTGCATATATCAAACTTTATAGTGCAAATAATGTTAACATTAGCTTTCTTTTCGGGAAAGCCAAAGTTGCCCGGTCTCACGGACACACAATTCCACGTTTGGAACTGTGTGCTGCAGTCTTAGCAGCAGAGCTATCTGACATTATTCGAGATGAATTAGATATCAACCCAGATGATTTTTATTATTATACAGACAGTCGTGTAGTACTTGGATACCTGACAAACGAAACAAGACGCTTCTTCATATATCTTGGTAACAGAGTAAGCCGAATTCGATCTTCGTATCAACCTACTCAGTGGTCTCATGTGTCAACTTATGAAAACCCAGCTGATTTGGCTACTAGGTCCATCAGCACGAAAGAGCTTCCTTTGGATAAAGGGCCCAGACTTGCTCTCGATTAACGACAAAAATGATGAACACGATCATTTACTAGTAGATCCCGAAAATGACAAAGAAATCCGTCCATCCGTTAGCTGTAAGGAAACAGAACTGAAAATCGATTACAATGAAACTTCATTAGCATGATTAGGATATATTAGATTCGACAGGTTTTCTCAATGGACACGTCTTGTTAGAAGCATCGCCTTTATAAAATCGGCCATTCGTAAGAAATTGCACCAAGACGGAGTGATCTCGCCTGATCTGCTAAGAGAGACTGAAAACTTAATATTACGCTCAGTTCAAGAGGAGGCTTTCTCTGACGAGATTAAGTTGCTCCAAGAAGGAAAAAAGGTAACTTCAAAAAGCCAGTTGGCTCAACTATCACCTATACTAGGTTCAGATGGACTCGTGCGAGTAGTAGGAAGACTCAAACACGCTAAAGTAAAGGATTCATTAGACATGTCACACCATCCTGTGATCCTTCCAAAGAACCACCATGTTTCGTCACTTATTATTCATCATTTTCACAAAAGTATACACCATCAAGGCCGACATTTGACAGAAGGTGCCATCCGTGCCGGGGGCTATTGGATTATTAGTGTTAAACGTTATATTTCCAACTCTCATCAACAAGTGCATAATTTGTAAGAAGCTCAGAGGAAAACTTGAATGGCAGCAAATGTCCGATCTCCCAACAGATCGACTTAGCCCATGTCCACCGTTTTCTTATGTTGGCGTGGACACATTCGGTCCATGGTCCGTTGTATTTCGCAAAACTAAGGAGGCTCAGCTAACCAGAAACGTTGGGCGTTACTGTTTACATGCATGACCACACGCGCTGTGCATATCGAAGTGATAGAAGAAATGTCAACCTCGTCTTTCATCAACGCTATGAGACGCGTAATTGCAGTGAGAGGTCCTATCATCCAATTTCGTTCTGATCGAGGAACTAATTTCATTGGAGCAACATCAGAGCTCAATATTGACCCTGAATTTGTCGAAAAAGGACCAATCAAGGAATTCTTACTGAAATCCGGAACTACCTGGATATTTAATCCACCTTATGCACATCATATGGGTGGCTCATGGGAGAGACTTATCGGTGTTTCTCGTCGGATACTCGACAGCTTGTTATTGGAAAAACAAAAGTAAGACAATTACACACGAAGTGCTTGTTACACTCATGGCTGAAGTTATGGCCATCATAAACAATAGACCATTACTACCAGTTTCAACTGATCCAGAGTGTCCCAGTATTTTAAGTGCGTCGTCGCTGCTTCCGATGAAAACTTCACCAGATGTGAAACCGTTTCCTTTATTCGGTCCAAAGGATATGTTGAAATCTCAATGGAAATGTGCACAAGGATTAGCAGAAGAGTTTTGGCGTAGATGGAAATCCGAATATCTTCATGAATTTCAGATTCGTACAAAGTGGCGAACTGACCGTCGTAATCTACAAGTTGGTGACTTAATTCTCATGAAAGATCAGGATGCGCCACGTAATTCATGGCCCGTAGGACTAGTGGACAGGATATATCCAAGCTCGGACGGCAAAATTGGAAAAGTAGGAGTCGCCATCGTCAAAGACGGAAAGCGCACAACTTATACCAGACCAATTACCGAATTGGTAACTCTCATTGAAGTTGACTAACTATAATAGTGACATTGTGTTTTATTCAATCAAATTAGATACACGAACAATTAGTATAACATTGTAAGGGACACAAATGTTAATATTTCATATGACATTATCCTTTAATTTTTGAAAATGTAGTGATTTCATAAGAAATCAGAGGAGGAGTGTACTGTTTTGGTAAAGTGCCGGATTGACCATGTCGTCCTTTTTTTATCATTTCACTCCCCAGTCTAATCTATCCCTCTATATTTGTCAAAACTGAAACACGTTGTTTTTTTCTATTTGAAGTTTAATCCACCACTAGAGTAAGTTTACCTTTTATAGTTGTGCTCATTTTTTATATCGTTGTGCATATTGTTGAATTATACATTTTATGCAACTTCATATTTGATTATTGGTGTTCATTTACGCACGACATGAAAACATATGGCCGCTGTGAATTTACAGTACTGTACTGTTTATATTTTTTATGTATGCATTTGCCCCTTAAATTCCATTCATTATTTGTCAATCCCACATATTAGGATTTATTTTTGTGTTTTATTGATGTAGACAAGGGTCACGCTCGAATTTTCTAGAAATACAGTACCGAACAGTTTTAACGTGTGTAAAATTTTCATCGTGCATGGTATGAAAAGTACAGTCAATGACATATGCAACCTGTCATTTTTATTGCATATATAGATACTTGCGTGTAACCTTTTTCTGATATATTGATGTTGTTTTTCGAAGTGTAGTGTACAAGAGTTACTTGTATTGAACTATATAACCATTTTCTTTGTGAATGTACTACTTTTTGACATTTATTGTATAAGTGTTGATTTAATAGTATGCTTATGATTGTTATTTAAATTTGTACTTTCAGTTTTTTACCCTCTCCGGAGGTCTGAATACGAATAAACAGTTGAACTCTCAACAATTTAACAGTACATTACGTAAATTAAATTTTACATGTGCAGTTGAATTAGTTTTGAAAATAATATTATCCAGCTGCATGTATACATGTGTCAATGAAAACAATGACAATCGTATCCCTCAGAGCAATCTGCTCGTTGATTACTTTTTTGGTCGATAATGGCAAAAAATCTAAGTTTAACTTTTATCTAATCAAAAAAATATTTTCCGTTTAGTTCCATCAATATATCTTTTTAAACAATATTATAATAATCAAAATAAATATAATTATAGAGAATTATCTTAAGCCCGTATGATTAATATTATAAATAGACAAATTAGCCGCTCTGAACTTTAAATAATTTGACCGACATTATGAGAAGTTGAACCGTGGCTAACATTGTACTTCATAAAAATCTAAATTATTTTTGCATTGGGTCAACATTTGGGATTTATAAGGATATGTTTGCATGTCCTACGCTGAGGTCCTAAGAAGTAATTTAATGCCTTTTTTTAATAGTTGAATCTATTTCTTTCTTTTTATAGCACACGTAAGAAAAAATCGATGACACACATAATATAGTTCCTTCTATTCTAGTTTTAACTGGTATTAATGTAAGGAATATGGCTCAAGTTTAAACTGGAATATACATTGGAATGCATTTTTTGTATTGTGTATTTGTGCTTGACAATGTTTGAAATTTTGTTTCATCAAAATCGAGACAATTTTTGAACTATTTGAAAACATACATGTATAGAATACGTCTCTGGAACAGCGAAATATTATTATACCTACTTCTAACGTTCTTTATTATTTTGAAGAGAGATAGATTATTAAAGAAATCCAATAAGTTGCACATAGAGTAGTTTGAATAATTGTCATTATATTGAACTGTATATCACAGAGGAACGTATTTTGCGCAAAATAAAAAAAAATAATTAAACGTGTATGTGGAAAGTATTGCCTGATATGCATAGAGGAATAGTACAACACAAACATATGAAAGAAGATTTTTTTAGTAACTTCTATGTCTTGCATAGGTAAGTTTAGAACCTGTAGTATGACCATGACACTGAAAAGGTATCACAAAAAATATAAACTGCAATGTACATAATGGATATAGACACTCATATAAAAAGGGGGGAGCTGAGCAATTCAACACCGTCATGTATTCATGTGCCTGTCTATTCAGGAAACTCATTCAATTTGACGTTTCACTCACATATGTGTATCCTCCGATAAACGTTTCCTTATTATACTCGTATATCTTTTTTGAGAACGCTTTGCATTTATATGCATTATTTAAAAAGCGAACTTTCGTATAATTTTAGACACAAAGGATTCTAGTTTAGAAAGATGAGGTGGAAATCGTTCTTAGGTAAAAATGTATATTAAACATGTTAAACAAATTGGTAAATTGGCTCCCCTTAAAAGAAAGCAATAAAGCGTTAACTTTTGTCAGCCTTACTCTTATTAACTGTCCATATCAACATTTAAACTACACTGTGGTCAGATAGTTAAGGGATACTATACTGCATTGTGGAAAAAACAGCTAGACATACATAAAGATGGTAAACTACGAACTTATGTAACTTTCAAGTGCAACTATGGTTTTGAAAATTATTTGTCAATAATTCGACATTTTGAACAAAGGAAATGTATTACTAGATTAAGAATATCTGCTCACAAATTGCAAATTGAATCTGGTAGATATCAGGGTACTCTTCGACAAAACCGAATTTGTCTCAGGTGCACCTCAGGTGAGGTTGAGGATGAAGTTCATTTTTTATTTAAATGTGACACTCATTTATTAAAAAGAGAGAAAATGATGCAAAATATATTAAAATCATGTCCAAACTTTCAAAATTTAAATATTGATAACAAATTAATTTGGATAATGAATAATGAGGATCCTAATGTACTATTTGCATTTTACAAATATATAGAAGATACTAAGAATTAAAGTACAACTTAATCTGCAATAACTAATTCATGATAACTCTTTAATATGAATTTGGATACCCTGTTAAGCCTGCACAGATCATAAGAAGAATTTCAAATTCTTTGGCACCGTCCCTTGATGATCTTTGCTGGCTGGACACAGAATCTATAATCTTAGAAATATGTTTTTTAAAATATATTTTCAATAATTAAGGAGCTTGACTCATCTGCATTAAGTACAAGTAGGGACTCCCCTTTAAGCACCGACTCTTGTTGCTTTCTGCAGATAAGTCATATTAAATATCCTTTATTAAATAAACTTTGTTATTTGCAGTATACCTCATAGTCAAATGTGGGAGTGCTTAATTGCTTTGTTTTTTATTGGGTTCTTTTTGTATTTTTTTGTATTATTTTTTTTTTTTTTTTTATATATATTGACATTTCTCCGCACAGACTACTAATGCCTCATGTTTGTCTTCTCAAAGTGAAGATACACTTACCGGGTGCACTTGAGTCATTTTCAACATAGTATTCATTGAATAATAATACATTGCTACTATTTTGTTGAGTGTATTTTCTGTGTTATATTATTTTATTTTATTATTTTTATAACACTTGTTACATATCTTTACTGTGTGTGTATTGCATATGTTATTGTTTATAATAATATTGTCTGTATCATATGCCCTCCTGGGGCCCTAATTTGGTAAATAAAAATATTCTATTCTATTCTATTCTATAGATAAATGCTGGCATTTAAAACCACATTTATTGGAAAGTACTCTGATTATTTTACTTATACATGTTTAACTGTTTAACGTATTCACGGAAAATAAACATATATTGTATTTATGTTGGTGGCTCTTTTTTTATATAAATATTGCTTAGTTACCAATTACAATGATTGCCCTTTCAAAGTTAAATTGCAATGCAGAAATTTCAAAATGTCAACAACTTCAGAAATATATAAATATATACATGTACATCATTAATTTAATAGAACATTACAGAAATAATAACAATTGTCAATCTTTAGATCAAGTCATCTTTGAGTAAAAAAAATAAACAACACAATTAATTAAAATGACTATACTATTAAAAATGAAATATTTCAGAGTAATATTGAGAAGGAACCACCAATACGAGAGTCGTAGCATGATGGGAACAATACAACCAACATGTGATACAAAATCTGAAAGGTATTTAAAATTAGTATAAATAGAAATTGGGAGTAGGTGTGTTGACTAGTCCGAGATTACTCTGTGTCCAACGGCTGTTTTGCCAGACAAGCTGGGGTTGTAGGGCTATGTGTTGACAACTTGACCAACTATTATCCTTCATATATCTATTGACATTGCTGCATCACTCAAGTCAAATTACTTTGACAGACAAAATCCACTTTTGATCGATTCCTAACTTTCTAACAGGAAAGTTAACGAGCAAATTGTTTTAAGCGTAGGCTCCAAGGGGGTACATGTCATCTTGTATTACAAACAAACGAACGACAAACTTTTGCAAGGTTTTCCAGCACTGTCGGCTGAATCATCATAACTTACCAAGAACTGAATAAGTAATCGGATCAGGATGAGTGGATGACAAACTAATGTTTTGAAGATATTTTTGGCGGTGTTGTGACAATTACACACAGACACAAGATTTATTTTTGAAACTCAACGTTGAATTACTTATTTACCGCCTTAACCGTGTTATTCTTGCTGTCTTTCTAAAATATTTTTTTTCTCCAGCAATGAATGAGTGATAATAAAAAAAAATCAATAACACAGCCCCGACCTATATTACACTTCATGTAGTTAACTCGGTTGAAAAAAATATCATGTGCTAGTATAAAAAACTGTTATACAGATGAGAACAAATTTTAATGTTAAAACAGAATTCACCACATGAAATTATGATTATCGTAAACAGGATACAGTGCATGACGTTTGATGTGAATGTGGCCTTATACGACTTATAATATGCTATTTTTAAAAATCGCAAGTCTTGTATAACAATTTATAAATAGTTAACTTTACGTCACACTAAAGCTTACCGGAACCTCTATTTTAATACATGTACATGAGACATAGTTTTCTATTTATAAAACATAAAGTTGTGCGGTTAAAAACTTATAGAGTAAACTATACTGTACGAGGGATCACAATTGAAATGGCACAATGCAAAGTACTATCTAGTGTGGATAGAATGATATTCTGTCAACACATACAAAAGGATTATGTTTTTGGTAACTGTAGTTTCTTGTATGGGTAAGTTGATAGGCTTAAACTGTTCGCCCGAGTAAATTTCAGTAGCCACAAGTCATTTTCGATATATCAAAATTACATACTTGCATAGGCGGATCCAGGAGGGGGGGGGGGGGGGGGCTGGGGGCCCGGGCCCCCCTTTCGTGGGAAAAATTTGGTTGATTATATAGGGAATCACTGAAGCATGACTGGAGAGGGGCCCCCCTTAGGTCAGTCAGCGGGCCCCCCCCCCCCCCTTAGGAAAAGTTCTGGATCCGCCACTGACTTGTGTTTATTTGTAGTTCGTTACTGTGTTCGGATATAGGATTTTGTAAAAAGGGGTCCAATAGTTAGCTAATGTTTGGACTGAAATTCCCAAGACCCTCAACGTGTATAAATATGCACGAACAAATAACATTGTAATAAATGTCTTCCCTTTTAAATATCACAATAACATTTTCGTCGGTGGAACCATGACAGCAAAGCAATGACGATTGGAAAACTTGCCGGCATATTCTTGATGAGCCTGTTCCAAGTCAGAAGCCTGTATTTCAGTGGTTGTCGTTGATAGCTGTCTGACATCATAATATATGTATATTTCGTTTATTTATTGAGTTCATTATGCAGCTAGTACTCTCCTTTGAATTCTTTCAAACGTTTTCATGCGGAGGCGTTTTATATCTTCCATATGGCAGTGGTTTTCCTCGTGCATTATTATAGGTCGTATGGTGGCTTCCATTGGTCACATTCATGGGATTTGTGTCTGTTGAATAGTTGGCTCATTCGTATTCATACCACATTTTCTTATTTCTGTATTATCTATAAAATCAGAATAACACCATTTAATGCAGTGCACAATATTTCAGAACGGTTATAAGAAGAAAACACAAACACAGTCATCGAAGTAGAGCCCATACCCCACCGATACAACAACTTAGTATGACAAGATATCAGAGGTATTTCATAAAATTTGTATCAATTTAACAAAAAAATGATTGAGTTATGGTAGTTGTAAACTTGGGGCAAATTATTGTCTTTATCAATTAGCCTTACTAACGAAAAACTAACAAAGAAACACGTCCGTCGTGGTAATGATATTTTTCATACACAATTTTTTTTAAAAATACAATGAGATGCAATTAATCATTGCGTCATTGTATACATTACACAGGCAACCACAGAAATCATCTTCACTAGTCAAGGGATGGATCGTAACCCTTGGATAGCGAAGATATACAGAGCCCAAACAAATTTACGAAGTCATTATTTTTTCCAAAAGAACTTTTGATTGTTGATCAACCTATCAATATTTCAAATCTTACTGATACTTTAAAAGTTATTCGCATTGACGTTTAACCCACATAATTATCTAGTGCGAATGAGCGTTCGTTATTTGACAGAGATTGTAACCATTTTCAATCGATGATTCAATTTGCAACGTGTATGTACCAGTCCTTGCATTTCCCCCCATAACTTGAAAGAACCGTTTGATAAGTCAACTTTAGAGCACCTTGAATTGAAAAAAAAGGAAAAGTTTTGTTAATTGAGTAGCATCCTTTAGAAGACATACTTTTGTAAGTTATTTATGCTTATTTTATACTTTTTAATTCTGTCTGATATAATTAATCAATTTCGATATGTTTTTAAAAGACCTCAAATAAGATTGCTACACACTAAAGGTACAGATCATTTATTAAAGTATTCTTTCTAAATGGTTAATTGTTTTTTTTAAATTTTAGGCGATTTCAAGATGCAACTAATGATTCTTATCCTTCCTTTTCCTGAAAGCATTTTTACCTCTCGACCAAGATTTTGATTACCATGTTTGTTTTGTTCAATAAAAAGAAAGGAGATTTATATGCTTAACATAATTACGTTTGTTTATATTGGCATTGTAGTTTCGGTGGAGTAGACCGAGCTGTCAAAACTAAACAGGCGATGGAAGACGGACGCCAGATGATGACAATAGGTCAACTGGACATTTGGACCAGGTGAGATTAAGATAGAATCTATATATCCATCTGTGTATAGCACCTGAATTCAGTATTCCATGAAGTACCTGTTGGGTTTTTTTCGCCTTTAAATGGATTTTTGAAAGAAAAATAGGTTATTGATTTGGGGATGTACGACAGGCGGGAGCTGACAAACAGTGTTCGTTCATTAACATGAAAACGCTTTGATTATATTTTTTTCAAATTACGATAAGTTGTCTCCTGTCACTTAATGAAAGTCAAGTCTAATTTTCACGATTTTAGCTGTTCTCGTTGTTGGGTTCTAGACTTTTTCAGTATCGAAAGTGATTCTGATCATAATTTTGAGTTATTTCCCTTTGAACAGAAATGGTGGAATTTATAAGTGACTTCTAAATATGTCATTTGGTCTCTTGTTTTTTTTAATTATTTCCCTTTGAACAGTGATAGTGTAAATTATAATTCTATCTGTTCAATTGATTTTAGTCAGGAGTTGTCACAAACATTTCGTCATAACTAAAAAAAAAAATTATAGTGTTTTGAAGGTTGTTATGTGGTATTTTTATTTTTGTTGTGGAGTTCATGTTTAATTTCTTTTTGATCCTAATAGGTTGAGGTCCAGATTTGCAAATACTATTTTGTTTGGATAATAATGTACTGTTATTCTTCCTATAAAACTACGCACAATGTGTATTATAGATTTTTACAACACATTTGTACATTTTAACTGCATTTTCGAAATCGGTTATTGATTTGGGGATGTACGCGGGCGGGCTGGTGCCAAACATGTCCGTTCATTAACATTGAAACTACTTTTAATTTATTCATGCAATAATTTTCACCGTTTATCAAGATAGCAAACATGTGGTAATTATCAACCAACAAAATTATAATTGGAGTGATCGATTTATTTTTTTGATTTTGGGCCCATTTTTCAAGTTGATCCAAATCATGGTCCATAATTAAAAGGGGTTCTTTTAAATGCAAAATTTAAATCTGTATTTAAATTTTGGGTTTTGGGCCAAGTATTCAAGTTGGTCCAAATCAGGGACAAGCATTAAACTTTCTTTGATTTCAACAATTATTAATGAATTCATGGGGTTCCTAGAAATGCTGAGGCATCAAAAATTGGATTCATGAGGTATGCTGATTCTAACCATTTACTTAGATCTTGGATATTACAAAATATGTAAAGGTCCGTTTTTCCTTTGATTTTTTAACTCTTTCCGTAAATATTTGTTCTATGCATGCTACCCCCTCCCCCATTTTTTCCCACATACTGGAGGCATGTATCTACAACAGCTATTAGAATATAGTTTGGATAAGAGAGCAAGACCATAAATATAATATAAGCGAAAAGAAAGGGAAATGTTTAAGTATATTCACATTAGATTTAACATAAAGAATATAGACCAAAAATAAGATGGTCCATCACGGTCCAAAACGCCTGTTTATCGAACAGCTAAAACAGTCTACAATAATTTTGATTCAGGGTGGAGGATCATTTGTTTTAGTAAAAATACATGTTTTTAAGCAATAACTGCTTAAAGATCTTGGAGCATCTGGGTTTTAGCTAGAGGTTCTTGTTTTTCTGTAAAGGGGTTTAAGGACTGTGTTTATTTGTTTTTCTTGTTGAGCATGAAGCTGTCTTTTTTGTTGAATGAATGAATGAATGAAAGGATGATTTTTTTTATTTTCATCAACTAATCAACTAATGACATAGTTATAATAGTTCGAATTATTTATGGCTTTTGACTAGTGTCTTAGTTACTTCTATTCTATTTTATAAAGTGATTTTTTTTAAACAGCTACATGTACTAATTAAAGCATAACACAATGTCATGTCAAACTTCATCAACTGTGTAAGAAGGTTATGTAAAGGATTGCGAATAATTTATTGTCAAATCTGCATTAAATCTCCTCTCTTATAACATTGTATAAGCATGAACCAGTGTTTGTCAGATCATCCTCTTCTTTCCCTGATGTAGAAAATTAGAAATACATATGTAAAACGAACCACGATCTAATGGTAAAATCTCTTATCAAGTTAGTTTTGTCCCAATGGTTACCTTTATAAACCGGTTTGGCTGTATTGCCATTATATATGCCATATCTCTGTTTTCGTATCACTATTGTTAAAGTTAATTTTGGGCAGTGACGAAAATACATTTGAAAAATTTAATGAAAATACATATTCGTGGTGCATTGGGTCGTTGAACTACATCATTATGAAATGTTTTCAATTCAAAAAATGGGATACAGAAATAAATTGACTGAAACTTGGACGTACAGTAATCTAGAATTATTAGATATCATGTTGGAAACAACGTTGTTGTACAGATTTACTTGCAATTATTAGACAAAATGTCAATGTAAATACATACGTTTAAACTGTATGTATACTAGACTATTGCTGTTTCTTTTTGTTATTGTCTTATTTATTTCATATATCGTACTATGCTCATTGTGAGCCCGTTTAATGCATGGAAATAAACATCTTCTCTTCTTCATAATATGATCAACGGGAGATAACCCAAATGTTAAAACGGTTCATTGTGCATTTCTAATAGGGGTAAATTCAGTAAATAAATATACGTCATCAGGGACCGCCCATTTAGGGGAGATCTTTCTGTATAACACTGAATTTAAGTCATATGCTCTTCTGATTGGTTGATAATGTTTGTAATAAATATTTTTTGGCAGTTGGATCAAAACTAGAGTTGAAAAAAAAAGAAAAAAAAATGCTGAATGTACTAAATTTTTTTCCTACAGGGTTGAAAAGTAATGGGGTCAGTATAGGAATTCATTGTTTGTAAACAAGGCCATGTGAATGCCCAAAAATGCCGCATGACCCTATGTTTTTATTAGTGCAAAAGATATGGCTACATTTGTACTTTCATGAATGTTATATGAAAGTTTCCAATTTCTAAAGGTAAATCAGGTATGAATTTAATTCCATACATCATAGATTACCATTAAAGTCAATGGGAGATTTTTTACTGAATTTACCCCTATAGCAGTTCTGTTTTCCTTGTTTTAATGCAACTGAAGCTTAGATTTTATCTTTTAAGTATGTAGATAGTAGAATTTCTTTCAAAAGGCTGATCGTATACAAGTTTATATTTTTTTCTTCTATAGTTATATATAAAATAAATTAATTAGATATTTCGAGTGTCAAGTAAAATCGTGATAATGTTTATTCATTTGGCCCAACGAGACAATCTATCTACCAGTTTGTCTTTAACATTATTCCAACAGCTGGACATATGTGAAGACGTATATTTACTTTATAAGACCATTTCCCCAACTTCAAGCCAACTGTTTATTTTTTTTTTTAAATGCTTGTTTAGCCATACTGTCAACAAACGTTTCTTTGTAATACTTTTTTATTGTTTATTTATGTCCCATTTATGAGCATTATCACGGTTTTCTGGTCTGTGTGTCCGTCTGTTCGTTCGTCCGTTTGTTCGTCTCTTCGTCCGTCCGTCCGTCTTTCCCGCTTCAAGTTAAAGTTTTTGGTTGAGGTCATGTTAAAATATTTGGTCAAGGTAGTTTTTGAAGTCCAATCAACTTGAAACTTAGTACAAATGTTCCCTATGATATGATCTTTCTAATGCCAAATTAGAGTTTTTACCCAATTTTCACGGTCCTCTTAATATAGATAATAATATTGCGGATGGGGCATCCGTATACTAGGGACCTATTCTTGTTTTAATATTACTTTCAAACGGGAAAAATATTCAGCACAGTTTTTTCCAACTTAATGAAATATTACGGTATTTGTTCATTCCCAAAAAATGGGTACAATTCAAATGTAGACACTGTTAAAAAATAATTTTCAACTGAGCAGAGAGAGAGTGTTGTTTTCTTCTGTGTCTATATCTAGTCTGTCATTTTTAAAATTTTTACTTACACCATTTTAGTTGTTTTCTAGTTTTAGCATTTTTTGTAAGACAAGGTAAGTATGAACGTATCGGAGGTTAGTGTTGTATAAAGTCATCTTAAAAATTGCATTAGAGAAAAACACAAGATTTAAATCCAGGCTCATGTGAAATGGGTTAGATTTACCACCATAGCAAACTGATTTATACGTATTATTCTGTATGTATTGAAAGTAAATACCAATTTTAAGGTCTGAATTAATATAGTGTTTAAAAAAAATTCAAATAAGTAGTTTTCACAACTTATTTAGTGATAGATTTAAACTAATGAAATGTTATGCTGTATAATATTTTAGTTTCATAATACAGCTTTCCAGGAAAAACCCTATTATTTATGTTTTGAATCACTTGTATGTATTTTTTATGCTTGTATTAATCCACACCCCCATCTTTGTTACGGAGGTTGATATCAAACCAGTATCTGAATGCTGATACATAGTAACACTTAACTCTTTAATGCTAGCTTTTCTAAACAATTTATTGACATTACAAACTAAAATACTGTTTTCTATCAAGTTATATGTTTCTATTAGTCAAATGGACTTGTTCTTGTCAAAATCTCCGTAACGATTCATGAACTATCACTCGAAAATATGTTTTACCTAAACCAAATACTGTTCAACTTAATTTTATTAGCTCTATACAGATAATGTCATCTTCCTTCACACCATAATGTATGTATTATACTCAACTATGAAGTTTTAGAGTCAAAATAGTTTCATTTCGAAAATGTCTTTCCTCCGTAACGACATTTAAATCCTCCATAACGGACAATTCCAGTTCTTACCAACAGCAAACATATAAATGAATGTAAATATTGGAATTAAATGACAAACAAGACAACAGAATTAAACATTTTTCTTAGTAAATCGTTATCTAAAAAGAGTAAAGTCCTGTTAGAGAAAAAAAAAACTTTTTTTTCCTTAAATTTCTATCCTCCGTAACGTAAATCAATGATGTCGTCTATGATTGACATCACCTTTTGATTTTTATTAGTGATAATTGATGAACTGATTTGGTATCTATAACAATGTTCAAGAATTTCAATTGGTAACCGTATGATCGTGTTTACATGCATCTTTAGATTTTTTTTATTTACATAACCTCCGTTACATTGATGAGTCCTAAATAATCTTGAAAATGTTTGCCATAAACCGCTGTTAAAGTTATGATTGTCGTCGTAATTACACAAGTTGTGTTGTAGACTATTTTAAATCTAAGAAAATGGCTG
The DNA here is from genome assembly GCA_019925275.1 of Mytilus edulis. Classification (NCBI taxonomy): domain Eukaryota; kingdom Metazoa; phylum Mollusca; class Bivalvia; order Mytilida; family Mytilidae; genus Mytilus; species Mytilus edulis. Next base: position 99,809,827 of record CM034351.1, on the reverse strand, counting down.
ATATAACGTTTAAATAAATTAAACGTTATAATGTTGCTCACATAATAGGGAAAAAACAAGTTAACCTACCTTTCTCAAAACAACATTTTTTTTCTCAAAATCTGTATTTTGTTTGTCGGTTTTCTTTATAATAAATGATGTCTGCTACAGAAATGACTTTCGGCAGTGTCGGCAGCCGCTGATACTGATAAAAAAGTCTGACATTAACTGTAAATAACTGCGTCACGGAGGTTATTTAAACGGAGGTTAGTTTTATTTACATTATACATGGAAATATGTAACAATATTGTTGAGTTGCTTTCTCAAAACTGATTATTGAGAAGCTTTATGGGTGATTTCAATGAAATAATCATCATTTTGATTTGTTCTTGGTTAGTGCGTTCCAAAATACGCGTTACGTAGGTTGGATTCTTATATGCGACAATCGAAAAAAAGAGAATTTTTTTTTTTTTATTTTTCGTTTCATTGCAATAAAAGTCAAAGTCAGGATTTTAAAATTTGATGTATCAACTTTGCTTAAAGTCGCTTTGGGCATGATTTCCAATCATATAAATATGTTTTGACTGTACCTAAAGATACGTTACGGTAGGTTATACGGTTATCGGCGACATTGGTTTAATGGGTAAATCAAAGTGTATATTATAACTTTTGATTCTAAGTAAAATATTTTTGTGGATAAAAATCAATATAGTGTCAAATAAAAAAAGCAAATCTAATCATGATTTAGACGAAATAAAGTATTTTAATTCACACCGATATTTGGAGTTTTTCTTGGCGACATTCGGAATTCGTGTGATTTCCGTATATTGAATAGAAAATCACACAAATATATTTACGATATACATCACAAAAGAATATAATTTTATTTTAGTATACATATTAATCACTTAGAACACGAAAAAGATTATCTGTGACATATGTTAACCTTGCATTTTGTGGTTATTTGCCGGCGACACTGAAATTTTGTAATTGTACCCATTTTTTGGGAATGATGTTGCGTAACAATGGGTATTGAATATCTTTTCAAAAAGAGATAGATATAATATATATATAGCATTATTATAAGGGAGTTTCGTTTATTACATTTGTACAAGGTTCAATACTGAAACAGGTCAGGTTTACTTTTCATAGGGATCGAGAACACTCCTCTCAAGCGCCGCTATAACAATCGGAAAATACGGATATTGCCTTTTGATTGAAATTTTCTATTTTAAAATAATTTTTAATTCAGGAATATGTTATATATATATCCCTCACGCAAAGCTTTGATTCCTTATTCTACCCCTGGGAAATATTCGATCCCCAACTACTTTCCGTATAAATTAAGGCACCAACCATTCATCTTATGTAAAAAGAGATTTATAGCTTGCTGTTCGGTGTGAGCCAAAGCTCCGTGTTGTGAAGGCCGCACCTTGACCCATAATGGTTTACTTTTATAAATTGTTACTTGGGTGGAGATCTCGAGTTGTCTCATTGGCACTCATACCACACTCTTCCTATATCTATATATGAGTTTTTCTTGGGACAAATACTTTTTTTTATTTGATTTAGGAAGCTACCATTTGATTTTTATGGGGGGCTAGGATGGAAAATTTTGTCCTGCATTTTTTTTTAGCTGTGATCTCTGTCCTGCCTTTTTGTTTTTCACTCTGTTCGGGTTTTTTTTAGTTTATCCTGACTTTTTTTTACCTAAATTGTCGTCCTGACTTTTTTTTTTTTTTGCAAGTGCCTCATCCTGCCTTTTTTTTTACTCAAAACTCCTGTCCTGCCTATTTTTTTTTCAAATTTCATCCTAGCCCCCCCCCCCCCCCCCCCCCCCCCCCCCCCATAAAAATCAAATGGTAGCTCCCTTAAACAAAACTTTTTTTCTATACCAAACAGGAACAGTTGCCTTTTGTAGTTATTAGACTCATTTGGGACTATGAAAATGCACTAAAAACTTTTTTTCTTCTTTTCTTTAAAACTAAATCACCATCATATAAAAGACAGTTATATGACACCCCCCCCCCCCCCCCCTGACACGAATGCAACTGAAACTGCGTAAGGGTTATGTTAATCCACAAATCAAAAAATCAAAATATGCATGTGATAGAAGAATAATTTCGGAAGAAAATGAGGGCTGTTTTAAGGTATATAGTAATTTATTAATATTTTTAATTATTTTTTATCTAAAGTAGGGAAGGCAATTCAAGAGGGCGACTTAGATCCCTTTAGGTTTTTTCAGTATATGGATATGGATAGTAAACTGCACATTGCCAGAAAACAAAGAAATAGTAATGGCAACGTTAAATACGTTAATAAAGTAATGCAAATAGACAGGAAATAATAAAAAATAAATTAAAAACATTGATTTACAAAATTTTAATCTGCTAACCGAGTCCCTGTGATGGAAATCACAAGAATATTATCAGATGTCAATTAAATATAAATTTGAACCAGCTCTCACTTCCATCGGGTTTATTTTCTTCAGTTTTTCAGTTAGTTTTATTTTATTTGGGGGTGTCAGACATACAAAAATTAAGCCTTTTTAATCACAGTCGGCAGACAGATTACAATTTAAAAAAAAGCTTTATACAGTAAGACAGATTTTAACCGTTCTCAACTAAACCAGATTTGACCGGTAACGGCAGGGGATTGCTGGTTCCTTGGCACTTCATATCACTAAGTTCAAAATTCCATTTTAGTATGCTCATACAGGAAAGTGACAGGATCCAGATTAAAGGGAACCAGATAGTCTATTTTTATAACATACACAGTATAAAATCTCTGTGCGCACACTTGTAAACAAACATTGACATAGATTTCGAGTAAAACAACCACACAACGTTATCGAGTTTAGAGATTCAACCGATATAAAAATGAACCTTCAAGTAAAGATATCCAAGTCCACTTATCTCAATGCTATGTCTATCTACAGATATGGTCCACAAATATTGACTAAGTTCATTGATAAAGTCCAACGTGTCATATATATCGTTTGTGAACTTTGGCGTGGTGGAATGTGTGAAAAAATGAACGTAGAAGACCATTTAGAGAGAGAAAATAAAGAATTGATTTTATATCAGACTCATAAAGACCAAGGCTACCAATGGTGTCGTGAATTTCTTGGTGGATCGTGGTCAACTATCAAAAAAGAAGATTTTATATTCACCACATTAGGGTAAGATGTTTATATCGTACGATGTTTATAAATTTCCGCTTGAATGACTCATTAATTTACGTGTTTACATCTTGGCATGTCTTTCTTCTTTAGGCGATCAGGTGAGATGACATCATAATTAAATAGGTTAATTTATTACACTTTGTGATAAACAAAATACCACAATTATTACAATGTGTTGACATGTGTTAATAAATTAAACAAACGTTGGTGTTTAATTGGATTGAAATGCAATGCACCCCCCCCCCCCCCCCCCCTAATTTTTCTCTGGTCATGGACAACATTACACATCAGTGCAATTATAATGAGGGACTAACAACATGTCATATGCAATGAATTTTGTTTAGAAGTTCATTGAAGACTCAACCCGCTTGAAGTCAACGGTATTTATATGTTCCATGATTGTTTTCATGTATATCATGTATATATTATAGACATAATTTGAGCCCAGCTCCTATCAGGTACATTGACTAACTGTATCCAAAAACAGATTACATTAGTACACATTGTTGATCTATAATAACATGAAACACCTGTCACCATGGTATTTAAAAGATGTACAAATCAATATAGTGATATAGGGGGGAATAAATAATAATCTATTTTATTATTGTGTCACATATTGATTGACATACATATCATACAACAATATTAAAACATACATAGAACAATCAATACCCAGCTGTATCATTTGGCTTATGAGACACACTGCACAAAATATATATACATGTTCTTAAAAATCCAACAATACCTTGAAATACTGTAAAACTAATAACTATGATTTTAGAGTATTTTCAACATGAATGATGATGAATAAAACTTAAGTAAAAATATTTGAAAATGTTTTGTAAAAAATATTTACTTTACATTCATCCAAAACTTCACACATACATACATCTAAAACTTCACACATATATGTGAAAATATATAAAAAAAATAATATCATTACTTAATTAATTGGCTCTTCTGTATTTGATATTTTAAATCAATAAATTTTCAAAAAAAGACTTTTTTCATTTCATATCTCGCGTTTTCCTGGTCATGCTGGTTGTTTATTGTTTTTACAGTTTCATATGAATGTGGTATATATTTTTTTTATTTGAATCTTTTAAAGAGTTTAAGTTTATGTTTAATTTTGCTATGCATAATACAAGTATTAAAAAAAGTAGGTTCATTCATACATGTTTAACTACCAAATTCTGGAAATATATGATTTAAAAAAAATTATGAAAATTAATATAGGAAACTACAAATATTGTTTAGTTTAATGGGGAAATAAATGTTCAACATCAACATACATGTACCACAGTTATAGATTTTCTGACTTGGGACATGCATATGAATAATTAACAAAGATAGATACATTTTGTGTAGATGAATTCTTCTTTTGAGTGCTCAGGACTTTATTTTTAGATCTGTGCAATAACAATCTTGAGGAGATGATGACTCTTAATATATTTCTGGCAAAACAGTTAGTACTTAATATCAATGAGTACAGTACGCACTTTATGATATTGATAATTTTTTTTATCAAAATACACTTGTACATGTTAAACAATTACAAGTGAATTGATAGGTGCATTATATCTTCAGAAACTTAAAAGTTCATTTAACCACATAGGCAGATCCAGTGGGGCCTTGGAAGGCCCGCCCCTCCCCCTCCCCCTTTCATGGGAAAAAAATGGTTGATTATATAGAGAATCACTGAAGTGTGACTGGAGCAGGCCCCCTTAGGTCAGTCAGCAGGCCCCCTTAGGTCAGTCAGCAGGCCCCCCCCCCTTTACAAAAAGTTCTCCATCCGCCACTGAACCAGACCATATCACCTTTAAGTTATCTGATATTGGTGGCTGTAAAGTTCACTTAACCTGATCATGCCACCTTTAAGTTATCTGAGTATCTCTAATATTGGTGTCTGTAACGTTCACTTAACTTTATCATGCCACCTTTAAGTTATCTGAGTATCTCTAATTTTGGTGGCTGTAAAGTTCACTTAACCTGATCATGCCACCTTTAAGTTATCTGAGTATCTCTAATATTGGTGTCTGTAACATTCACTTAACTTTATCATGCCACCTTTAAGTTATCTGAGTATCTCTAATTTTGGTTGCTGTAAAGTTCACTTAACCTGATCATGCCACCTTTAAGTTATCTAAGTATCTCTAATATTGGTGTCTGTAACGTTCACTTAACTTTATCATGCCACCTTTAAGTTATCTGAGTAACTCTAATACTGGTGGCTGTAAAGTTCATTTAACCTGATCATGCCACCTTTAAGTTATCTGAGTAACTCTAATATTGGTGGCTGTAAAGTTCACTTAACCTGATCATGCCACCTTTAAGTTATCTGAGTAACTCTAATATTGGTGGCTGTATTTCAGATAGAATTTAGTAACATCAAGAAAAGATATAAACTTATAATAAAAAAGATTAACTATATCAGTGATTTTACAAATTCTCTGTATAAACATATCCATGATATCAGTCATTTTTAAAGTATAAATCCAACTACCATTTAATCTCATATGATATATGTATTATATAAACTTAATTGCAAGGAAGTATATAAAATAAAATTTCCTTATGTTTGAGTTTGAGAAAAAGTATTTTGTTGGACACTTTCACTTTTATTAAAAATAGTTTATAAAATAAACATAAAATCAGCATAGATAAAAAAAAAATGCTTGAAAGATTCAAGTGTCTGGCAAATATGACAGTTTCCAGACCATTGCTTGAAACTCATCTTTCAACTTTGAAAACACAAAATGTGTTGGAGATAAATTGCCTATACAGATGCAGCTGCCCAAAGTTTAGGTATAAATATGTAAATTGTGTCTGTCTATAATGAAAGTAAAACTGTTTGTTGACAATAGCAATAATGTTGAATGATCATTGACATGATGGATGTCATTGGCAGAAAATGGATGTACAGCATTAATTTTGGAATCTTTTTTTTTCAATTTTGCTTTTCCTTTTTATTGTTAATCACTTTACAATTGAATGACTTAAAATATAATTGTATCTACAATGTATCACCATATACATGATATATGCATGATAATTATGTAAATAATTAATTTGGTTTTTTGTATTTTATTTCAGAGGTGGATTAACAAATCTTCTGTATACCTGTGAACTATCAGATAATATACAAACTCAAAACAATGAACCAAGAACAGTTTTGTTGCGAGTGTATGGAGACATTGCTAAAGACTTAAAATTTCTTGTTCAGAACTCAGTGGTGTTTTGTTTACTGTCCGAGAAACAATTGGGACCAAAATGTTATGGATTGTATCCAAATGGAAGAATAGAAGAATATATTCCAGTAAGACTTCGCTTTTATAATCACACAAATTTTAAAGCACAGACACATGAAATATGAGGATAAAAAGATAGATTAATGAAAATGAATCCTAATCAATTCATAAGATTAATTAAAGAAGATGAGAGTTAGCTATATATAGAATCAAATTGATACTTTATTAAAGTTAAATGAGTTATCTCCCCTTATATAGAATCAAATTGATACTTTATTAAAGTTAATTGAGTTATCTCCCCTTATATAGAATCAAATTGATACTTTATTAAAGTTAAATGAGTTATCTCCCCTTATATAGAATCAAATTGATACTTTATTAAAGTTAATTGAGTTATCTTCCCTTATATAGAATCAAATTGATACTTTATCAAAGTTAAATGAGTTATCTCCCCTTATATAGAATAAAATTGATACTTTATTAAAGTAAATTGAGTTATCTCCCCTTATATAGAATCAAATTGATACTTTATTAAAGTTAATTGAGTTATCTCCCCTTATATAGAATCAAATTGATACTTTATTAAAGTTAAATGAGTTATCTCCCCTTATATAGAAAAGTTAGATTTTTGTTTTAAATCAAACAAAGAATATTCTGTAATTGTATAGAGGTTGTGTTGAAATTCTGATGCAGGAAATAATTTGAGTACTTATTTCAAAATCTCCGGCATTTTCTTTAATCAAATGAAACTTGAATTTTTTTTCTGTGCGTAGCAAATTTATATATTTTTAATCAACATGCAATAATCTGCTTATTGTAGACAAAGAGTTTGACAAGGAAGGATTTACACAAACCAGAGATATCCAGCATGATAGCAAGAAAATTGGCTGTCATTCATAATCTGAATATGCCTTTATGTAAAGAACCAAGATTTCTTGGAGAACTCACTAGACAGTAAGTACTTTCATATATAAACTGACCGTTGGTGGGAAGGGGGTTGTTAGTTATTCCTATAAAAGATGATTATATGGAAACATTGTCTTGTATGTATGTATATATTGCTTACTATAAATACAAATGGATTGATTGTTGGTAAGTTGTAAAACCGTGTTATGATTTGTTATTTAGTTGGTTAGTGGACACAAATGGTGGAAGCTAAAGTTATTTGTTTTTTGTAAACCCTGTAATGATTTGTTAAGTAGTTGGTTAGCCAAAGCTATGATAGTTGGTTATTTGTAAACCGTTTTATGATTTGTTATTTAGTTGGTAAGCCAAAGCTATGATAGTTGGTTATTTGTAAACCGTTTTATGATTTGTTATTTAGTTGGTAAGCCAAAGCTATGATAGTTGATTATTTGTAAACCGTGTTATGATTTGTTATTTAGTTGGTAAGCCAAAGCTATGATAGTTGGTTAGTTGTAAACACTGTTATGACTTGTTATTTAGTTGGTTAGCAGAAGCTAAGAACAACACCCGACCAGATGATACTGATCCTAACATACAAAAGATAACATCCTACGATTTAGATGCAGAGTTATCATGGTTATTGTAAGTATTCTTAAAAGAAACCATTATAATTTGAATTGAATCTAAAGCACTCTAGGTAATAGTTCTCCTTATTTTCGTTTTGCCACAAGCAAATGTTTTGAAACATATTGCTTATTACCACAAAATACAGATCAAGTTTGAATTTTGATGGGATCACTTTTACCATTCTAGAGTTATGCTCCCTTTACAAATTGAAAAATTGCTGATTGTTTTCCCCTTCTGTTCTTTGACTTAACATGCTTAAGTTTCTCTCAATTAAATGTTATGAAATTTACACAGAATGCTAATTACCACAAGACACAAATCAAGTATGAATTTCAGTGGCATCACTTTTACCATTCTAGAGTTATGCCCCTTGACAAAAGGAAACATTACAGAATTTTTTGTTCCCTTTCATTCCAAACTTTATGAATCTATAATTATCTTATTTTCTTTCAAAAAGTAATATTTTACTGTTCACTGATTGTGTCTCTATTTACCAAATCCTTAGGCTATAACTTAGGTACACCAAGGACGTATGTTAGTTATACGTCCTTGGGTACACTTAATTATCTTGGAGTATTCCTTTAATGGTATAATGAAGTAAGCAAGTAACACAAGTATAGGAATAATCAGTTTTACAATGGATAAATATTAAAGTAATAAAAAAAATGTATAATGGAAAAACTAAAAGACATTTACGAAAGTAAAAATGTTATAATGTTCCATCAAACTGACATAAACATATACATGTTTATTTGAGTTGTATAGTGTCAACGAACTTTTATTTGAAAGAATTGTATTTAAAGGCATTGTTGTATGTTGTTATCCAACGTAGATACCTTTGTAGAAGGTATTATGTAAGCTCTTGACCTGACCAACTTTAAATGTTTACATTAAAAGTAAGGTTGGCCCTATTTATAGATTTGACCCATTTTAATAAATTGTAAACAACAAAATATTTTGAAAACAAGGTGATGGAGTACAGTGTCGATTTAAAATTCACACTTTTTTCTTTAATATGATATATTACTTTAGTAGACAATTTGCTAGGAAATACTGTCTTTCCAGGGACAGGGATACATGTACCAAAAGATTGGTTTACTGCCAATAGAGTTGCAGTTTGAATCCTTCTTCTTCAAATAGAGGGCCACCAGTGTGCTGTATTTCACGGACATTGGACCAGTAGCCGTCATTTGTTAATCTATTCAGTAAATGATCGAAATTTTCACTTAATCAGAGTTTTAATTATTAAATTGTAACAAGAAAAGCAGAAAATGTCACACACAAAAAAAAAACAAAAAAACATATAGCTTGCTGTACTGTATGAGTTTTGCTCATTATTGAAGTCTGTAACAGAGTAACATCTTCGTCTTTATTCTCAGGAGAATTCAAGTTGTCTCATTTGATTGTTAATCATATCGCATCTTTTTTTTTTTTTAATATCAAGTGATTTTGCTTGTAAATCCAACATTGCTATCAACCATCTTCTCTCAACCTGAATTTGTACATCACTTACAATTACCCACATGCACTGTGCTTACAAGAACCATAATTTTTTTATTTATTTTTTTTATCTTTGTTATATTCATTATGAATCTATTAATCTAAAAAATAAGATAAAAAAAAGTTTAGATAAATAAACATTGCTATTAAAATGATTACTAGTCGTTACCATCAAACTAGGAGAATAAATCTAAAAATCTATTCAAATAGCACAATTAACATGAATACTTCAAAAGTTCTTTTTAAATTTATTGTTTTACTTTTGTTGTCATGGTTACTAGTGAAATTAAACATTTTCAGAAACCTAGACATGTTTATTTTTAAAATTTGAATAGTTTTTGTTTCTTAATTAGTAGGATGAGTTGAAATTGCACATTTTAATCCATAACACCATCAAAACAAATTAGACTACCTCATTTCTACCATTGCCATTCATAATATAACCCTTATTATATTTATTTTCTGCAGGAAGAAGATTGAAGACTTGAAATCCCCAGTTGTATTTTCACACAATGATTTACAAGAAGGTGAGAGCTTATGCAGTAATTATTACTGACCAGAAATTGTTTCTTTCCTCAAATTTTATATGCTACTGTGGATTCATTATTTTTCGTTGGATACCCCATGTTCATGGATTTTGTGTGTACACATGGTACAGGGAAACCTCTTATTCAAATATTCATCTTATAGCAAGTTTTTGTATGATTAAATGATACTTTTGGAAAACCATGAATCAAATATCCAGGAAATTGCAAGTTTTTCATCAATCCACCAAAACTGGTACCCACGAAAATCATGAATCCACAATATATGTGACCTATGTTTAAAGTGAATCCACAATATATGTGACCTATGTTTAAATCATGAATCCACAAGATATGTGAGTATGTGACCTATGTTTAAATCATGAATCCACAAGATATGTGAGTATGTGACCTATGTTTAAATCATGAATCCACAATATATGTGACCTATGTTTAAATCATGAATCCACAATATATGTGACCTATGTTTAAATCATGAATCCACAAGATATGTGAGTATGTGACCTATGTTTAAATCATGAATCCACAATATATGTAACCTATGTTTAAAGTGAATCCACAATATATGTGACCTATGTTTAAAGTGAATCCACAATATATGTGACCTATGTTTAAAGTGAATCCACAATATATGTGACCTATGTTTAAAGTGAATCCACAATATATGTGACCTACCGGTATGTTTAAAGTGAAATATTTTGAGCAACAAGTTGACACTCATCCCTATATAAATGAACAGGAAAATTTGTTATATGACTAATAGAATTATATTGCTACATTGATTGTTATGGTGTAACATGTGTCATGTTATTGGTATATAATGAAAACTTATATACATTCATTTATTGATCTGATTTTCCTTGTAATAAAACAAATGACAACAGCCACAGGAAATCATTAAATATAGATTGTTGTAGATTTTTTTAGATGAGCCAAGCTTTTAATTGAATTACCCAACTCCTGCTAGTTCCATGAATAATTCATCTTAGTCTAAGTGCCAGTAATAAGATAGACTTGTTAGAAAGAACAGAACATGCATGTTAAAATAAAAACAAATTAAATAATTTCATGTTTTATATTAGGCAGCAACCATTTGATTTTCTGGGGGGGGGGGGGGGCTATGGATTTTTTTTCTGGACAAACTTTTTTTTTCGCCTTCAACGAAAGACAATCTATTTTTTTTGCGACAAGTCAAAAACAATTTTTTTCTTTCAATTTTATTATTACATATAGTGACAGCTGAGGGTGAAACAAACAATTTTTTTTCTCAGAAAGCTGGAAACAAAACTTTTTTTTCCAAAAAAATCCATAAAATCATGTTCAGTTATTCATTTTGAAGTTTAACAAGCAAATGTAACAGTCTATCAATGCTAATTATAAAAATTTCAATTGGATGTAACGTGGCCTTGAAATATGCAAAATTGCATTTTTTACAGCATAGACATAATAGAGGGTTGTAAAGTTTTATTTGCGTTAAGCTTCACAAGAAAATTGAAGATACTATTGTTCTAGTGTACAGGTGTTTTTGGCATGTTAAAATTTCCTGAAGTCTTAATGAACGTTGGGAGCCATTTACCACCCTTCCTGTCCAATAGTATCCAGAAGGACAAAGGGTATAGATGATGCAGAACTAATTGTTTTTATACAGAGACATTGTTTTGGAAGCATTCAACATTTTAATAAGTTTTTTCAAGAATGTCTGCTTGCATGTAACCAATTAAGAAAACTACTGAAGTATGTGTGCTTAGAAAATAGACGAATGAATATGAATCTGACAGGTATACTCATTTTAATATGAATCTGACAGGTATACTCATTTTAGATTTTTCTTTTTCAGGGAACCTTTTATATATGAAAGATTGTAAAGACCCAGAAAAACAGCTGACTGTCATAGATCTTGAGTATTGCAGTTATAACTATAGGTATGTTCTGAGAGGGATCTATTTTATATATCTTGATTAAAGAAGGTAAGCCTAGGCTTATGGATATAATTCTTAAAAGTCACTGCTGCATGTATGTTTTGTACAGGCATATTCATTCTAAGCTTCAAGCTATCACTGAGTATCTTCATACTGTTTCATATGAATGCTTTAACAGCTATGATGAAACTGCCTATCACAAACATTGTAGTGATTTAAAGTTTTAATCTTACTTCACTGAAGTCTACTTTCTTTAATCATTGTATGCAGCATTATATTTGCTGTTGATTATGATACTGGATTCATTATTAATCGTGGGATACCAATTGTCATGGATTTCATTGTTACAGGAGGGTAGTAATGGGGGGTATCTTCATGACAAATAACTGTACAAATTGTTACAGGAGGGTAGTAATGGGGGGTATCTTCATGACAAATTGCTGTAAAAATTGTTACTGGAGGGTAGTAATGGGGGGTATCTTCATGACAAATAACTGTAAAAATTGTTACTGGAGGGTAGTAATGGGGAGTATCTTCATGACAAATAACTGTAAAAATTCTTGTCAAATGAGGGTAACGTTAATTTTTGGTGCATGACGATAAAATGTACACTTTCTTTGAGACGATAAAAAAATTGACTGATATTACTACCCTTTTACAGGTGAACCATGAAATTAAATGTTCAATGAATAACAACCCTTATGTCTTATATGCAGACATTGGCAAATCACAAAATCAAATATCCACAAAAATGAAAGTTTTCTTCACTCCATGAAAATTTGTACCCAAGAAAATTAATGAATCCACAGTTACTTAGTCATATATATATAGAATTATAGCGTAGTGCACATTGTGTTGATATGTAGATACTGTAAATTCAGAAATTATTGCAATGTTTTTAGTATTGCAAAAATTGTAGAAAAATAGCATAAATTGTATGCATCTTTTCCTGAAATTGTAACAGTTAAGCTTACATTTGTGTCTATTGTTAAAAAAAAATTACAATAATAAATGCACCCAATAATTTCTGAATTTACAGTTTTTAACTAGTACTGTAGTTGGGGCTTATGTGCCTGATTGGTCTAAGTAGTTTATTTAATTTTATCTCAAGCCTGTCAAAAAAAAGAAGTCTTTGTTCTAAAGTCTTTTGAATAACATTGTAGCTCTTACTTCTATGCAATGCTTTACTAATAACTATACTAATGTTACACTGAGCACATCTTCACAAAGTCTAACAACATTCATTTCCAACCTCCATCAAATTTAGTGTAGTTAAAATATATATGCAACCAAACCTGACAATTATTTTTCTGGGGTTTGGGTTTGGGGAAGAAGGGTTTTAATAAAAGGCTAAGGTTCTTAACTCTGACAATGCAAAATATATTGACATCATTTAGTGAAAATGGTTTCATTTTTAACACACAAAAAATATGAATCTTGTTTCAATTGGCAACTACTAAAATTCTTATTCGGCAACTACACCATTTGGAATCAGTTTGTTTAAAATTCTTCTTGAAATTTTTTAACATTTCCTTCTTATATTTATTTGGTTTAAAATATAATTTATGTTGATCACCAATATTTGGTCAGCATAAAAAGTGCTAGATACTCATTCCAGTGACTGTAACAAGGCATCTCTGCTTAGACTCAATAATTAATGGTATATCTTTATTTATTGTTTTCAGAGGGTTTGATTTTGGTAATCACTTTTGTGAGTGGTGCTTAGACTATCAAAGTGAACAAGAAATGCCTTATTATTCTTACCATGAAGACTCTTACCCATCTAAACAACAACAAGTGAGTATCAGTTATGTTTTCAGGAGACCGACAGTGAAATCCCTATCTCCCACATAGTCTCTAACCCATCTAAACAACAACAAGTGAGTATCAGTTATGTTTTCAGGAGACCGACAGAGAATCCCTATCCCCCACATAGTCTCTAACCCATCTAAACAACAACAAGTGAGTATCAGTTATGTTTTCAGGAGACCGACAGAGAAATCCCTATCTCCCACATAGTCTCTAACCCATCTAAACAACAACAAGTGAGTATCAGTTATGTTTTCAGGAGACCGACAGAGAAATCCCTATCTCCCACATAGTCTCTAACCCATCTAAACAACAACAAGTGAGTATCAGTTATGTTTTCAGGAGACCGTCAGAGAAATCCCTATCTCCCACATAGTCTCTAACCCATCTAAACAACAACAAGTGAGTATCAGTTATGTTTTCAGGAGACCGACAGAGAAATCCCTATCTCCCACATAGTCTCTAACCCATCTAAACAACAACAAGTGAGTATCAGTTATGTTTTCAGGAGACCGTCAGAGAAATCCCTATCTCCCACATAGTCTCTAACCCATCTAAACAACAACAAGTGAGTATCAGTTATGTTTTCAGGAGACCGACAGAGAAATCCCTTCCCCCACATAGTCTCTAACCCATCTAAACAACAACAAGTGAGTATCAGTTATGTTTTCAGGAGACCGACAGAGAAATCCCTTCCCCCACATAGTCTCTAACCCATCTAAACAACAACAAGTGAGTATCAGTTATGTTTTCAGGAGACCGTCAGAGAAATCCCTTCCCCCACATAGTCTCTAACCCATCTAAACAACAACAAGTGAGTATCAGTTATGTTTTCAGGAGACCGACAGAGAAATCCCTATCCCCACATAGTCTCTAACCCATCTAAACAACAACAAGTGAGTATCAGTTATGTTTTCAGGAGACCGACAGAGAAATACCTATCCCCCACATAGTCTCTAACACATCTAAACAACAACAAGTGAGTATCAGTTATGTTTTCAGGAGACCGACAGAGAAATACCTACCCCCACATAGTCTCTTAACATATCTAAACAACAACAAGTGAGTATCAGTTATGTTTTCAGGAGACAGACAGAGAAATCCCTATCCCCCACATAGTCTCTAACCCATCTAAACAACAACAAGTGAGTATCAGTTATGTTTTCAGGAGACCGTCAGAGAAATCCCTATCTCCCACATAGTCTCTAACCCATCTAAACAACAACAAGTGAGTATCAGTTATGTTTTCAGGAGACCGACAGAGAAATACCTATCCCCCACATAGTCTCTTACCCATCTAAACAACAACAAGTGAGTATCAGTTATGTTTTCAGGAGACCGTCAGAGAAATCCCTACCCCCCACATAGTCTCTAACCCATCTAAACAACAACAAGTGAGTATCAGTTATGTTTTCAGGAGACCGACAGAGAAATACCTATCCCCCACATAGTCTCTAACCCATCTAAACAACAACAAGTGAGTATCAGTTATGTTTTCAGGAGACCGACAGAGAAATACCTATCCCCCACATAGTCTCTAACACATCTAAACAACAACAAGTGAGTATCAGTTATGTTTTCAGGAGACCGACAGAGAAATACCTATCTCCCCACATAGTCTCTAACCATCTAAACAACAACAAGTGAGTATCAGTTATGTTTTCAGGAGACCGACAGGAAATCCTTCCCCCACATAGTCTCTAACACATCTAAACAACAACAAGTGAGTATCAGTTATGTTTTCAGGAGACCGTCAGAGAAATACCTACCCCACATAGTCTCTAACCATCTAAACAACAACAAGTGAGTATCAGTTATGTTTTCAGGAGACGTCAGAGAAATCCCTATCTCCCACATAGTCTCTAACCATCTAAACAAAACAAGTGAGTATCAGTTATGTTTTCAGGAGACCGACAGAGAAATCCCTATCTCCCAATAGTCTCTAACATCTAAACAACAACAAGTGAGTATCAGTTATGTTTTCAGGAGACCGACAGAGAAATCCTATCCCCACATAGTCTCTAAATCTAAACAACAACAAGTGAGTATCAGTTATGTTTTCAGGAGACCGACAGAGAAATCCCTATCCCCACATAGTCTCTAACCCATCTAAACAACAACAAGTGAGTATCAGTTATGTTTTCAGGAGACCGTCAGAGAAATCCCTTCCCCCACATAGTCTCTAACCATCTAAACAACAACAAGTGAGTATCAGTTATGTTTTCAGGAGACCGTCAGAGAAATCCCTATCCCCCACATAGTCTCTAACCATCTAAACAACAACAAGTGAGTATCAGTTATGTTTTCAGGAGACCGACAGAGAAATCCCTATCTCCCACATAGTCTCTAACCATCTAAACAACAACAAGTGAGTATCAGTTATGTTTTAGGAGACCGTCAGAGAAATCCCTACCCCACATAGTCTCTAACCCATCTAAACAACAACAAGTGAGTATCAGTTATGTTTCAGGAGACGACAGAGAAATCCCTATCCCCACATAGTCTCTAACAATCTAAACAACAACAAGTGAGTATCAGTTATGTTTTCAGGAGACCGTCAGAGAAATACCTATCCCCACATAGTCTCTAACCCATCTAAACAACAACAAGTGAGTATCAGTTATGTTTTCAGGAGACGACAGAGAAATCCCTATCTCCCACATAGTCTCTAACCCATCTAAACAACAACAAGTGAGTATCAGTTATGTTTTCAGGAGACCGTCAGAGAAATCCCTATCCCCACATAGTCTCTAACATATAAACAACAACAAGTGAGTATCAGTTATGTTTTCAGGAGACCGCAGAGAAATCCCTTCCCCCACATAGTCTCTAACCCATCTAACAACAACAAGTGAGTATCAGTTATGTTTTCAGGAGACCGACAGAGAAATCCTATCTCCCACATAGTCTCTAACCATCTAAACAACAACAAGTGAGTATCAGTTATGTTTTCAGGAGACGTCAGAGAAATCCCTTCCCCCACATAGTCTCTAACCATCTAAACAACAACAAGTGAGTATCAGTTATGTTTTCAGGAGA
Source organism: Mytilus edulis (assembly GCA_019925275.1). Taxonomy (NCBI): domain Eukaryota; kingdom Metazoa; phylum Mollusca; class Bivalvia; order Mytilida; family Mytilidae; genus Mytilus; species Mytilus edulis. The sequence continues at coordinate 99,793,068 of CM034351.1, read as the reverse complement.
CCGACAGAGAAATCCTATCCCCACATAGTCTCTAACCATCTAAACAACAACAAGTGAGTATCAGTTATGTTTTCAGGAGACCGTCAGAGAAATCCTACCCCACATAGTCTCTAACCCATCTAAACAACAACAAGTGAGTATCAGTTATGTTTTCAGGAGACCGCAGAGAAATCCTCCCCACATAGTCTCTAACCATCTAAACAACAACAAGTGAGTATCAGTTATGTTTTCAGGAGAGCCGACAGAGAAATCCCTATCTCCCACATAGTCTCTAACATATCTAAACAACAACAAGTGAGTATCAGTTATGTTTTCAGGAGACCGACAGAGAAATCCCTATCTCCCACATAGTCTCTAACCATCTAAACAACAACAAGTGAGTATCAGTTATGTTTTCAGGAGACGTCAGAGAAATCCCTTCCCCACATAGTCTCTAACCATCTAAACAACAACAAGTGAGTATCAGTTATGTTTTCAGGAGACGACAGAGAAATCCTACCCCACATAGTCTCTAACCCATCTAAACAACAACAAGTGAGTATCAGTTATGTTTTCAGGAGACCGTCAGAGAAATCCCTTCCCCACATAGTCTCTAACCCATCTAAACAACAACAAGTGAGTATCAGTATGTTTTCAGGAGACGACAGAGAAATCCTTCTCCACATAGTCTCTAACCCATCTAACAACAACAAGTGAGTATCAGTTTGTTTCAGGAGACGTCAGAGAAATCCCTTCCCCACATAGTCTCTAACCCATCTAAACAACAACAAGTGAGTATCAGTTATGTTTTCAGGAGACCGACAGAGAAATCCCTACCCCACATAGTCTCTAACCATCTAAACAACAACAAGTGAGTATCAGTTATGTTTTCAGGAGACCGTCAGAGAAATCCCTTCTCCCACATAGTCTCTAACCCATCTAAACAACAACAAGTGAGTATCAGTTATGTTTTCAGGAGACCGACAGAGAAATCCCTATCTCCCACATAGTCTCTAACCCATCTAAACAACAACAAGTGAGTATCAGTTATGTTTTCAGGAGACCGTCAGAGAAATCCCTATCTCCACATAGTCTCTAACCCATCTAAACAACAACAAGTGAGTATCAGTTATGTTTTCAGGAGACCGACAGAGAAATCCCTATTCCCACATAGTCTCTAACCCATCTAAACAACAACAAGTGAGTATCAGTTATGTTTTCAGGAGACCGTCAGAGAAATCCCTATCCCCCACATAGTCTCTAACCATATAAACAACAACAAGTGAGTATCAGTTATGTTTTCAGGAGACCGTCAGAGAAATCCCTATCTCCCACATAGTCTCTAACCCATCTAAACAACAACAAGTGAGTATCAGTTATGTTTTCAGGAGACCGACAGAGAAATCCCTATCCCCCACATAGTCTCTAACCCATCTAAACAACAACAAGTGAGTATCAGTTATGTTTTCAGGAGACCGTCAGAGAAATCCCTATCCCCCACATAGTCTCTAAACCCATCTAAACAACAACAAGTGAGTATCAGTTATGTTTTCAGGAGACCGACAGAGAAATCCCTATCCCCCACATAGTCTCTAACCATCTAAACAACAACAAGTGAGTATCAGTTATGTTTTCAGGAGACCGTCAGAGAAATCCCTATCTCCCACATAGTCTCTAACCCATCTAAACAACAACAAGTGAGTATCAGTTATGTTTTCAGGAGACCGTCAGAGAAATCCCTATCTCCCACATAGTCTCTAACCCATCTAAACAACAACAAGTGAGTATCAGTTATGTTTTCAGGAGACCGACAGAGAAATCCCTATCTCCCACATAGTCTCTAACCCATCTAAACAACAACAAGTGAGTATCAGTTATGTTTTCAGGAGACCGTCAGAGAAATCCCTATCTCCCACATAGTCTCTAACCCATCTAAACAACAACAAGTGAGTATCAGTTATGTTTTCAGGAGACCGACAGAGAAATCCCTATCCCCACATAGTCTCTAACCCATCTAAACAACAACAAGTGAGTATCAGTTATGTTTTCAGGGAGACCGTCAGAGAAATCCCTATCCCCCACATAGTCTCTAACCATCTAAACAACAACAAGTGAGTATCAGTTATGTTTTCAGGAGACCGTCAGAGAAATCCCTATCCCCCACATAGTCTCTAACCCATCTAAACAACAACAAGTGAGTATCAGTTATGTTTTCAGGAGACCGTCAGAGAAATCCCTATCCCCCACATAGTCTCTAACCCATCTAAACAACAACAAGTGAGTATCAGTTATGTTTTCAGGAGACCGACAGAGAAATCCCTATACCCCACATAGTCTCTAACCATCTAAACAACAACAAGTGAGTATCAGTTATGTTTTCAGGAGACCGACAGAGAAATCCCTATCTCCCACATAGTCTCTAACCCATCTAAACAACACAAGTGAGTATCAGTTATGTTTTCAGGAGACCGTCAGAGAAATCCCTATCTCCCACATAGTCTCTAACCATCTAAACAACAACAAGTGAGTATCAGTTATGTTTTCAGGAGACCGCAGAGAAATCCCTATCCCCACATAGTCTCTAACCATCTAAACAACAACAAGTGAGTATCAGTTATGTTTTCAGGAGACCGTCAGAGAAATCCCTATCCCCACATAGTCTCTAACCCATCTAAACAACAACAAGTGAGTATCAGTTATGTTTTCAGGAGACCGTCAGAGAAATCCCTATCCCCCACATAGTCTCTAACCATCTAAACAACAACAAGTGAGTATCAGTTATGTTTTCAGGAGACCGTCAGAGAAATCCCTATTCCCACATAGTCTCTAACATATCTAAACAACAACAAGTGAGTATCAGTTATGTTTTCAGGAGACCGTCAGAGAAATCCCTATCCCCACATAGTCTCTAACCCATCTAAACAACAACAAGTGAGTATCAGTTATGTTTTCAGGAGACCGTCAGAGAAATCCCTTCCCCACATAGTCTCTAACCCATCTAAACAACAACAAGTGAGTATCAGTTATGTTTTCAGGAGACCGACAGAGAAATCCCTATCTCCCACATAGTCTCTAACCCATCTAAACAACAACAAGTGAGTATCAGTTATGTTTTCAGGAGACCGTCAGAGAAATCCCTATCTCCACATAGTCTCTAACCCATCTAAACAACAACAAGTGAGTATCAGTTATGTTTTCAGGAGACCGACAGAGAAATCCCTATCTCCCACATAGTCTCTAACCCATCTAAACAACAACAAGTGAGTATCAGTTATGTTTTCAGGAGACCGACAGAGAAATCCTATCTCCCACATAGTCTCTAACCCATCTAAACAACAACAAGTGAGTATCAGTTATGTTTTCAGGAGACCGTCAGAGAAATCCCTATCCCCCACATAGTCTCTAACCATCTAACAACAACAAGTGAGTATCAGTTATGTTTTCAGGAGACCGTCAGAGAAATCCCTATCTCCCACATAGTCTCTAACCCATCTAAACAACAACAAGTGAGTATCAGTTATGTTTTCAGGAGACCGTACAGAGAAATCCCTTCCCCCACATAGTCTCTAACCAATCTAAACAACAACAAGTGAGTATCAGTTATGTTTTCAGGAGACCGTCAGAGAAATCCCTATCCCCACATAGTCTCTAACCCATCTAAACAACAACAAGTGAGTATCAGTTATGTTTTTCAGGAGACCGCAGAGAAATCCTTCCCACATATCTCAACCCATCTAAACAACAACAAGTGAGTATCATTATGTTTTCAGGAGACGCAGAGAAATCCCTATCCCACATATCTCAACACTAAACAACAACAAGTGATATCAGTTATGTTCAGGAGACCGCAGAGAAATCCCATCTCCACATGTCTCTAACATCTAAACAAAACAAGTGAGTATCATTATGTTTTCAGGAGACGCAGAGAATCCTATCCCCACATAGTCTCTAACCATCAAACAACAACAAGTGATATCAGTTATGTTTTCAGAACGCAGAGAAATCCTATCCCCACATAGTCTCTAACCATCAAACAACAACAAGTGAGTATCAGTTATGTTTTCAGGAACCGACAGAGAAACCTACCCCACATAGTCTCTAACTCTAAACAACAACAATGAGTATCAGTTATGTTTTCAGAGACCGCAGAGAAATCCCTATCCCCACATAGTCTCTAACCATCAAACAACAACATGAGTATCAGTTATGTTCAGGAGACCGACAGAGAAATCCCTACCACATAGTCTTAACCATCAAACAACAACAAGTGAGTATCAGTTATGTTTTCAGAGACCGCAGAAAATCCTATCCCCACATAGTCTCTAACCATTAAACAACAACAGTGAGTATCATTATGTTTTCAGAGACGCAGAGAAATCCATCCCCACATAGTCTTAACCATCTAAACAACAACAAGTGAGTATCAGTTAGTTTTCAGGAGACCGCAGAGAAATCCCTATCCCCACATAGTCTCTAACCATCTAAACAAACAATGAGTATATATGTTTTCAGAACGACAAAAACCTATCTCACATATCAACACTAAACAACAAAATGATACAGTTATGTTTTCAGGAGACACAAGAACCCTATCTCCAATATCCTAACTCTAAAACAACAGTGAGTATCAGTTATGTTTTCAGGAGACGCAGAGAAATCCCTTCCCCCACATTCTCTAACCATCTAAACAACAACAAGTAGTTCAGTTATGTTTTCAGGAGACCGCAGAGAAATCCTTCCCCACATGTCTTTAACCCATCTAAACAACAACAAGTGAGTATCAGTTATGTTTAGGAGACCGTCAGAGAAATCCCTATCCCCACATAGTCTCTAACCCATCTAAACAACAACAAGTGAGTATCAGTTATGTTTTCGGAGACCGCAGAGAAATCCCTTCCCACATAGTCTCTAACCATCTAAACAACAACAAGTGAGTATCAGTTATGTTTTAGGAGACCGCAGAGAAATCCCTATCCCACATAGTCTCTAACCCATCTAACAACAACAAGTGAGTATCAGTTATGTTTTCAGGAGACCGCAGAGAAATCCTATCCCCCACATAGTCTCTAACCCATCTAAACAACAACAGTGAGTATCAGTTATGTTTTCAGAGACCGCAGAGAAATCCCTATCCCCACATAGTCTCTAACCATCTAAACAACAACAAGTGAGTACAGTTATGTTTTCAGGAGACCGACAGAGAAATCCCTATCCCCACATAGTCTCTAACCCATCTAAACAACAACAAGTGAGTATCAGTTATGTTTTCAGGAGACCGCAGAGAATCCCTATCCCCACATAGTCTCTAACATCTAACAACAACAAGTGAGTATCAGTTATGTTTTCAGGAGACCGTCAGAGAAATCCTTCCCCCACATAGTCTCTAACCCATCTAAACAACAACAAGTGAGTATCAGTTATGTTTTCAGGAGACCGTCAGAGAAATCCCTTCCCCACATAGTCTCTAACCATCTAAACAACAACAAGTGAGTATCAGTTATGTTTTCAGGAGACCGTCAGAGAAATCCCTATCCCCCACATAGTCTCTAACCCATCTAAACAACAACAAGTGAGTATCAGTTATGTTTTCAGGAGACGTCAGAGAATCCCTACTCCCACATAGTCTCTAACCCATCTAAACAACAACAAGTGAGTATCAGTTATGTTTTCAGGAGACCGCAGAGAAATCCCTTCCCCCACATAGTCTCTAACCATCTAAACACAACAAGTGAGTATCAGTTATGTTTTCAGAGACCGACAGAGAAATCCCTATCTCCACATAGTCTCTAACCATCTAAACAACAACAAGTGAGTATCAGTTATGTTTTCAGGAGACCGCAGAGAAATCCTTCCCCACATAGTCTCTAACCCATCTAAACAACAACAAGTGAGTATCAGTTATGTTTTCAGGAACCGTCAGAGAAATCCCTTCCCCCACATAGTCTCTAACCCATCTAAACAACAACAAGTGAGTATCAGTTATGTTTTCAGGAGACCGACAGAGAAATCCCTATCCCCACATAGTCTCTAACCCATCTAAACAACAACAAGTGAGTATCAGTTATGTTTTCAGGGACGCAGAGAAATCCCTTCCCCCATAGTCTCTAACCATCTAAAAACAACAAGTGAGTATCAGTTATGTTTTCAGGAGACCGTCAGAGAAATCCCTTCCCCACATAGTCCTAACCATCTAAACAACAACAAGTGAGTATCAGTTATGTTTTCAGGAGACCGACAGAGAAATCCCTTCCCCACATAGTCTCTAACCCATCTAAACAACAACAAGTGAGTATCAGTTATGTTTTCAGGAGACCGCAGAGAAATCCCTATCCCACATAGTCTCTAACCATCTAAACAACAACAAGTGAGTATCAGTTATGTTTTCAGGAGACCGCAGAGAAATCCTTCCCCACATAGTCTCTAACCATCTAAACAACAACAAGTGAGTATCAGTATGTTTTCAGGAGACCGCAGAGAAATCCCTATCCCCACATAGTCTCTAACCCATCTAAACAACAACAAGTGAGTATCAGTTATGTTTTCAGGAGACCGACAGAGAAATCCCTATCCCACATAGTCTCTAACCATCTAAACACAACAAGTGAGTATCAGTTATGTTTTCAGGAGACGCAGAGAAATCCCTATCCCACATAGTCTCTAACCATCTAAACAACAACAAGTGAGTATCAGTTATGTTTTCAGGAGACCGACAGAGAAATCCTATCCCCACATAGTCTCTAACCATCTAAACAACAACAAGTGAGTATCAGTTATGTTTTCAGGAGACCGCAGAGAAATCCTTCCCCACATAGTCTCTAACCATCTAACAACAACAAGTGAGTATCAGTTATGTTTTCAGGAGACCGCAGAGAAATCCCTATCCCCACATAGTCTCTAACCATCTAAACAACAACAAGTGAGTATCAGTTATGTTTTCAGGAGACCGCAGAGAAATCCCTTCCCCCACATAGTCTCTAACCCATCTAACAACAACAAGTGAGTATCAGTTATGTTTTCAGGAGACCGTCAGAGAAATCCCTTCCCCACAGTCTCTAACCATCTAAACAACAACAAGTGAGTATCAGTTATGTTTTCAGGAGACGCAGAGAAATCCCTTCCCCCATAGTCTCTAACCATCTAAACAACAACAAGTGAGTATCAGTTATGTTTTCAGGAGACCGTCAGAGAAATCCCTATCCCACAGTCTCTAACCATCTAAACAACAACAAGTGAGTATCAGTTATGTTTTCAGGAGACGACAGAGAAATCCCTTCCCCATAGTCTCTAACCCATCTAAACAACAACAAGTGAGTATCAGTTATGTTTTCAGGAGACCGTCAGAAATCCCTACCCACATAGTCTCTAACCATCTAAACAACAACAAGTGAGTATCAGTTATGTTTTAGGAGACCGTCAGAGAAATCCCTTCCCCACATAGTCTCTAACCCATCTAACAACAACAAGTGAGTATCAGTTATGTTTTCAGGAGACCGCAGAGAAATCCCTTCCCCACATAGTCTCTAACCCATCTAAACAACAACAAGTGAGTATCAGTTATGTTTTCAGGAGACGCAGAGAATCCTATCCCCACATAGTCTCTAACCCATCTAAACAACAACAGTGAGTATCAGTTATGTTTTCAGGAGACCGACAGAGAAATCCTCCCACATAGTCTCTAACCATCTAAACAACAACAAGTGAGATCATTATGTTTTCAGGAGACGCAGAGAAATCCCTTCCCCACTAGTCTCTAACCATCTAAACACAACAAGTGGTATCAGTTATGTTTTCAGAGACGCAGGAATCCCTTCTCCCACAAGTCTCTAACCATCTAACAACAACAAGTGAGTATCATATGTTTTCAGAGACCGCAGAGAATCCTATCCCCACAGTCTCTAACCATCTAAACAACAAGTGAGTATCAGTTATGTTTTCAGGAGACCGTCAGAGAAATCCCTATCCCACATAGTCTAATCTAAACAACAACAAGTATATCAGTTATGTTTCAGGAGACCGCAAGAAATCCCTATCCCCCACAGTCTCTAACCATCTAAACAAAACAAGTGAGTATCAGTTATGTTTCAGAGACCGACAGAGAAATCCTTCCCCACATAGTCTCTAACCCATCTAAACAACAACAAGTGGTATCAGTTATGTTTTCAGAGACCGCAGAGAAATCCCTACCCCACATGTCTCTAACCATCTAAACAACAACAAGTGAGTATCAGTTATGTTTTAGGAGACCGACAGAGAAATCCCTTCCCCCATAGTCTCTAACCATCTAAACAACAACAAGTGAGTATCAGTTATGTTTTAGGAGACGTCAGAGAAATCCTTCCCCCACATAGTCTCTAACATCTAAACAACAACAAGGAGTATCAGTATGTTTTCAGGAGACCGCAAGAAATCCCTTCCCCACTAGTCTCTACCATCTAAACAACAACAATGAGTATCATTATGTTTTCAGGAGACGACAGAGAAATCCTTCCCCACATAGTCTCAACCCATCTAAACAACAACAAGTGAGTATCAGTTATGTTTTCAGGAGACCGCAGAGAAATCCTTTAAACAACAACAAGTGAGTATCAGTTATGTTTTCAGGAGACGTCAGAGAAATCCCTATCCCCACATAGTCTCTAACCCATCTAAACAACAACAAGTGAGTATCAGTTATGTTTTCAGGAGACCGTCAGAGAAATCCCTATCCCCCACATAGTCTCTAACCCATCTAAAAACAAACAAGTGAGTATCAGTTATGTTTTCAGGAGACCGACAGAGAAATCCCTATCCCCCACATAGTCTCTAACCCATCTAAACAACAACAAGTGAGTATCAGTTATGTTTTCAGGAGACCGTCAGAGAAATCCCTATCTCCCACATAGTCTCTAACCCATCTAAACAACAACAAGTGAGTATCAGTTATGTTTTCAGGAGACCGTCAGAGAAATCCCTATCCCCCACATAGTCTCTAACCATCTAAACAACAACAAGTGAGTATCAGTTATGTTTTCAGGAGACCGTCAGAGAAATCCCTATCCCCCACATAGTCTCTAACACATCTAAACAACAACAAGTGAGTATCAGTTATGTTTTCAGGAGACCGTCAGAGAAATCCCTATCCCCCACATAGTCTCTAACCCATCTAAACAACAACAAGTGAGTATCAGTTATGTTTTCAGGAGACCGTCAGAGAAATCCCTATCCCCACATAGTCTCTAACCCATCTAAACAACAACAAGTGAGTATCAGTTATGTTTTCAGGAGACCCTCAGAGAAATCCCTATCCCCCACATAGTCTCTAACCATCTAAACAACAACAAGTGAGTATCAGTTATGTTTTCAGGAGACCGTCAGAGAAATCCCTATCCCCACATAGTCTCTAACCCATCTAAACAACAACAAGTGAGTATCAGTTATGTTTCAGGAGACCGCAGAGAATCCTATCCCACATGTCTCAACATCTAAACAACAACAGTGATATCAGTTATGTTTTCAGGAGACGCAGAGAAATCTACCACATCTACCTCTAACAACAACAGTGAGTCTATGTTTCAGAGACCGCAGAATCCCTTCCAATAGTCTAACATTAACAACAACAGTGTATCATTATGTTTCAGGAGACCGCAGAGAAATCCCTACCATACTTAACATTAAACAACAAGTGTCATTTTTCAGAGACCCAGAGATCCTACCCCCACATAGCTCAACACAACAAACATGAGTATATTTGTTTTCAGGAGCGAGAATCCTCCCCACATAGTCCTACATCTAAACAAAACAGTGTATCTTTGTTCAGCCAAGAACCCCCCCCACTATTCAACACTAACACACAATGATATCGTTGTTTTCGGAGCCAGAACCTCCCCATATCACCATCTAAACAACAAAAGTGAGTTCATATGTTCAGAGACCGTGAAATCCCTATCTCCCACATAGTCTCTAACCATCTAAACAACAACAAGTGAGTATCAGTTATGTTTTCAGAGACCGTCAGAGAAATCCTATCCCCCACATAGTCTCTAACCATCTAAACAACAACAGTGAGTATCAGTTATGTTTAGAGACCGTCAGAGAAATCCTACCCCACATAGTCTCTAACCCATCTAAACAACAACAAGTGAGTATCAGTTATTTTTCAGGAGACCGCAAGAAATCCTCCCCCACATAGTCTCTAACCATCTAAACAACACAAGTGAGTATCAGTTATGTTTTCAGGAGACCGTCAGAGAAATCCTCCCCACATAGTCTCTAACCATCTAAACAACAACAAGTGATATCAGTTATGTTTTCAGAGACCGCAAGAAATCCCTACCCCACATAGTCTCTAACCATCTAAACAACAACAAGTGAGTATCAGTTATGTTTTCAGGAGACCGCAGAGAAATCCTATCCCCACATAGTCTCTAACCATCTAAACAACAACAAGTGAGTATCATTATGTTTTCAGAGACCGCAGAGAAATCCCTATCCCACATAGTCCTAACCATCTAACAACACAAGTGAGTATCAGTATGTTTTCAGGAACCGCAGGAAATCCCTATCCCACATAGTCTCTAACCCATCTAAACAACAAAAGTGAGTATCATTATGTTTTCAGGAGACCGCAGAGAAATCCCTCCCCACATAGTCTCTAAATCTAAACAACAACAAGTGAGTATCAGTTATGTTTTCAGGAGACCGCAAGAAATCCCTCCCCACATATCTCTAACCCATCAAAAACAACAAGTGAGTTCAGTTATGTTTAGAGACCGCAGAGAAATCCTACCCACAAGTCCTACATCTAAACAACACAATGAGTATCAGTTATGTTTCAGAGACCGCAAGAAATCCTCCCCACATAGTCCTAACCATCTAACAACACAAGGATCAGTTAGTTTTCAGGAGACCGCAGAGAAATCCCTATCCCCACATAGTCTCTAACCCATCTAAACAACAACAAGTGAGTATCAGTTATGTTTTCAGAACCGTCAGAGAAATCCCTATCCCCACATAGTCTCTAACCCATCTAACAACAACAATGAGTATCAGTTATGTTTCAGAGACCGCAGAGAAATCCCTATCCCCCACATAGTCTCTAACATCTAAACAACAACAAGTGATATCAGTTATGTTTTCAGGAGACCGCAGAGAAATCCTATCCCACATAGCTCTAACCATCTAAACAACAACAAGTGAGTATCATTATGTTTTAGGAGACCGACAGAGAAATCCCTACCCCCACATATCTCTACCCTCTAAACAAACAGAGTATCATTATGTTTCAGAGACCCAGAGAAACCTACCCACAAGCTCTAACCCATCTAAACAACAACAAGTGAGTACATTATGTTCAGGAGACCGAAAGAATCCCTTCCACATAGTCTCTAACCATCTAAACAACAACAAGTGAGTATCAGTATGTTCGGAGACCGACAGAGAAATCCTCCCCCCTATCCTAACCATCAAACAACAACAAGTGAGACGTATGTTTTAAGACCGTCAGAGAAATCCTTCCCACATAGTCTCAACCCATCAAACAACACAGTGATATCAGTTATGTTTTCAGGAGCCGACAGAGAAACCTCCCCACATAGTCTCTACCATCTAAACAACACAGTAGTATCAGTTTGTTCGAACCGCAGAAACCCTACCCCAATATCCTAACCATCTAAACAACAACAGTGAATCATTAGTTTAGAGACGCAAAAATCCATCCCCACAAGTCTCTAACCACTAAACAACACAAGTGATATATTATGTTCAGAGACCGAGAGAAACCCTATCCCCACATAGTTCCTCTTTCAGGAGACCGTCAGAGAAATCCCTATCTCCCACATAGTCTCTAACCCATCTAAACAACAACAAGTGAGTATCAGTTATGTTTTCAGGAGACCGTCAGAGAAATCCCTATCTCCCACATAGTCTCTAACCCATCTAAACAACAACAATGAGTATCAGTTATGTTTTCAGGAGACCGTACAGAGAAATCCCTATCCCCCACATAGTCTCTAACCCATCTAAACAACAACAAGTGAGTATCAGTTATGTTTTCAGGAGACCGTCAGAGAAATCCCTATCTCCCACATAGTCTCTAACCCATCTAAACAACAACAAGTGAGTATCAGTTATGTTTTCAGGAGACCGCAGAGAAATCCCTATCTCCCACATAGTCTCTAACCCATCTAAACAACAACAAGTGAGTATCAGTTATGTTTTCAGGAGACCGTCAGAGAAATCCCTCCCCCCACATAGTCTCTAACCCATCTAAACAACAACAAGTGAGTATCAGTTATGTTTTCAGGAGACCGACAGAGAAATCCCTATCTCCCACATAGTCTCTAACCCATCTAAACAACAACAAGTGAGTATCAGTTATGTTTTCAGGAGACCGCAGAGAAATCCCTATCTCCCACATAGTCTCTAACCCATCTAAACAACAACAAGTGAGTATCAGTTATGTTTTCAGGAGACCGTCAGAGAAATCCCTATCCCCCACATAGTCTCTAACCCATCTAAACAACAACAAGTGAGTATCAGTTATGTTTTCAGGAGACCGACAGAGAAATCCTATCCCCCCACATAGTCTCTAACCCATCTAAACAACAACAAGTGAGTATCAGTTATGTTTTCAGGAGACCGACAGAGAAATCCCTATCTCCCACATAGTCTTAACCCATCTAAACAACAACAAGTGAGTATCAGTTATGTTTTCAGGAGACCGTCAGAGAAATCCCTATCCCCCACATAGTCTCTAACCCATCTAAACAACAACAAGTGAGTATCAGTTATGTTTTCAGGAGACCGTCAGAGAAAATCCCTATCTCCCACATAGTCTCTAACCCATCTAAACAACAACAAGTGAGTATCAGTTATGTTTTCAGGAGACCGACAGAGAAATCCCTATCCCCCACATAGTCTCTAACACATCTAAACAACAACAAGTGAGTATCAGTTATGTTTTCAGGAGACCGACAGAGAAATCCCTACCCCCACATAGTCTCTAACCCATCTAAACAACAACAAGTGAGTATCAGTTATGTTTTCAGGAGACCGTCAGAGAAATCCCTATCCCCCACATAGTCTCTAACCATCTAAACAACAACAAGTGAGTATCAGTTATGTTTTCAGGAGACCGCAGAGAAATCCCTATCTCCCACATAGTCTCTAACCCATCTAAACAACAACAAGTGAGTATCAGTTATGTTTTAGGAGACCGTCAGAGAAATCCCTATCCCCCACATAGTCTCTAACCCATCTAAACAACAACAAGTGAGTATCAGTTATGTTTTCAGGAGACCGACAGAGAAATCCCTATCCCCACATAGTCTCTAACCCATCTAAACAACAACAAGTGAGTATCAGTTATGTTTTCAGGAGACCGTCAGAGAAATCCCTATCTCCCACATAGTCTCTAACCATCTAAACAACAACAAGTGAGTATCAGTTATGTTTTCAGGAGACCGTCAGAGAAATCCCTATCCCCCACATAGTCTCTAACCCATCTAAACAACAACAAGTGAGTATCAGTTATGTTTTCAGGAGACCGACAGAGAAATCCCTATCTCCCACATAGTCTCTAACACATCTAAACAACAACAAGTGAGTATCAGTTATGTTTTCAGGAGACCGACAGAGAAATCCCTATCTCCCACATAGTCTCTAACCCATCTAAACAACAACAAGTGAGTATCAGTTATGTTTTCAGGAGACCGTCAGAGAAATCCCTTCCCCCCACATAGTCTCTAACCCATCTAAACAACAACAAGTGAGTATCAGTTATGTTTTCAGGAGACCGTCAGAGAAATCCCTTCCCCCACATAGTCTCTAACCCATCTAAACAACAACAAGTGAGTATCAGTTATGTTTTCAGGAGACCGACAGAGAAATCCCTATCTCCCACATAGTCTCTAACCCATCTAAACAACAACAAGTGAGTATCAGTTATGTTTTCAGGAGACCGTCAGAGAAATACCTATCTCCCACATAGTCTCTAACCCATCTAAACAACAACAAGTGAGTATCAGATATGTTTTCAGGAGACCGACAGAGAAATCCCTATCCCCACATAGTCTCTAACCCATCTAAACAACAACAAGTGAGTATCAGTTATGTTTTCAGGAGACCGACAGAGAAATCCCTATCCCCCACATAGTCTCTAACCCATCTAAACAACAACAAGTGAGTATCAGTTATGTTTTCAGGAGACCGTCAGAGAAATCCCTTCCCCCCACATAGTCTCTAACCCATCTAAACAACAACAAGTGAGTATCAGTTATGTTTTCAGGAGACCGACAGAGAAATCCCTATCTCCCACATAGTCTCTAACACATCTAAACAACAACAAGTGAGTATCAGTTATGTTTTCAGGAGACCGTCAGAGAAATCCCTATCTCCCACATAGTCTCTAACACATCTAAACAACAACAAGTGAGTATCAGTTATGTTTTCAGGAGACCGACAGAGAAATCCCTATCCCCCACATAGTCTCTAACACATCTAAACAACAACAAGTGAGTATCAGTTATGTTTTCAGGAGACCGACAGAGAAATCCCTATCCCCACATAGTCTCTAACCCATCTAAACAACAACAAGTGAGTATCAGTTATGTTTTCAGGAGACCGTCAGAGAAATCCCTATCTCCCACATAGTCTCTAACCCATCTAAACAACAACAAGTGAGTATCAGTTATGTTTTCAGGAGACCGTCAGAGAAATTCCTATCCCCCACATAGTCTCTAACCCATCTAAACAACAACAAGTGAGTATCAGTTATGTTTTCAGGAGACCGTCAGAGAAATCCCTACCCCCACATAGTCTCTAACATATCTAAACAACAACAAGTGAGTATCAGTTATGTTTTCAGGAGACCGACAGAGAAATCCCTATCTCCCACATAGTCTCTAACCCATCTAAACAACAACAAGTGAGTATCAGTTATGTTTTCAGGAGACCGACAGAGAAATACCTATCCCCCACATAGTCTCTAACCCATCTAAACAACAACAAGTGAGTATCAGTTATGTTTTCAGGAGACCGTCAGAGAAATCCCTTCCCCCCACATAGTCTCTAACCCATCTAAACAACAACAAGTGAGTATCAGTTATGTTTTCAGGAGACCGTCAGAGAAATACCTATCTCCCACATAGTCTCTAACACATCTAAACAACAACAAGTGAGTATCAGTTATGTTTTCAGGAGACCGTCAGAGAAATCCCTATCCCCCACATAGTCTCTAACCCATCTAAACAACAACAAGTGAGTATCAGTTATGTTTTCAGGAGACCGACAGAGAAATCCCTTCCCCCCACATAGTCTCTAACCCATCTAAACAACAACAAGTGAGTATCAGTTATGTTTTCAGGAGACCGACAGAGAAATCCCTATCCCCCACATAGTCTCTAACCCATCTAAACAACAACAAGTGAGTATCAGTTATGTTTTCAGGAGACCGTCAGAGAAATACCTATCTCCCACATAGTCTCTAACACATCTAAACAACAACAAGTGAGTATCAGTTATGTTTTCAGGAGACCGACAGAGAAATCCCTACCCCCACATAGTCTCTAACCCATCTAAACAACAACAAGTGAGTATCAGTTATGTTTTCAGGAGACCGACAGAGAAATCCCTATCTCCCACATAGTCTCTAACACATCTAAACAACAACAAGTGAGTATCAGTTATGTTTTCAGGAGACCGTCAGAGAAATCCCTTCCCCCCACATAGTCTCTAACCCATCTAAACAACAACAAGTGAGTATCAGTTATGTTTTCAGGAGACCGTCAGAGAAATCCCTTCCCCCACATAGTCTCTAACCCATCTAAACAACAACAAGTGAGTATCAGTTATGTTTTCAGGAGACCGACAGAGAAATCCCTATCCCCCACATAGTCTCTAACCCATCTAAACAACAACAAGTGAGTATCAGTTATGTTTTCAGGAGACCGTCAGAGAAATCCCTATCTCCCACATAGTCTCTAACACATCTAAACAACAACAAGTGAGTATCAGTTATGTTTTCAGGAGACCGACAGAGAAATCCCTTCCCCCCACATAGTCTCTAACCCATCTAAACAACAACAAGTGAGTATCAGTTATGTTTTCAGGAGACCGACAGAGAAATCCCTATCTCCCACATAGTCTCTAACCCATCTAAACAACAACAAGTGAGTATCAGTTATGTTTTCAGGAGACCGACAGAGAAATCCCTATCTCCCACATAGTCTTTAACCCATCTAAACAACAACAAGTGAGTATCAGTTATGTTTTCAGGAGACCGACAGTGAAATCCCTATCTCCCACATAGTCTCTAACCCATCTAAACAACAACAAGTGAGTATCAGTTATGTTTTCAGGAGACCGACAGTGAAATCCCTATCTCCCACATAGTCTCTAACCCATCTAAACAACAACAAGTGAGTATCAGTTATGTTTTCAGGAGACCGACAGAGAAATCCCTATCTCCCACATAGTCTCTAACCCATCTAAACAACAACAAGTGAGTATCAGTTATGTTTTCAGGAGACCGACAGAGAAATCCCTATCTCCCACATAGTCTCTAACCCATCTAAACAACAACAAGTGAGTATCAGTTATGTTTTCAGGAGACCGACAGAGAAATCCCTATCTCCCACATAGTCTCTAACCCATCTAAACAACAACAAGTGAGTATCAGTTATGTTTTCAGGAGACCGACAGTGAAATCCCTATCTCCCACATAGTCTCTAACCCATCTAAAACAACAACAAGTGAGTATCAGTTATGTTTTCAGGAGACCGACAGAGAAATCCCTATCTCCCACATAGTCTCTAACCCATCTAAACAACAACAAGTGAGTATCAGTTATGTTTTCAGGAGACCGACAGAGAAATCCCTACCCCCACATAGTCTCTAACACATCTAAACAACAACAAGTGAGTATCAGTTATGTTTTCAGGAGACCGACAGAGAAATCCCTTCCCCCCACATAGTCTCTAACCCATCTAAACAACAACAAGTGAGTATCAGTTATGTTTTCAGGAGACCGACAGAGAAATCCCTATCCCCACATAGTCTTTAGTACAGTGGTTTATCATTCATCAAAGTACAATGTTGGCCAGTCTTTATTAGTATAGCTGATTAATAAATGGCTGATATTTGATCAATTAAAAGCAGGCATAGTTCCAGGATTTAATATTAGGATGCAGTTCTTCTGAGAATTAGGAATTAGAGGTCCTTATTTTGTTACACAATTTGATATAATTTTATCTTTATTACATATTTTGATAACTTTTTTAAAGGATACCTCTTGTCTGCATCCATGCCTGAAAAAGATGATTAAATTAGATCGATACCCTTATACATAAATCTTTGAAATAGTAAAGGTAGTTGTATGTCTGTTTGGCCTATGGGTATATCCTTGCTTATGATAATTAGGAAATCCTGTAAATGTTGGGAACTCTATTAAAAACTATTTAGCTTTTGACTGAATTACCTCTCTTATGCTGATAATTAGTCTGAATGTCCTTAAAATTTGGCCATCTATAAAAAAAAAAACATTATCAATCAAATGTGGAAATCAATGCCATATTTTTTGCTAATTATTGATTATTCAGCCATGATTTATCTATTCTATGGTCAACGTTGTCCTTCTTATAAAATCTATTGATTTATCGACCTGTACATTAAAGAAAAAAAAGGGGGAGATTTAAAACAACTATTTCTTTGATTAAATCAAAAGAAAAATCTAAATTATGTTGCAGAGGCTTCATCCATTCTTGCATTGTTTCAAAGCATGCTTTTATATATCATACCGGTACATGTCATTTAAAAAAAATTAGATTTGAATTTTCTAACTAGTAAAAACATTATGGCCGATCCAGAGGACCCTAGGGGGCCCAGGCCCCCCTTTTGTCTGAAAAATTTGGTTGATAATATTGGGAATCACTGGAGTGCCCCCCCCCCCCCCCCCCCCTTATGAAAACTTCTGGTCCGCCACTGACAAGAATGATAAACCACTGTATTTATGTTGAGACATTATAATCACATATAGCATAGATACTTATATTATTTATTTTATTTTGGATTTTGTTTTTTTCAGTTCCATTTCTTCAGGGCCTACTTAGATGCTAAGAATGAGGCTTGTACAGATGAAGTATTAGAGACCTTGTATAGAGAGGCTAATACATGTGCCTTAGCTTCACATTTAATGTGGTTAGTCTGGTCAATCGTCCAGAGAGACAAGTCAGATATTCAGTTTGGATATTTGGTGAGTTTAATGTTAATCGTGCAAATTGCTTATTGTGTTTGGCATTGGACCAACAGTCACTGATAGTCCAAGAGTCTGGAACTGGTCATATTTGCCAGACAAGTCCTAATCTGTAAGCCCAATTACCAAATGGCATCAAGGATTGAGTTCATGAATAATAATGATTATAATAGTACAGAAATAATTTTAGTTATTTCATTAAGGATCAGGCGTTATAATTGTCCTTTTTGTTTATTTTTTTTGTTTGCCATTCTTTTTCTGGTATACAAATGAAAATGTCCATTTGTATTGAATGATAAACCTAATCTTTTCAATGAAGACTACCAAAATGTGTTGAAAATAATATCTGATCCTTGTTTTAGTCATACCATTTATTGGTATGAATGCCAATGAGACAACTCCTCATGAGAGACCACCATTTATTGGTATGACTGTCAATGAGACAACTCCTCATGAGAGACCAAACAAAGTTAGCAACTATAGGTCATGATAAAGCCTTCCACAATGAAGAAAACCCCTGTGGCACAGACACCAGAATGACAAATGTAAAATTATTTAAATGAGAAAACTAACGTCTGTTATTATTATAAGCACCTATTTTTCATCTGTTATATATCTTCATATACATTTTGCTTTAGGCAGCATATATTTCTGTAAAACATTTGTTATTCATTGAACATTTAAATTTGTTGTTTCCCTGTACCCATAAAATCCACCAAAATTGGTAGCCAGCAATAATAATGAACCCACAATATGACATATAAGTAAACTTGATAACTTAAATTAACATGCAGACATCATTCTTTTCCAGGAGTATGCTGTTTGTCGATTAGAGGCCTACTTCAGATTAAAAAAGGAATTGTTTCCAGATGAGAAAGATAAAGTGTAATGTTCTATACAGGTGACACAGTTGTGATAATCCACATAGAATTCCTGTCTATAACAGTCCCATCAGACTGGAGAGTGGTGTAAGGGAGATAACCTGTGAAAAAAAACAGACAATTTTGATTTGCTCAAGGTGCTATAGTCGTTGTCATGCCTTTTCTCTTAATTGCTGTGATGGTACTGAAATTCATAACGTAATACTATTATGATTTGTATAATTAGAAATCCATTACAGTAATAAGTTACAGGCTATTATGAAAGTGAAGAACTATGTGTTCAGTTGTATGTTATTTTAAATTCAGTCATTTAAGTTTGATAAGTTTGTTAATTTAAAATACTAACTATGTTGAGTTTTTATTTTCTCATTCTGTATTCAATATTTTGAAAGTATAAATATTACTATATTTCTAAATATATACTGTAGGTTCTCAATATTCAGAAAATATTTATTTGGTGTTTTTTTTCTTTTTCTGTCAGTAAGGAAGACTGATGCATCTTTAAGGCAGCTATACTGAATATGTTACTTATATTAATGTATGTCAGTATTATATAGTTCAATAAAAACATGATAATGCTCCTGCTCCTGATTGTTTCCAGGCATTAATAGATAGAAAAATAAAGTGCAAAAGAAATTACCCATTTCCATCTATTGATTTTGAAGATAAAACAGTCTCATGGTTGCAATACTAATTTGTAACAAATTAAGTTTTTTGGCCTTAAATTAGCAAAGAGTTTGAATGATTATTAACTTCCTACCAATTGAAATATAAGAATATTTAAAAAAAAGAAAAAAAAAAGAAAAAGAAAACCCTCATATTAGCAGCTTATGTCTGTTTGATTATAAGTATTTTGTTATTTTATATAATGTACATTGTATTATTTAAACAGAGTATTTATCATTGGTTAAAGGGTATATATTGTATTTGGATTGCTTGTTATTACTTGTGATCATCAAAAGTCCCAAGTAAGAATTGTAGAGAATTAGTAAAATGGAGTTTATATTGTTTGCAATTTGATTAAAATACAGAAGTCAATTTTACAAAAAACTTCTGACTAAGAATAAAGATTGATCTTAAGTCATGAACTATTCAGTATACTAGTGATCATTCTTAGTGGTAAGTTTCTTTGTGAAACCCACATCAGATCATGTGTCAACATTATGGTTAGAAGGATCTGAGTGACCGTAAACTTTTTTTGTTCCAGTAATTATAACATCAGCCAATGAAACTTCTGCTTTCATATATTTGATGGTATGTATAATAATTATGACAAACCTTGGGAACCCAAAAGGTCTTTTAAAACAGAAAGTAGAACTGGTGGTATTTAGATCCTTGTAAGCTGACCATGGACACATGACCTGTATTTCAATCAGATTGTATTGTTTGAAAAATAGAAGAAAATTGTACATATGTGTACTATAACTTTTTTAATTTGTTACACCAAATCAAATTTAATTGTACATGTAACTAGTCGTAATTAATTTGCTGATATTTTATTCATATCATAAACTTTTGATACATTTGAATTTGCTTTAATGTCATTTTGTTAAATATTAAAAAGTCCCTTCATTTTCTAACATTTTAATCATTTGCAGATTATTAAAATGTTGATACATGTTTCAAAATTGACTGCTTTAATATCATTTTTTTTAATTGCTACAAAGTCCCAGATATATGTTCAGCTTTAATTAATTAATTGTATTATCTGTTGTGTAGCATTTGTTTTATTGAGCTTATTTTTACACTGCCAGAATCATGTATAATAATTGACCAAAGACATTACACTGGAATAACATTCTCATTTATCTATATTGAATTTATGGAAAGTTTTTGCATTATTCTTTGAGAAAAAGATATGTTTATTGGGTTAAGAGTATGTATATGTGCAAGTTTAAGAAATCAGGAAATAGTTTCAGTGACCCTCGTAACATTGTTCCTGCATTACTACTCCAAAAAGATCTTTACGAGATGTTTTTTTTAAATATGAATTTAACAGCAGGGTATCAAGTGTACTGCATTATGTTCCTAAGTTTATTTTAAGCTTACATAGTGATATTGTGTGTGTATATATATTTTTAAGTTAATCATGTGTAAACAATTGTTGTAGATTTTAATTTAATATCTATTTTTATGTTTTATTTCATTTTGTGTTATTTTTTTTTTTTAGCTTTATACACATTGATATGCCCAACACAATAGTTTAAGGAATAGAAACTGAATGGTGGGAAAGGGGAGTATAGGTATAAAATTATCCATAATTTTTTTTTTTAATACCTTAGATCTTATGCATAATTTAGCCTGATCTGACGTAGGGGAATGTTTATTTTCGGAAGGAAACAGAAGTTGAAATCTTTAATTTTACTTATCCCTCCTGTTTGAAAAAAAGTGCCTCAATGGAGAAAAATATTTTGTATATTATGTAGAATACATACATAATTATATCATTCAAAGTCCAAATGAATTTACAGATTTTGTGTTTCTCAACCTTTTGATAGGGACCAACTCACATCTTATATATACATTTTGTTTTTATTTTCCACAAACAAGTGTAAGGTAAAAGTGGGGTTTTTTTTGCCCAGGCTTTTGTCATGACTTTATAAAACATTAATGCTAAAATGGGTAAATAAATATATAAGAATAAATGAATTTGATGCTCTAGTTTATATATCTTATATGCATAATATTCCCTCATAGTGATTATAAATACATCATGTATAACGTCATTTCAAAAAGGTAAAGGGGGGTTCATTCTGATTTTCCATAAAAATTAATACCAATTACCAATTATTTTATGGGCTAATCCTGAATTTATCACACAAATTATACAGCTCGATCTTGAGTTCCTTAAAAAGTCTTTTAGCCCCTCCAATCAGATGAGATAGTTTGTTGACCTACCTTGAACATCCATGTTTATGTCCATTTGTTGGATGTATATGATAATTAATGAATGATTAATGAGTTCAGAAATTCATAAGTGGAAAAGTCCTTTGCCGTTTTTGTCGAGCCTGCAACTTTTGTTGCAGAAAGCTCGACATAAGGATAGTGATCCGGCGGCGGCGTTAGCTAACTTCTTTAGATGGTAGAAGACCTGGACGCTTCATACTTTGTATATAGATGCCTCATGTTACGAACTTTCCGTCAGTCACATGTCCAATGTCCTTGACCTCATTTTCATGGTTCAGTGACTACTTGAAAAAAAAGTTAAGATTTTTTGTAATGTTAAATTCTCTCTTATTATAAGTAATTGGATAACTATATTTGGTATCTGCGTACCTTGCAAGGTCCTCATTTCATGGATCAGTGAACAAGGTTAAGTTCTAGATATATATATATCTCAGATACTATAAGCGATAGGTCTAGTATATTCGGTGTATGGAAGGACTGTAAGGTGTACATGTCCAACTAGCAGGTGTCATCTGACCTTGACCTCATTTTCATGGTTCAGTGGTCAAAGTTAAGTTTTTGAGTTTTGGTCTATATTTCTAATACTTTATGCATTAGGTCAACTATATTTGATGTATGGAAATATTTTATGATCTATATGTCTGTTACGCAGGTTTTATTTGACCTTGACCTCATTTTCACGGTCCATTGCTAAGTGTTAAGTGTTTGTGTTTTGGTCTGTTTTTCTTAATTTATAAGCAATAAGTCAACTATATATGTTGTATGGAAGAATTGTTAGCTGTACATGACTGCCTGGCATGGTTCATCTGACCTTGACCTGATTTTCATGGTTCATTGATCAAATGTTTTGTTTTCTTGGTTAATGTTAAGTTTATGTGACAGTTGTAATAAATCTTTATATTTAGGTCCATCAACATAATATCAATGATTAGTAAAGAAGGCTAGACATTTCAGAGTGTGCACTCTTGTTATCATAAACCTTTATTGAATACTAGTCGAAGGAATAATATTTGCGTTCCTGTAAATTATATTGCTTCTTTTGTGATCATTATTTTCATTATTTTGTTAGCAATCATTGATGATTTATTTTGGTGTGTTGTCATATTGAGTATTCAAGTTTATCCATTTGTATGAAGTAACACATGATCTAGGGTGTCATGAATTTATTTGTATAACTTTTTGCGATTGATATTTTTTTGTTATTTGTTTTACATGATTTTAATATATTGTTTTCAAGTCCTTTGTTTAATATTATATTTTGTATTGCATCATTAAATTGGTATGTATCATTATATGCAGAAAAATAATTGATGATTTATGTACATTCTTATTGTTAATGTTAATATTTATTAAAATATGGAAAAGAAACAATATTGTCCTTGATTCTTATATATAATAAGTATTCAGATGAAGAGAAAAGTTAAAAAAAAAATAAAAGAATAAGAATAAATAAAAAAAAAAAAAAAGAATAAGAATAAATAAAATAAATATAAGAAACGTTTCCAATATACATAAATAAAGAAAAAATGTTATTTAATTTAAAAAAAAATATTAAAAAGAAAATGTTTTTTTTATAAATTCCGAAAACCGTCTATAGTTGTGTATAATAAAACAACACACCAAAAAAACTCACCGCGATATAGCCTTTTTGTGCTAATGCGGCGTAAAGCAACCAACAATCAATCAATCAAGTGTATAATAAAATGTAAAAACACAAAAATACTGAACTCCGAGGAAAATTCAAAAAGGAAAGTCAAAAATCAAATAGCAAATTCAAAAGTTCAAACACATCAAACGAATGGATAACAACTGTCATATTCCTGACTTGGTACAGGCATTTTCTTATGTAGAAAATGGTGGATTGAACCTGATTGTATAGCTAGCTAAACCTCTCACTTGTATGACAGGCGCATCAAATTCCATTACATTGTCAATGATGCGTGAACGAAACAAACAGACACAATAGGTAAAAATGTCAAAAATAGGGGTACAGCAGTCAACATTGTGTTATCATCTTAATCACTATAAAAACAACAAATGTAACGAAGAAACACAAAAAGGCATACATCAAATTAACATCCTCATTTTGATTATATTATACGATTTTATTTATCTATGTAAAGTCCACCCATAAAGGATGGAAGGTTTTCAGTATTGGTGTAAAATTGCGCGTTTGAAATTCACACAGGTAGACATAAAATAATTTTGTCGTTCAAAGTATGACGGCATACATAAATACAGAGTCAAGTAGATATAACAAAAAAATATACTTAGAAGTAAAAGTAATAATAATAAATAAAATAATTGTGTGGTTCAAAGTATGAAGGGATACATAAGTACAGAGTCACGTCAAATATATATCACAAAAAAAAGACTTAACAGAAAAAGTAGTATTAAAAAATAAAATAGTTTTGTCATTCAAAGTATGACAAGATACATAAGTAAAAGTAATATAAATAAATAAAATAATTTTGTCGTTCAAAGTATGATGGTATACATCATATAATCCGCACCCCTTGTACAAACTACATTACTAAGGTAAAAAAAAGTGCAGACTATACACGACAAACTACGGTATATACCAAGAGATCAATAATATTTCTATGAGTAACGCATGAGGAAAGACACAACCATACTTAATTATTTGGTTGCAAAATAACTTCTATATATGCATGCTGTATCTCAGCATACTTAGAATACATACATCCTTGTAACATACAATAATTAAAAATGAAACTACGGTTTTTATACAACCGCAGAAAAAAATGTATGGGCATATATTGGTATCAAGTAAGCATCTTGGTCATCTTCGTCTTCATCGTCATCGTCCAAAGACAGTTGGTTTCCAGACAATAATTTTAGTATAAGTAAATAGATATCCATGAAATTTTACACACGGTTAATAACCTCTAAAGGAAGGTTGAAATTGATTTTGGGGGTTATGGTCCCAACAGTTAGGACCAAATCAGCATTTTAGTACATGTAGTTTCCAGACAATATCGAGTATTTAAGTTTATAAATCCCTCTGAAATTATACCACAAGTTTCCATACCACAAAGGGACAGTTAGGATTGACTTTGGTGGGGTATGGCTCAAACCATTTAGGAATGGGGGGGGGGGGGGGGGGGGGGGCGGTGATGGACAATAAAGACAATTTTAAAGCAGTATAAGAGAGGTAATCCAGTCATATTCAAAGAACAATGTATTTAAATGGGTAATAATGGTTGCAAACTCCATTAGAAATTTAAAATGAGATTATGACCATATCTTGAGGGAAAGAATGTTTTGGGGTGGCAACAGCAGTGAATTGCATAAAAGCAAAATCAAAATGAAATGAAAATAAATTTAAATCATATAACTAATTCTTAGTTCTTTCACTACAGTTATTCTGTGTCTGTATCATAAACCTATTATGTGTCAAATATTTTAATTACAATCCAAATTCAGAACTGTTTCAAGTGCTTATATTGTGTCCATTTTTGCCCCAACTGTTCAGGGTTGGCCCTCAGCAGTCGTATCCAACTCCGCTCAGCGAAGCAATTTTTTGTGATTCTTAAGCTATTTCAAGGGAGCTATTTTTGTAAATGCATTTGTTATAATTTTTTTTTGTATCTGGCCTTTTTCTGCTGTGTTATATGTCAACAAGCAAAACTAAATCACAAAAATACAGAACCCCGATCAAACACATCAAACGAATAACTGACATATTTCCTATGAAGAAAATGGTGGTTGAAACCTGGTTTTATAGCTAACTTAACTTCCCACTCGTATGACAATCGCATACAATTCCAATATATTGACAATGATGTATGGGCAAACCAGCATGTATAAAATAAATAGACAAAGTTATGTTTGAATTAATGAATTTGGATAATTACTTATCAACAATGCTTATTACCACAAAACCTATTAACAACACGTTATTTGTTCCCACTTCTGCACGGACACTTGACTCTACAAAATTAGATAAAGGTGCTGGAGAGAACATTCGTTTTGTACAGAAGGATTATAACCCATCATATGAAACCCTTCTTGCCTGTTGTCATAGTTTACAACTCTGCAGGTAAAAATATTCAGGTCAAAAGCACTTGGGACTTATACAATCCTTGACGCTAAGTTCAAGTGGGTTTGAGTGACCAAAGAACTAAAAATATAACTCTATGTAACATCCTAAACATTTATGATCTAGCATTTGAAAATATCTTGTTCAGAGCGGAAAAAAGAAGCCCCTGATAACATATGTGTATGCGTATATACGATAAGAGATCATTCTGACATGCAGCCATGCCACTCTGAAATAGCTTGTCAAACCATTTTATGACTGAACATAGTTGTTTTACTCAGTCCTGAAATGATGGTACAAACTGCCGTTGCACAGCTGGCATGCACACAGAAATGCACACATATATAGATATATTATATATAAGTACGTCTGAGTCAGTGACAACTCTACAACAGATTTATCCATCGCAAAAACATCAACCCAACGATGTAAGATCTGTAAATTTGCTTTCGCAAATTGTTTGTTCTTCCTTCGCCGGGATTCGAACCCATGCAACTGAGATACATGTTCAATATAAACATGATAAAGGAAAGCAACATTGGAAAACAAAATTATGCTCGTATCAGTTTAAAGTGCCAGCATATCCTCTTTTTAATCAAAATTTTGAATCGTAAACTAATTTCAGTAGTTTTGATATCTCAGACTGACTCATGGATATAATAAAATTATTTGTCTGCATCAACCAAAACCATGAAAACTGACCATATTTGATCGCATCAACCAAAACTGACCATATGTGACAGCATCAACCAAAACTGACCATATTTACACTTTATAATGTAAATCTTAATATATATATACATATATATAACTCGTCTAAACATCAACCCAACAATGTTAGATCTGTAAATTTGCTTTCGCAAATTTTTGGTTCTTCCCTCGCCGGGATTCGAACCCATGCTACTGTGATATCGTGACACATATATATATCAGACTCATATAATTTTTCCTGTTTGTGTAGTATTGTCAATTTTGATGATCCAATACCTATTAAGTTTACTGGTTGGTAGATTCGTATAGACTCTATATATATATTAGGGTTGTCAAATCGGTAAAGATTTGATACTCGAGTACTCATTTGATTTATCGAGCGATACTCGAGTACTCGCTCGGTAGAACAATTACAAAATGGAAACACAAAATTCTACCCATTGTATGTATGGTTGGGCGTTGTCTTGAACCTCAATGATGACCTACAGTGGAGATCACTTCTAACCTCTCATTAAATCTGTCAGGAGAACTGTTCTAGAACAGTACGTAGAACTGTCAGTCTGACACCTTTTAGTCAGTTCTAGGTTAGAACTGTTCTAGCTAGAACTGATTTGGTCAGTTCTACCTAGAACTGATTTGGACAGTTCTACCTAGAACTGATCCTGACAGTTCTACCCTAGAACTGATCCTGACAGTTCTAGCTAGAACTGACCAGATATTTGGTCAGTTCTACTTCTAGAACAGTTCTATGGTTAGAATTGATTTCTAATTCTACGGCTAGAATTGATTTTTATAAATTCTACGGCCAGAATTGATTTATAAATTCTACGGCTAAAATTGATTTATAAATTCTACGGCTAAAATTGATTTATAAATCTCTACGGCTTAAATTGATTTTTATAAATTTTACGGCCAGAATTGATTTATAAATTCTACGGCTAAAATTGATTTATAAATTCTACGGCTAGAGTTGGTTTGTAAGTTTTAAGAACACTTTGCCATACATGTACAAATGATGTACTATACAGGGTTGGGTAAAAAAGCGATTTAAATTATATAGAGTTTTGCTATTTTGCCGGTTTTATTTCAGATTTATAATCGGCAAGACTTAGGCAGCAACCATTTGATTTTCGGGGGGGGGGGGGGGGGGGGGGGGGGGGGGGTGGGGGGGGGGGGGGGGGGGGGGGGGGGGGGGGGGGGGGGGGGGGGGGGGGGGGGGGGGGGGGGGGGGGGGGGGGGGGGGGCTATGTTTTATTTTGGAAAAAAAAGTTTGTTTCCAGTTTTTGGTGAAAAAAAAAATTTGTTTTGGACCCTGAGAAAAAAAAAATTGTTTGTTTCATCCTCAGCTGCCACTATATGTAAAGCTAAAATTGAAAGAAAAAAATTGTTTTCGGTTTGTCGCTAAAAAAATAGATTGTTCTTCGCCGAAGTCGAAAAAAAAGTTTGTACAGAAAAAAAACCCATAGCACCCCCCCCCCCCCCCCCCCCCCCCCCCCCCCCCCGAAAATCAAATGGTTGCTGCCTTAGAGAACATGGTTAACCTGTTAACCCCGCCATATTCTGCATGTATGTGCCTGTTCCAAGTCAGGAGCATGTAATTCAGTGATTTTCTTTTGTTGTTGTGTTACATAAATTTTTGTTTTTTCTCTCAATTTTTGTACATAAATTAGGCCGTTAGTATTAGGGGGGGGGGCATTATTATTTGAATTGTTTTACATTTGTTATTCCGGGAGTCAGGATGGCTCATTATCACATAACAAAATTATCGGACCTCAATAACCAATATAATATCTGTTTACGAGTAGTTTTCATACCTCGGACGACCTGTTATAACAAAAATCTTTTGACCGCATCAATCTAAACTGCCTTTATTTGCTTTTTCTTTCTGCAAATCTATATAGCTGCACAGTACTTCAGTTTTAATTTTAGGTCTAGAGGGACTGTAATATACATGTAACAGCAATTTTGGAGAAAAAAATGTAATTGTTCACATCAATTTATAGTGCCAGCATGCAGGGGCAGCTAGATCCAGGATGGGGGTCCAACTATATGCTCCCATTCATATGCATCGATGTTAAAAAAAAAAGTGGGGTTCCAACCCCTGGACCCCCTCCCCTTGATCCTCCAATGAGCATGTCCTTGTTTTATTCAAAATATTGAATCATAAACAAATATCAGTAGTTTTTATACTTCAGACTGAGTCGTGTAATAAAATCTTTTGACTGCATCAACCAAAACTTACCATATTTGCTTTTTATTATGTAAATCTATATAGCTGCACAGAAATTCAGTTATAATTTTAGTTCGAGAGGGACTGTAGTATATAAATAACTGCAATATTGGAAATCAATGACCACAAAATTTTTTTCTCGCATTAATTGAGGGTGCCAGCATTTCCTATTTTTATTCAAAATATCGCATCAGAAACAAATATCAGTAGTTTTCATACCTCAGCATTTTCAGACTGACTCATGTTACAAAATTTTTTGTCTGTATCAATCAAAACTGACCATATTTGACAGCATCAACCAAAACTGACCATATTTGACCACATCAACCAAAACTGACCATATTTGCTCTTTTTTATACAACTCTTATAGTCTCATAGTAAATCTGTAATATTTTTATGTAAGGATGGAGTGTATAATCATTATAATACAAATGATCTATATTATAGGGTTATTGCATGAATATTGGGGAATATTGTTCCGAGTAGAATTAAATTGCGGACAAAAAGCACCGTATCACGCGTGCTTATATTTTTATATCAGGATGGATTGTTCAATATAAACATGATAAAGGAAAGCAACATTGGAAAACAAAATTATGCTCGTATCAGTTTAAAGTGCCAGCATATCCTCTTTTTAATCAAAATTTTGAATCGTTAACTAATTTCAGTAGTTTTGATATCTCAGACTGACTCATGGATATAATAAAATTATTTGTCTGCATCAACCAAAACCATGAAAACTGACCATATTTGATCGCATCAACCAAAACTGACCATATGTGACAGCATCAACCAAAACTGACCATATTTACACTTTATAATGTAAATCTTAATATATATATACATATATACAACTCGTCTAAACATCAACCCAACAATGTTAGATCTGTAAATTTGCTTTCGCAAATTTTTGGTTCTTCCCTCGCCGGGATTCGAACCCATGCTACTGTGATATCGTGACACCAAATCGCCTGCACTGCAGCCGTCCCGCTAGACCACACGACCACATGAGCCCAGGTATATTTTATATATATATATATATATTTTTTAGTAATCTATATATATATATATATATATATAGCCGCATAGTAAATCACTTATACATGTAGTTACATATCACGATGGATTGTATAATTCAAATGACAGCAATATTGTAACACATTGGCTAAAAAAAAAATTTCACATCAATTTACCAGCAATTTTCTGCAAGTCCTCTTTTTATTCAAAATATTGAATTGTAAACAAATTTCAGTAGTTTCGATATACATGTATCAGACTGAGTCGTTTTAACAAAATTATTTGACCATATCAACCAAAACTGAACTTATTTACACTTATCATGTAAATATATATTGCCTCATTGTAAACCAATAATATTTCTATGTCAGGACGGATCGTATGATAAAAATGAAACCAACTTTGGAACACAATACACCTATATTGCTAATCCTGGCTGACCCGGCCTCTTGAACTTTTGAAGCATACAACAATCACTTATCCATTGTGGCGTCAGATATTTTGTTTTATGATGTCAAATTTTTACGGGAACCTGTGCGATATCCAGTAATGGCAGACAAATAGCGGTAAGGTGTATTTATACCACATCTAAAAATTTAGCGCACCCTTATTTTCTCTCTGTATCCATAATAATGAACCGTCACTAAAGTGACTTTTTAAGTCAGTTAGTTTGTGATGGGTTTTTTTTTAAACAAAACTATTTTACGGCATCATCCAACACTCACATGACTGATTCATATACTTTATTTTAAAATAAAAAGTACATGTATGGGAAGTTCTCTTCTTGGATTAGTATACTGTTAATATAATTTGAAGACAAATGGAAGAAGGCAAAGAAAAATGCATGATTTTGTTTGTAGCCGAACGTCCAGTGGCAAATGCTTCATTCATGTTCAGATGATAGATAAAGGAAGATGTGGTGTGAGTGCCAATGAGACAATTCTCCATCCAAATAACAATTTAAAAAGTAAACCATTATAGGTTAAAGTACGGCCTTCAACACGGAGCCTTGGCTCACACCGAACAACAAGCTATTTTTCTGAGTTTCAGACTCCCAGATATCATTTATAATCGTTATGGATAAGTCTGGCTAAATTGACGAGATGGTGCAAATGTATATAGTTTTTTACGTTATAATACATCACTTTTTTCATTAATATCCCATAATTCATCCACTGTACAATTTTCGTATGAACATTTGTCAAAACAGAATCTTAAATGAATGTAAATCCAAGGCAAACAAGGTAAATTACGATTAAAATTCCATGAATTAAATGCAGAGATATAT
Organism: Mytilus edulis; assembly: GCA_019925275.1. Taxonomy (NCBI): domain Eukaryota; kingdom Metazoa; phylum Mollusca; class Bivalvia; order Mytilida; family Mytilidae; genus Mytilus; species Mytilus edulis. Next base: position 99,761,766 of record CM034351.1, on the reverse strand, counting down.
TTATGACATGTATGAAGAGACTGTTAAAAACGGGGAACGAAGAAACGTAAACAATGATGTTTGCTATGCAATCTTATAAAAAAAAGTGTATCAGCGAGAAGAGTGGAAGTTTTTATTGCACTGAAAGAAAAATTTTTTTTTTATTGTTCTGACACCAATCAATATTATCACGTTTGTAAACATTGTACAGCACATATATAGTCCATCCCAATTATTCCCTTTTTGTAGTATATTGCCCCTGTATTTTTATTATTTCTTGTGTATAAGTTTGTGCACTTACTATTAAAGAGCTCATTGCCATGGCTAAAAAAATTTCAGATTACCCGCCATTTATTGTCACCCATTGCTGATTTTGTTGATCTTTTAAAATAAATATATTTTCTTCCTTTAAACTATAAAGTATATAAAGAAAATTAAATAAATAAAACTGCTAGCTAAATTAAAACCTAGTATAATCCTGAACTTACATTTACAATGTATATGATTTCTACTTAAAATAAAAAAGAGACTTAATTTAAAATAATACTTAACTCTCAAGGTAAGTGTGGGTTGTCCGCGCTATACCACTGAATAAAAACATAGCACTGATACAACAGTAAAGAATTAAAAAAAAATAAGCTCATAGATAGTATCAAACCTACCGTTTTTGTTTTTGTTTATGGTAATAAACTTCTAAGCAGCTTTTTTGTCATACAGTCTTTTGGTCTTCTCTTTTTGTCAGACTCTAGTGTTGGTTATATATTACTATTGTTTGATATAGTTCACTTGCATACCGTTTTCAGCATTAAAAAGTATTAAATCACAGACTGAAAATATTTATGTCGTTGGCTAAGTTGAAGAAGATTATTCAAAAACCATTTCATGCACCGACTACCCCGAAAATCTATACCCCAGCAATATTAGGAGACAGCATTATAGGTAGACTAAAACAACAATCAACTCTACCTATACATCAAGAAATATACTGGTGGTGTCAGGGAGGTAGGACAGCAACTAAAGCCTTGGATTGGGTCAAACAAAATCTTGACACAGAAGTACAGCTGATTCCAGAAAAAATCTGGCTATATATTCTTATAGGAACCTGTGATTTTACATCCTTCAACAGAACAACAAAATATATATCACTGAAATTTCAAAACAATGCCGAACTAGTTGAACATCTTATTAACAGGTACAAAGAAATTATCAAAACACTCAAGGATCTCTCACCAGACAGCCAAATTACAATATTAGAAATACCCTTTTTTTCAATACAAGCTTGGAATAAATCACACAACCATAAAGACCCGGAAGTATTTTACGATCAAGACATCCAACTAGAGCAACAAATAATCGAAATTAACAAAGCCATAAGAACCTTGAACCATCAAAACTTTTCTCCAAATTTCAACATAGACTTGTATAGGACATCAACAAGGCAACAAAGAACATATCAAGCAGGTACTTCACACAGCTGTAGGCAAGGAAATACCAAGAGTAGGAGATTGTATAATTTAAGCCTCTTGGACGACGGAATTCACCCAAACATCCACCTATCCAAAGCTTGGTTGAGGAAACTTACAAACCAAATCTCGAGAGACTGTTGGACAAAAAACAAAGCACCAGAAGAAACTGATGTAAATAACAACATCTAGGGAGTAAAACATCAGATAAACATTTAGAGAATATGATAACAAAAAGATATCTATAATAAATAGGCTAAATTTAGAGGGTTAGTGTGGGTTGTCCGCGCTATACCAAAAACTATACACTCGGAAAGATAGTCAGTGTGGGTCATCCGCGCTATACCAAACATCAATCTAGTGTATATTAATATTTTTATTAAATTTTTGAAATTTTAATAGGTTAGTGTGGGTTGTCCGCGCTATACCGAATACCATACACTCAGAAAGATAGGTCAGTGTGGGTTGTCTGCGCTATACCAAACATCAATCTAGTGTATATTGAAAATTCTATTTTTGAAATTAATAGGTTAGTGTGGGTTGTCCGCGCTATACCAAATACCATACACTCAGAAAGATAGGTCAGCGTGGGTTGTCCGCGCTATACCAAACATCAATCTAGTGTATATTAAAAATTATATTTAAACCTGAATCTAGTAGGTTAGTGTGGATTGTCTGAGCTATACATTTTAAATCTTAAGAAAAAGGAAGGGAAAAAAAAAAAACCTCAATATTTAATATTTAGAGATTATAAATACTCCCTAGCTGTTACCAAATAAAAACATCAAAATGCAGGTGCAAAGAATGAAGAAAAATTGTTCAACTGGAGACCTGCGAACCAGCACTATAACAACAAGATCATATACACTGGATAGAAATACTGCGCTAGAAAAAAATGGAGGCATGCCAGAAAGAACATATAAAATTTGAATTAAAGTCAGGAAAAAACTTTGTAATAGAATTAAGCACTGGAGCATACGAAACCATCAAAAGTGAAATACTTAACATCCTTCAAAGTGAGATAATGAAAGATCAATTTGTAACTCTACCCGTCCAAAATGGTGTAGAAAATTCAGGACTTACAGTAGACTCGTGTTACAAAGTATTTAACAAAAAACTTAATGGAGAAACAGGAAATATGCTAAAATTTACTATAAACATGTATCACACAACTTGCAAAATAAATGTGAATGGTAGCAGAGTGGACTTATTTATCAACCACATATTTGATAAGCTATGTGAAAAGCTAACTAAAGACCACGGAGAGATCAACATCCTCAACAAAAATATTCAAACATACTTATCTCAGTTGAGAAATTGTTCCTCAGAAACTATACAAAAATCAATAGCACAGGAAAAGAGTAAGAAAGAACAACTGAATAACCCAAATGAGGAGTTGTTATGTATTGAACAAACCGTCAATACAGAGGATGAAATAAGCAGTTTAGAAACATGCATGAGAGGAAGAAAGGAACATTCCCAAGATGAACAGGCAAATACAGACGGTAATACTAATATTGCAAGCCCAGACAACTGTATTTGTCCGTATTGCAATAAATATGTAGAAGAAGGGATTGGATGTGACAGATGTGATTACTGGTACCATTACCAATGTGAAAATTTGTCTAACAAAGTTGGAGAAAATGAGCGGAAACAGTTAGATTACATCTGCACATTATGTAATGATGACATAATGTATGAAAGAAGAAACATAACAGAGTGCGATCCATCTTCAGAAGATAACAACATAAACATAAATATAAACACAGGAAGCACACAAGATGAGCAAGATGAAACAGGACACAATGATCAGATTAGAACACGGATAGAACCTGATCCCATAACCATTAGTATAGACAAAGATTTACCATCCAGGTCTAATAATATACAAAACCAGATGAGAGAAAAGACAGATATGGAAGAAAATGACTTGAAATTGATTTTTACACCTAACATCAATGAAAGGACAAAAGGATCAGCAAAATCAAAACAAAGACCAGTCATGGGTAATGAAACAGGACCAACAATAACCATTACAGAAAATGTGAAGGAGAAAAGAACAAATGAGAGTCTGGTGAAAAAGAATCAAAAGGGCACCAAAAACAAAAACGACAAAGAGGAAACTATCATTGCCCAAAAAACAAGGATACTTAATCTAGAGAATGAAATCAAACACATGAAGTCAGTCCTAGACACATTTACTAGAAGAGAAGAAACACAACAAAATGCCCAAGCGCAACAACGTACAACGAACAACATACATGGAGGACCAAATAGTGATACACACAATACATACATGTATCAACAGTTACAAAACCAAATGAAGGAAATGCATCTGGAGAATAGACTGAAAATAATGGAAAACCAAATGATACAGAACGTGTGTATACAAACTGCGCTTACCACCCAAATGGCAATACAAAATAAACATAGCATACCACATCATTATGGCTTATACCAAGGACTACCTGGAAATGGTCACTATATACAATCAAATGTGATGCAAACCTATATGCATGCACCACCTTACGCATTCCATAATTCTCATATACCAACACAGCCAGTCCTAAATCCAATGGGTATGCCACAAATGTCAATGCATATACCACCAATTCCAATGCATATGCCACCAAATCCAATGCATATGCCACCGAATCTTATGCATATGGCAACAAATCTAATGCAAATGACGCCAAATCCAATGCATATACCGCCAAATCCAATGCACAACTTTATGCAAATACCAACGAATCGAATGCACAACTTCAGCCAGGCACCACCATACTCTATGCATAATATACAAAGGCCTCCAAATACAATACATAGTTCCAGACAAATCCCTAGGCCTCCAACATATAAGAATGGAACTCAACTACAGCAAAATATGCCTACACATGATACTGAGAACAGAACAACATCACATCACATGCGATGTCCAACCGAAGCAGTGATGTCTAGAATTATAGATGAACAGCAGCCACCTATAGAAATACATACAGTTGATATAAAACCTCACTGTACAAACACGATCATCAAAGAGAATAATAATGAAACACTACCTCTGAACAACTGTGAACAAAAAGCTGAAAATGAAGTTATTCAACATGTCGGTAAAGAAATCCACAGCAAATCCAATGCAAGGGTACAAGAGGAATATCAAACACTAGATGAGTCCAATCTACTAGATCCAAAGCAATCTTCAAACAATGGTCACCATTTTCGGATCACAAGCCAAAAAGGACTACCCCCGGAATTAACAAAAAGAAGAACAAACCATCAGGAAATTTAAGTAAGAATATTAACATCATTACATGCAATATTGAAGGATTAAAAACCAATATTGCATATCTTTACTCTTTAGATCACTCAAATACAATACTATGTCTACAAGAGCATTTCTTATGGGACTTTAAAAAAAAAAAAAAAAATAAAAAAACTCCTTCCAACAATGGAAGACCACACAAGATGTTCTGATACAAATGACCCTCTGGATAGCTTCAAGTTACCGAAAGGAAAGGGAGGAGTATCCATACTCTGGTCATCAAAATGGTCCAGCAAAATTAAAAAACTAAAAGATGGAAATGAAAGGGTTATTGCAGTTAATATTACAGCAACCAATGATATATGCCTTATCAATGCTTAGCATCACTGAAGAGACATGTATTGTCGAAATGCGCATCTGGTGCAACAAAATTGGTACCGTTGATTTTATTACTACCACTGGGTCGATGCCTCTGCTGGTGGACTATTAGTCCCCGAGGGTATCACCAGCCCAGTAGCCAGTACTTCGGTACTGGCATGAAAATACGGATTTTTTGTGTTATTAAAATTTGCTGTTACACAATATTAAAAATTATTATAAATTAAGGAATGTATCTCCCTCATGCAAAGCTCTGATTCCTTTCACGAATTTGGCTATACTTTTTGGACCTTTTGGATTATAGCTCTTCATCTTTTATATAAGCTTTGGATTTCAAATATTTTGGCCACGAGCATCACTGAAGAGACATGTATTGTCGAAATGCGCATCTGGTGCAACAAAATTGGTACCGTTGATTTTATTACTACCACTGGGTCGATGCCTCTGCTGGTGGACTATTAGTCCCCGAGGGTATCACCAGCCCAGTAGCCAGTACTTCGGTACTGGCATGAAAATACGGATTTTTTGTGTTATTAAAATTTGCTGTTACACAATATTAAAAATTATTATAAATTAAGGAATGTATCTCCCTCATGCAAAGCTCTGATTCCTTTCACGAATTTGGCTATACTTTTTGGACCTTTTGGATTATAGCTCTTCATCTTTTATATAAGCTTTGGATTTCAAATATTTTGGCCACGAGCATCACTGAAGAGACATGTATTGTCGAAATGCGCATCTGGTGCAACAAAATTGGTACCGTTGATTTTATTATATGCCAACTCATACGACGAATTCACAACATGAATATATGGAGTGTCTGGACATTATTTCTGACATAATACAAAAGTATGAAAATACACACAAAATAGTGCTAGCAGGAGACCTGAACGGTACATTACAAACTTCCAGAGCAAACAAGCATGATAAAATACTAAGACAATTTACTGGAGATGTAAACTTAACTACTGGTGTTGAAATAGAAAATAACCATACCTTTTTTCATCATGCTGGAAATTCATCCTCACAAATAGATTATATGCTTGTACAAGACAAAAACTTAGTTGCAGAGTATACAATTGAGGACAAATCAAGTGCAAATACATCCGCACATACAATTGTAAAGATGGAAATAACCTGCCAGATGACAAATACCAGATATTCTAGTAAGAAAAACAATAAACAAATTCAAAATGCTTTGGGAGCAAATAGACAAAGAAAGCTACAACAACGCTATACAGCAGGATATCAATTTAATTGAACAGGAAAAAGATGTCAATATTCAATTAAAAGTATTATTGGAAACACTAAATAAGGCAGGAAAAAGATCAGTTCCAACTAAGCTATTACAAACCAAGGGACCAAAATGGAAAGCCTCGCAAGAAGTACTTATAATTCTGAAATCATGTAGGGAAATATATAAGAAATGGCAAGACATAGGGAAACCAAAAGAACACCACCTAGCAATTGAATTAAGAAGTGAGAAAAAGAAATTAAGAAGTAAGCAAAGAGCAGAACATGCAATAGATAGACAAACATTTTACCAACAAATAATGGATAACCCTAATACTCAGCTTTTTTACAGACTGATAAATAGAGGCAGAAGCAACAGCCGAACTACAACCAATTGTCTGAAAATAGATGGAGAGTATATATTTTGTCATGAAGATCACAGGAAAAGATTTGCACAATATTATGAAGACCTCAGTGTCCCAAAAGAAGAAATATATGACAATTCCTACCTAAATCTATGCAAAATTCGACAAAACTATGTACAAGAGGCCTTAGAAGAGTACGAACACAATCCTGAACTCTTTACAGACACAGACATAGAGAAAGCAATAGATTGTCTCAACACCAAAAAAGTCCGGATGAATTTGGACTTACAGCTGAACATCTTAAATATGCCAAGAGCACAATAGCACCAGCGATGAAGACAATATTTAACAACATTTTGATACACAGAAAGGTACCATTATTTTTCAAATCCGGTATACTCACACCAGTACTTAAGAAAGAAAAAGACCCAACAGAGACCAGTAACTATAGAGGCATAACAGTAACACCAATAACTGGGAAAACCTTTGAATACTCATTTCTAAACAAACTGATGATAGAGCCAAAAACAGACCTCCAATTTGGATTCACCAACTGTCTATCGCCAATCATGGCAAGCTTAATTATTTCAGAAGCTAGATATGAGAAGAAAAAGGGCAATGACAATTTCTATATAAATATTCTGGATGTAAAATCAGCATTTGATGTAGTCCAACACACTATACTGATGGATAAAATGCTTAATCAAGAAATCCATCCAATATATTGGAAAATATTAACAGAACTATATTCTGATCTAACTACAAAAGTTAAATGGCTTGATGGTATAAGTAAACCCTTCCAAATTAAACAAGGTGTAAGACAGGGAGGAATATTATCAACCCATCTATACAAAATCTTTGTCCAAGATCTCCTAGTAGAATTAGAACAAAATTCAATAGGATACCAATTAGGAAATATATATGTAGGATCACCAACTTGCGCCGACGATATAGCCTTTATACCGAATGACAAGCATGAACTACAACTAATGCTGAATGTGCTCGGAAGATATGCAAATGAACACCACTACAGCATACATCCAACAAAAACCCAAATCATTGATTGTTCAAAAACAAAAAGTGATTACAAATGGACACTTGATGGAAATGATGTAACAATTGCTAAATCAGGTGTACACCTTGGATTAACAAGAGCTGAAAACAACGAAAGTCATATAAATGTACAAGAGAGAATAAAATTAGCAAGAAGAAATAAATATGCTCTTATGGGATCAGGGTGTCATGGTACAAATGGTCTAGACCCCCCAACCTCATTTCAAATCTACAAAACTTATGTCATTCCAAGGTTAATTTATGGATTAGACGTGTTACCTCTAACCAGATCTGATATTGAACAGTTGGAAAAATTTCATAGAAAAAATCTTCGCCAGTTACAATCTCTTCCAGAAAGAACTGCCAATTCTGCAGTGTTACTACTGTTAGGATCACTACCAATAGAAGCAGAAATTCATAAAAGAGTATTGTCTCTCCTACTTGCACTACTAACATGTGAAAATGAAAAAAATACATCAGCTTATAGAAAGACAAATAACAACAAATTTTGATAACAAAAATAGCTTCTTTTCTAGAGTTATGGATATCTTAGATCTGTATGAACTTCCAACCATTATACAACTTAAAAGCAATGTTCCAAAGAAAGAACAATGGAAACGAACTATCAAACTGAAAGTAGACAAATTTTGGAAGGACAAGACCTTAATAGAATCTGAAAGAAAATCTAGCTTAAAATTCATGAATACGGAAAACTTCGAGATCAATAAACATCACCAAGTCTGGAAAATAAAGCATTTGCCTCGTTTTGAATTTAGAAAAGCAATAATCAAGACTAGAATGATAACTGGAACATACATACTTCAGGCAGATCAACATAAATTCATTCCATATACAGTAGATCCAGCTTGCCAATTATGTAAAACTGCCAATGAAGACATAACTCATTTCCTGACAACATGTCCCATACTCAGTACTATGAGAGAAAAATATTTCCTTGATATAAGAAAAGAGATCACTGATAAAATCACTCCAGCAAAATGGAACTGCATCTTCATGAGCAAAACTGCAATAGTACAATTGCTAATAGACTGTTAAAAATACAAGGAGTTGTTTGATAGCTGTGAAAAATTCATGGAAAACATTGAAAACAAAACTAGAAACATGCTATTTCAAATGCACATAGAGAGACTGAAAATTTTAGACAACAAATAGAAACACATAATGTGCATATATATATATATATATATATTAAGTACGTCTGAGTCAGTGACAACCCTACAACAGATGTATCCATCGGATCGCCATCAATGATGGTGATACATGGCTGTGTACATAATGTATATACAACTCGTCTAAACATCAACCCAACAATGTTAGATCTGTAAATTTGCTTTCGCAAATTTTTGGTTCTTCCCTCGCCGGGATTCGAACCCATGCTACTGTGATATCGTGACACCAAATCGCCTGCACTGCAGCCGTCCCGCTAGACCACACGACCACCTGGGCTCTCAAAAAAAGAGCTTTCGGTGGGCATGTGTTACCTTTCCACGTCAGTTTTAATCTAGCGGCGTACTACAGTACATGATATATAAGGCATGAAGATGTTATTGTTACAGATCAGCTAAATTATCTATAGTAAAGGATCCTACAAATTAATGTAAGATACAGTCACAGAAAATAATTATATTCATAAGTACGTCTGAGTCAGTGACAACCCTACAACAGATGTATCCAGCGAAAGCAAATTTACAGATCTAACATTGTTGGGTTGATGTTTAGACGAGTTGTATATACATTATGTACACAGCCATGTATCACCATCATTGATGGCGATCCGATGGATACATCTGTTGTAGGGTTGTCACTGACTCAGACGTACTTATGAATATAATTATTTTCTGTGACTGTATCTTACATTAATTTGTAGGATCCTTTACTATAGATAATTTAGCTGATCTGTAACAATAACATCTTCATGCCTTATATATCATGTACTGTAGTACGCCGCTAGATTAAAACTGACGTGGAAAGGTAACACATGCCCACCGAAAGCTCTTTTTTTGAGAGCCCAGGTGGTCGTGTGGTCTAGCGGGACGGCTGCAGTGCAGGCGATTTGGTGTCACGATATCACAGTAGCATGGGTTCGAATCCCGGCGAGGGAAGAACCAAAAATTTGCGAAAGCAAATTTACAGATCTAACATTGTTGGGTTGATGTTTAGACGAGTTGTATATATATATATATATATATATATATATATATATATATATATATATATATATATATATATATATAGTTATATAAAGATACATATATCATAAAGTGGAAGAACTGACAACCAAATGAGAACAATGATTATCATAAGTAACATATATATATATAGTACCAACACAGAGTCTGTCATTTAATTTAATAATAATTGTAAGAATCTTAAATATTTAAAGATCACTCCTATCCTCAACAGCCTTATACATTTATTATATGGTGCTTATCATTTATATAACCTTTTAAAATCTATTGATGGTGACAAAACAAGTTTTTATAACTTTTTAAAGATTTTAATATAAAACTGATCATGAAGTACATATAACATTCCACTGAGAAAATCTGCCTTTTTAGATTTTATTAAATTATTACATCTTAACCTATTATTATTTTAATACATAAATCTTATTAAATGAAACCTCCTTTTAATGTACATTTTATGCATATTAAAAAGCAAATTCAAATGAAACATAATTTTAAATATAAATAAAACTAATTAAGTCACATACTTAAATGAATATACTTGTATGGTAGAATAGTTTGTAATAAAAAGGTCCATGTAAATATGCCATGCATGACATTTCTATTGTTTATTGTTTATTTATATGTGCTGTACATATGTTTAAAATTCTGTTTTATCATTTAAAAAAAAATTTAAGTTAAGGGAAAACTCCATATATATTTGGAGGTGCTCCTAATTAAAGGAGGCTTATACCAAGAAGAAGAAGTTGGATAACCTCCTATTCACTTCGATATTTGTACATGTAACGTATGATCAGAAAGAAATATAAAAAATCTGCTATTATATAGCAAAGTAATTGGAAGTGATTTATTTCTTCTAAATTCTAAAGTGCCCTTACTGCAGTGACGTCAGTTTCTAAGAACTGTTCTACAGTCCCGACTCATTTAGTCAGTTCTGCTGACAGTTCTACGGTTAGAACTGATTTGGACAGTTCTACCTAGAACTGATTTAGACAGTTCTACCCTAGAACTGATCCTGACAGTTCTACCTAGAACTGATTTGGTCAGTTCTACCTAGAACTGATTCTGACAGTTTTACTTAGAACAGTTCTAGGGTAGAACTGTTCTAGGTAGAACTGTTCTAGGACAGGTTAGAACAGTTCTATGACAGTTCTCCTGACAGTTCTAATGAGAGGTTAGAAGTGATCTCCACTGTAGGACTAGATCATAGGGAATTTTAAACCATAGTTAATATCTCAATTACTACATACTAATTATGTATACTGGCAATAATCTAATCAAGTAATTAATTAATATCTATAGAAAATTATTTACTCAAACAACAGTATTTAGGAACTGTCAACAAAACCCACATTTAGTTATCACGAATTTATTCATTTCTGGGATTTCTCTACTTTGTTAGGTAATTAAGTGTATTTGCTAACAGTCCTGCTGATGAAAATATATCCTCTGACGGTACAGAGCTGGAGGTATGACTAAGATTAGCTCAAAGTGTAAGCCTAGGAGAAGTGTGCGTGTTTATAATTAAGAAAAGAGCCCTTGTTCATAATTTATGCTGCCTCCGTTTGGAGGTTTTTTAAATGACAATTTAACGCTAACATTCGAATCGTATTTTAACTTTTGTCAATTTTTGATAAATGTGTGGTTTCCTAGAAGGTGCTCTCAATAAAAATATTATTTCTTTAAACTTAAGAAAGCAAAATCATTCTAAATATAACACGACACCGATTAGTTGAGTATCATTTTGGTAATTGATAATCGGTGCTACCGAGCGATACTCGAGTACTCGTGTACTCGTTGACATCCCTAATATATATATAAATCTGCTTATGTTTTTCTATTTGTACAATTATTTAGCCGAGGCTAATAGAGGAGAGTGCTACATGGGGCTCGGTTGGATCTATGCTCAGGACATACATTCGTTTTTCAATTTCTACAAATCTGTGTTCATTATTCCCAGAAATATATTTTTATTTTCTGCTTGCTTGAGTATGAAATATACGTTGTTATAATTGTTAATATATAGACAAAATATATAGAAATGTGGACATTACTTATTATTAAACGTGATTGCTGTGCAATCATTCGCATAGGATGAAATTATGTTTCACTGTCCATTGCTAGATCATTCCATGTTCACAATGAGATCGATATACTTAACTTCTGTTACTAAATCGTATTCTTTCAAGATCATTTGTTTATATTTTCCTTTCCGCAAAACAAGTATGATATATTACTAAAGTCGAATTCATGAGGGGACAGGATGTCCGCCGTCCCCTCATAGAGCTACACATATGGCATTTTTTTTTACCTGTCCCATAGTTATCTTTACCGAGTATGGCGCCTGTGTTCCCCTTTGGCGACGAGGTTTCTCCTTTTTTAAATACTCCTATATACAAAACAATGCAATTTGCTCATTGCTAATTTAAAGTTTGACACATCCATGCCTTTTTGTGCTTTATATGATACTTGTCTTATTGGCAATCAACATCTCCAATACGTAAATGCGAGAAAAGATTGATTTTTGTCATAATTTTCCGTTGTTCTAAAACATTCAGGGCAAATTTACTTTTTATTGTTGTACCTCTATATCTTATATAGTTCAATCAGTTTCCGTTGTGTTATCTTTTGTATGAAATCATCAGGAATTATCTGACCCTTCTATTCCTTAAAGAACCTTTACAAGTATTGAAAGAAGAAAGTACTGAATCTAATTTTTGGTATGCAATATATTGTTTAATTTCGCTACCAAGATAGGAATAACAAGACATAAATGCTGTATTGTAATAACAATATTAATAATTTATAGAAACGGGAAAATGTGGAGCTCTGTCTAGTCCATTCACAGTTTTTGTGTCTATACTGCAATCTAAGACGATTGTGTTATATTTTACTTAGTATTTAAAACCTAGTAGATCTGGATTCAGGATATCAAATATAATAATTAATTTTATTAAATGAATTAAAACTCTAAGACTTGTTGGGAAAAATACCTTTCCAAAATTTATGTATGTATAAAGAATACGTTTTACAACTCATTTAAGGTTTACATATAAAACGATGCTACACAGGAAAACTAATCGCATAAAAATATTTTTATTTCAAGTAGTCGTACATATAAAATAACATTGAACATTAACTATGTTGAAAGTTTGTTGAAACACTTACACAAAACTACACAACGGAACTCACAAAGTATAAACACAAAAAGTCATGACTTCCGAAATAAGTAGAAATATTCATGTAAGTAAAGACAACAACACCTGCATATGGTAGAGGTAGCACGCCATGGTTCATGCATACAAAAAATGTAGTTTTTAAACCAGTTTGACGTGCACAGAAAACCTCTTCCCCTATGTTTATCATATGCCGTTACAGTTTAACATAGAAAAAACAACTTGCACAGTTGAGCTACCGACATTAATTGACGAATCATGTACCATTTCGGTGGAGTAACAAATGTAATTCTCGGTTATAGTCTAGATTTAAGTATTCTAATTGTTATTTATAATGACAAGAAATACAAGTTTGTTGGTTGGCCTATTCATATTTTGTTATCCGTCTTGATATATTGTTGCTTTTTCCCTTCACTATATATCTACAAATAGAAAGTAATATAAATAAGTTATGAATCAAATAAACTATACTAAAAAAAATGTGCAAAATAAATGTATAGTTCTTTGCAACTCATACTTGAAACCCCTTCCCCAAAAGTCATCAAGAGTCTCCATATTTTTATCGTTCTGTTTTAACTCTTATCCTGATTAGAATTTTGCACCTTTAAAAACTATAATTTTTTTCATTTCGGACTGTTTGCTGCCTGAAAATTATCATAAAATTAAATGTTATTCTGGGGGAGGGAGTATTTTGAAAATTAAAACATCAGCCTTGATAATTAAGAAAGATGAAATTCTTTGGTTTTTTTTCTGTGGTAGTTTTAAAATAAATAACCTTACTTACGATGTATTGAAAACAAATAACTCGGCTGATCTTTTAATCCATTTTTATAAATGATATTTTAAAGTAAGAGATGCCACCAGATTCTACCGAAATTCTTTTTTCATATGTTTTCGATAAAATGTCCAAAATCTTTTAATAATATATATACTACACTTGAGTTCACCATACTAAATATTACCATCTTCTTCCGCGAGAGGAGGGGACTGGGACGGGATCATAACCCTTGGCTAGTGAAGAGTGACTAAATGATACACAATGTCTTGTCTTGTTATTTATTTGCAGAAAATTTTGACATAATTAAATGGACTATCAAAAACAAATCCTCTTGTCCCCTCTCCAAGAACATAAAAAAATGAACTTCCCCTAACACAATTATTTGCGAAGATTAGTACACACCTGAATCGCCAATTGTTCTCTTATAATTGTATCAATTTGTGAAATCTTGACAATTTTGAATGTTTATGAGTTTTGAAACAATCAACACAATAATATTCTTCACATTCTTGGCACCAATACACGCCTTTCTTCTGGACATTGTAAGAACTACATGGATCGCATGATTTTTGTTCTAAAGTTGTCGTCTCTGGACTATCTGCAATTGGTATATATATCACATTTTATACTTTTATGAAGATTTACCAGAAACACAGTTTTTTACACAATTTCAACCCTACATGAGGCGGAAAGGTAAGAGTTGGTCAGCTGTTATGACAGTAATAGAATGACTTACGATTTTTCTTTTGAACAGTTTTTTTAGAATATTTTGTAATTTAAGGCATAATTACCTCAGCCGTATTTGGCACAACTTTTTTTATAATTTTGGGTTCTTTACGCTCTTCAACTTTACACTTGTTGTTTGGCTTTCTTATTATTGTGATCTGAGCGTCACTAATGAGTCTTATGTGGACGAAACGCGCGTCTGGCGTACGTGTACCCATTGAAATCCTGATTCATTTGATAATCTATTAATAGGAAATATAATCATACCCCCTCAAATGAAAACATTCATTTCTGTATGAATGTTTTAATTCATAAATGCTATATATGCTTAAAGGAATGCCTTTCAATGTGTCTTTTATTGTGTACAAAATAATATCATACGTTAGGTCGAAAATGAATAAGTAACCGTTGCATACTTTAAAGTTTCTAAACACATACATATGCTACCGAATATGAAAAAGAATAAAATCTCACAAGAGGTGAGGATATTTATAACCATTCGTTCAATTTAAAAGAGGGACGAAAGCTACGTCTGATTTCCACGTCTCAACAATAATAATATAAAGAATCAGCTTAAGTTGATTTTGCTTGGCGTCTTTGATGCAAAATATTATCTTTCCGTTTACTCAGATGCAGCTTTTTGATCAATTGTAAGTGCATCAATACATATAGGTACACAGCTATGTTTACTAAGTGTAGTATCATAGACATAGAACGTAAATACTAATTGTTTAATATAGAAATACATTATCTGCCAAGAGACACAATATAATGGTAAAGGAGATGACAATCATGAAGTCATTGTTTGTCATACGTGTGCATAAGGTGAAGATTTTAATCGGGCATATTCATTTGATTTACCCCTGCCATAAAAAGTTCGTTTCTTTAGTTTCGAATGCTGATAGAAAGACAGCTACGAATTGTTCATAGAATAACGTCATTTTGCTAAAGAAAGCCTGTATTTTACGACCTTTTATGTATTCATTTAAATAGGAAACTTTAATATTGCTATGCCTTTGTTGTATACCCTCACCTCAAAATATACTTAGTTACGTTGACAAACGCAATATGTTAAATGGTGCATTATGTCATGTTAAATTTATTTGTTAATATAATTGTAGGTTAAATGTCTGTCATACAAGTAAAATGTTTTGCTAACCATAAAGCAGGTTTTATTTACTATTTTCTTATAAGGAAATGCCTATTCCAAGTCTTGAATATGACAGTTATTTTTGCTTTTAAATTTGCCCTTTGATAAAGGACTTTACATTTTGAATTTTCCTTGGAGTCTTTTTATTCCTTTTCAGGTGGGGACGTTGAACAGACAACATGTATAGAGAGGGAATGTACACAATGTACATTCCCTCTCTATTTTTCTTAATTTAAATTTTCATTGCACATAAATTTACTTTCACGAGAGAGTTGGTTCACATGGAAAACCAATTTATTTAGCCATATCTGCTGGTTTAAAAGAAATAATTTTAATTGGCACGAAGAAGCAGTTTCCATGTTACTGAATTTGAAATTTGATATTGATTAAAATACACTCTAAAACCAATAACGTTTGGCAAAAGTAAGTTTGACTTTGCCCCGCAATCGGCATTGATATTTTCAGATATAATATAATAGTAATTTAAAAAAAATATATATAGTCTTTGTGTTTATGATGAAAGCCTATAAGTTTCACCTTTTAAAGTATATACTTAAAGCATATACTTAATTTCTGCTATGCCATTGTTATTTAAACCTTACCTCCAATTATACTTCATTATGTCCGATTAACAAAATGTGTTATTATTTAGCTGACAAGATTACATCTATACTGAGCCAAAAAAGTTTAGCAACAAAAACATACGACATATGACCTATCCTGTGCAGTTGCAATTTGTCGATATCTGTTTGTTAGTCTCTAAAATGTTGACTTATGCAAATCAAATCGAGCCACGACATCAGAAACACTCATTCTGGCATCAACCACTCCAAGAGCCTTCTAACGGTCGTTTTCGGGGAGGCCTGGTTGACGCCCCATGCAATGTTTTCAAACGTTTATGTGTTTTTCCTACCAATGGTGTGTTTCTGAACGTAAGTGAAAAAAAAATTTGAATTCTGTTTTTAAAGTACAGGTACAGAAGGTAAAACATCAATTACACGTGCAAAGCTGAAATGGCGCGACATCAATCATCCAGAAAAAAAGTAGAGACTGTTTAAAATTACAGGTAAAACTAAGGATTAAATCAATGATGTTTAAAAAAAAAAATTCAAGAAACAATCCAAAAAAAAATTGAAAAAAAAAGTGTTGCTAAACTTTTTTGGCTCAGTATAATATACTCTAAAAAGCAGATTTTTTTAAATACTTTATTACCATGTTTTTTTCTTTCACCAGTATCATCATGTGTCTTTTTTCCTTCTTCGTCTATTTTCCCATCGACTAATTCGGCATGCCCATCGTCTGCAATAAGATCAGAACAGTACTCATTTAACTGCATCAGATACTGAAAAACAAAAAGGATCAAAAGACTGGCACAGGAATTGGCGTTTTGAATGAGGTACATATATCTTAATTAAACAATGGTATAGCAGCAAAATGTCCTAAAATTATATTAAGATTGACATATCAGTGAAATGGTACTAACTCCTGGTGCTGGGATGAATAAGATACCCATAGCAATTTTTTTGTTTATTTATGAAAATTTGGTAAACGGACAGAAAGTAACGGGACAAAAATTACAGGACAGAAAGTCACACACATACTTGATTGGACAACAAGTTTACAAATGATTTGTTAACAATTGTTTGAATAAAGAAGAGAAAGATTTTTGCAAGGGACATATTTCTTTGTCCAAGTCTTTTGTCTGTGACTTTTAGTCTTGTGATTTTCTCTCCAACATTCGATAATTTTTATATTAGGTACTAGTAGGTAATACCGGCGTCACACATCAGCGTATAGCTCTGATGTACTCCGGGCGTGGTTAAAAATCATGTACGCTGCCAATACGCTAGTAATTGTTGATGCATTCAATGTGTCAATCATATCTGTATCGTGTGTACAACGAGCTTTAAGCGTATATCGGGCGTACGAGAAGCGTACTTAAGCGTTTATCGGGAGTTCCAGTAACGTATGTTGGCGTAAGCCTGGCGTTTCAACTTTGTCTTACGTAGATGGAATGCACGCTACGAAGGAAAAGACGTCTCTTGAATGTATTTTAGACGTGTCTCGGTCGTATCTCGGACGAATACCCCCCCCCCCCCGTGCTTTCGGCGTGTCTGGGACGTTTTATTATCGGGGGGGGGGGGGTAGTTTCGAACATACCTGCATATTTTTTTTTTGTATAAGTCGAACGATCTTGAAGCGTATACAACGTGACCTAAACGTACATGTGTCAAACTTATCTGTAGCGCTTGAAACGAATGTGTTGCGTGCTTTTAGCGTACAGGTATACGCTAGATAAACGCTTGAGCTGGATGACAATTTCCTGCAGTTATAGCGTTCACCAAACGTATAACTTTGCATTTCGACATACTTCAAACTTATTCAACGCGCTTTTAACGATTGCTTAGCGTACTACTGGCGTGCAACTAACGTATACCGACTTTGTAAATTTTCTCTGTACGTCTGGTGTACGCCGGTCTATACACCAAACGGTGTGACGCCGACACAAGTTGATCAAATCACATATAATAAAATAATTAAAGTGATATTTGTGGGGTACGTCAAGAATACAACAATGGCTGACTAACAATGCTTTAATGACTCAAGAGGAGTAACTCTGATACATGATTTCTAGTTCATAACTACGGAACACAATACATGACATCTCCCTTTTTAAAGTTCGTTCTAAAAAATGTCTATTTCTTATTTACTAAATTAAACAATTTGAATATCAATAATCAGTTAAATTAATGTCTTTCTTTGACTAGAAAAATTAAGAAAAATGTAACTAACTGCTATCAACTACTAAATTGAACAAATTAACAGTTTTTGTATTTCACACAAAGTGTTCTGTGAGGTACGGAGGTTTCCTTGAGATGCGTCCAGATCTTGTTACAGTTGTCCAATCGGTCGGCGCGGAAGCTAGGTTTAGTGTTTCTGTTTGATCGTGATTTATAACTGTTGGTGGTTCGCGATCGATTGAATTGTCTACCCTTGGAAACTCAAGGTCGTTTTGTGAATTGTCCTTGTAAAACACTTTTTCGCTAGTTTTTAAGATGTGTTTTCGGTTTCGTCTATAAAGTTTATCATTTTCGGCGCGTACAACATAGGAACGTTCACTGTGTTCTGTGTCAACTATTGCTGGTTCCCAAGTACTTTTATCTTCTTTCTTAAAGCGGACAATTTCTCCTGGCGCAATACTCGGTAACGGTTTCGAAGATTTGTCGTAATAATATTTTTTACATTTTTGACGTTCCATTAGTTCTTTTTGTTTAAATCCAAAAGCTTTCGGCTCGAGAAGTCCCGTTGACATGGGAAGTTTTGTTTTAACTGTCGGTTAAACAATAACTGTGCGGGTGAAAGTCCCACTCTTTCGATGGAAGATCATGATGCACGGTACTCCATTAAGGAAATGTAAGTGGCACTTTGTCCTTATTCGGCTTTTTTTTTTAACAAATCCTTAATTGTTTGTACATAACGTTCAGCTTCTCCGTTGGATTGAGCATGACTCAAGGGGAGTAGCTCTGATACATGATTTTTAGTTCATAACTATGGAACACAATACATGACATTATTAAGCTGCAATATAGATTTTAACAAAGTAAGATAATACATCGAAGTGAAATCTACTAAATATAATAAGTGCACGCTTAAGTAAAAAATAACTTAATACGGAAAGTAAATAACTGTTAACGTTATTAATATTGTTTTTGATTGGTTATCATACCTTTCTGTTCGTATTGGTCAATATATATATATTATTGGTCAGTAAAAATAGAACAAGTCATTCAAAACATCGAAAATAATTTAAATGTGAAACAAGACGTCGATGCTGCCTACGGTTGTTTTGTTGAACTTATTTCTGATGAAGTGAAATCCAAGATAGGTGAAAAATCAGAAGGAGATAACCAATACAGGAAGTCAAAAGGAAAATCACGATACAAACCATACTGGAACGATAATCTCAAATTACTGTGGGATAAAACCTGCGAACACGAAAAAGTATGGCTGAAATGGAAAGGGTGTGGTACCAAAAAGAAACGTGTGCGAGAACAATTTCTTACATCGAGAAATGCGTTCGATAAACTTTTGAGGAAGGAAAAACGAAGTTATCAGATGCGACAACAGCAAGAGTTACTGCATCTTTCGACAGAGAACAACACAAGAGACTTTTGGAAGAAAATTGGTAAATTAGGAATAGCGAATGACAGGCGTTCTTCAATACCAATGGAAGTATTAACATCAGAAGGTAATGTGTGTAAAGATATTAAAACAGTATATGACACATGGAAATGCAAGTATGAACATTTATTCAATGTAACTGATAGTAAGTACGACGAAGACTTTCTATGTACTGTTCAACATCAATTAGAAAATGAAATAATAAATCTTTCAGGAAAGGATTCAGAAATCTTAAATAATGATATTTCGCATGATGACGTTGAGAAGGCTGTTTATCGAGCAAAACGTAATAAAGCCGGCGGGCTTGACCAAATATGCGCCGAATTTCTTCGTAACAACTCGTGTGTGAATATTCTATTCAAGATCTTAAAGTTTGCATTTGACAATGGAGTTGTGCCTGCGACATGGAACAACATACTCATAAATCCAATATTAAAACCAGACAAAGATTATCGTGACCCTTTAGGCTATCGAGGGATAGCTCTGATGTCAATTCCCTGTAAGATATATGCAGATATTCTTAACACACGTTTATCATCCTGGTTAGAAGAAAATAACATCTTAGCCGATGAACAAAACGGCTTTAGAAAAGATCGCGGTTGCATTGAACATTTATACTCTCTAACAAGTATTATAACTAATAGAAAAATCGAAAGACTATCAACGTTTGCTTGTTTCATCGATGCCAAAAAAGCCTTTGATTCTGTAAATAGAGAGATGATGTGGTTTAAACTGATGTCAATAGGCATAAATGGAAAGTTTCTAAAAGGACTACAGTCGTTATATGTAGATGTTCGCTATGCTGTTAAAGTAAACGGCCATATGACCGATATGTTTGGCGTTAATATTGGCGTAAAACAAGGCTGCAAAATATCACCATCATTATTCTCTGTGTATGTAAACGATCTAGTCTATGAAATAAACAATCTGAATCTTGGTATCCCGATCAATGAGTCGTGCATTTTGTCTATCCTGTTATATGCTGACGACATTGTTTTACTAGCACCAGATGAAGAATCCCTTCAAATGATGTTAAATGTAGTCAGCAACTGGTGTTCAAAGTGGAGATTAAGTTTAAATTTTGAAAAGACAAAAATAATACATTTTCGTTGTCCCGCATCCCCTCGATCGAACTTTAACTTTCTTTTTGGAGACACAACTATTGAGTATTGCAGTAAATATCGATATTTAGGATTGTGGCTTGATGAACATCTAAATTGGAAATTTACAGTGAGGGAAATAAGAAAGTCGGCAAGTAGAGCTCTCCGCACTTTATACAAAGTTCATTTCGTGTGGCGGAATGGACTATGACATATTTACAAAACTATATGAAAGCCTTGTACAGCCTGTTTTATTATATGGAGCGAGTATTTGGGGCATATGAGAACACAAACAATTAGAAACTGTTCAAAACAAAGCATGCCGATACTACCTAGGTGCTTTTAAGAACTCTTCAAACCTAGCTATACGTGGAGACATGGGATGGTCTACGGTAAAAACTAAACAAAATATCGAAGTTTTGAGACTGTATTTTAAAGTTACAAATTTAGATGGAAATAGGCTCGTTAAAAAGATACATGAATCGAGTAAATCAAAACAGCGCTCGTGGAATTCCCGTGTACTGAAATTTATTGAACAAAGTGAAGTAAGTTCTTTGATAAACGCCCAAAATATGACAATCCGACAAAAAGTTAATATTGCAAAGGACAAGTTAAACACTATGGATGCTGAAAATTGGCTACGCGATGTGCATAACGATCGAAACTGTGAAAATGGAAATAAACTTAGGACGTTCAGACAGTTTAAAAGTTATCTTCAGGCAAGCAGTTATGTGAAATCCGTCAAGTTTAGAGACTACCGTAGAACTTTATCAAACTTTCGTTGTGGCTCCTTACCGCTCGCCATTGAAACAGGACGTTACACCAAGCCAGTTACACCTTTAAATGAAATAATTTGTCAGTTTTGTGATGGAAATACGATTGAAACTGAACAACATTTTTTAATGAACTGTAATTTTTATTCGGACTTGAGAGAGGAACTTTTAAATTCACCTTTTTTATCAAACTATGTTTTTATTATCTTGAGTGTAGAAAAGAAATTTAATCATATGATGAGCTGTGATGAAATTCAATTTTTGTTAGCTAAAACATTGCATTTGATGTTTAAGAGGAGAAAGATAAATTTATAACTTTTAAAGAACTAAAATTTTTAATTATTATTTATTAGCATATTATTTTTAAAAGATTTTAAAATCAATTCTACCCTTTTTGTTCTTTTAAGTTTAAAATTGTTGATCTACGAAGTAATTGTTTCGTATTTTTAAATTTTACTTTTGAAAAATGTATTAAATTGTGTATGCATTTAATGTACATGAGCTAAAAGTGTCTCATATGTCTTTTAAGGCAGGAATCTAATATATTTTTATGCTGTTTTTAACTGATGTATAATATATTATGTATAATGTTAGATTGTGACACTGTAATAAACTAATTACTTACTTACTTACTTACTATATTTTGGCATAAAAAAGCTTATACGAGTCGTTTAAACTAATGTATGTTGATACATAATCGAATGGTTCATAACGGCACAGACTGGCTTTAACAATACTTGTAAAATTTCATTTTCTCACGTCTCTTTGTAATTGTTTTATGACGTACATGTACGAAATTTATTTTTAATGTTTTCAATATAATAGTCTTCAACATTTTGGGCACACATTACCCTTACACATGTTACTTATTAACCGATTAGGTATTTCCCTTGTTAATGCCCCCCCCTTTAAACGTCGCATCGTTAATTGCCTTCCACGCGACCTAGTGCGTTACTCACGATTTCAAATTCAGCAACTGTGATGTCTCTACATCCGTGAATTAATGATACAGAAAGAGAGGTTTTGATCTAGTCAATATCATTTGATAACATATTGGTATTTAATTGAAAAAATAAAACTAAGAGATATTTGGTATCATTTTTTTTTTTTTTTTTATTCAACAACAATATATCACATGCTGTTAACAGATTTCTTCACTGGTACAGCTATTTCAGTGGTATCATTTTTATGTCTAAAAGGTTTAAACAATGTGTTTTTTTAAATACAAACACAGTTTTCAACAGGCCCTTTTTAAAATATAAGAGGACATACTGACGCCATTGGTCATGTTGGTTGCTAAATTTGCCTCCAATGGGTCCATTCTGTTTAAGATTTAGGCTACATTGTTGTTTCATTATTTCTATAGGATCACAAAAGTTTTTCAAGTTTTAAATGTAAAACTCACGTATGCACAACTTTTCTAAACGGCTCTATTTACTAGCTTTTTGGCGATACGAGGAATTATAATATGAAAACCTTGCTCTACTAGTTTTAGTGTATAAGTGTATAACTGTCAGTTTAATTCACTACAAATATTAAAAATGATGTATCTTAATGTTTTATTTTGCATCATTTCCTTACTTATTCCTTATTCCTTATTCGTTACCAATTCGTTACTTATTCATTTACTTATTATGTCTTGACGTCTTTTCTGTTGTATTCATGTGTTATGGTAAAGAAAATTAATCACCGCCTTCATTTATAAGATTTGATTTTGTTCAACGTAATTTGTACGATGTATTTTTTTACGTTTGCAGTTGGATTCAGAATAAACCGGACATAGCTATATAATATAGTTAATTTTGTAATTGCTACCCCAGTTTGATGTTGATCGGGGTTGTAATTTTCATTGTTATTAAATGTAATATCAGTATTTAGTACAAATAGAACCTAAAATCAATCCTAATTATATCTTATTTTTGAGAAATAGTTTTAGTCATTCAAATGTGAGTCGTTATTTTTTGTGTGCTGTTTTAGAATTTCAATTGTGAAGTCTTTTTTTGTGGGTTTTTTTACACGTCACTCTTTGCGTTGAGGCTTTGACTAACTCGGGTGTGTATTTTTTGTGTTGGATTATTTTGGTTTATGTAATGTATCCTGTTTTTTTTTTAATTAGTTAATACTTCAGTTTTATCATGTATATCTATTATATAGGCATTTTTATTAAATTTACTGTTTGCAAAAGTATAAATTATTCTAATTAATAAGGATGTTCTTATCCCAAGTAGAAAACCCTAGCCGTATTGGGCACACATTTTTTGAACTTTTGGACATCTATGCTGTTCAACTTTGTACTTGTTTTGGCTTTCAAACTTTTATATCTGGGCGTCACTAGTTGGTCTTGTGTGGACGAAACGCACTTCTGTCATATTCGATTTTAAACCTGGTGCCTTTTGTTAGTTATTATTCGTGTGTTTCTCTGTCCAATATGTTATCCTATTTATTTGTAATGTAGTCCCGTAATGTTATGTTGTCATTTTAATGTTATATTTAGCATTGTCATTAAAGCGGGAGGTTTGGCATGCCACACAACCAGGTTCAACCCACAATTTTTTTCTTTTAAAAATGTCCTGTACGAAGTCAGGAATATGGCAATTGTTATTTCTGTATGTGTTACATTTTAACGTTGTGTTTTTGTTGTGTCGTTTGTTTCCTCTTAAATTTGAGTGTGAATTCACATTACTATAAGACGTGTCACGGTACTTTTCTATTCCAAATTCATGTATTTAGTTTTGATGTTATATTTGTTATTCTCATCGGATTTTGTCTGATACTTAGTTCGTTTCTGTGTGTGTTACATTTTAATGTTGTGTCGTTGTTCTTCTCTTATATTTCATGCGGTTCCATCTGTTTTAGTTTGTAACCCGGATTTGTTTTTTTCTATCGATTTATGAGGTTCGAACAGCGGTAAACTACTGTTGCCTTTATTTGTTCATTATTACTTATTTGTTACATACTCGTTACTTATTCATTATTCCTTATTCATTACCTATTCGTTCCTTATTCCTTATTCGATTTTTAATATCCTTCCCCCTTTTAATTCTTTACATTCTTAATTATCTCTGGTAATAGTTCTAAAATTGTTGAGGTAAAAGGACCCTTTTATCACCTATTTATACGTGTTTGTGCTCAAACGATCCTGTTTTTTATATTCGACACTTATTTGTTCCTTATTTGATTTTTATACGTTCGTCCTTTTAACTGCTTTATATTCGTATGTTTAAAGATGGTTCTTGGTTCGAGGAGGTGAAATTACCCTTCAGCGCTTGTATAAAAAAGAAGATGTGGTATGATTGCCAAAGAGACAACTCTCCACAAGAGACCAACATGACACAGAAATTAACAACTATAGGTCATCATACGACTTCAACAATGAGCAAAGCCCATGCCGCAGAGTCAGCTATAAAAGGCCCCAAAAATGACCATGTAAAACAATCTAACGGCCTTATCTATATATAAAAAGTAAACGAAAAACAAATATGTAATACAAAAACAAACGCTTTTTATACGCGTGGTATACCTTGCATCTTGAAATAAATCGATTTTCAATTGTTCATGTCTCTGGTGGTAACTATGTGTTCTTAGAGGTGAAATAACCCGGAGATCAGAGGGTGATCTAACACTGACACACCAAGTCCGAATGGGATACCTATTTTACATCCCAGCTGTTTCAGATTAGACGAAAAACCATTTTCAATGCATAAAATCTAGTTTAGAACACCACACAACTATTATTATATACTTTGTATATTACTACATGATGTATACCCTTTATGACCCCCGAACACGATGATAAAATATGAAACAATGTTAACTCGTCTCACTGGCCAATCGGCCCACACCATATCGCCACTTTATAAAAAAATCGCCCCACTCTTGTTTACCGACTCGCCCCACTTTTGCAAAAGTGTAAAATCAAATCGAACAATCAGTCTGAAAACTCACTTATTACCGGAATGGGTTTAAACCCCACTGAGTAAAGGTCTGCCAACTCTCCCCACTTATAAAAATATCTTGCTTCCTTTAAGTATATTAAATTACTGATAGTTCGTATCCAGTCATCCTGGTCTAGTGATATGGGTCGTGGCTTGTTATGCTAAAGGTCTTGAGTTCCAATCCAAGCAGGTACTCTGGATTTTTTCTACGTGAATTTTGATAGATAGTCTTTTCCGTATAATTAATTATAAGTTTTATAGTGGATTTGGCATTCCCGCCAAAATGTAACAGAACAAAGGTAATCATGCATAACAAAGACACTCAAACTGGGGTGATCTGGTAGGAGTGATCCGGTTCAGATCCGGTTCAGATCACCCCTGTTAGAACAAAGGTGCTAGGATGTAATCGCTGGGAATCATGTTCAATTGGTGTGAAATTTTATGTCTAATGTTAAGACTTGAACAGATCGATCCGATAAGTTAACATCGAAAACAATGTCGTGAAATTGTAATACGAAATGATTGTATACATTGTAAATATTAATTTGGATTAAAACGTAGTTATTAGCAAACATTCGTTAGTTATATAGTAATGCTTATGTCATAACATTATCGCCAAACTCCAAAATCCCAAATCGTCGAACTTTATATGAACAATTTATTCCACTGCACTTTTCAAATCGTCTCCGCAACACTTTGGTAGCAGAGCGTGGTTCACTGAACTTTAATCGTAATCGTATTGTGAGAAAATGAGTAATTTGGATTTGGAAATAGAAGCAGAGGCAAGCGAGGGAGACAAAATGGACGAAACCGTAATCGCTAAACCGGACGAAAGTGTACAATTAGAAGATCTGAAGAAGGAAAAAGCCAAAGCGAAATTGTCATACACAAAAACAAGACATTGATTACTGCAAATTCTTAAAGAAGATTTTCCGGATCGTGCAGAAATAAAAGTGTTTCAAGAGAAATTGATATATGCGGAAGAAAAAGCGATGAATATTATGTGGAATATTTATGATGAATATAAGCATAGGAATGATATTCTGAATCTGAAGAAAAAAACAAAAGAGATGGCAAATTGAAAGAGGATTTTACGGACGCAGAAAATGAGTGCCCTGATTATCTGATCGAAAGCAAGATTGGCTCAAGCGTTGGTTCTAGTGTATCGAGAATATCGAAACGAGATAATGTGAGTTCCGGAAATAAAGTGGAAAGTAAACCTGTAAATAAAGAAAAAGAAGTTAAACTAGAACAAACTCCGAATCAAAACAATAACGAGAAGCAATTGAATGAATTGAAATTTACTTCAGCATTAGAAAACGATATGTGAAAACAATGAAATAGAGTTTCAGTACCGGTTTTCACCGGAAATAAAAGGAATTATCAGAGCTGGAAAGCTGCATTCATAGCATGTATTGGCCAAGCTTCGGCAACAAAAGAGTACTAGTATAAATTATTACAAATGAGACAATATGTGGAAGGGGAAGCTTCGCAAGTTATCAAAAATTTAGGACATTCAGCAGCTGCGTATGATGCACCAAAGAAGCGTTTAGAAAGAAATAACAGAGGACAAAGAAGACAAATAACCTTGTATATAGAAGAACTAGAAAACTTTAAACCGTTGAGAGAAGGATTTGCTATTGACATCGAAAAATTTGTAGATTTACTGGATATAGCAGTTGTGAACTTGAAAGAAGCAGGTCGTTTTGAGGGGTTACAGAATTGTTCTTTGTACAACAAATTGCAGCGAAAGATGGCAGAATCAATGTTGTCGAGGTATCATCGTTTGATATTCGAAAGCGGATAAACAGTCAGTTGAATGTCTACGTGAGTGGATTTTACAGGAAGCAGAGTTTCAAACTATAGCATCGGAAACATTACATGGATTAAGAACGAACACCAGCAGCAATTCACTGCGGAATTATAAGAGAAATCGTAGGGATGGATTAAAAACATTTTTTGGAGAATCACAGAATGAAAACTATACCGGAAACAAGGAGTCAATGAAACATGTGTGCAAGTGTTGTAACGGTCATCATGGAGTTTGGAGGTGCGATGAATTTCATAAATTAACCGTTCAAAAGAGGTAGGATACGGCATAACGACTTCAGTTGTGTTATCGTTGCTTAGAACATGATCACGTAGGCAGACAGTGTCCGAGAAGCAGAGCATGTAACTTGGGTGGATGCAAAGAAGTGCACAACAGACTTTTACATAGGGATAAATAATCGTTCAGTGAGCCAAACGTTCCAGTGAGAACCAAAACGAAAACAAAACAAAACTATGCTACTGAAAAGATTGAAGATATAGCCGCCGCCACTGAGGGGGGGGGGGGGGGGGGTCAGAATCGCACAATGATTGGTCAAGACAGAAAATGAAACTTCGTTATGCTTAAAACAATACCTGTAATATTGAAAAATGGAAATTGTATCGTAAGTGTTAATGCATTACTGGCTGGCGTAAGTACGAAAATGTATATCAACGCTATTGTTGCTGCCGAATTGGGACTTCAAGGACAAGTTCAGAAAGTGACAGTTAATGTATTAAAGACAATGTTGAAACCTTTGAAACTATGCCAGTCGAGGTAAGGCTTCATAGCCACAATGGTCAGACAGACGCCAAAATATTCGCATTCACTTTAACCGTGTAACCGGATATTTACAGCCAGATGACTGGAAACAACACGCTCGCAAATGGGACCATCTTGCAGGGATTACATTTCCGAATCTAGGAAAATAGACCTATTGCTGATATGTTGATCGGACTGAACTATCCGGATCTACATTATTCTTATAGAGATATACTTGGTGAACCAGTAGAGCCAATAACTACACTAACGCCGTTATGTTGGATGTGCATTGGAGACCCGAATAGCGGACAGGATCAGACACTATTTAAGCGAACTTGTTTTGCTCGAGGACAAGAGGATCGAAATGTTTTAGATAACATTGTTAGGAAGTTTTGGGAAATCGAAAATGTCAAAACACCAAACGAAAACGTATTTCGAAGCAATGATGAGCAACAAACGATGTTTAAGGTAAAGCATTTTTTTAATTTAAGGATGGACACTCCGAAGTTAAAGTACCGTGGAAAGACGACACACCTTCATTTACGAACAATTATAATATGGCATAAAGTAGATTAGAAAAACACAGAACAAAGATTAAATAAAGATCCGAGTATTACTAAAGTTTATACACAAACCATAGAGAAATATATTGAAAAAGGATATGTTCACAAAGTGTCGACAAAGGAGGAGACTGTTGCAGGAAAATGGTATTTGCCGAATTTTCCGCTAATTAGACGGGACAAGGAATTTTCACAAGACGAGCAACCGCAATCGCCGGAAATTAATATTCAAATAGAAAATGTACGTTGTATCGAACTTAAGTTTCAAAAGAAAACAAGCGATAACTTAACTAACTGTATTACTTTGAAAAGTATTCTTTCTAGTGATTCAGATTGGCGTTAAGATCCCGTGTTAGAATAGTTCGTGTACAAGCGTATGTGTACAGATTAATTGACAATTGCAGACTCAAGCAAGAACAACGTTGTCAAGGAAGTTTATCCACCGCGAATTGATGAAAATGGACTTATTAGATGTGATGGACGTTTAGAGTATGCCGATTTTCTATCATTTGATGCAAGATATCCGATTATATTACCTCGAAAAAATTGGGTCACGAAGCTTATTGTGAAACGCTATCACGAACTGGGAAAACATTTTAGCGGGACAAATCAAACATTTTCAGCATTATCGTCACGCTTTTAGATTTTTTCAGGGATAGAAGAAATAAGAGAATATGAATATGAGTGTTATACGTGTCGTAAGAGGAAATCATTCGTTATACTAGGGATTTATTTTCTTCCCTCAGATTTAACATACATTTAAAAGATGTACTTCGCTAATATGTTTGAAATATGTTGTTCCCAATATCATTGGTGATTTTTCCTTCAAACATTTTTTATTGGAGCACCAAATCAAACGTCCTTTATATTTGATAAGATTTAGACCACTTTGGTTTAAACATATAGCATACAATGGACTATGTATTGACCTGCATATATAAGTCAAAAGTCAACTAAACGTCAAAACATGACAGCTGCCCTGGTCGTAAATTCACGGTGTATCATCGGTAAAGCGGATATAGGTACTAACCAAGCGGGCGTGAGCTATTTTGCGCGTCTGGCGTACTAAATTATAATCCTGGTACCTTTGATAACTATTGACCTGACAAGGTAACGAGAATCTTTGTTTTGTTCACATAATATCAATGTGTACTTTAATCTAAACATAATTGTTGTTATAAGAAATGATTTGGTCGTAGATTGTTGATTAGAGATGTCTCATTATTTTCCAAAAACAAATACGATTACTAAAAATATGTGCAAATACTTGTTTCAGAAATTGGCGCTCGTCTCATTCGATATATTTCTATATACATTGCAACTCTTTTTCAGATAGAAGGCCACTGTGTGTGTGTATTAAGTATAGCTGTTTCAATAATTGGCATTGGAATTTTTCATACATATGTTATTTTTACTATATTATATTTCGAAAAGAAGCGTTGTGTACGGTGTTTAGTTAAGTTGCTGTACACCGTGCAAAAAAAACTTATTTTCGTACTCGTTTATTACCCAACGAGAGATGTAGTGTAGTGGGTAGTGCATCTGACTACGAACACAGCGGTTCCTGGTTCGATTCCCATTCCGTGATGAAAATTTCAGGGACTTAATTTTTGGTTCTCCCTTGACACCAGTTGCGAGTATGGTCTTAAGAAAGTGATGATTGTCCGTCGGAAGGGACGGTATATGGCTGACCAGTCATAAGAGAGAGCCATATCTTTTGCACGTTAAAGACACCCTTGTACATTTCGAAAAAGAGTAGGGAAATGCCCCTACAAAGCAGCACTCGCACCCTCAAAGTGGACAGGGGTGTTGTCATTTACAATTTGTTGCGCATGTACGACTTAATTGTCTTATTAGAATATCAACATTTTCATATAAATAGGAAAAAATTGTTGCGACAACTTTTTGGGAGCAGGAATGTTAGATGTTGAGAAAGGTACATTGTATGTTGATAAAACAAAACAAAGATTTTCGTTACTGTGTCGCTTCAAAATCGATCATGCCCGCTTGGTAATGTATGTTATGTATTACTCATCAAATACAACTTAAATTTCAACATTAAGAATGAACACAAATGCGGCCACTTTCATTTAAGACGGAAACCGTCTAAAATTTGACTAAAATTCCAAAGTTATGAAGATTTCAGTAATTTACCATGACTTAATGATACTAGTAACCAATATATGTGCATTGTATTATCAAAAACAGCCCATATATATGTAGCAGAAGCATTCTACTTTCCAATAGATAACTTGAAGTTTACATTTAACAATTATGTAAAACTGCTTAAATTTGTCATAGACACAATATTCTTTGATAGCTTCATCATGTCAACTGTGCAGCGAAATACTAACAATCAATATCTTGTTGAAGGTTAGATTTTTTTATCTTATATATTTTAACATTTCACACTTTATTTTATTGATTTTGTATTTACATTGTGTCATAGATCAAATTTAATCGTTCAGTGTATGTTCACTTGTTTGTGTTAATATGTTTTTGATTGAGTTAAGCCGTTTCAATTTATATTTTACAGTGTGTCGTTCTATGTTGTGATGTTCCACTACCGTTTTAGGTAAGAGTGACGGTGGAGCGTCACTGGTGAGCCTTTTGTAGACGAAACGCGCGTCTGGGGTATAAACAAAATTTAGTTCTGGTATCTATGATGAGTTTATTTGTACCTATTATAACTTTTAAACTCACTGCATTTGTTTGTACCTGACTTAGTTCAGAAACCTGATGTTCGGTGGTTGAGGTTTGTTAGAGGTTCATAAGTGTTTCTAGTTTCTCGCCTTTTTAATAGATTAGACCGGTGATTGTCCTGTTTGAATGTTTTAACACTTGTAATTTTGGGGCCCTTCAAAGCTTGCTGCTCGGTGTGTGCCAAGGCTCCGTGTTGAAGACTGTATTTTGACTTATAAAGGTTATAAAGGAGTGTGTTGTCTCATTAGCACTCATACCACATATTCTTATGTCTAATAAACGTATTACAATTCATACTGCGAAACAAAAATATTGGGATTTTAATTACGGTTGGCACAATATTTAGCATGTTTAAGATGGTTGGAATTATTAAAATACATTCGAAATGACTGAACTTCTTTCAATTATGTCATTGAAGGAAATATCGTCACAACACTATTCAAGTATGAAAGTTTTTTTATGTTTGTTAAAGCTATGACGATTTTCCTGTTATTACATTCTTCACATTGTACAGTATTCAATTTTGAATTCTTTAATTTCCAAATGATATGTTCAAGGATACGTTCCACTAGAATGAATCTAGATACATTTTTATTCACATGTATACAAATAAAAATAGTATCAAAGGTTATCAAGTATGCTTTTAATTAATAATAATGCAAGGGCATGTGACCATTTCATTCTTTTCCATTACTTTATGATTTCATATTTCATGAAAGTTCACATTGAAATCTATTAAATGTAAGGATTACAAAATTTGAATCAAGTTTGAATGTTCAAAAAATATGCTTACCAGATGATTTCTCTTGCCTTGAGACATTTCTTCTGCCTATTCCTGAAATTTATGAACTGCAAATATATACACACACAGATGCCATTGTGGATTTTATTTTAAATGAGTTGAAATCATTTAGTGCATTCGTAAATAAATCATTTTGATATAATCAATTTGAATGTTCCCAAAATATGCTTACCAGATGGTGTCTCTTGCCATAAGGCATTTCTGCCTATATCTGAAATCGATTAACTCAGAAATATATACACACACACAATTGCCATTATGGATTATATTTTAGATGAGTTGAAATCATTGAATGCATTCGTAAATGAATCATTTTGAATTAAAATAAGTGTAACTGTTCACAAAATATGCTTACCAGATGGTGTCTCTTGCCATAAGGCATTTCGGCATATACCTGAAATTGGTTGACTCACAAATATAAACACACAATTGCCATTATGGATTATATTTAAGAAGAGTTGAAATCATTTGGTGCATTCGTAAATGAATCATTTTGAATTAGAATAAGTGTGAATGTTCACAACATATGCTTACCAGATAGTTTCTGTTGCCTTAAAGCTGGGGTCACACATTCACGATTTTTACTACCGTGCTTGACAGGACCATTCCCGATTATAATTTGTCAAAAGTCTGATCAAGATCCTGTGAATCGTTGATGGAAATTCAAACTTTAATTAAAATTTGTAAAACAAATAATTTAATCACGAAAACAATCAGATATTGTTCAGGAAGCGTTGATATTCAACCGTTTCCAAGCGATTTTATCCCGATAATCCCGTTCTCAATTCGCTTCTAATCCAATTTGTAAATTTCGCCTGGTTAAATTCGACCGAGTCTGTCACGACTGCGTCCCGATTCTACCGAATGTAATCTGACAGATATCAAACAGTTAACAGAAGCTGACTGAAGTTATCCGTTCGAAAACTGTCGGCAAACTCGGGATTATCAGGTACTGTCGGAACGTAATCCTATAATCACAAAATATGCTTACCAGATGGTGTCTTTTGCCTTAAGGCATTTCTGCCTATATCTGAAATCGATTAACTCACAAATATATACACACACAATTGCCATTATGGATGATATTTTGGATGAGTTGAAATCATAAAGTGCATTAGTAAATAAATCATTTTGATTTAATAAGTTTAAATGTTTACAAAATATGCTTACCAGATGGTGTGTCTTGCCATAAGGCATTTCGGCCTATTCCTAAAATTCATTAGCTCGCAAATATATACACACACACTTTCCATTATGGATTATATAAAATATGAGTTGAAATCATTGCGAGCATTCGTAAATAAACCATTTTGATATAATAAGTGTGAATTTTCACTACATATACTTACCAGATAGTTTCTGTTGCCTTGAGGCATCACTGCCTATATCTGAAATTTATTAATTCGGAAATATATACACACACAGATGCCATTAATCGTTATATTTTAGATGAGTTGAAATCATTGAGTGCATTCGTAAATAAATCATTTTGATATAATTAAACCCTTAGCGTTACAAAGTTACATCCATAAACATTGTATTGATCTTCAGATACATAACTTTATCTAAATAGATAAATGAATAACAAAAAATATTAACACAAACAATGTTTTCTCATATATATATTATTGTGAAACTACCCCTTTACAACGGGGGCAAGCGCTAGCGGGGTACTGACACCTGCGTCATCAAAAATGCACATCATAGTATTAACAAACAACATAAAATAATTATAGTAAAAATGGTATAAGATACTTGCAAAAGGCTTTATAAGTCTTAGAAATACATTAACCCTAAAATATCATAATAAATTGGTTATTTCGTAAACGTACATTACAGTGACAATTTCATATGCATAAATACTTTAAAATCTTTCATCCATCAAAGATTAAAATAAATCAAACTTAAAACTAAAAACGTTCATACACAGTTCAAGATATTATACATTGGAAATCTTATCAATTTGAAAAGAACGTTCATTCATTACGTCGACAAGGTATTTTTTAACGGTCTTATCTAAACTATTACCTAAGTCTGTAGAATACAAGTAGCCCGGATCACCTGTCATGAACTGTATTTGTGATACGGGTGACAACACTGAAAAACAGATATCCATTTTTAAATTCTCGAAACATGCTTGTATGTTAGTACTTGTTCTTTTTCTGATAGCCGGAAAAAAGGACAATCTAACATAACGTGAAAGATATTCTCAATCGCATTTGAGGAACATAGCTAGCACTCATTATTTGTTGTCAGATTCATATAAAGTATACAGAAATTAGTAAACAAAAAAAAGGGATCATACATATATTATAAAAAAAAGGCCCGGTTGATACTTTGACAACGTCTTTTCAATGAAAAGTCCCACGATGGACGATTCGCTAGACAATGTTGCTTTTAAAACTCTTTTTGTGTACTTACTTTTTAAAATATAATTCTGTACACCGCTTGAAAAGAACTTGATTGTATATATTCTGTGTACATGCATCGAAATGAGCGGAAGCAGATCAAAATGTGGGGAAAACACCCGTTTCTTGACCTCGTACAAATACAGCTGATATTTAAAGACACTAAACAGTTATTGTCTATGTAATGATCTTTATTGATATTTCAATATTATGAGCAACGAGACTAAATGAATTATTATAGTAAGAAAATGAAACCGAAAAAGGTCAAGCTTTAAAGAGTGATTCACACTTAATGTCATGCATCGAAATGAGTGGAAACAGATCAAAAAGTGGGGAAAATTCAGAAAAAAATCTTGACGGAAATATCAGGTAAAATGTCAATGTTAATTTCTAAAATTGATGTGATGGCAGGAGCATTCCAGGAAATCGGAACTTTATTACGAACACAAGGTAAGACCTTTGAAAGCATATTTGATATTACAAGGAAGACAGGCGAAAATGAATATCCACAAGATGGAGAAATTGCTTTACCACTACTGCGTGAAATAAATGATATTCAGGCAGATATAAAAGCCAGTCGTCAAAAGCAACTTATTGCCACCTTATGGAACAGATCTCTCAACGAAAGAAAACAATCTTGATGGAACATGATGAGATGCAAAAATATTTCTAAGATCTACCAAGAATGAAGATCGAGAGAAATCCAATATTACCGGAGAAATTTCTTATTCGCGAAATCGAAGGTTAATGCCAACAAGAGACGGAAACCCGTGCAAACCTAGCATTATCGCGATTGGATGCAAAAATTTTACTATTACAGGCCAGAATGCAGAGATACGAGGAGAAATTTCATTCTCTTGACAATGATTACAGAAATAACAGAGACAACTAGTGGACAAATAGAAGAAAAATTTCAAGGGTTATGGAAACAAGCGACAACGCAAAGGAAGAAAAATCCGCTACCAGATGACTAAAACAAGACAAAAGGTAACAAAATTATGAAGCCTCATATGGTGACAAATCAATCCTCAAACTAAAGCCAAAACATCAAATAAAGGACAAAGAGCAAGGAAAAGAAGACAAAAATCATTTGATATATGAGTAAAGAAACGCGTCGAATAACCGCTCACGACCGGAAAAAAACTGAAAGTTACGCAACAGCAGTTACTGGTAATAGAGGAAAAGAAAAAATACAAAATCTGTAAAAACAAAATTGAAACAATCAAATGCAAAACGGAATACCTAAAGCCGGTTGAACCCCTGCAAAATCGCGATAGATCACCAAGTTACCCTGGAAACAGTATATGGGATGATGAAGAGTGGACACAAATTTGTGGACAAAGAAACAGGAAAACGAGAGGACGCAGAAGAAACACAGGTAATAGGGAAACGGTAAGAGGTGGGGGCAACAGAGGACGTGGTCAACAAAGAGAAGACTCTAACAGGAGGACCGCATCTCGAGGCTGGGGCACATTCAATTCTTTTTTAGGAAAAGGCTGGAACAAACAACCGCCAAACCTAGATGTTCCAGCGAACTAAATAAAACTAAAAACCAAATTGATCCGGATGTAATTAACTTATCATCTTAAGGATGTATTCTTCTGACTTTTCAGTCTCGTTCAGTCTCGTTGAAATCTCGTTCTTGAATTATTTCCAAAACATTTGATAGAAGTGGAAAATATCAATGAATTTTAAAAATATTATAAGCAAACATAAGTCTGTGAAAAAAATGTCTATTAACAATGAATGGTTTTTGCGTAATCCAGTTTTTAAATTTTATGACCAATCAAGTCAGTATTTTTAGCCAAAATTTTTAGAAAATGGGTGAGGGATACAAAAAATGATTTTACAAGAATCATGTACATCCCATATCATTTTGGTCTTTTCAAATTTCTTAGATATGTCTTTTTTCATTCATTTATAACAGAAAAGTTGAAATAATATGCATTTTGTTCTTAAAACTGAGAAAAATCACAAAAATACAAATTGACACCATGGTAAATTTTACACAAAAAAGCGTCAAAATATGATAAAACTTTCTTATATTAACACCTACCTATAGTTTTTGTAAGTAAAATTTATTCAGATTGGTCCACTTCATCTTTATAGAAAGTATGAGAAAAAGTTTGATTGTGGAACTGTGATTTTTTTCATGATAATAGCCCAAAAATAGGTAAAAATCGACGAAAAATGGGAAAATCATCAAAATTGGACATTTTCAAAAAAAGAAGTGCACCACCATATGATTTTTTCTTCACCAATTATTTTGTTACAGTCTTATAAACCAAAAAATCAGTTTAAGAAAATTTAGAAATTTTCGGCTCCTCATAGGTGTACATCCTTAAGTTGTATTGTTTTAAATTTAACAATTCGCAATTATAATTATTAGTTAAAGGTTTTAAATTTACACCTACACTTACTCCAATCACAACTATCTTAAATTCGGATATTCTCAAGACGACTCTGTCTACGGGAATATTTCGGAAACGGCAAATTTGACGATGTATCACTAGTAAGGGACAAATCTACTTTCACTCTTACACAGGAAGAGAGGAGTATTTAGATTCCTTTCATAGACACTATCTCGAAACTTCCGATCAATTATCATTATACAAAACAGAATCCCTCAAGACGGGAGAAAAAATCACTAGAAGAATTGAAGAATAATCCGTCAATTATATCAAAAGAAGCCGATAAAGGAGGAGAAATAGTAATAATGGACAATAGTTATCAAAGGTGTACCAGGATTATAATTAAGTAAGTCAGACTTTCGTCTACACAAGATTCATCAATGACGCTCATATCAAAATATTTTTAAAGCCAAACAAGTACAAAGTTGAAGAGCATTGAGGATCCAAAATTCCACAAAGTTGTGCCAAATACGGCTAAGGTAATCTATGCCAGGGATAAGAAAATCCTTATTTTTTGCAAAAAGTTCAAAGTTTTGGATACTGGAAATTTATAAAAATGACCACATTTTTTATATTCATGCCAACACTATTGTGTTGACTACTGGGCTGGTGATACCCTCGGGGACGAAACGTCCACCAGCACTGGCATCGACTCAGTGGTGTAAATAGTTATCAAAGGTACCAGGATTATAATTTAGTACGCCAGACGCGCGTTCGTTTACATAAGACTCATCAGTGATGCTCAAATCAAAATATTTTTAAAGCCAAACAAGTACAAAGTTGAAGAGCATTGAGGATCCAAAATTCCAAAAAGTTGTGCCAAATACGGTTAAGGCAATCTATGACAAAATTTCTTACAGGGAGAATGTTTTGGAAGAGCTAAATGACAACGAATATTAGCTTCGTAAAAACATTGATAAAAAACAATCAGAAAAATTAAGAAATTGGTGGAAGAATACTCATTTACGGATAATGAAATTGCTTATTATATTTGTGTGACTTTACTCCGAAATCAGCTTACTTCTACGGATTAACAAAAATACACAAAAGCAATACAATTCAAACAGTTTTAAAACATCAGAATAGTAAGTACATTGAATCTTCCAACCCCAATGATCTTAAACTGAGACCAATAGTTGTTGGCCCTGAATCAACAACTCAAAGAATGAGTCACTTTTGTGGATCTAATATTAAAAAAGTTATGTCCACTAATACCAAAGTTACGTCAGAGATGATATAGTCTTTTGAGACAGTTCCGAAAGATACACTCCTTACAACATTTGATGTTACCAGCTTGTAAACAAATATACCGCACGATCTAGGGACAACGGCAATAAAATATTTGGTTGAAATAAACCGAGAAATTGTCGACGGCAGATTCGATACGGAATTCATTGTAAAAGCTTTTAAATTTATCCTTAAGGGAAACATTTGTTATTTCGATGGTGAATACTACAAACAAATTAAAGGAACTGCAATGGGAACAAAAGATGCCAATTGCCTATGCCAATTTAGTTGTGGCTTACTTAGAAAAAATATTATACGAAAAAGTTGGCCAGATATTCGGACAGGAATTCAAAACTTATGTTTATGAACAAAGGAAAAAATTTCTAGACGATTGTTTTATATTATAGAATTAATCAACAGACGACTTAGAAAAATTCCATCAGATTCTTAACTCATTGCATCCGTCACTAAAATTCACTATTGAAAGTAGTTACTTGGAATTCCCATTTCTAGACATTTTAATTAAACTCTCCGACAATAAAATCATTACAGATATATACACATGGAAAAAAGTATTGCAACACCAAATTCAAATTCAAATTAAAAAAACACTCTTCATTTTTTTGTGATATAATTTGTTGAAATAGAACTAGTTAAACATTATTTAAATATCACCTGAGTTTTATCAATAAATATCAAGTCGATAATTTCCTATCTGCACATGCAGCTGCTGGACTCGTAAACAAAAAAACAGATGTTTTTATCCTCATTGTTTTCAACACTTTAAATAACCAAGTTTATAAAGTTATGTGATTGACACCTTGTAATTGGTTATCCACAATTCATAACTGCAGCAAGATGGCAGATAATCAGCATTAAAGAAGCAGGCATGTAGCTGTGACAATTGCACGTTTTGTTGGTCATCACCATTCCAATATAAGTCGTTTGAGAATAAAAATCAGGCAACAAACGATGTTTAAGACCTTCTGAGATCAACAAGATCCCCTATAACATAGGGAAAATAAAGCATAATGAAGGAAACCCATTGCAAACAATACAATCCTGAAAAGAGATTGATGACCATACAGGAGCCTTTAAACAAGAACTGTTCACGATCGGCTCATCGCTACTGGTTATCGTGCGATAAGACCATTTCGGGGACCTTTGCCTACAAACAGACAAACAGTTACCCGTATCCAATATAGTGCAGAGCTCGCCAAAGTTGGAAATAAGCATCGTGAAGGAAGATCCATTGTTCCAATGGAATTCGGTTTATCTTCCTTGGCCCGATCGTAGCCCGAATTGGAACCATATCGAGCATATATGGGGCACTATTGGGCGTAAAGTGCACGAAAAGAAACTCCAGTTCAAACACGTCATGAAATAAACATTACCCTTCGTCAGGAATGGTTGCTGCTACCTTAGCAACAACTTAGTCGACTTATGACAGGAATCAGATGACGTTAAGATGGGGTTATCCCTTTGAATGGAAGCTGCGCACAAATTACTAATTCTATGGCGTCTAACGATCAGCCATGATGTGAACAATCATCTAAAGATTAATTTTGAAATTTCTGACATTGTCAAGTTCGACTACAGTAAAAGTTTTGGTTAGATAAAACTTTTTTTTTCATACCTTTTTGTTCGTTTTAATGCCAATGTTATCATTAACTACGTTTCAATATTAGTTCACAAATATTTTATCATATTCTATTCAAAATAAGAGATTGAATTTTCAAGTTTTAGAGGTGTTGCAATACTTTTTCCATGTGTGTATATTACAAGAAGACAGATACACACCAGTATTTGAATTTTGAATCATGCCATCCATCACATACAAAAAGAAACATTCCATATTGTATGGCAAGACGAGTGTGTTTAATTGTATTGGATAAAACTCTTCGAATTCGCAAAAGAAGTTAGAACAGTTCAAAATCTTTTACAACAGAAATATCAATTAAAACTTGTAGAAGACAGTATCGAGAGGACAAATAAAATGACTACAAATCAACTTAGAACACCGAAGGAACAGATGATCGATGATGAAGTCCTCCCGTTTGTGACTACTCATGATCCGTTATTACCAAACGCCTTCAAGTTTATCAAATCGAATTTTCCGATTTTATATCAAAGTGAAACTATGAAAAATTTGGTAAAAGAAGAATCGATCATTTATAGTAGAAGACAACCGAAAAATTTGAAACGCCAACTTACAAAAGCGGGATTTAATATTGTTGAAAACATATTATCCGTAAAAATTTGTGGTGATTCACGCTGTGGTGTATGTTCCAGAGACATTTATAATTATTTAGAAATCGGCAGTACGAAGTATTTCAAAAATGGTAAGAAATTTACAGTAAACGCAAATGTGACTTGTAAATCAGACAATTTACTCTATTGTATAACATATGTCAACTGTAAAGAAAATTACATAGGTCAAACAGGAAATAGTGTGTGTGAATGGGTCAGGATCCAGAAACAGCAAATACGGCAAGCCGAAGACAGACAAACTCCGTTCAGCGTAATTTTTTTTTAGTGCAGGAGGAAAATTCAAAATTTTCCCGTTCTTCAAATGTACGGAACCAACAGAAGAATACCGTAAAGAACTAGAAAGAAAATTCATAAAAGTGTTTGATGCCAAGCTTTATGCTTAGCAGTTATATGAACAATGACATTACGTCATGATACTAATGTGTTTCCCATAACGACGTTCATAGTCTTGAAAAGTACCAAGATGGATGAAAGCGCTTGACAATGCTGCTTTTAAAACTATTTTTGTGTATCTAATTTTTAATAGATAATTCTGTACACCGCTTGAAAAGAAACTTATTTTGTATATAAATGTATCTAAATATATAATAAAAACTATAACACAAATTCCCTTACGTTTCGGTCATTACGGCCTTCTTCATTGGAATAAATTAAAACATTGAAACAACAATTACATCGCTTGTATACATCATGTTATAATAACTACTATGACATTCATTTTTCGCGTTTTTCTCTTTTTTAATATAAATATTTTTATTATCGATCATACATTGTGTTGAGTCCTTCAGGTTCTGAAGTTTTTAATCTTTTTTATATGTTTTCATACCTCAAGAAATTTTACGGTCGCCATTATCAGCCGATTGGCCATTATGATAAAAGTGTTTCAAAAATCATATCTGATATTCTTCCTCAGTCTTAACTAAGAAATAACACGACGGGTACCATATACGGTGTGAGTCCTTCAAATGCTAACTCTTCAGGAGCACCTGATTTCGACCCCGGTTTTTAATGGAGTTCGTGTTGTTTTTTATTTATCATTTGTAAGTGTTGATATAAATGTCTTTTTGCTTTATGAGTCTTTGTTTTGTTGTCTTACATGTGTAACGAAATCGACCATGTCAATTTCAGCATGCATGTTAAGTGAATGGCAAGTTCAGTTCAAATTCTGAAGCGTAGGACAACTCGTACACGTTTGTTTCAAATCGGACAATGTTTTATTATTTCTTTTTAATTGATGAAATAAGTTGATATGTTAAAAAAGATACTTATTCATCTTGAGCGATGTATTACTGTTGACTACTCAAGCTTCTTTTTTGCGAACCCGTTTTCAGCTGAATGTGTGATTTTAATATTTCTACGCGGGCCTTAATCGAAAATAAATGCAATAAATGTGAGTAATTGTGTTTTTCAAAGCACAAACACAATATTTCAGGATAAAGACAATATCTGTTAAGTGTCTTTAAACATCAGCTGTATTCGTACTCGGCACGACACAGAAGTAATAGCTCGCTAAAGCTCGCATTACACCCGTTTCTTAGCCTCGTACAAATACAGCTGATACTTAAAGACACTGAACAGTTATTGTCTATTTAATGATTTATTGATATTTTAATATTATGAGCCACGAGACTATATGAATTATTACAGTAAGAAAATGAAACCGGAAAAGGTCAAGCTTTAAAGAGGGATCATATCGTCAGAGTATGCTTTAAGAAATTGAAAACTTTTTTTGCGCCAAATCACACATAAAGACAATGTCATGCCGAAAACCTGTTAGTAAATACCAATATATAATAAACGAATATAATACAAATCAGTCTAACTTATGAATTTTCACGAGCACGTACACTCACAGCTGTTTATGTCACTATACATACAACTTACTGCCAGAAACATTGCTAGGACTTGATCGAATTGATAGACTTGGTAAATGGCGACCGAATTTGTCTGAAATCAAGATATATAACATAATATTCTGTTTCAATTTTAAACAACCATCCAGGCAGAGATATTAACTTGATTAAAGTCATAAGAAACCTCAAATTAATAAAAATAAGGCATATGGGTTTTTTTATAACTCAATGGATAGTTTTCATTATAAAGCTTATGTACATATAATTGTTTCTTCAATATGTTCATATGTAGGAGAAGTTTACTTTAATTTAAATCTAGGAAGCAATTCCCCGACAT
The DNA here is from genome assembly GCA_019925275.1 of Mytilus edulis. Classification (NCBI taxonomy): domain Eukaryota; kingdom Metazoa; phylum Mollusca; class Bivalvia; order Mytilida; family Mytilidae; genus Mytilus; species Mytilus edulis. Next base: position 99,718,865 of record CM034351.1, on the reverse strand, counting down.
ATTTTCCGTATGCAAAGTGACCTCAGTGTGACCCATCTCGTAAAAATCCGGTGATCGCAATACGCATGGATCTGTCCTTAAAATAAACCATTATCTGATTGTACATGTTAAACACGTGCTCAATATCCATACCTTTTTTGTTTATTGTTGACAAACAGGTGACAATTGTTAAACTTCGGCTTCAAAACACGAACTTTAATTACCTGCCATATTTTCACAACAACAGTGACCGATTAAAAAAAAATGACGATTATACAAAATTTAGGCAAAAGAAAAATGATAAAATCGTGCAAAGAAGACTAAGTTTAGGATGTTTGTATGCATTGGTTCAATGTTCACAAAAGATGCTTACCAGATGATTTCTCTTGCCTTGAGACATTTCTTCTGCCTATTCCTGAAATTTATGAACTGCAAATATATACACACACAGATGCCATTATGGATTTTATTTTAGATGAGTTGAAATCATTCAGTGCATTCGTAAATAATAATTTTGATATAATCAGTTTGAATGTTCAAAAAATATGCTTACCAGATGATTTCTCTTGCCTTGAGACATTTCTTTTGCCTATTCCTGAAATTTATGAACTGCAAATTAATACACACACAGATGCCATTGTGGATTTTATTTTAAATGAGTTGAAATCATTTAGTGCATTCGTAAATAAATCATTTTGATATAATCAGTTTGAATGTTCACAAAATATGCTTACCAGATGGTGTCTCTTGCCATAAGGCATTTCTGCCTATATCTGATTAACTCAGAAATATATACACACACAATTACCATTATGAATTATATATTTTGGATGAGTTGAAATCATAAAGTGCATTCGTAAATAAATCATTTTGATTTAATAAGTTTGAACGTTCACTACATATGCTTACCAGATAGTTTCTGTTGCCTTGATGCATCACTGCCTATATCTGAAATTTATTAATTCGGAAATATATACACACACAACTGCCATTAATCGTTATATTTTAGATGAGTTGAAATCATTGAGTGCATTTGTATATACATGATTTTGATATAATTAAACCCTTAGTATTTCAAAGTTACATCCATGAACATTTTATTGATCTTCAGATACATAACTTTACGCTAAATAGATGAATGAATCACAAAAATGTTAGCACAAACAATATTATCTCATATAAATTAGACAGAAATTAGTAACAAAAAAAAGGGTCATACATATTATAAAAAAAAAAAAAACAACCGACGAACTCCACAAAACAGCGAATGAATTCATATGCTTCAGAAAGCTAAACTTTTTCTGTCGTTTTACCGTCATGTTGTTCATGCAACATTAAATCCTTTGGTAGGTCTTATTAAGTGATGATGCAATCGAGGAAAAGAGGACGGGATTGTAGTAAAGACAATTAATATAAATATATATATGTAGGACTCTAAAGTGCGATGGGGACGCTAAAGTGCGATGGTCACGCTAAAGTGCGATGGTTTACGCTAAGGTACGCTTGTGTCCACGCTAAAGTGCGATGGTTCGCGAAAGTATAGACATAAGAAACGTAGTTTGATTATGACGTTAACAGTCGTTTAAACAAACTCAAAATGAACACGCAGTAAGATAAATTGCAAACTTTTGATTAACAATTTTTAAACCAAATATCAATGAGTTAAACCTAACCGTTCTTTGTCGTCTGAAGCAAATGTATTTTTTTCGGTAGCTGGAAGAAAAACTTGTATCCTGCACAGCAGTCGACCATTTTACTGTTTAGATACAAAATAGTATCCTGTTTTTATTGAAAGCGGACGGATACATTTGAATCACTGTTTAAGTTGCAGTATACTTTGCGGTCACCGTTAAAATGTTGTCGCTTTTATTGAAAAGTAACGTCGGCAAAATAAAGGTACATGTTTTCATGCGTAAATTATAAAGTGTCGGCTTAACATTACCTGGCACATTGTGGGCAAATATAACATGGATGTGTAGTCTCTACAGAAAAGAAGAAATTAAGCTCGGCAAACATCATCTTTCTCTCTCATTTGAATTAATGCATAAACAAATAAATGTTACATTTTCCGACAAAAATCGAATTTTGTATTTGTAATTATTTACAATGACGACTGTAAGGGAAGGTGTTCGATATAGTGTGTGAACGACAAGCTACGCCAATTTACCGCAATATTTAATACGCCCGACTTGTTAAAAATTCATTAACAATAAATATAGTATTTTATGACACTAAAATTACCTTTTCGGAAATCAATTTACGTGGTCGGTCTAAGGACTTTTAAATAAAGAAACGATCACTGAATCCTACAAGTAGATTGTAATGCCTGTCACATATTTGAAAAAAGGACTATATTTATATCGAACGTTCTTTAAACTTTTTTAACTCCCTAGAACCTTATTCTATTGGTCCATCGCAATTTAGCTTGATGTATACCACCGTAATTTAACAAAAAAACAACCATCGCACTTTAGCGTGAGACACCAGCGTACTTAAGCGTAGACCATCGCACTTTAGCGTGACCATCGCACTTTAGAGTACCATCGCACTTTAGAGTCCTACATATATATACAGTGAAACCTGACTAAACCGAATCCTATATAAATCGAAAACCTGTTTAAACCAAACAGGTTCTTAAGTATTGCCATATCAAATTGTTTGCGTTATGAACCTGATAAAACCGTACATCGACTGAAACCGAAAAATGTCTTAAGTACCGAAGAGGTTTGGTTTAAACAGGTTTCACTGTACAATAAAAACTATAACACAAATTCCCTTACGTTTCGGTCATTACGGCTTTCTTCATGGGAATAAATTACAACGTTGAAACAACAATTATTACTCAATTCATTTCACTTGACTGGGTGGAGTTTAACCGTTTCCCTCATGATAAACCAGTTCATCTATAAATAGGTGTTTTAGGTTAAAGTCATTAATGAAATGTCCAGTCATTATTTTGTTATTTCCTTTGATGACACTGATAGGTGATTAGAAATCACTAAAAATATAACGGCAATCATCCTTATCGCACACATCTCACGGTGGGTATGGTTGTCCTGCGAGAGAATGTTCTGTGCTGTTGATTCGGTCCTGACGGGTGCTGGTGATCAATGAAAAAATGTAAACAAAGACGAAAATGATGATTTTTGACGTTTTCACTCATAAAAAATTGAAAAAAACAGTTGAGATTTTTCAATTTTGTTTCTTATGGGTTCATATGTAAAGCATTAAAAAGTTGACCCTGTAAACTGTTTCAGTAAGCGTAACACAAAAATGCTCATTTTCAGAAAATCTCGAACTGAAAAAATAAAACAAAAATGCTCATAGAGTCCGCTTTCTATACCGCAATCCACACGACAAAACTATTTTGTGAAAAAACATTGCAATTTATTAAAATTTAGCATTTTTTCAATTTATTCATGTCCTGATACTGTGCTGGTGGGTCCTGTCATTGTGCTGGTGGGTCCTGATACGGTGCTGGTGATTTTGGATAAGAAGTTGCTGATATTTGAAACAAATGTTACAAAATCAATAAAATTGGGCAGATAATTATTGTCAACAGGATCTATGACTCCTATTTTAGCTCTTGTGCATCCATTTGGCTGTTTAATATGTGTTTTCAAATGATCGTTACTTATATTACACAATTACATGACAGGGCAACCTCTTTCGTCCAATATCAGATAACAATATATACTATCTGAAATAAAAATAGTTTTATTAAGATATTAAATGCCCCTTACATTGATGCTTCGACAATGATCAAAGCCCATGCTGCATAGACATGTTTGTTAGCGCTCCGCATACCCTCCCCACTTACTCAACCCCCCCCCTCCCCCCCCATTTCCTCCTTCATTGTTACAGTGGTGTAGCAACACAACAATTTATCACAAAAATAATAACACAAAGACACACATTATTGAACAACAAATGCTCACAGGTACTGAAAGCTAGTTCAAAGCCGCATTTTCAACTAATAGATAAAACATGTTCTCATATGCAAAAATCCCAATCGTGTCGATTAAAAAAGTCTCAAAACTTAAGTTCACATTTTAATGTTTGATTAAGCAGAACTTTAATTAAAAGTGTGCAGTGAATCTTGTGCTCACAAAAGTTATTGTCATAATTATGTTTACATAAGACTTATAAAGGAATTAAGAAGGTACCAAGAAATATTTTACAGTTCAATTTAATGATCATGAATGGAAGGAAATGGTACGGAAGTTTACATAGGACAAAAAGAAATTGATAGTATTTTTTGGCGAAAGACTTAAACGCTTCTTTGCATTATATAGTAAAACTCTTCTTTAAAAGCATGCAAAAAATAACTTTGACTGACTTGCTTGCTATGTTTGCTCCAAGGATATTTTCAAACAATAGGTAGGCGGAGTTTCAATACATACTGGGATTTGATTGGACAAATACAAACTGACAGGAATTGAAGTTAATGTTTATTGTCCAAAAAAATTCTAGTATATAGTAAACATACTACTTACCTGTCGTTTACAACCATCCAAACAATCATAGCAAGCAATTTAAACAAGGTTTGCTTTGCATGTATTTATAGAAGAGCTGTAAATTCTAAAAAAAAAAATCTTGTTGTCGTAGATGATTAAATCCTCAACAAAATATCATTAACTTTGTTGGAACGAATAAAGGTTTTAAATCAAATTTTCGTGGACTTTTTAGCTTCCACCCTGACGAGGCATGTTAGCTGTTCGTATGCTGTTGCACCTGACGCACCGAAACTTTCACATTTCATCTTCTTTTCTGAAATATTTTACCCAGCTCATACTTGACAGGATTGTTATTCTAGTAAAAGGTGTAACCAATGAATTGAACACAAGTTAAAAATTTCACAATACTATATAATTCATTTTATGTGTCAATTTGTTCGAAAAAAATCGAAAAGAAGAGAGTTTTTTAATGTCATGGTTATCTGTCGCTATCTAGATATATGCTTAGCATTTATTTCAGATGACATGGACTCCTCACCCAGGTGACCCTGCTGCCTTTCATATCTTTATCCGTATACAATTATTTTAAAATAGATAACCAAAGGCTGCAACTCGTATTTTTGTATTTAAATGATTCGTTGTAACGAGAATATTTGTGGTGAATGGAAACTGTCAGGGTCAAAATCTTAAATTGCTTATAAATGTTGCTGGACCCAGTTTCGTTATCTGATCTGAATTTTCTAAAATGTGCAAGGTAGATAGATATTTTGATTTTTTTTACTCGGTAAGTTTGCCCCTATCGCTTGAACTTTTGCAATATTACAGCCAATTTCAATGAGTGTGTAGACAAAGGGATTACTTTGGTTATCTTGCTTGCTGAACAGAAAAGTCATTGTAAGTTATGTAAACTACCCTACTTTAAGAGTAGACTATTCCGACAAATGACACATCTTTCTGTCTGTAGGACCAGGCTACTTCGAAAGCAGGGTACTTTACCTTACCTAAAAATGACCTCACGGTTTAGCTAACAAGCTATTTTGGAATTTTGAAATGAAAAAGCTAAGAAATCTTAGTTTTGTTAGTGTGTACTAGGTTTTCGAAAAAAAATACCTGATAACCCTTCAGACAAAAAAAAATGTTGAAAATATCTTACAGATACAGCAAGTGATTCTTAATAGCTATAAGATACATTTTTCTTTTAAAATACAACTTTTAAATCTTACGGGAAACTATTCCAAGCTTAAAACTTTCACTGTAACCTCGCTTTAACTTATCCCCCATCCCCCCCCCCCCCGAAAAAAACCCCAAAACAAGCAAACCCGCAATACTATTGTCTTTCTTATAGTCAGCACTCAATTGTTCACAAACAAATGTGTTTAAAGCTGCTAAAGACATATGATTCAAACGCTCAGTAAGTCCTTTGTTCTATATTTTTGCTCTCCATTTTTATGCAAAACCTTTTACATTTTTATTTTATCGGTTATTGTTGAAGGTCGTACGATGACGTATGGTTGTTAACACATACTTTCTTTGGTTTCTTACGGAAATTTTTCCATTGACAACAAACATACCACATCATCTGCATTATATAAGTATTGTATAAATTACAACGTATTTTGGTAATCTTGCAAAATGATCGTAATCCCGAAAATCGTTAACATATTTTCTTATCTTAAAAGGGACAAGAAGGGTTCCATCAACAGGCCAATAAATAAAATTACAGTTAATTTAAAAAAAAAATTAAAAAAAATAGGTGTATTTTTTCTCTCATAATAACAGTAAACAGATTCACAACAATGTCAATTTCAAGAAAGCATACAACAGTTAATTAGTCAATAACAATGCAGCATCAATGATCTTGAATATATGCTTCTTTTAACTAAAATATAAAGGCACAGAACCAGGACACTGGAGCACAGTACCAGGACCGTTTTTCTTATCACCAGCACAGCGTCAGGACAATTCCGTTTAACGAACTTGTACGACTTTTGCAATATAATATTGTTGTAATATACTTTGCATAGTACTTATGACGCATCAGAGAAAAATTAAGCAACAAAACAGTCGTTTTATTGCCGTTCTGATACAATGTAAACAAACCCACCAGCACAGAATCAGGACCCACCAGCACCTGACAGGACCAAATCACCAGCACAGTACGTTCTCTCGCAGGACAACCATACCCACCGTGCATCTTCAAATAGACTGTCCTTCGCCCGATCAGTTGAAATAACATTGGTAATTCATCGCTTGTATATATCACGTTATAATAACTACTATGACGTTCATTTGGCCTCTTTTTTTTCTCTGTTTTAAAAATTATTTTTACTATTTTTCATACATTGTGTTGAGTCCTTCGGGTTCTAAAGTTTTTAATTTTTTTTAATTTTTTTCAAAAGTTGCAAAGACAGGGTAAGGTTATCACTCAAGAAAATTTACGGTCGTCATCATCAGCTGATTGGCCATTATGACAAAAGTGTGTCAGAAATCATATCTGATATTCCACCTTAGTCATAATAACCTTCCATCATTAGCGAACTGAACAAGGAAATAACACGAAGGGTGCCGTATACGGTGCGGGAAATGCTTACCCTTACGTAGCACCTGATTTCACCCCCGGTTTTTAGGAGTTCGTGTTGTTTCTTATTTATTATTTTTAACTGTTGATATAAAATGTCTGTTGGTTTTATGAGTCTTTGAGTACTCCATGGTTTTGTTGTCTTACATGTTGAACGAAATCGACCATGTCGATTTCAGCATGCATGTTAAGTGAAGGCAAGTTCAGTTCAAAATTCTGAAGCATAGGACAACTCGTACACTTTTGTTTCAACTTGGACAATGTTTTGTAATTTGTTTTATCTGTTGAAATAAGTTGTAAGTAATAATTCATTTAGTCTCGTGTCTCATAAGGGACCGTTCAATATTTATCAGATGGATGGGCCGGTGCATTCTTAATATTGTTTCATTAAAAAAGTTATTGCCCATCCTTTCAAATTCTGAAAAAAAAAGTCCTTGCCCATCTAAAATTCAAAGACAATCAAAAATGATTTAGGTTCTTTTTCTATTTTTAAGTTTTTAAATTTTTATGTCTTGAAATCAAAGAATTGACTTTATACAAAATTTAAATTGTGCTAGTTAATTCTATATGTATACATCTATGTGTGTATCAGAACCATACATTTTACTGATTTTCAAAACCAGTATGAATATACATGTACAGATTTGATTTTATATGTACAGCCTCAAATACAATATTGATTTAAAATAACGGAAATAATTTAAATTAAGGGACAATAACTCTTGGACTAGTAAACATACTATCATATACTGAATTACTAATTATTGTCCTAATAACAGAACATGTTTATAGTTCAAATATCAGTGTCCCTTTATCTATTCTACTTTTCAAAAAAGAAATTTAATATGGTCTTTTTAAGCAAATATAGGCAGACATGTTTTTGACTTTAATGATGCAGCCTTTTTTGACAGATTAACACAAAACTATAAAACAACCTGGCATTCTTTAAGATCAATATATAAATGAGATAGCTGTACAGTTATATGAAAATGTAAGTTGATTTGAAAAAGTTATAAAAAAATGAAAGGTGACCATTTGAACTTAGTCTTAACTTAAAATTGTAGCTTTTTCAACCTATTAACTAAATCCATAAAATGACAGCAAAAAGCAAAACAACGAAACAGCTCGGCATTCAGTAAGATCAATATAAAAATGATATAGCAGTAGAGTTTGATGAAAATGCAAGTTGATTTGAAAAAGTTATCAAGATGACTATCTTGAAAAAACTGAAATTTAAGCTTTTTCTTAAACCTATTTATTAAATCCATAAGAATGACAGCAATACACCAAACTACCAAATAACTAGGCATTCTATAAGATCAACATATAAATGAAATAGTTGTAAAGTTTTATGAAAATCCATGTTGATTTGAAAAAGTTCTAAAAATATTTAAAGATGACTATCTGGATTTAGCCGAAACTGAAAATTTGAGCTTTTTTTTTTTTTTAACCTTTTTATTAAATCCATAAGTATGACAGTACACCAAACTACCAATCAACCTGGCATTCTGTAAGATCAATATATAAATGAATAGCTGTAGAGTTTTATGAAAGTCCATGTTGATTTAAAAAAGTTATAAAAAAATCAAAGATGACTATCTAGATTCAGCCTAAACTTAAAATTTGAGCTTTTTTTTCTTACCTATTAATTAAAGCTATAAATTTAACAGCAATACACCTAACTACCAAGCAGCCTGGCTTTCTATAAGATCAATATATAAATGAGATAGCTGTAGAGTTTTAGGAAAATCCAAGTTGATTTGAAAAAGTTAGAAAAAATTTAAAGTTTACTATCTGAATTTAGCCTTATCTAAAATGTTGAGTTTTTTTTTTCTTACCTATTACTTAAATCCATAAATTTTACCGCAATAATTTGGTATTCTATAAGGTCAAAATAATTTAAAAGATAGTCTGAACAGAAAATTCTAGCTTTTTATTCCTTAATTAAATCCTTAAAATTGACAGAAATGAGCCAAGCTATCAGTTTGTTGAGACATGTTTTGAGTGCCCGCAAAAGAAATATCCTACAAACCAATAGAATTGATAGCAAAATTTTTCCTATAAAATATGTTTTGGCCCATCCACTAAATATTTAAAAAAAAGTTCTTGACTATCCAAATATTTCCACAAAAAAGTGCTTGCCCCGTCCCATTTTGCACCGGCCCATCCATCTGATAAATATTGAACAGTCCCTAATATTGAAAAATCAATGAAGATCATTACATAGACAATAACTGTTTAGTGTCTTTACATATCAGCTGTATTCGTTCTCGGCACGAAACAGAAGTAATAGTTCGCTAAAGCTCGTATTACATCCGTTTCTTAGCCTCGTACAGTTGATATGTAAAGACACTAAACAGTTATTGTCTATGAAATGACCTTCATTGATTTTTCAATATTATGAGCCACGAGACTAAATGAATTATTATAGTAAGAACATGAAACTGAAAAGGGTCAAGCTTTTAAGAGGGATCATATCGTCAGATTATGCTTTAGGAACACATAAAGACAAAGTCATGCCGAAAACCTTTTAGTAAATACCAATATATTATACACGAATAAAATACAAATCAGTCTAACTTATCAATTTTTACGAGCACGTACACTCACAGCTTTTTATGTCACTATACATACAACTTACTGCCAGAAACATTTCTAGGACTTGATAGACTTGATAGACTTGGTAGACTTGATAGACTTGGTAGACTTGATAGACTTGGTAAATAGGTGAAGAATTTGTCTGAAATCAAGCTATATAATATAATATTCTCTGTTTCAATTTTAAACAAACAATCAATGCAGAGATATCAACTTGATTAAACTGTACCAAGATACATCACACGATAACGAATTTTGTTTAAAAATTATGCACGTGCGAATCGAAGTTGATAAAATATTTATCTTTTGTTATGGAAAAAAACATATTTGAAAAAACCTACATGGATTGATGTATTATGCCATGATAAATGTATATTTACATATTGATCGTGATTAAGATTTTAACAATGTTGACTGTTGTGCCCTTAATTTTGACATTTTTAACTATTATGTCTGTTTAGCAGTATAGACAAGACAACATAGAAGATTAAAGGCTCAACAACATGGCGCGCATCGTGTTGTCAAAAAAGCATTATTGAGTTGTGCGCGAAAAATATATTTTGATTATTGTATTAATTTAATTACTGTTGTGTGAAAAGCTTTCTGGAAATGTTTGATAACACAAATCACTTTGCACGTCTTTTTTTGAAGAAAAATTGTTGTAGAAGATACAAATCTATAAGATTGATTGTACAAATATCGTTAAATTATTATAACAAAAGTTATAGGTAAAATGTAAACACACAGACTCACTGACAAAAGACATATTACTGGAACGTGATTTCGATTCTATTTTGCTCTCATTGATTTCTGAAAATAAACAAAACATAATCTATACATATACTACTTTTTTTTTATACAACCATTTGCTAAAGTTTCTTTTAATATCGGCATGTAAAGTAATATTTTTATTTTCTACAGATTTTTCATGATAATCACTTTTGGTATACAAATATGCTTTTTTTGTTTTTCCTCCAAACTTCTTGAAAAGGGCGAATTTTAGCGTTTAAGATTGCTTCAACATATAAACTATGTAGAAAAATCCATTATGTATACCAGGGTTAAATCCGTGCATGCAAGACACGAATTTTGTATTCAAAGACTCATCAGTGACGCGCGATTTGTCCGGTTGGTAATAGATACATTCACAACATTGTATCCACCGTCTGCAAATCTTTGTAGGCAAATCCTGTAAACCATTTTTACGGTATCTGTTATGTATTTCAAACTACGAATAGAACAGACAAACAAATAATGATTTTGGAATAATACACAAAATATTATATCTGAGGTGCCGTTTGTATTTGCATTAGCTATACATGTAAGAAAAGCAGACGTGTTTTATTGCACCAACACACATCAATGTGTGCAATTGATATCAAGATTTGTTAGTATTTAGAATTTTGAAGATCAGAGAGGGCCTGCAGAAGATTTAAAACCACCATTTAAGTTTTAAATCACAAAAAAACCTGATCTTAAAAAGTCAAAACGCGAAAGTACAATTCAAATTGAAAACCAAAAGCTCGAACACATAAACGAATAGAAAACAACAGTCCTGATGTGATTCAGGCATTTTTAATGTAGAAAATGGTGGGTCAAACCTGATTATATAGGTAGCTAAACATCGCACTTGTATTATAGTCGAATAAAATTTCGGTGTTTTGATCGAAATATTTACTTATCTTTGCATCGATTTTACAACTTGATGGTTATTGGCGCTTTAAAAAAAGATATATAATTTTAAAAAGCTTGAATACGTGAACTAGTGTTGCCATTCAAAGCAACCGGTTTTTGGTGGGATTCATGTTTTCAGTCTTTACTTTCACATGTCCATGTTTTAAATGCCGTTGTTTATAGACATAGAAAGATGTGGTGTGTGAGACAACTCTCCATCCAAATAACAATTTATAAAAGTTAAATGCCGTTGTTTGTCTTTTTTTCCTTTTTCTTTCTTGTCTATGGCATTGTCATTTGATTTTCGACTTGAATGATCCTCATGAATCTTTCGCTCCTCTCTTATTATTGTATACATACATTTTCGATAGTTTAATACGTAACATCCACGGGGGTTATTACTGTAGTGCTATAAATCATGTATCGATGCAACCTCATCGTTTCGTATGTCTTTGACGCAAAAGCTTGCACACGAAATGTGACTTTCATTTCATGCTTGCATGTTTTTTTATATCCCAATAACTTATATATCATAAGTTTCTGAATATTTACCAGTGCATACATCTTATATTTTAAAGAATTTTTTAGCAACAATCTATAATTCTAAAATTCATACCAATTTCCCTTTTCACCATTATCTCTTGTCTATTGAACTCTGGTTGCATTTCCTTACGAAGTTTGTTTCGAATTTCATATTCAGTGTTTTCTTTGGAAACACCTACGTTGTAATCAGTATACATGCATCCTTCATTTTGTTGTACCAATTTCTTTATTGTACTTAAGAGACCTTTTCTCTGTTTTGCTTTGCTCTCATTATCACTGTTTTTATTTTCGATTGCAAAGTAGCGATCCCCACAAGATTTCAAAAGCTTTTTCAAGGCAGGCGGTGCTTTTGCAACGTATTCGTCAATGGACTCCTCAAGTCTTTCTGCATTTGTAAATACAACTATAACGTATTTCATTATTCCAAACCCAAAATGATGTTTATATTGTTTTAATATTTCCTGATTCTCACTTGTAAAACGCTCTGATAAGGAAATTACCATCAAAATAGCATTAAACCCTGGTCGTGATAGTTCTATGCATCTTTTCATCTCTGCGTTAATAGTATCTGCATCTTCCTCCACATCAAATATTCCTGGAGTATCGATAATCATTATATTCCTCTTAATATCGTCTATGAAAGATTTAGCAATCTTACAGGATCTTGTGGTTGGTGTATTCGAATACTTTGATTCAAACCCATTGCCCCCCAAAAGTGTATTGCATGTTGCACTTTTTCCAGTCCCTGATTTTCCAATAACAACAACGTGCCAAATCGTTTCTGTAATTTTAAAAGTAAATATAAAATAAAGTTTGCATTTAAGATGTTACATGGTAAATCACTGTTTATTCTTATTAGGCTGTCTTCATAATTATAGGAACTTCTGGGAAGAAACAAAATAAGTTAGCAATATCCTTTAACTTTACTATTTTACTAAATAATACAAAACTTGTTGACTATGTTAAACGCATCCATCCCAACACTCTAGAGATAAACGATAAATAATAGATACATTTGTGTCTGCCTCATATGTTGAATTACATCTAGAAATTGACAATGATGGTCGGTTGAAAACAAAACGACAAAAGTGATGATTTCAGCTTCCAAATTGTGAATTCCATTTCTATGTAAATGTAGCAACATTCCAGTAGAACCTGCATATTGAGTATATATTCTCCAAATGATACTATATCCCAGGGCTTGTATTTCCTATCTTTATTCCCTTGATAGAGGGATGCCACTCACAAGGAAGCTATTAAACAAAAGGTTCCAAATGGTTAAGTTGAACTCATCTCTTCGTACAGACGCCATAACGAGTTAGTTGACCGTTCACATATGATATCGGATATGATCTATTTTTACGAATGTGCCCTACCGATTCAGACGACTTAGTATATACCAGGTTTAAAATAATAGACACCACGACAGGTGACACATGTGGAGTAGAATCTACTTACCCATTCGGAGCACCTGAGATCACAACCAGGTTTTGGTGATGTTCGTGTTGCTTGGTCATTATTTTTCTATGTTGTGTTTTTTTGTTTTGTCTGCTTGTTTTTTTCGTTGTAACTATGACGTTGTCAGTTTATATTTGGTATATATGTATGCCCCTCTGGAATATTTCGACCATCTTTTCAGCATTTTTCTCCAGTCAAAGCACGAACTAGTAAGTACATCTAAGAGGTTATCAGATGTTCACAAATATACCCAACTGCATCATCTGAGAATCATTAGTTTGATTCTGCATCATCATACTATGAAATTAATGCGATGTTGGCATTTTTCAGATGCAGTGCATGTGTAGAAATTTGCTAAATGCATTCCCCTAAACATTTGTTGATGTTAATTAGTGCAATTTTATATAAATCTGACGAATCAGTGAAGTATAAATGATGACCTTATACACAGATGGCAAGCTTATTTTGTTTATTTATTTCAATTTAATCCCGATACTCACCTGAATGTTGATGTGCAGGACAATCAAACTTAACCAACTACAAGTATTTATTTCACAAATTTTACAGTCAAAACAACGAAAATCATATATCTGCCTTTAAGGCTCCATGATGAATTTAGTTATAACGTTCCAATAAAGGTTGTAACTAATTAAAAATAAAAGAGGGCGAAATTAACCAGAGGGAGAGTCAAACTCGTTGATCGAAAATAAACTGACAACACTATGGCTAAAAAAGTAAAACACAAACATACACATGATAGTACACAACAAACAACATAGACAACTAAAGACCAAGCAACACAAACCCAACCAAAAACTAGGGGTTATCGCAGGTGCTCCCGGGGGGGGGGGGGGTGATAAAATCTTGCTCCACATGTGGCACCCGTCGTGTTGCTCAAGCTTTGCAAACCCGGTAACTAGTCTAATTCGGTAGGTCAAATTCATGACAAGGGAAGGGGATTGTAATTACAACGTCAGGAACATGTCTGTATATTATTACTACTGATGCATTTGGTTACCTTAGATTAGATAATAACGTTGATGAGGGGCATAGTTGTTCATTTATTGGCACTTATACCACATCTTTTTGTAAAGAATTTAACAGTTAACAGAAAAACAAACGTCTTTTTTCCAAAATTTCAATGTATATGAATTAGAATAATAGTGGTTCGAACTTTGATATCTTGGCGTCACTGGTAAGTCTTGTTTGGACAAGGCACGTTTTTGACGTAACGAATTTAAAACCTGATGTCTTTTGTTATCTAGTATTCATGTGTTTCTTTGCCTAATACGTTCTCCTATTTATTTGTATTGTAGTTATGTTATATTTAACAATGCCATCAAAGTGCGAGGATTGGCATGCCACAAAACCAGGTTCAACCCACCATTTTTTTCTTTTAAAAATCCTGTACCAAGTCAGGAAAATGGCCATTGTTATATCATAGTTCGTTTCTGTGTGTGTAATATTTTTATGTTGTGTTTCCGTTGTGTCGTTTGTTTTCTCCTATATTTGAGTGTGAATTGTTGTTGTTGTTGTTATTGGTTTTGAGTGTGAATTCACATTACTATAAGACGTGTCACGGTACTTTTCTATCCCAAATTCATGTATTTGGTTTTGATGTTATATTGGTTATTCTCATCGGATTTTGTCTAATGCTTAGTCCGTTGCTGTGTGTGTTACATTTTAGTGTCGTTGTTCTCCTCTTATATTTAATGCGTTTCCCTCAGTTTTAGTTTGTTACCCCGATTTTGTTTTTGTCCATAGATTTATGAGTTTTGAACAGCGGTATACTACTGTTGCCTTCATTTACCGCACTTCAATATGTTTTTTCATGCTTACTACCATTTTTCTTTTCTTTTTTTATATCGATAGCCAAATACTAATTATATTAATGTTAATTCAAATATAATTAGAGAAGAGAACAAGTAAACAAAATAAGTCTGTTTACTCAATAAACGAGTCTGTATACCCCGTCTATTAAACAATGGTCACTTTTGCTTCAATGCACGTTTTTATCACTGTTAATGAAATAAAAAATATAATATGTACAGCAATTCAAACGAAAAAAGCATACGGCCTGATTTATTAATATATGGATGCAAAGCATCTAACAAAAACGGAGACCGGACGTAGCAATTTATTTAGATCTAAGAGTACTCGCAGTTACTGCAGCTGCCAGCTTGATCAAAATGGGGAAAACATCTTTCGTAAATTGTGTTCTAATAAATGAGGTCGTTAGATGTTTTCGCAATAAAAATATTTGATATTTGTTATGTCGGAACTTTTATTAGGCGATTAAACATCCACTTCATTTAAACTTTGGTTGATAATTGTCTCATTGGCAATAATATAACATCTCCTCTTTTAATTGGTGGCCTAGAGCAGTAACAGATAAATCAAACAGAACTAAAGAGTAACTGAATTATAAAAAAATGCACAAATAACTGTACGGGAAGAATTGATATATATTTCTATTCCATGAACAAATGTTAATAGCACTCGATAAGGCGTAAAACATTAATGACTTTTAGACATACCTGTGCTTGCAACAATAGTTCGTGAATCATTTTCCATTTTTGTTTCTTCAATTTCCCTATAACAAAAGTACGAACATGTGTATCGTGGCATGTACAAACATAAACAGTGTGTGTATCTGTAACTGCAAAGCTTAATTATGGGAAATATGAAAAAAGGTATGGGTGAATTGAACCCCAAAAGGGGAAAATTCTCCACAAGATACAATATGACGCTAGAGTTTACAAGTATAGACCACTGTACATCATTACACAATGTGTAAAACACAAACTGCATAGCAAGCTTCAACTGGCCCTTGAAATAATTTTGTTAATCGGAATCTTACTTATTCTGTTTTAAAAGTTTAAACTGTAAATACATATTGCCAAAGTCATACAAATTGGCAATAAGAAATCCAATAAAATCTATCAATCAAAATGACTTGACATTAAAGTTAATTTAAACAACTCATTTATGATACTCATTGCATTGATTTTACAAGTTCTCAACTGGAATGTCGTCTTACCTGTATGCATATTGTTGTTATGTACTCAAAATCATTTTTTAACAAACAGATGATATGAATCAATGGTGATGTATCTTGATGATGTGTTTTCATTTAACATTTAAAGTTTTTAATTCTGCAATTTGAGTTATTTAAAGCATACATATAAGTAAATACAAAGATGTCTCAAGAGAAAATAATATTTCATAATCGCGGTTTGCGCATGCAATTCTACAAAAATATATTTGAACACGACTACCCTATTTAGAGAATAAACCATCTTCAAACATACAATTAGCAAGTAACAGTTTTACACTAACTAAAAAGCCAAAAATTCTACAAAAATATATTTGAACACGACTACCCTATTTAGAGAATAAACCATCTTCAAACATACAATTAGCAAGTAACAGTTTTACACTAACTAAAAATCAATACATATAAATGAAAATAATTGACTTTTTAATCGACATCATATTTGTTTAATTTCTAAGGATATGGTGGATCATCGGAATATAAAGTGAAACTAAAAAAAACATCGAATGATAATAAATCCACAGTAATACTGTTGATTGTTAAATGTGACAGAGGTTTACCTAAAAGGGTATAAGACGTCAAATACATTTAACCAATTTGACTTAAATTCTTATATTCGATATGACATACATGTAATAAAACGTA
Organism: Mytilus edulis; assembly: GCA_019925275.1. Classification (NCBI taxonomy): domain Eukaryota; kingdom Metazoa; phylum Mollusca; class Bivalvia; order Mytilida; family Mytilidae; genus Mytilus; species Mytilus edulis. The sequence continues at coordinate 99,701,878 of CM034351.1, read as the reverse complement.
TATCAAAATTACCATTATTATGAAAGAAACAGTTAACAATGCATGCAATTGGTGTTACATTTTAGTCTATGCTCCATCTTATAAACTATCGAGAATAGTCCTGAAGACTGCCAACTGTCACGTAACCCGATATCAACATAAACCTAATATAAATTTATAACGACCTTTTGCAAATGGATTTTCTAGTTCTTTTAGATTTCGTGTTATAGGTTACATATGTAACTTAATAATCGTTTGTACCTGAATAAGAACGTTTTTTTGTAATCAAACCAGTCAACGAAATGATCAACGTTGGCATTATTTCCTTTTAACATATGAACGCAACTAATGCATGCGTAATTAATTTTTTTGCTGATCAGCTATATTGAGGCAGACATTAAATGAGGTCGAATTATTGACTGGCAAATGAATAGTTCATCACCGATGTTTCTTTGCCTATTTTAACAAAATTGACCAAAATTATCTGTATTATTATTTAATTATTTTACTTTTATGTACGATACAAATAATTGAACCAAACAAAATCATATTTATTTTGTTCATATATCTTAGCTAGCGCCCCAATAAACTCAGTACTAATCACTGGTATAAGCGATTTTGTTTTGAATCGGTCGTCACTTAAAGGTTAATACAATACTTATTTGACGCTACGCTATTTGATAAATAAAACGACATTGGTTATACCTTGTATGAACATTTTTAAACAGTTCTTTTTAGTAATTTAAAAATAGAGCTGAAAGTATAAGACGTAATATCACAAAAATACTGAACTCCAAGGAAAATTCAAAAAGGAAAGTCCCCAATTAAATGGCAAAATCAAAAGTTCAAACACATCAAACGAATGAATAACAACTGTCATATTCCTGACTTGGTACAGGCATTTTCTTACGTAGAAATGATGGATTGAACCTGGTTTTATAGCTAGCTAAACCTCTCACTTGTATGACAGTCGCATCACATTCCCTTGTATTGTCACCGATGCGTGAACAAAACAAACAGACACAATTCGTAAAAATGTCAAAAATAGGGGTACAGCAGTCAACATTGTGTTATCATCTTAATCACTATAAAAAACGACAAATGTAACGAAGAAGCATAAAAAGGCATACATCAAAATTAACATCCTCAGTATGCTGATATTATACGATCTTATTTATCTACGTAAAATGCACCCATAAAGGATGGAAGGTTTTTAAAAGTACTGGTGTAAAATTGCCATTTTAAATTCGCAAAGGTAGCCATAAAATAATTTTGCCGTTAAAAGTATGGCGGGATACATAAATACAGTCATGTAAAATAGATATAACAAAAAACAGACTTAACAGCAAAAGTAATAATAATAAATAAAATGATAGTGTGGTTCAAGGTATGACGGGATACATAAGTACGTCACGTCAAATCTGTATCACAAAAAACAGACTTAACAGTAATAATATTAATAAATAAAATAATTTTGTCTTTCAAAGTATGACAAGATACATAGGTACACAGTCACATCATAAAATTATTTTGTCGTTCAAAGCATGATGGAATACAGTACATAAACACAGAGTTACGTCAAATGGATATCTCAAAAAACAGACTTAACAGTAAAAAAAACATAAGCGAATACGTAAAGAATGCATTTGAATATCTGTAAATAAATCATGTAATTTGAGACTAACAAATTAAAACTTATATTTGAATAGAGAGGCAATTTATTAATTCAGTTATATACAATTTTTTACATTGTGTGTATGAACAAAATGGTTATACAGTAGATTTTAACACAACTCACATTTCTTAAAGATTTAAAGGGAAATTTCAGAATTGTATTATCTATGTCTGTGTATTTAACCCTACCTGAAGTTTTCTTTACAGTATACACGTTAATTAGGATGTATCTCTTAAATGTGCAACCTCATAAACAATCAATTGGTCATAGTTAAATAGGTTATTCTCGATCTTGTGTTCCTTATTTGAAATAACAAAACAGCCTAGTGTATTTCGGAGATCAGCAGTCAAGGGTTACATGTGAAACTGACTTAAATAAACATATGACTTCAACCGATGCAATATCTTCTTGCTCATCAATGTGCTTAAAATATGCACTATATATTGCATTTTAAGCAGGGTATGCTTACTCTTTTGTACAATTATTATTATTGTAAGTTTTAATATGAGTTTTTATGCATTGGTTATTTGTTCTCTAGTCTTTTTATATTTTCTTGACTCCTTTATATTCCTCTAGAATTCGATCATTGCTTAAATTAATTTGTGTTGAATTAAATTAACAATCACTAGCAAGTTCCTTTCAAATAAAACCTCCCTTCTGTTCATTAGCAAAGAGCAACATAACACACTAAACCACTAAACCCAGCACAAATAAGAAACATATAGAGACACACTATACAAATGGTTAAAATAGAGAGGCAGAAGATACACCAACAATCATGTATTATTCATTTTCACTGGTGTCAACTATTTACATTTAACTATTTGACCTATGCTATAAAACAAAGGGATTGTCGTTTTGGAATATCTTTTGACTCTTTATTGCATATTTTCCACACAGTCAATTTAAATCCTATAAAGTAACTATGTCTAAATTAAAATAAAACAGTAAAATTTACGAAATAAAATGAATTTACAGTGTTTAAAATATTACTTACCAAATTCGCTAATGGAACCTATGTTTATTTGGTAAAAATAGATTAAATCGATTTACTACGGTTGTTTATGTGTATATAAAACTTATTTACCTGGTGATAGGGATGCATACAATAAGTGTTTTGGTCGAGAGAATAAAAATAAATTTAGGTAGGTGAACATGATATGCAGTTCTTTATTTTTTTCGTAAATACTATCACGATGAAAGCTTTCATCAAATTTTCAAATGATTTATTGAAGTGAAATATTTATGATACGTAAATTTCATCTAGTGTAAAACTAAATGTTGAATTTTGTCTCATCAAAATAATATCATATTACCCTTGACATATACAACTAAAGGAAAGCTAAATATTGTGACGTCAATTTAGTTATATACAATTTTTTACAATGTGTGTATGAGCAAAATGGCTATACAGTAGATTTTAACACAACTCACATTTCTTAAAGATTTAAAGGGAAATTTCAGAATTGTATTATCTATGTCTGTATATTTAACCCTACCTGAAGTTTTCTTTACAGTATACACGTTAATTAGGATGTATCTCTTAAATGTGCAACCTCATAAACAATCAATTGGTCATAGTTAAATAGGTTATTCTCGATCTTGTGTTCCTTATTTGAAATAACAAAACAGCCTAGTGTATTTCGGAGATCAGCAGTCAAGGGTTACATGTGAAACTGACTTAAATAAACATATGACTTCAACCGATGCAATATCTTCTTGCTCATCAATGTGCCTAAAATATGCACTATATATTGCATTTTAAGCAGGGTATGCTTACTCTTTTGTACAATTATTATTATTGTAAGTTTTAATATGAGTTTTTATGCATTGGTTATTTGTCCTCTAGTCTTTTTATATCTTCTTGGCTCCTTTATATTCCTCTAGAATTCGATCATTGCTTAAATTAATTTGTGTTGAATTAAATTAACAATCACTAGCAAGTTCCTTTCAAATAAAACCGCCCTTCTGTTCATTAGCAAAGAGCAACATAACACACTAAACCACTAAACCCAGCACAAATAAGAAACATATAGAGACACACTATACAAATGGTTAAAATAGAGAGGCAGAAGATACACCAACAATCATGTATTATTCATTTTCACTGGTGTCAACTATTTACATTTAACTATTTGACCTATGCTATAAAACAAAGGGATTGTCGTTTTGGAATATCCTTTGACTCTTTATTGCATATTTTCCACACAGTCAATTTAAATCCTATAAAGTAACTATGTCTAAATTAAAATAAAACAGTAAAATTTACGAAATAAAATGAATTTACAGTGTTTAAAATATTACTTACCAAATTCGCTAATGGAACCTATGTTTATTTGGTAAAAATAGATTAAATCGATTTACTACGGTTGTTTATGTGTATATAAAACTTATTTACCTGGTGATAGGGATGCATACAATAAGTGTTTTGGTCGAGAGAATAAAAATAAATTTAGGTAGGTGAACATGATATGCAGTTCTTTATTTTTTTCGTAAATACTATCACGATGAAAGCTTTCATCAAATTTTCAAATGATTTATTGAAGTGAAATATTTATGATACGTAAATTTCATCTAGTGTAAAACTAAATGTTGAATTTTGTCTCATCAAAATAATATCATATTACCCTTGACATATACAACTAAAGGAAAGCTAAATATTGTGACGTCAATTTAGTTATATACAATTTTTTACAATGTGTGTATGAGCAAAATGGCTATACAGTAGATTTTAACACAACTCACATTTCTTAAAGATTTAAAGGGAAATTTCAGAATTGTATTATCTATGTCTGTATATTTAACCCTACCTGAAGTTTTCTTTACAGTATACACGTTAATTAGGATGTATCTCTTAAATGTGCAACCTCATAAACAATCAATTGGTCATAGTTAAATAGGTTATTCTCGATCTTGTGTTCCTTATTTGAAATAACAAAACAGCCTAGTGTATTTCGGAGATCAGCAGTCAAGGGTTACATGTGAAACTGACTTAAATAAACATATGACTTCAACCGATGCAATATCTTCTTGCTCATCAATGTGCCTAAAATATGCACTATATATTGCATTTTAGCAGGGTATGCTTACTCTTTTGTACAATTATTATTATTGTAAGTTTTAATATGAGTTTTTATGCATTGGTTATTTGTCCTCTAGTCTTTTTATATCTTCTTGGCTCCTTTATATTCCTCTAGAATTCGATCATTGCTTAAATTAATTTGTGTTGAATTAAATTAACAATCACTAGCAAGTTCCTTTCAAATAAAACCGCCCTTCTGTTCATTAGCAAAGAGCAACATAACACACTAAACCACTAAACCCAGCACAAATAAGAAACATATAGAGACACACTATACAAATGGTTAAAATAGAGAGGCAGAAGATACACCAACAATCATGTATTATTCATTTTCACTGGTGTCAACTATTTACATTTAACTATTTGACCTATGCTATAAAACAAAGGGATTGTCGTTTTGGAATATCCTTTGACTCTTTATTGCATATTTTCCACACAGTCAATTTAAATCCTATAAAGTGACTATGTCTAAATTAAAATAAAACAGTAAAATTTACGAAATAAAATGAATTTACAGTGTTTAAATTATTACTTACCAAATTCGCTAATGGAACCTACGTTTATTTGGTAAAAATAGATTAAATCGATTTACTACGGTTGTTTATGTGTATATAAAACTTATTTACCTGGTGAAAGGGATGCATACAATCATGTTTTGGTCGAGAGAATAAAAATAAATTTAGGTAGGTGAACATGATATGCAGTTTTTTATTTTTTTCGTAAATACTATCACGATGAAAGCTTTCATCAAATTTTCAAATGATTTATTGAAGTGAAATATTTATGATACGTAAATTTCATCTAGTGTAAAACTAAATGTTGAATTTTGTCTCATCAAAATAATATCATATTACCCTTGACATATACAACTAAAGGAAAGCTAAATATTGTGACGTCAATTTAGTTATATACAATTTTTTACAATGTGTGTATGAGCAAAATGGCTATACAGTAGATTTTAACACAACTCACATTTCTTAAAGATTTAAAGGGAAATTTCAGAATTGTATTATCTATGTCTGTATATTTAACCCTACCTGAAGTTTTCTTTACAGTATACACGTTAATTAGGATGTATCTCTTAAATGTGCAACCTCATAAACAATCAATTGGTCATAGTTAAATAGGTTATTCTCGATCTTGTGTTCCTTATTTGAAATAACAAAACAGCCTAGTGTATTTCGGAGATCAGCAGTCAAGGGTTACATGTGAAACTGACTTAAATAAACATATGACTTCAACCGATGCAATATCTTCTTGCTCATCAATGTGCCTAAAATATGCACTATATATTGCATTTTAAGCAGGGTATGCTTACTCTTTTGTACAATTATTATTATTGTAAGTTTTAATATGAGTTTTTATGCATTGGTTATTTGTCCTCTAGTCTTTTTATATCTTCTTGGCTCCTTTATATTCCTCTAGAATTCGATCATTGCTTAAATTAATTTGTGTTGAATTAAATTAACAATCACTAGCAAGTTCCTTTCAAATAAAACCGCCCTTCTGTTCATTAGCAAAGAGCAACATAACACACTAAACCACTAAACCCAGCACAAATAAGAAACATATAGAGACACACTATACAAATGGTTAAAATAGAGAGGTAGAAGATACACCAACAATCATGTATTATTCATTTTCACTGGTGTCAACTATTTACATTTAACTATTTGACCTATGCTATAAAACAAAGGAATTGTCGTTTTGGAATATCCTTTGACTCTTTATTGCATATTTTCCACACAGTCAATTTAAATCCTATAAAGTAGCTATGTCTATATTAAAATAAAACAGTAAAATTTACGAAATAAAATGAATTTACAGTGTTTAAAATATTACTTACCAAATTCGCTAATGGAATCTACGTTTATTTGGTAAAAATAGATTAAATCGATTTACTACGGTTGTTTATGTGTATATAAAACTTATTTACCTGGTGATAAGGATGCATACCATAATTGTTTTGATCGAGAGAATTAAAATAAATTGAGGTAGGTGAACATGATATTTATTTTTTTCGTAAATACTATCACGATGAAAGCTTTCATCATATTTTTCAAATGATTTATTGAAGTGAAATATTTATGATACGTAAATTTCATCTAGTGTAAAACTAAAAGTTAAATTTTGTCATATCAAAATAATATCATATTACCCTTGACATATACAACTAAAGGAAAGCTAAATATTGTGACGTCAATTCAACAAAGTAAAAGAAAATTCTCTTTTCTTTAAGACTACATTTCACAAACCATCGATGTTACATTTTAGTCTAGGCTCCATTTTATAACTATCGAGGATAGTCCTGAAGACTTCCAACTGTCACGTAACCCGATATCAACGTAAACCTAATACAAATTGATCACGACCTTTGCAAATGAATTGTTCTAGTTCTGTTAGATTTCGTGTTATAGGTTGCATATGTAACGTAATTATCGTTTGTACCTGAATAAGAACGTATTTTTGTTGTGAATCGAACTAGTCAACGAAATGATCAACGTTGGCATTATTTCCTTTCAACATATGAACGCAACTAATGCTTGCGTAATCGATCTTTTTGTTGATCAGCTAAATTGAGGCAGACATTAAATGAGGTCGAAGTATTGACTGGCAAGTTAATAATTCATCACCGATGTTTCTTTGCCTATTTGAACGAAATTTAATAAAAGTAGTAAGGAAGATGCAATATATTCATTGTCTGTCTGCATTATTACATATGAGCAATTTTATTATAAGAAAATATGAATATTCTTGGTGTTTATTTCAACTGCATTATTTACCTTAGGTCTGTTCCTAAGCCTTGATAAAACAAAACATATCAAGATTAATTCGTTACGCGTTTCGTCCACACAAGACTCATCAGTGACGCTTAGATCTAATAGTTATAAAGCCACACAAGTACATAGTTGAAGAGCTTTGTGGACCAAAATTACAAAAAGTTACGCCAAATACGAATAAGGTTATCTATACCTGGGAAACGAATATCATTATTTTTTCGAATTATCCAAAGATTTGTAACAGGAAATTTAAAACAATGACCATACAATTGATATTCCGGTCAACACCGAAGTGTTGACTACTAGCCTGGTGTACCCTCCGTAACGAAACGTCCACCAGCTGTGGCATCGACCAAGTGGTGTAAATAGTTACCAAAGGTACCAGGATTATAAATCAATACGCCAGACGTGCGTTTCGTCTACATAAGACTCATTAGTGACGCTCATATCAAAATATGTGTTAAGGTGTAATTCCACCATTGATTTTCCCCAATTAGTCTTTGTTAAATTTGCACTTTTCAAATAAAATATGCAGAAAGTATCTTTGTTTCAAATAAAGAAAGACTTGCCATAAGTAAAGTTTTATTCTGTCTAGTACTATAGAAAAAAATTCACATAACATTTCATTACATATTAGAAAGTAACCATCATTGGAAGGTAACCAATCAAATGTCTCCCCTTATTTTATCTGTGTACTAGGTTTAGTCATCATGTAACCTCAAGATGACAAAATTATCTATAGAAGTCCAAAATAAAAAATAATAGTGTTGCATATGTTTATGACACAGAAATGTTTTTACTGCAATAAAATGTAGAATTAATAAACTACAACTGTCAAATTCAAGGGAATATTTTTCGATCTACTTTCGTATGCAACCGGATATGACGTACCATGACTTGGTGGTATTACACCTAAAGCCAAACAAGTACAAAGTTGAAGAGCATTGAGGATCCGAAATTCAAAAAAGTTGTGCCAAATACGGCTAAGGTAATCTTTACCTTGGATAAGAAAATTCTTAGTTTTTCGAAAAATTCAAAGTTTTGTAAACAGGAAATTTATAAAAATGACATTCGTAATACAAACGCGACTTAAATAAAAAAAAACGTAATAGGAACGTAGAAAATCTCAGTAAAACGTAGAAGGAACGTAGAAATACGTATCAAAAACGTACCTGATAAGTACTTAAATGTTTTTGATTCTAATCACTTGGTGTTATTACGGTTAAGTACGTATCTGCCACGTTTCATAAGTTTTTTGTACGATACATTACGCTCTATGGTACGCATTTCTAGGTTTCATTACGTTTTTCTAGGCATTATCACGTGTCTATACGTATCACTACGCATGCTTATCTTCTTTTACGTATAATAAAACCATAAGACTCACCAGTGACAAAATAACAAAATAGTTAAAAGCCAAACAAGTAGGAGAGCATTGAGGACCTAAAATTTAAAAAAAAAGATGTGCAAAATACGGCTTAGGTATAATTCAAAGTTTTGAAAGAGGAAATTTATTACAATGACCAAATTATTGATATTCATGTCAACACCGAAGTGCTGACTGCTGTGCTGGAGACGAAACGTCCACCAGCAGTGGCATGGACCCAGTGGTGTAAATAGTAACAAGTCAAACAAGTACAAAGTTGAAGAGCATTGAGGACTCAAAATTCTAAAAACTTGTGCCAAATACGGCTAAGGTTATCTATTCCTGGGATAAGAAGATCCTTAGTTTTTCGAATAATTCAAAAATTTGTTACAGGAAATTTATAAAAATGACCATATAATTGATATTCATGTCAACACTTAAGTGCTGACTACTGGCCTTTTTTGGGCTTGTGATATCCGCGGGGACGAAACTTCCACCAGCAGTGGCATTGACCCAGTGGTGTAAATAGTTATCAAAGGTACCTTGTTGGTGTGAAAAACGTCAAAACTAACGTTTTACGGCCTGAAACGCAATGCCGTTACCATTATTTCAACGTTTTGTAGAATATTTTAACCACGTAAACAACTTTGAATTATGAATACCGTAAAAATAAATTCGGTTACCATATCTTTATTTTGTATCTTTAAAACGGAAGCTTATTGAAGTATTCACAAGATACAGTTTGTTTGAGAAAAAATACGAAGTGGAAATTAGAGTTTTTCTTTATTTAAAGAAAAATTTTGGAAGGTTTTCCGCCAGTTTTATGTACTTTTTTTTTTACAAATGTTCATCTTTTGTTAAATAATTAAATAATGTAATCGTTAATATTTCAAATGATAAATGAGATAAATGCATTATTGTTTTCGATTTTCAGATGCATTTTATCAAGGCAGAGTTTATTTCAAAACTTTACTGAAATCTGTGAAATAGACCATTTACTGTAAATTGAACATACGTCTTTATTGACAATAAATCCCTTTATATACTACACACCCAAACTGTCAACAGCTATTGATCAGACTAACACATTCGTTTGCAAATATTAATTTGAAGACTACAAACCATATAATCTTTCTCTTCGAGGTAAAAAGTAAAATCCCCAAAATACTAAACTCCGAGTGTAACAAATTATGTTGGCGAGTCAGAACAACCTGTTCTTAAACGTATGAATGGATATCAAAGTAACTACGACTGTAAGCCAGGACTCTCAGTCGACATTTAAGATTTCCCGGTTATTCCGAGGCAGATCTGTAACTGTAACATTACGACAAACGATGTTCAGTGTTAAATCTCAAAATAATACTTAATAAGTATATTAATAGTTCAAACGTCTATATAATACTAAAACTCTTCATCTTTTCTTTTTAATAAACGTATGTATACTGATGACTGATTTCTTTTATCCGCATTATTAATATAAATGCATATACTTTTTCTTTACTTTTTTACTTTTGAATTGTTGTGTTCAATTTCTATGTCCGTTTTTTTTCTTTATACAAAAAAGTTATCATTATTTGTTATCCTATTTTATTATTTTCATTGTGAACAAGATTATTTTATAAATGCGATCATTTCGATAATGTTAAAATTATAATCAACAAAGAAAATCACTACAGGTATTAAACATTATGATGAAACATTAAAAAAAGGCTAATAACACCATTTTATACATTCTTTGAACAATATCTTTTATAGCACAAACATGGAATCAACCTCGAGTGGGGATAGTGCAAGGGGAAGTGATTTTGGTAAGTTTTTTTTTCTCTTTTCTCTTTTGTGCTACTTATACAAATTAAGTAAACATTTCCGTCCTTTTTCTGCACATGAGGCCACCGTCAAGTTAATAGTTAGTACAAAGCTGATGAAAAGTCTCATTCGATGACTGCTAAGTCAATAATAACCGTAGTCATATGTATGAATCATATATGTTTATTTAGATAATAATGGACACAACACAAAAATACAATAATACATATACTATTTAGGCCATACGATACAGTTTTGATCCCGTATATACATTTTGATAAAATTTCCATATATACTATTTTTACCTGATTAAATCCAATATGTAATAAAAATCATACCTTCATTTGCTACTTTTTGAGTAAAATGAGGTCGAAATTTTGTATATTTGCTCAAAATTCGAACCTGTGGCCGTATTTTCTCTTTCGAAACAAAGACATAACTTTTTTTGTTTTAGAGATAAACACAAATTGGTTTTTTTTTAGATAATTTGTAATTCTGTATTTTATAAGTATCCTAAATATTTATACATTTTATATTCAAAAATATCTCATATTTATCAAATGTTCATGAATGTAGAAAAAAAACATCCTTTTTTGCTGTATATTTATCAAATTTAAAAATTGGCACACATAATCTTCTTGCGTAATCAAACCAAATGGCATTTTAAAAAAGGGGGGTCCATGAACTCGTTTTCAAGTTAAATGAGTTTGAATGAAAAAATCAGTCGAAAACTGAATCTTTTCCCGATAAGTCACAAAAAACAACAATTTACGTTAGTTACGTCAATATATCCCCTGTAACTGTATGGTATGCCCTTAAACTCATATACTTGCTTAAAATATTAAGATTTTAAATTTCTTCTTCCTTCCTGTGACAAACTTATATTAAACATCCACATGACAATGAAAACACTCTTAGGTATAATTAATTGCTAGGTACCTAGATGATTAATTAACTTTTTAAGTCACGGTAGGTATAGTGTCCGGCTAGGATCGTGGTTTTTCTAGTGATTTGGTCCATTTTTTTCGTTTGTAGTTCGGGATTTTTCGAATGATAATACATGCGATAAGTTCAATTAACGGATATTTTGTAATTTTATTTTAAACATTACTACCAATCTTATATTGAATACTATATATGTTTTAATCAAAGAAGCACAGTTTTCTTTTATTTAACCCAAACGAAATCAGTGTTTATTATTGTCCTTTTTTCGAGAGCAACTGTGAAATTGTTCGGGTCTTTAGTTAAATGGTCCGGGTTTTTTACAGAAAATTTAAATAAGAAAAATGTTATTCTAGACTTTAAAAACAATTATTTGTTTCTAGTCTATAACTGTAATTAAGTAAAGGCCAAAATCATATATTCCCAAAAAGTCATAAGAAATAATATCAAAAATCTTTATTTCAATTTAATACAAATTTTATGTTTGGAGAGCGTTATACTTTCCAGTGTTCACTTAAAAATAACTTGATCCTTAACAAAATGTGTATAATGGAGGGAACTCATATTCATTTCAACTTCATTTAATGCTACTTTTGGTTTTACAGTTTATAATAATTCTTGATGTATACTCCGGAGATTAATAAAAGAAACCTATCAAAAAAAAAAACATCAAAAAATACACACACTTAATCCCTCCATTTGTATTGACATTGAATACAAAATTTGAAAAAATATTCCGATAAAATCAACAATGAAATGAGTAGTTCATTAGCGTAAATATGATCCTTAATCAATGATTGACAAATACAAAGTGTGTATATTAAATACTATCACCAGCTAGATTGTGCAGTGCTTCGAACGACACCAGGAACAACATTGTATGTCTTTATAACATTCATATTTTTACCTTTTTAGCAATTTTCATTTATGGAAAGGAAGTTTTCATGGTGTTTAGTTGCTGTATGACCAATTATTACATTTGCATAATCCGACCCCTTCTCACAGTTGTAGCATTTAGTCATTTTCGGTTTCCATTTCTTAAACAATAAAATAAAAAATACAAGACACAAGAAAATAGATAATGAAATATCTAAGATATATACTCTTTTTAACAAACCTATATCTAATCTTATACAATATATGTATGTATGTCTCAATTCGGATTGTCTATGGTCATGTTTCAGACCATGCGTATACTCATATGGTCAAACTGTACGCGTATGGTCGGATCATATGATAGATAAAGGAAGATGTGTTATGAGTGCCAATGAGACAACTCTTCATCCAAATACCAATGACGGTTACATTAAATGTATTAATTTTATAGTTGAAACGCTACCCAAAACAGCACAAGGACAGTATAAATTTTCTTTATCAGTGATAAATGTTGATGGTGCATGTGAGATGCTTTTAAAGTCTAAACATATTCCTGCAATTTCAATGGGTATTTTTTTCTCAATTTTGAAGGCTCATTTAAAATAGCTGGAAGTTTCTTACTTCATTTTCACAAATAGTGAAACTAGATTATATGATACCTGAATGTAAGCAAATCATTTGACATATAGATGGAGTCCGTTGGGTCACTCTACCCATTCCTGTTTGATAACTTTGAAACGGATGAGATGCCCACTCCTCAAACATATACATTAATGAATGAGACTATATAACTAAACAAATGAAATATAGGGGAGGTCCCTAGGGTGACCACCCTCCTGTTTTAGAGCTTGGAAACAGTCCAGATCCCCACCCCTAAACCATATATATTAATGTATGAGACAATATAATTAATCAAATGAAATACTGGGGGAGTCCCTTGGGTCACCCCACCCCTCCTGTTTGTGAACTGTGAAAAGGTCAAGATTCCTACCCCTAAACCATATATATTCATGTATGGGACAATATGATAAATCAAATGTAATATAGGGGAAGTCCCCGCAGTCACCCCACCCCTCATTTTTAAAAACTTGATAACGGTTGAGATCCCCACCTCAAAACCATACATATTCATGTATGGGACAATGAAAAAAAAATCAAATGAAATGTATAGAGGTAGTCCCTAGGGTCACCCCACACTCTTGTGTGTGTTTTGAGAACTTGTAAAAGATTGAGATACCAACCCATAAACCATATTCATTCCTGTTTGTCATTTTTAAAAGATTAAATGACATTCAAGGTCAATTTCATAGGCGTCACATATGCATATCACTTTGCTAGACTTAACCAATGTTTACTAGACGTTGGCCAATGTCAGGCTACCATGGGAATGAATAATTATGGGAGCTTTATTGGGAGCCTATGTAACAGCATTTCTTGTTTATTATAAAATTGTATTGATGGAAAAACATGAGTAGGTTTTAAGAATTTACCTTAATTATATTTGGAATTATATCTGGTTCTATAAAAAATTTCATTTTGATATGGCTTATTTTTAAGAAAACATATCTTTCAAGCCCAAGAATGTTTGACCACCTGTTTTATAATTACCTGCCATTTTATTCCAAAACTTACACATCATGGATTTAGGGTGAAGGTGGGGGTCATTTACATTTACTAAGGACAGGTCAGTTAGACTCCACCTTTGATCCCTGTAGTAGTAAACATTTGTCTGATTTGGGTCTCATAACTTTTGTACTGTAGAAAACAATCTCAGTTTTATTTCAAAGGAAGCAAGTCCATTCATACCTAAACAAGCTCGTACTATATAGTTAACTTGAACTACTATCAGTCAACTAATACCAACGTTAACTATCAACTAAAACAACTGCAATCATTGCGAACTTGTACCACTGCAGACTCATGACCATGGAAAAAATATATTTGATATATGTGTTGCTTTTGAAAACCTTGATGAAATATGATTTTTTTGCCTTAATGATTAAGTCATTAAATGAACATTAATGTACAATATACATGATATATGAATGTTTAATGTTTGTTCTTTTTTTCAAAAAATTGAAGCAACATTGCCACAGTTTTCATAATTATGTTTGCCTTGGTTTTTGGCTAACTGCCTACAGCGCTTACAGGGCTTTGATGATAGTTTTTAAGCGTAAACACATAACATGTTTAGCTATAAGAAATTTGTATAATCACTCAATAAAACAAGACACACTTGAAAAGCCCGGACTGCTCTCGAAAAAGCCCGGACATGAAAAACTGAATTTAGTCTCAAAATGTCGTTAAATGCAATTACAATAGTTTTTGTAAAGTGTCTGTATATCTAAGGATATAAAGATTCCATGTATGCATTTCAGTCTACATTTGCATTGGTATGTGTGAGAAAATGGCTTAATTCGGTAATTTGGAATAAAAGCATATTAAGGCTAAATTTAACTTTTGTTTTAACAAAAAGCAATGTCAGAATTATACTATCTTTATATCTCAAATACTTACATAACAGATCATTAACGATTGCATATTTTGGCGTTAGTATTGATTCACTTATAGGGTCTTTGCATCGGAACTAAACACATTTAGTAATAAACCAGTTGTTGGCATGACAAGGGTTATGTTCTTCTCATATATGTTATGATGGTATGATACTAAACCCCTCACGGGGAGGATAGTGCCTGATATTCATATGATGAAGACATACTTTTTTCAATCAGTTTAATTGAAGTCTGGAGCTGGCATGTCAGTTAACTGCTAGTAGTCTGATGTTATTTATGTATTATTGTCATTTTGTTTATTGTCTTTAGTTACATCTTCTGACATCAGACTCAGACTTCTCTTGAACTGAATTTTAATGTGCGTATTGTTATATATGCCTTTACTTTTCTGAATTGGCTAGGGGATAGGGGGAGGGTTGAGATCTCACAAACATGTTTAACCCCACCGCTTTTTTGCGCATGTTCCAAGTCAGGAGCCTCTGGCCTTTGTAAGTCTTGTATTATTTTAACGTTCAGTTTCTTGTGTACAATTTGGAGTTAAGTATGGCGTTCATTATCACTGAAATAGTATATATTTGTTTAGGGGCTAGTTGAAGGACGCCTCAGGGTGCGGGAATTTCTCGTTGCATTGAAGACCTGTTGGTGACCTTCTGCTGTTGTCTGCTCTATGGTCGGGATGTTGTCTCTTTGGCACATTCCCTATTTCCATTCTCAATTTTATAACTGAGTATATCAAACTCAAGCTTCTATACTACGTTTTGTTAGAAAAGAAGTCTGTTTGTTTACATTTTTGATCATAATAACTCGAAAAAAAGAGGTCAAATCACTCGATAAACCACGATCCAAGCCGGACACTATACCTTCCGTCTTAATAATGTATTCACATTTAGGTGTACTGCGTACAGATTGGAAACATTTGACCATGAAATGTTTATAATACGTCATATATTTTTGACATAGCTATCATAAATAGACTCATCATAGATACCAAGAGTGACGCGTTTCGTCTACAAAAGACTCATCAGTGACGCTCGCATTAAAAAATATAAATACAGCTGAGGTTATCTTAACGTACTCTTGAGACCTACAGATTTCGAGACAAACATATAACAGAGTTGAGAAAAAAATTCAAAAACCATACTCCAAAATCTTAATCGTCGGTTTAATATCAAGCATAGGCTGATGAGCGACTGGTACTTTTTTCATTTGCTTGGCAACAGTACAGGACAAAATAGTCTCACATAAATGTGCCAAACAGATTTTATTGCACACGTTATGTATTCTGGACACTTGCCAACCTTAATTATAAGGTTCGTTTCATTTCGATAGTAAAATAATACAAATTATTCTATGTTTCAACTCATCAAAATCGAAATAGCCAAATCAAAAAGATAAGACCTACTATAATTACACAGTTCTTGTATATAATTTCCGTTCTCCTTTTCAATATTTGTGATACTACACTAAGTATGCACAAATTTGCACAAGTATTTATTGAGACCGGATAGACTATCAAAGTATTTTTTCTGCAATTGAATATGTTAATTGTAAAATTAATTCACTTCATACTTCACTAAACTTGAATGCTTCCCCAAAACTGGAAACGGGGATAATGGATATCTGATCATGTATGGTTTAAAAGGTTTTAATTTTTACTTTGTTTCGGTATTATGTAACCCGATTCCGAAAACACATGCATTAGATTTTACTGTATTTGATTCTGGAAACAGGTTTAATTCTATAACATAGTCAATTTTGCTTACTTGCTGCTTTTATCCATTGTACTTTTTGTTTCATAAAAAAAAATTATATAAATTCAACAATGCTTTTCGAAGAGGGTATTGATTTTAATTCAGTGGAATTTGAAATGTGAAAAATAGTAAAAATGAATATTAACGTTTTTTCATCATTTTTATATACATTTCATACATTTATAACTCTATCCGAAATGTTACCAATTACGTTTACAATGCCGTAATCCTTAAAAACAAAAAGGTATCTATACATCAATCTTTTTTTTTCTTTAAAGAAGAAGACCCGGTCCGGCTTGTACTGGTAGGAAAAATGGGAGTAGGGAAAAGTGCCACAGCAAATACTATATGTGGCGAAAATATGTTTTTGTCGAAACATAGTGCAAGTTCTGTTACAGAAACATGTAAACAACACAGTGTATCATCCAATGGTAGGAGATTGTTAGTTATTGATACGCCAGGCATCTTTAACACAGAATCCGACCATGAAGAGATCAAAGACGAAATCAAGCAATGTGTCAATTTATCAGCACCAGGCTTACATGCAATTTTATTTGTAATTTCTATGGCAACAAGATTCACAAAAGAGGATAAGGACACTTTTCAAAAGTTTTCAGAATTATTTGGGGAAGATCTTTATAGGTTTTCTATTGTATTGTTTACTAACGCAGATATCCTTGAAGATTCAGCTGAACAGTATGTTAAAACATCACCCACAATCCTCAAAACATTTATTACAAAATGCGGTGAAAGATATACCTCATTTAACAATAAAGCAAAAGATAGAGAGAAATGGTTACAAGTGAAAACTCTTCTAGCGATGATAGACTCAATGAATGCTCAAAACGAAAATAAGTACTTTACTAATAAGCAGTTTCAAGAAGCCGAAGAAAGAGCAAGAAAGAGAGAAGAAGAAATAAGAACAACAGCCGAAAAGGAATTCAACGCAAAGGTTGCCAAAATACGACTCGAATTAAAAGAGGAAATGGATAAAAAATTGGAAAATCTTAAGACTGAACATCAGGCACAGATGCATCGTATTAGGGAGATTGTTATTCAAGAATATGTCGAACAACAAAATAAAGATGCCGCAAAAAAAAAGACAAAAAGTAAAGATTGGTAAGTCAGATATAAGTTGAATACATAATTCGATATCTTCCGGCTGATTTTAAAATGACAAATTCATGATAACGTTTATAATGAACTAAATAAAGTGGTTTTGCATCTTTTTATTTGATGTATTGGTATTCGTAGACATAACAGGAACCTTTTTCAATTCTTGTGCTTTTTCCAAATATATAAGGATTTACAAAATCATGCCTCAGTAAAACACTGCAAATAGAAATCATGTATAAATATATGTCTTACATTTTTACTTCGAAGGAAGATGGTTTTTACAAGTTCACATTCTGTAGTGTACATGTAATTATGACATAAATATGGTACAATATGGATTGTAGACGCATGTTTGGAGTGCGTCGATCACTCTATATTTAAGAAAAGATATGTTTTTGTGAATAAGAACAATACATTACAATAACAAGAATCTGTGGGTCTTCACAAAAGTATTTGTAATAAATTTAGCGCCAGAAATCGCATAGACTTTTCTATCACGTCTAAGGGTCATTCTTTGGAATCAAGGGGTTGTAAAATTAATTTTTATGTAGGCTAACAAATTGCCTTTTGAAAATAGTGACAACTGTAGATTAACACTTCCGGTGCCGATTCCGGAATACAATGGTTCATGTATGAAAATTCGATTCCATTTTGTCAAAGTATGACCACCATGCAGGGTGTATACTCATGTATATACAGGCGTGTCCGATATGGAAAGAAAATGCCTCGTGTAAAGAAAGTTATCATGTTGCCTTGCTTTTTAACTGAACTTTGAAATAAGTAATATATTTTACCAATCATTTGCGAACTGTCATTAAACAAAATCAGTTGAAAAGTCGCAAAAACAAAATAGAAACAACCTAGATTTTGTGTAAATTATTTTTTGATCATGTGTGGTCTTGACATATAAAAAAAGAGTTTTATTTGATGAATTATTTGTCTGAAGAGTTCAATACCCTTCCTCTAATGCTGAAAAGGCGCCGCTGATTTCCCTTTGGTCTTATATAGGGAATATGAATAATCGTGACCCATTTGAACATCTTCAGACTCTAATTGTCTATAAATTAGACATTACTTTTGTTATTTGTCTCTTATTTTTCTTTCAGTAAAATACTTTAATCGACAAATCAAGTTCCAGATCATCACACATAACAGAGACACAGATAGAAACAAAACAGTGACTTCCAGTCATTTTTTTTATATTGATGATTTATCTAGAATGCTTTTTTTAATGGACAGACTTTGTTTAAAATATGTCGCGTCCATGTATAGACTCATGGGTCGTTTGCGAGTAGTTAGCATGACATAGTGTACATAGACCTGCACATGCACTCACAATTCGGTTGTTTTGTCCATTTATGTGGCATATTGACGTTTATCTATTCCATTTATATTAGTTTGCTTCATGTGCCTTGAATTTTTGTAATATCCTTTGAGGAGGCCGTGTGTCAGTATAAGATTATACCGATGGCTGGAGGCCAGAGGGTAATCTTATTCTGACACACCAAGTCTGAATAGGATATTTATTTTACATACCCGGATTTTTTCTACATGAATTTTGATATTAATTTTTTCTGTAAAAGTATTTTTTTGTTATATTGTTGATTTGTCAATCCCGCCAAAATTTTACAGAACAAAGGAAAGCATGAAGAAAAAAGCTAGGGTGATATGGTAGGGGTTATCTGGCTCAGATCAACCTGATAAAATAGAAGAGCTGCGACGTACCCACTGAGAATCAAAATGATCGGGCAACAGCTGCCTGGTTTTGTCGTCTTTCTTTTGTTTTTTTTTAAGAAATAGTTTTGGAAAGTCGGCGCCCCGGTTATTTTGCTTTCTTTTCTTTTTCAATAACAATTTGTTGTTCAGATTAGTGGGTACTATAGATAACATGCTTTGGTTTGAAGCGATGAATTTGTTAATTCTGGAACTTTAAATGACGGAAACCTCATTCGGAAATCATTACTTACATGATATTTAACAACAATACGTATGCTATGAAACACAGATCATTACATCAGGTTAATGCTAATAGAAATTATGTTATGTTTTATTGGATTGCCTATAGGAGGTAAAACGTGTACACATTTTGTTAAGCTAGTCAATGAAGCGTAAATTTAATTAATAAAATTAAATAACAAAAAAAAAAACGAAATGCAAGGGAAACTCCAATTGAAAAGTTCTTTTTAAAGGGCAAAATCAAAAACTCAAAATAGTTAACACTCACGTGTAAGGCAAAATTTACAATGGTTTGAAAGGCGATCTTGCAGATGGAAATTCACATGCATACTCGTACCACTGAACATATGGTACAATTTCAAAAAGACTGATCAATTTTTCTTAGTTGGGGTTTAACAACTGAGATTAGGGACTTTTCTTTTAGAATTTTATTTCGGAGTTCAGTATTTTTGTGTAATTTTACTTTTTTTCAACTCTCGCAAACTTCAATGATATGAGTTTTTATTGAATGTTCTGTTCGTATTTCATATTTAATATCAGTAATTAATTAATTTCATTTTTGAAAACGTTAATTGTTTACTTTCATTTGACCTTTATGATACCTATACCAAACCTATTGCAACTAAAATTTTCAATTACAAACGCGTTTTGCAGAATCTCGATATTGACGACTTCAAGTCTAAACCTCCTGATTGCACTTGTGCTAGTTCCCAATTCATATATAATCCTGCTGGCCACGTTATTACCGGTGACCTTAACATTGTTAATAACACTTCTCTACGAAATGTGTTATCGAAAGATCCGAAATATCGTGAGCCTAAATCCATCAATTGGGAATACAACTTTAAAATTTTGATGGACTCAGTCGAGGATTATGCCAGGCAATGGGCTAAACGTGAAAAGGAAGACGTATACACTTTATCCGAATGGATTAAGGCAGTGAGGTCGTTAATACAAATCAGAATCAAGAAACTGAATGGGTCCATCAATGCCCATGCTACGTCAATCTTTAAAGACCCAAATGTTGCTAAACACTTATCCGACCTCCATGATAAATATGTTGTTGTCCCCGCAGACAAAGCCCCAAATAACATCGTTTTTTTCTGTAAAAGTCACTACATTAATTGCTTGATAAACGAATTAGGTATAGACAATTCACTTGGAAACTCAACATAAACCCTCACGACACTTACCAAAGAGGAAATCCTGGATAATCATAGGTCTGTTCTTTGTTCCTTTGGTATTTCAACAAAACATGACGAACTGGATCTTTCTATTACTGTATTGGATACATAAACTACATAAGTGTCCTTACAAACAACGGTATATTGCTGGGGCTTCCAAGTGCTCCACGAAACCTCTTTCTAGATTATTAACATCTATTTTATCAGCAATCAAAGACGGGCTTCAAAATTATTGTGAAACTGCCTATTCTAGAGGTGGCGTGAATCAGATATGGATACTTAAAAATTTCAAAGATCTTTTAGAGTACATACAATCTAATTCTCTTTCATCTTGTAACAGTATTAAAACATTTGACTTTTCTACTCTTTACACAAGTATTCCACATTCCAAACTAAAAGACAAATTGAAAGAGTTGGTATTACTTTGCTTCATAAAAAAGAATGGCCAACGTAGATACAAGTATCTCGTCTTAGGGAGGGATACATCATACTTTGTAAAGAATCACTCTGATTCAAACAAAAAATTCTCTGAAACCCATATTATCAAGATGCTTGATTTCTTGATTGACAACATATTTGTAACGTTCGGAGGACGTGTTTTTCAACAGACTGTCGGCATCCCAATGGGAACAAACTGTGCCCCTCTACTTGCCGACTTGTTTCTTTATTATTATGAGGCAGACTTCATGCAGGAACTTCTTGAAGAAAGATAAGAAGTTAGCAATATCCTTTAACTCTACTTTCCGCTATATAGATGACGTTCTTTCACTAAACAATTCAAAATTTGGTAACTATGTGGAACGCATCTATCCCATCGAATTGGAGATAAAGGATACTACAGATACAGTTAAGTCGGCTTCATATCTTGACTTGCATCTAGAAATTGACAATGAGGGTCGGTTGAAAACAAAACTTTACGACAAAAGAGATGATTTCAGCTTTCCAATTGTGAACTTTCCATTTCTAAGTAGCAACATTCCAGCAGCACCTGCATACGGGGTATATATCTCCCAATTGATACGATATTCCCGTGCTTGCATTTCCTATCATGATTTTCTTGATAGAGGATTACTGCTCAAAAGGAAGCTATTAAACCAAGAGTTCCAAATGGTGAAGTTGAAATCATCCCTTCGTAAATTTTACGGACGCCATCACGAGTTGGTTGACCTTTATGGAATAACCGTTTCACAAATGATATCGGATATGTTCCTTACGTCGTAACTACAATCCCCTTCCCTTTCATGAATGTGACCTACCGAATTAGACTATTTACCGGATTTGTAATCACATAAGCAACACGACGGGTGCCACATGTGGAGCAGGATCTGCTTACCCTTCCGGAGCACCTGAGATCACCCCTAGTTTTTGGTGGGGTTCGTGTTGTTTATTCTTTAGTTTTCTATGTTGTGTCATGTGTACTATTGTTTTTCTGTTTGTCTTTTTCATTTTTAGCCATGGCGTTGTCAGTTTGTTTTAGATTTATGAGTTTGACTGTCCCGTTTGGTATCTTTCGTCCCTCTTTTATGTGATTGTTCTTTCACTTTCACTTTGAAGTTACTTTCACTTTCACCTTTACTTTTGTGGATATCCTGTTTCCTGTTTTAAATTGTGAACCACAATGACATTGGACCAATGTTAAACTTTATCGAGCTGTAGCTTTATCATCCGTTTATGGCAAACCACTATGTAAGTTAAATATTTATTACTAAGGTTTATATTTTGTATGTGCATATTTATTTTTGATGCAAATAAGTTAATTATGAAGTTCTAGAGCAAAGTATTTACATACATTTTTCCTATGATATTTTGAGTAAGGAACCCCGTCTGAGCTATATTTCTTGTATTTCTGTTAAAGCATTTGTCAAGTTTGAATATTTCATAGCACATTTATTTATTTAATTTGATACTGAAGTTGTTAAATGCTGTTTTTGTATCTACTATACTTGCTTAACTATGTCAATTTTAAGCAAGAAAATTACACTTTTATTGTTGTATTTTTGGTTCAATATAATAGCCTTTCCAAATATTATATGGTATTTTCCTTCTTGTTGCAGCTTTTTACCTGCATACACAGTTGTCTATATACAATTTCATGCCAGAATTAGGAATAAACTTTAATATGAGCAATTGTGTTTTAGTTAACTGTATGGTTATCTATCTGCTGAGTACCTTAGCGGAATATTTAACATAAACAAACATAAACACTGTTGTTGGAGGTCTTTAGTTATCAATTATAAATATGTTATTTGTAATCTTTTCAATACCAATTTTCACATAATTATGTGTCAAGTGTTATAAGTCATATATTGCCTATATATTGTTGTGATTATTTTTTATTCGAGTAGACCTCGTAAATCAACAACTTATCTTGTATCTTATCTATCATGTTGATTCTTGTTTTGACAATAAAATGCAAATGTATGTGTAAAGCAAAGTAGTGTGGTGTCTTGTTGGGTCGTTAAATGGATACAGTACACAAATTAACAGAAAGAAACCAAGAACAACGACCGATTTTTTTTTTTTAAACAGATCTACAAGAAGTGATATTTCAAATGCACCCGTTTTGAGGAGGCATACCACCTCAAGTAACTGACAGTTTAAAAACCACTAGAAGAAGAGGTTTGACGGATACGAAAATCACACACGTTCCAACTCATCACTGCCAAGCTGTTAACAAAATGCATGTAACATATAATTCCAGGAAATTATTAAGAACATGTGGTTTGGTCGAGCGTATGGACAGAAGGATAAATTGATTGCATTATAGCGCTCTCTGTTACATACTTTTGTATTGGCCACAGAATATATATTCTGGATTCCAAATGTACTTATAGGTAAAAGTACAATAAATATTATAGAAGGCATATCTTATCAAACATTGTAGCAATTCTATAGTTAAAATTGATACACATTTACTGTGATGTACACTCTTTATGAATTATTCTGGTTGACTATTACCAATGTACACTCGGAAGACTACCACGTAATGTTAAAGAATTCCGATGTTCCCCATGATATATTTGACAGTCATTACCTTAGTTGTTATCCAGATCGGACGTCTCCACATTGATGACCGGCCTATTAGACGACTAATGATTCAAGCATAGAATTGTTATATTTAGATAATATAACACATACACATAACCATATAAAATCATTACAGTGGTGTCAGAAGTCGACACGAATTAGTACGGTGACCGAGTAAGGAAAAGTCGCTTATTTAAGGAGTTTAATTGTCATTCGGACTATACGGCTATAAATCACAGTATTGGTAGTTCAAAGGTTAAACTTAACATTTTGACTTGTCGTCAAAAAATCGTACGGTGCAATTTTCGTAAAATGGGCTTTGAAGTACGTTAATTAACTTGAACGAAAAATCGACTAAGAAAAGTTTTGAGGTCAACATTGTAAAATAACATCCGTGATATGATTTCTGTTATTATATACATTGTTGTTAAACCTTATTCATATTATTTTAACGATTTCAAAGAAAGTTTAGCAAAATTAATTCGTTATTAAAGAGTTTTTGTATAAGTTCAACACTACGAATACTTTGCATTTAACAGAGTACGTTCCAATTTAATTTCATGATTTTTTTAACACAAAATGTAAAATAATTAACATTTATATGTTATTTCATACATTTGTACCTTTATTAATCAATAATATCAAATTCATTTGTCTCAGAAGCACTATTTCAGCAATTGAAGCCAGACAAAATTCATAACGCTCATATGACGGAGCTATTCGAAGCTCATATACAGCCTCTTATAGATACATATACACTATTGGGATGTGATGTATTACTTACATTTACATACTGGGATATGTTCCCTGAAGCAGTAGACATTTAGCTGTCAAATGTTAGAGCAGAACGAGAAAAAAAATTTGTCTTTTCACTGAGATCGTCATCTCAAATGTAAAATTATATTTTTGTAACCAACCGTACTCCACGAAGGTGGATGCCATTTTACATACTCGATATGTGAACATGTGATCACCTTTTATAGATTTTGCTTTTTAGACAGATTCCTGGACATTTTAAAAGTACTATGACATGGCAACAGAAAAGACCGTTATAAAAGCCTCAAGGGGATTAGGTGGCACTGTAGGCATAACAATTCAAAAGTCTGTGCTTGTTAGATGGGCCCTTACTAGACATTTCATAGAATCCATTAGTCGTGTAATACTGAAAAGGGATGGAAATGCTGAAAATTATGCAAATTCACATTAAGAAACAAAGCCAACAGTAATGAACAGAGATGAAGAACATGTTATTGCCATTGTGAACCATCTAAATGATCCATGACTGATCCCTTTGGTGTGGAATCCCACCCTCAATGTCTTATCAATATCTCTTCTTAAATGCATGCTTCAAGACATATTCGAGGTTCGTTGCTCACAGTTGTCGAGGAAGGCTTGAAAATGTTTAAACATTTTATCATTAGTGCTCTTTCTTAAGATCACAAGGAGTTTTTATAGTCCAATATCAAAGTCAAACACAAACCTGAAAAATAAATCGGGGGAAATACTTTCAGGTCGCATAAATCCATAGCTTGTAATTAGACGTGCACTAATTTCGGCAAAATGTAGAGATGATGTTATCATAGAACATGTGTAGTCGCACCCATTCCATTATCCCCTTTTCAAAATGACGGTTCCATGAGAAAATCATGCAAGTCGGATTTTGTGAAGCAATGCGAATCTTAAGTCTCTTGTGCAATTTCCCTACCTTCCTTTATATCATCGCTCACAACTTACATAAGAGATGGTATGGCATTGGTTCAATTTATTAATGCTAAGAAAGGTAAAACATGCGGCGACCTTGCAGCTTACTATTAAAAAAATATGTTCCAATGAATTTCTATGGCGCACATAGTAGTACATGTTTTTGACCGCTACGACACGAACAACTCTATAAAGTCTGCCGAAAGGGAACGCCGCACAGAGACTACAGCTTCCATCAAAGTGTATCAGATTATAGAGCGGAGATGTATTCCTGACTGGAAAACCTTGACAAATCCGATAAGATTCCACCTGATGTGAGCTTTACATAGTCAGAACGTTTGAAACTTAGTTATTTATACCAACACTGTTCATGGCTGTCGTAACTTGTTCAGCACTCAAGAGAAGGCCTATACCCAATGCCTTAAACTTTGACACGAAGTTAAGGGAAATGTGAAAGAGTGGAAGAACAACCATACAGACCTCTTATACAATTGTAATTGTTTTGTGTGTTGGCTACTATAAAATAGGACACATACAAGCGAGTTGTGGTTGCAGATGTGGAACATTAGCAGTGTAAATGATGGGCGGAGATTTTCACCCATTCAATAACTATGTGTCTGTCTTTCCCCAACAATTTGTAAACTATTGCCTGCTGCACATGTACTTACCGGATGCGACGCAACTTCGTCTCTGTTTGGAGTAGGTATACAAACTGTCTACAAGACTTCGAAGGACACGCACGACTATTTCAGTACTAGTTGTGTTTATAGTTTCGGTAATATTGACAATGATGAAGCCCTTGTTTTGGTATGAAAGATAATTTCAAAGGTTTATGATCAGAACTATCTCTTTAAAACCACTCCATCATAATAATTATTCAAGTTTACCACAAGTAAGATGTAAGTTTAGTCTGGTTACCTTCCTGCGAGACGGCACTGAAACAGTATGTTTTACGTACTTCGTTTCAAACTGAAAATTTGGACCGCATTACATATTGCTAAACCCTTATCCGGTCACCTTTAGAATACGGTTGGCGAGAGTAAAATGATTCATTACACCCCGTGTATTTTAAAAGGCATATTTCAGCAGAATTCTTGCAGGATCTTATGTCTTCATTGAAGGAAAATCTGCATGTGAAAGAGTCATGTGTTTGTTTACTACAAAACCTTACATATCCGGGGCTTTGGTCCTGTAAAGGATCAGAATTATGTAGAAATTTCAAATCATGTTCCTTGACAATTAACCAGAAGATATAATTCTGTTGTGTGGATCTCTTTGATTGGAATGTTGAATTGTAACTATTTTCGAATAATTGAGTGCTTTTTAGTTTTAATGAATTTTATGAATGGTCTTATGCAAAATATGCCTTCATGACAGAAGGATGCAGGTAAAAATAATATTCATCATTTATTGATGAGGTTGGATGATAGCCGGTAAGGTAACTACAGTAATTTTAACAGAATATTTGTTGATCTTGTGTAATAGAACAAATATTTGAAAAACGCCAATTTTCAGAATAAATCGATTTCTTTTTCATTTTTTTTTAACATTTTCGAGATGATTCATTGAAAATTGATATAAGCAAATGTATGTATCTAGAATTTAACCTAAATTGTTGTATATTTCTTCAAATTTTGAAAGTATAGAAGAAGACAAAATAAAAACAGAATTTGATCTTTGACCTCATTTTATGCAAAACTGTTACCACATTTCTTTTTGACGACATCGATATTTCAATAGTACTCATTTTTCCGAATCCAATGATATATAATATAGCCATATAGTATGTTTGACGATTAAATCTAAAAAATATTGGGTCTGGTCACCGTACTAAATCCACTGATTTACATTGTTAATCGGTGACTTCCATTCGCGCCATATTTTCATATATTTTTTTCGAGAGAGAGGAAAATCTTTGTTTCTTCTCCCCCGCGATTATATTATTTTATAGGGCGCTGATTTATCAGTATTATTGATATTTGTGCGAGTGATATATTCATTATATTTTTATATTGTGATTATCAGACTTTCCGTGTGATAAAATTCCCATCCCCTTTTTGTCACATATTTTAAAAATACACAGATTTGCATACACCTTGAGAATAAGACAAAATAACCTTATAAACAAACTACTAGTGGATAGTTTTTTATTATCTATTTGGTTTATTACAGGTTTTGTTTATTTTTATTAATACAAATTAACACATTTTTTTTTTTAATTCATTGATATTCCGTTGAGCGTCAGATCTTCTAATGTCATAGTTGTTATCATTGTTTTTTTGTTTTTTTTTCATTTTGTTTATTTGTCTGGTCGGTTTTACCGTCTGAAAAGTGTTCACTTATTAAAGCATGTGTTGATAATATACTTGCACTACTATTTGTTTTGAATTGTGTATACATACGTCATTGTTTACAATTTCATACCTGTGTTTAAATAGTAATTTTTCTGAGTTTCTGAATTTGTATATTTGATATTAAAAAAATTATGATTGTATGTACAGGTGTTAGTGAATTTGTTTTTAAATCTTGTTTGTGTGTGAAGTGTTTTTGTATATTGTAGTGTAACACAATTTGTATTGTATATATTTTGTGTGTAATTCCTTGTAATTTAGTTTTTTTAAGCTTTTATTGTATTCTAAGTTAGTAAATCACAACTCAACTCAGAATATGAGTAATTCAAGTCATTTTGACGGAACAGCGGCGCCACTTGGATGGTCCCTTCTGAAAGCCGATATTGACTCTACAGCTTTTGTGAAAGGTTGGAATAGTGAACAAAAATTACAAACATTGGTATCGAGAATTACTGAAAAAGTTCTTCAGGAAAAGGTCATATACAGTACACGCAGACTACGAAACATTGTGCAAACTCTTTAACGACCGATTTGACTCCATATATCCATTGGATATCCATTACTCATTTTGAAAAATCTAGAGGACATCTTTCCATATCCAGATGAGTTATTGGACGAATTTACAGACAGGATTGAAGAGTTGGTACAAATGTAGAAGGGGCATTCAAAAATGAATCACAAAATGTAAAAGAACATCTGATTATAAAATACCTTACTTATGCTTGTTGTGATGAAGAAGGTAAAGAACTAGGGAAAGCTGTCGCCGAAGGTTCCGTGTGCTGCGAGGCAAAACGCTATCTCTGTACATTAAGTAAAGTAGCAACAAAGAGATATTTATCATGCACTGAAAAGTTTATGGGAACCTGAAATAACAAATAGAATAGATGATTATAATTTCAAGATTGAAAAGTCCGGCAACCATGATCCTATTGTAAGAAGACAAGAAACAGATAACATTGTTGATTCGAAAGCGATAACCAGAACAATTAACAACGATGAATCAGAATGTTATACCCCATCTAAACATTCGAGCGAAGTAAAATGTAATGGAGCAATGGAAAAGAAAGGAGCGGATACCAATTTGATAGACAAGACGGAAGTTCACAATCCCATTATGATAGGACAAGGAACAGAGCAAACGGTGCATCAAGGAAAGACAATCGAGAAAGTATCAGACCCAGTAATAGAACACCATGCAACACCATGACATTCCAATGTTGTGAAGAAATATGCGGTTTACACAATCGGAAGTCCCAATCCCAATTACGAAGCGTATTAGTAAGGTGAAGATGATGATAAAATGCACACAGAGGAAAGTTCCAGTCCCAAGTACGAAACAGATTGTTCAGGTGAAGATGATGATAAAATACAGACAGAGGAAAGTCCCAGTTCAAAATACAAGTCACATAAAATATGTGAAACCGAGGAAAAGCGACAGACAAAACTTACCAATTCCCACTGTTTCAACGAACAAAAACGTGATTGTGATAACAAAATAAATAAGAGTAAAGTCAGTGCAGCTAAACCATGCAAAAAAACATCGAGGTTAATAACTCGCTCAAACTCCATCTACTTGTTCAATCAATGGTTAAAGAAAATAACAACTTAGATAAAAAGAGGTCAACAAGCAGACAGGAATATATTTTAGAAGAAAACATAAATGTCAATGAAGAATCACAGGGTATACTAGCATACGACCAGGTCAGGCAAACTCAAACCAAACACGAGAAAGGAGAAAATAAAGACCAAAAACAGTTCATTAACAGAAATTCAGACCAAAAACAGTTACGTCAGTCAGAACTAGAGTTGCTTAGCAACATCATTGACCTTACTCCAAATTCTGTATACGGCAAAGATAACCTGTTGACACTTGAACTTAAGGATAAACAATATCGTTACTGGATGACATCACATGGCAATACGGAGATCTATTATCATGATTAAGGAGAAGAAAGAGAACGAGCTAGTAATAAAGAGTGGGGAAAGTCTTCAAAATACTCAGAGTAACTGCGTCAAAAGACAAATTATGAAGACAGAACTATTGACACAAACTGATGAACTATCTTCAAGAAAAGAATCTAGTCTTACAAAAAGAAAAGAGGTGAAAGATCAGAGTACACAAACAACAGATGATAAACAAACTCCAATACACTTTGATCAAAAAAGTAAAATCACAAAAATACTGGACTTAGAGGAAAATCAATTTGGAAAGTCCATAATCACATAGCAATTTCAAATAACAAAACGCATCAAAAACGAATGGACAAGAACTGTCATATTCCGGACTTGGAACAGGCATTTTAAAATGTAAAAATGGTGGATTAAACCTGGTTTTATAGCGCTAACTCTCTCACTTTGATGACAGTCTCATCAAATTCCGTTATATTTACATTGATGCGTTAACTAAACAGACACAATAAATAAATTATCAAAATATGGGTACATCAGTCATCATCGTATAACAATTTTAAAAGGGACAATTTAACAGAACACAAAAACATCTATCTACAAACACATTCATTGATTTGTGTGTCTGACGTCAGAACATTTTATACGTCACATTAATTTGTCGTTCAATGTACATGCAAACAATTTTAAAATTTAACTAGGCAATGTTAGCATATAGGGTTAAAAAATCAAAAGTATGTAAGAATTAATATCAGAAATAGACCGAGATTGAAAATAGTCCAAAAGTTATATAAAGAATTAAAAATAATCCACAAATAGTTAATTCCATTATCAGTCATCATCGTATAACAATTTTAAAAGGAACTATTTAACAGAAAATAAAAACATCTACCTACAAACACATTCATTGATTTGAGAGTCTGACGTCAGAAAATTTTACACGTCACATAAATTTGTCGTTAAATGTGCATACAAACAATTGTAAAATTTACATAAGCAATGTTAGGATATAGGGTTAAAAAAGTATGTAAGAATAAATTTCAGAAATAGACCGGGATTGAAAATAGTCCAAAAGTTATATATATAGAATTTATATAAATCCACAAATAGTAAATTTCATTACGCGATCGAATGATTTTGACGTTTATGGTTCAACGTATTTTGTAATTCATAATAGAAATATATCATAATGACAAAAACTAGAATAATATCATACTGACGGGATCTTTTAAAGTACAGAGTCACGTTATAAGAACCAAAGAAATACAAAAAGTCGCATATACAAAGCACGACACCAAAAATTAAAAGACAATACAAACACATTGACGAGATGCGGCAATTTTAAATTGTATGACGAAATTTTTGTATCTTTTCAATTTGGAGGCAGGGGTTCAAATTAGCGGTTGTCTGAGGTCTGCGACCTTCCACTTTTGCAGTCGGACTTTCGACTTGGTTACTAGCTACGCTCGACATGCCCGACTTGAGAGGAAATAAAAAATTACTTTGCAAACCTTTTTACCAAAGTCTCCTAATAAACGATCTCAAAACTTGTTTTTAGCATTATTATTCATGACAGCGATGTTCATTTTGTTCAACCGCTAGCTTTATACAGAAAATCGCCGACAAATAATGTTTAAATTCGAGTAAAATCGTATCTGACGAAAACAACATTGAAAACAAGATGGCTGACATGAGAAGAAAATTACAATATCGGATCCGATTCCGGAAGTGGATATGGGTAATTCCGGATTTTGGCGATCAACTTTTAAAAACATCAGATAGATGACAACATACATCTTTGCATGGTAAATAAATATATATAAACACTAGAATTGAAAACCATAAGTTATATGTAAAAGAATGAAAAAACAGAAAATATTTTGTACTGAAACTCAAAATTACTTTTTGACAAATTTTAATGTCAAAATCCAATACAATGTGAGTCTTTGTGACAGCTGGGAACAGTATATCTAACAATATATATGATCCTGGTGACAGTATAAATTTTCTTTATCAGTAATAAATGTTGATAAAGCAAGTTAGATGCTTTTATAGTGTAAACATATTACTGAAATTTCAATGGGTATTTTTTTCTCAATTTTGATGGGTCAGTTAAAATAGCTGGAAGTTTCTTATTTTACACATATAGTGCAACTAGATTATACGATACCTTAATGTAAGCAAATCATATGATATGTATGTTGAGTCCTTTGGGGCACTTAACTAACAATATACATATTCATTATGATGACTATATAACTAATCAAATGAAGTATAGGAACCTAGGGTCACTCACCACCTCTGCTTTAGAACATGGAAACTGTCGATACCCCAACCCTTCAACCATATTTATTCATGTATGGGACAATATAACCAATCAAATGAAATACAGGGGAGTCCCTGGAGTCACCCCACCCCTCCTGTTTGGGAACTTTGAAACGTCGAGATCCCCACCCCTAAACCATATATATTCATGTATGGCACAATATAAAAATCATATGAAATATAGGTGGAGTTCGTGAGGCCACTCTACCTTCCTGTTTGAGATCCCCACCAATAAACCATATATATTCATGTATTGGACAATATAACAAATCAAATAAATTATAGGGAGAGTCCCTAGGGTCACTGCACCCTCCTGTTTGAGAACTTGGAAACAGTCGAGATCCTCACACCTTAACCATATATACTCATGTATGGGACTAAATAACACATCAAATAAAATATAGGTGGAGTCCCTGCAGTCACCCCACCCCTCCTGTTGTTTGAGAACTTGGAAACAGTCGAGATCCCCACCTTTAAATTAAACCATATATTTTCATGTATGGGACAAAAGTACTAATCAAATGAAATATAGGGAGAGTCCTAAGGGTCACCCTACCTAATCCTGTTTAATAACTTGGAAACAGATGAGATCCCCACCCCCAACCATATATATTCATGTATTGGACAATATAACAAATCAAATGAAATATAAGGGAAGTCACTGGGGTCCCCCAACTCCTCCTGTTTGAAAACTTGATAACGGTCGAGATCCCCACCCCTAAATCATATATATTCATGTATGGGACAATATAAAAAATCAAATGAAAAATAGGGGTAGTCCCTAGGGTCACCCCACACCCTCTTGTTTGTTCTTTTAAATCTTTAAAAACAATTGAAGCAACATTGCCACAGTTTTCATAATTATGTTTGCCTTGGTTTTTGGTTAACTACCTACAGAGCTTACAGCGCTTTGATTACATCTTCTCTGATCCTCAATACATAATACAAACGTTTAAGATTTGATAAAACAAAAAAGATCAAAATTAAAAAAGAGGAAAACCCAACCTGGACAAGGAATGTATGCTTGAGGGAGATTCATTCCCGAGTTAAAATTATCTCAAAATTTAATACCAGTAAATTCAAATACCACAATTATCAATATTTCCACGCCAGTACCAGTACCGTGGTTGCTACTGGGTTGGCGGTGCCTTTTGTGAACTATTCCCTCTATACAGTTTTTCAGGATTTTGAAAAATAATGATTACTTTTGAGATTGAATTTTGTAATCGCTTTAAACATGTTTTCTCCTTCTTCATCACTTTGTTATAGATTATTCTCCAGTACTTTGTACTTTTGTTTATCATAGTTCAGTTTACAGATGTACATTTGATATGCATCTTTAGAACTTACATCAGGATTATTTCTACTGAGGTAGCTGTGTATCTCTGCAGTTTTGGGTTTTTTTTTGTTGTTGTTAGATGTCGTGATGTATCTATAAATGCTGAGATTTATTTTGTTAATTTCGTCAGCAATCATAGACATTTTATTTTCAGGCTGAACATTGATAAAAGATGTGGTAGATCTATGATTTAAGACAATGTTACAGTAAAAAGAATAGGAAAACATAATTTAAAAGTTATGCGATACTGATTTTTTTTAAACAGTAGATAATATATTTTAGGCAATTTTTGTTTCAATAATTTCGAACTTACTACCAATTAACACTGTAAAAAAATCCAGACAGATATCTGTTTAACAAGGACATGTCTCGAGGGACATGTACGCCCACAAAGTCATCTTGAATACTGATCTACACCCCGTATAACCCCGATACAAATGAATCCGGACGTTGACGCGTTCGAAGCGATAATCAGGACAACATTTGATTTGACAACAATTTCGAATGCCTCTCTAGAACTTATTGGAGTATATATAAATATGTCAATGTGCATGTTAGTTTATTTATTCAATTATACAGTTGTTGTAAGTTTTAGATATTGCATAGAACGTTTGATAAAACTGCTAGATGCAAAACGCACAGACATGGTGCAATTTCATACGTTTTATGAGGTAAACAATGCTGGATATCTTTTCGTGCATACACCTTTGCATATTAATACCTTAATAAATAACAATAATAAATAACTATACGTTGAATTACTACGTGTCTTCAAATGTTCCCTAGAACTTAGAATAAACGCAATATCATACTTAATAAATGTTCTCTTACTGTATTGTTCGTTCAATCAAATGTGTCGCGTTCGTTGTGCGTTTTTAAATAATCACTGTACAGTTCGTTGACAAAAAACGTCACAAATCACTTTCTTGTCAAGGTATTCGAGATGGTGTCGGCGACCTTTTTTCTGTATTTTATTGTAAATGTTTATCTATTAACTTAGTCAAAGCAGTTTAACTTAAAATATCTGTCATCCAACATCTGACATCTGATAGGAATGCTTCTATTGAAAATTGGGACTTTCAACGTTATTCCAGATGAAATGAACAGTTGATAAATATATTCCAGTAGAAATAAAGTTTCAAAAAGTATAGTACAGTCAATAAAATTTTAATGACTTACTTTTCACAATTTGAGACTCTTCCAAATGCCGATGTTGGTCCTAATTCGCCTAGACGAAAGCAGACATAGGAACTCGTTGAACTTAATTTGCCGAATGCCATAGATGGCATTCCAACTGCTTTATTTTTTTATTTTTTTTTAATATATAAATCTTTGTAGATGTGATGTGGTGGCCAGTGAGACAACTTTCCACCAAAATTTAAATGAAGTGGGTGTATAAAGCAATTATTATAGTCCAATGTACAACATTTAACAATGAGGAAAACCTATACCATAAAGTCGGCTAAAAAAAGGCCCCGATATAAAAAAAAATAAATAAAACGATAAAATTAACGGTAATATTTTTTTAACTTATGAATTATGTAATAAAAAAAAGAAGAAAAAATGACAGATCTTTATAAACAATGTACTACAGGCTCCTCACGTTGGACCGACACAAAAAAATTGCGGCGGGATTAAACACTTGAGCCCCCAACTTTGGTTGTTTTCCGACCGGCAGTAAAACCTGACCGAAGTTGGCCACCCGTTTAGTTGTGTGGGATGTAAAAGTACGCAGTCACGTCCAGTCCGAATGGGAATATAATATCCAATGTCTTGTGTACTACGTTAACTACACTGTACGAACCCCAGCAAAAACTTTATGAGAGGTCAATAAATGACCTGTTGAAAGGCAACATTTGTGTCCTTATTCAACATACCTCATTTTATCCAGTGGCAGTCCAAACTTCCCTAGCGTAATTCCGGAGGGCCTCCTTCCAGGACCTACATGTAGTATGTGTTGCTACTTTGTGCTCATCCTGAACATGCATGACATATTTGCAAGTGAACGTTAAGCAACTAACAATCAGCCATTACGTACGCGTGTCATAAACAAATAAAAAGGTCCAGAAATTGTTCAGTACCAACTGTGAAACGTTTCATTTTTTATTGATAACTATTAAGACATGAAAGAAGAAACACAGCAAATGTCTAAGGTTAGGTTGATGAATGATGCTTTGCTCGTCTGCATAATTTACCCATGACACCAAGGGTAACTGGGGAATATAAATATGGTTCCTGCGGTCTTCTCCGAAATAAGTAAAAATTTGAATGAAATGCATATGGGTGGGTATAGACTTTAAGGTGCTTATAATAACAAGAATGACCAATCATTTAGATTTTGGCACCACAGTAGAAGGACTGTAATATTCGAGAAAATTAAGCATAATCTTTATAGCTTAAGAATTAAACAAACAAAAAAACATGATTGAAAAAGCAAACCAGTTATAATTAATTTTATACACATATTATTTGGCCTTAATGTAACTCTATTGTAACCTAGGACCCCTAGGACCCGCCTCTGAGATTCAGGCCAAAAGTCTTAACCTATAATCCATTGATTGTTTTTGATTGCTGACTATATAAAAAAAATGTGGTATTGAAATAACTCTTTGCAAGAGACCAAACGAAACAAAAATGAACAACTATAGGTCCCCGTACGGCCTTCAACAATGAACAAAGCCCATACCGCATAGTCAGCTATAAAACACACCGAAATGACAAATGTAAAACAATTCATACGAGAAAACTACCGGCCTAATTTATGTACAAAAACAGTGAACAAAAAAATATATATAACCACTGAATTACACGCTCCTGACTTTGGACAGGCACATATATAGAATATGGCGAAATAAAACATTTTAGCGGACACCCAACCCACCACCTAACCGTACATTAAATGTCGTATGGGAAAAACTTTCAAAAATGCTATCAAATTAGAAATCGGGCGTGTGTATCTGTATGCTTAGCCATATTTGCATCTGTCGAGTTATTATATTTTCCTACCTTTGATAACTATTCCTACTAATTTACACTTTCGTATTCATAAGGATTTTTTTACATGTACAAATTTCACCAGACACAAGTTGTTTCCTTTTTCCTTTTTCCTTTTTCGATATTCAAATTTTGAAAAATATTACAAGTCCAAAC
Source organism: Mytilus edulis (assembly GCA_019925275.1). NCBI lineage: Eukaryota > Metazoa > Mollusca > Bivalvia > Mytilida > Mytilidae > Mytilus > Mytilus edulis. The sequence goes on along the minus strand of CM034351.1, from coordinate 99,665,051 downwards.
TGATTTTTTTTCCCCTCAAATTTTTTTTTCAAATTTTTTTTCACAAATTTTTTTTTTTCTCAATTTTTTTTTCTCAAAAATGTTTTCCTCAAAAATATTTTCCTCAAATTTTGTTTTCCTTATTTTTTTCGTTTCCTTATTCGTTTTCTATTTCGTTTTTCGATTTTCGATTTTCATTTCCTTAGGGAGCTACCATTTGATTTTTATGGGGGGGCTAGGATGAAATTTGAAAAAAATAGGCAGGACAGGAGTTTTGAGTAAAAAAAAAAAGGCAGGATGAGACACTTTGCAAAAAAAAAGGCAGGATGACAATTTAGGTAAAACAAAGTCAGGATAAACTAATAAAAAAAAGGCAGGACCGAATAGAGTGAAAAATAAAAAGGTAGGACAGAGATTACAACTAAAAAAAAATACAGGACAAAATTTTTCATCCTAGCCCCCCATAAAAATCAAATGGTAGCTCCCTTATTCGGTTTCTATTTCCTTTTTTGATTTTCATTTCCTAATTCGGTTTCTCCAAGTGTTTCGACGATATAACGGATATTATGGGTTGCTGTCTGCATGTTATGGTGGGAAATTATTATTTTCATACATGCATATTGGTTATAATCATACCAAAGCATAATTTAATACATGCAAAATTCATTGACAAACGCAATATTGTGTCAACGAAGCGTACAGTATAAAAAGGTGTAACGACAACGAAGCGTGCACAACATGAAAATAAATACACTTTAAAACGTGTATTGTTTTGTTTCTAGATACAACATAAACAAACGATCTTTATAAGTTTGTTAATTTATACTATGAAATTTTCAAAAATGTATGTTTTAAAACTATGAGGTACGAGAAACATTAAGGTTCATGTGGACCCTATGGCTAAAATATCCGTATTTTCACCTCAAAATTTTCTCTGAGTACAGGCAAACCTGTGCACCTTGAAAAGTTTTAAGGCATAGCATGCCCTAGATGAATAGAATTCAAATGCATTGTATGATTTAGAAAATTCATAACTTAACTGGATTTTGCAGTACACTTTTTTTCGTCTCTGCAGAAGATGATAAAATTAACTAACAGTTGAGTTTACCTTGATATGGTCCACTCAGGTACACAGTTTAAATAACCAATTATTGTCAGGTATCTATTGTTCATCTAATGTCCATGTCAATTAAAAATGCTCACTTTAATTTTTACCTGTGGGTAATTTCTCAAACCTGCTTCCCAACTTAGTTTATTTTGGCACCTTCTGGAGGAATGAAAAAAAGTGCACGGAAAAATCCTTGTAAGTTTTTATTTTTCTATAACATAAAACATATTTAAAATTCATTTATCTAGGGCATGCTATGCCTGAAAAAAATTACAGATGCGCAGGTTTGTCTGTACTCAGAGTAAATTTTGAGGTGAAAATACGGCCATTTTAGCCATAGGGTCCACATGAACCTTAAGTTTTGAATATTTAAAAATACCAAGCACGTTTTATCATTGATATCGTCGTGCGTTTTTTGATAATGAAAAATAAAAATGTCACACATTTGAAAAACCTTTTAGTAATTAATGAGTAATTATGGCAAAGAATATATTGGAGCAAAATATCCGAAGAATAGATATTGGATTTTCTTTAAAAGTATTAATTCCTTACTGTCTGAACTCAATGTTACACGGTGTGTTCGATTCGAACGCGTCAACGTCCGGTTTCATCTGTATCGGGGTTATACAGGGTGATCTATCTCGTGGATGACGACAGCTAAGTCATACTATCAGACTCAGATGAGTTTAGAATCAAGCACTACGTATCAATAAATGTACTATGAAATTAACATTAATAAATAGTATGGAGCAAATATTAAACATACTATCATTAAGTAAGAGGAGGGAGAGCAGAATCTTGATAAAGGCCATCAAATACCAGCATGCACAAGACCACCAAATAAATACCAAACTGAAACAACTCTCCTCAGGCAGACAAAATCGAACCAGCTTTACATAAGAGACAGATCTTTACAAAGAAAACAATATTTCTACAGAAATATATCAAACCCATAGCGTTTTACCACAAATAACAACCCTTGTTAAATTATTATCGAGACATCAGTTCGCTCATTACTACAAAAAATGAACAGATTAACACAGTGAACTCAACATTGTCAATAACACTTTCCTGTGTTATTCAAAAGTCCGAAATATCGTGATCCTAAATCCATCAATTGGAAACACAACTTCAAAATATTGATGTATTTGGTTGAGATTTATGCCAGACAATGGGTTAAACGCGAGAAAGAAGACGTAGATACTCTTTCAAAATGGATTTAGGATGCGAGACCGTTGATATAAATTCGAATTTAAAAAACTGAAAGGATCTATCAATACCCACGCCACGTCAGTCTTTAAGATCGAAATATTACCAAACACTTGTCCTACCTCCATGACAAATAAATAGACAATAACTGTTTAGTGTCCTTAAATATCAGCTGTATTTGTACGAGGCTAGGAAACAAGGTGTATGCGAGCTTTTAGTGAGCTATTACACCTGTTTCGAGCCGAGTACAAATACAGGTGATATTTAAAGACACTAAACAGTTATTGTCTTTATCCTGCAATTAATGCTATATATTATTTGTGTTTTGAAAGACACAAAAACACATGCATGTTTTGCATTTATTTTCGTTTGAAATCCCTTGAGGCCCGTGTAGTAATACGATACAGTAATCACACATTCAACTGAAGACGGGTTCGCAAAGAAAGAACCTCGAATGGTCAGCAATACATGTAATACATCGCTCAAGGTGAATAATTATCTATTTTAACAGAACAACTAATTTCAACAGTAAAAACAAATAACAAAACATTGTTCAATTTGAAACAGAAGTGTACGAGTTGTCCTATGCTTCAGACGCGACATTCACTAAGCATGCATACTTGACATGGTTGTTTTTGTTACACAATTGTAAACATTCAAGTTTCGAAAATCGATAGTTAGGGTCATAGTTGTCATCGTAGAAAAGACTGCTGTTTATGTGTGTATGTTAACAGAAAATTGTTGTGATTCTTATTGCTCTAAAGAAATGTTTGAAAACAAACAGAACAATAAAAGTAATCGTTAATTCGCAATATATACGTCATTGGAATTCGACTGCAATACACATTCTGAGGTCACGCAGGTTCAAACAATACTCAGTCCGGCAGTGGGCGGAGCTTTAAAGCAATATCTGTATAGTATACAGATACAGCATAGCGATATCTGTAGGGCTGTATCTGTATAGTATAACACCTAATTGCGGGATAAAATGTTGTCTCCGCAGATAAAGCCTGAAACAACTTCATATTTGTGTTTTTTTACATAAAGTGCTAGATAAATGAACTGTGAGTACTCTCTGATCTGTACGTACATTAGATTCTGCATCTTTTTTTTATTGGAATGTACAAGAACCCAGCTAATTCCACTCTGTTTTTGAGGAAAGACGGCTTCAAGCCGTCAATTCCCTAACGGGGTTGGCCAGAGTATCATTCCCTCAAGTCAATCATTTTGTTTTGATAGTTTGGAAACCCCCTCAAAATGTCATACTGAAATTGATGACAAAAAGAACAGATCGACTTTAAATACATTTTTTACACATTTCCCTTCTGTTTCTCGTGAAATTATCGTATATTGAGCTTTCCCTTACACTATATACGTTTCTTTTACAGTCCGGAAAAATCAGTATTACGAAATATTCTAAATATATCTAACCTAGTGACGTCATTGTTGGAATGCCACACAGGGATATCCTTAATTCATTATAAAAATCATCACAGTATTTGTATACAAATTTAAAATCCGTATTTGTTAAATGTAAACCTAATGATGTTTGCTGTAGTATAGATCATTCACACACCAACATGCAATGCTTTAATCTGAGGCTAAAATCAGTATATGATAAGTAGTCTTCTATATAAAAAAAAATTTGTGTACCAACATAATTATTGAAATGGTCAAAAAAAAAATTAAAAAAAATTAAATGTTGCATTTTGTAGTTTATACCTATTGAGATTGGGGAGAGCAACTGCAGTTTTCATTCTTTCTGTAAAGTTATGTTTTTAGAATCTTTCTCCAATTAAGGAGCACCTCAATTGATGAGTAATTACCCACTAAAATGAAAGTTAATGTATCTGAACACTAAAAATGTCACATTAAGTATATATATGATAAGTAGTCATCAATTAAAAAATAATTTTGCGTACCAACATAATCATTGTAGTGGTCATTTTTTTTTTCGTTTTTTTTTTAAATATTGCTTTTTGTAGTTTAAAGCTATTTATTCATGAATTTTACAGATATATCAAAATGTGGGATCTGGAAACAAACTTCACACAGCTTATATCAATCATATTTGATTTTATAAGTACATGTATCCCTGTGATGGGAATTCTAACTGGGAACTTTATCAATGGAAAATTAAAACAATAGATTTTTCAGTCCTCACTTTCTTGAGAATACTGTCCAAAAAATGAGAATGGTCTTAGCCTGCCGTTCAGTTGTACATAATTAAAATTCTAAAATATATTGTAGTAGTTGTTAAATTCAATTGAATTGTAGATAATTAACTCCCAACTTTAATCAAATGTTTTGATTAGAAGGTGCAGATCTCATTGGTCCAAATTGTCTCTATGATGAATTCTTGACTAAGGAAATGAAATAACAATAAACAACAATTAGTTTCATTATTGTTAGCCTTTCTATATGTTCTAGCTGTTCTTTTGCTCATTCTTTGTATGTAGACTATCAAAAGATACCCCCCTAAAAATTGAAACAATGGCCGTCTTTTCCCTCAGAGCTCTTCAGCTCTTTGATTGTTAGATGTATTTGTATTTGTATCCATCTTATGAGTTAAGTCTTTCTCAACTGATTTTTAAAGTTCGTTCTCATGTTGTACTGTAACACCAATGTACCAAGTTAATGGGGGAGGGTGGTCCCGCTTACATGTTTAACCCCGCCACAATCTGTATGTATGTGCCTGTCCCAAGTAAGAATTCTGTATTTCAGTAGTTGTCGTTAACTTTGTTTAAATGTTACACATTTGTTTTTGTTCATTTTATGTACATAAATTAGGCCATTAGTTTTCTCGTTTGAATTGTTTTACATCGTCATTGTCATGAGCAATCATACTTCATCATATTGTTTATATTTGCTCTAAACTTAATAAAACTTAATATGAACTGGAAAGTATAGATGAGGCTACTAACTTTGGAATTTCCAAAATGGCAGCAGAGGTTTATCATAAGTTGACTGCAGATTGCTTATTTCTCAGTCGATTGGCATTTTAGCGTATTTGCGTCCTATATTATTGTTTAATATCTTATTGTTGGTAATTAGCGTGTTTGGATCCCATACTTAATTTTGTCCCATATTCTATCGTGTATCCTTCTAGCGATGCGTATAAGCTGGTTTCTTGTCGTCTTTGGGACAGAATGGTATATTTTTCATGTAACTCTAACATCCTAGCTAAAAAATGTAGTAATAAGTGTACATGTTGAATGCTTCTTTTTGTAATGTCATAGGATTGTAAAAGCGTTGACCGGGCTTCATACAAAATGTACTTCGGTTAACGCTTTTACACCCCCAATAAACTTACAAAAAGAAGATTCAATTATTAAATAATTACATTGCATGTATGTTTCATCATGATACGTTATTTTGATTGGCTATCAACAAACTTGCGCCCTATTGAAATTGACATTCGTTACACAATGAAATGTAACATTCATGATGACACAATAAAGTGCAAAGGTAAAAAAAAAACAGAAAAAAAAACTTCATAGAAATCTTGTTTTCATGATCCTAGCTAAAAAATGTTTTACAAAAAGTTGACCGTGCGCACATCGGCACACCGATCTTCATATAAATGAAGCGCTCTCCGCGCTTTGTACAAAATGTACTTCGGTCAACGCTTTTACACCCCAATGAATTTGCAAAAAAGAAGCTTTCAATTCTTATGCATCATTTGACACTTCATATATATGCCATATTTAAAAGTTTTACTTTTCACTTTTTCATTAAGGAAGTACACCACTAATCCATGGTCCCATTGCTTTCTATGTTAAATTCCTTAATTTCAAGCAGACACAGCTCTTTCATTTGAAGTTTGAAGTTCAAATAAAGTGACATTCATTCATTGCATGTCAAAGCTAAAATGTACTGAATTTAATCAACATACCTTTAATGGCATATAAGAAAAAACTGGTTCCCGGAACTTCGGATATACCAAAACAGGTACTTCAGATCTAACAAACAGGCAAAAGGTACCCTCTTTTTAAAATTTGGTGCAGTTTTTTATATATCAAAATTTATTTAAAAGTTGCCCCAACTTTTTAACTCTTAACGCAAGAGATAAACTGATATGGCTTATGAACACAGAAGATAGGTCAATTCTCACTGCTGCATGTTAATTTATTTCAGAAAATTGTTAATTATGTGACTTTCTTGTCTGCTTCAGACACGAGGAGCACTGTGTATATAACACATCTCCTTGAGTATCGCCCCTAGGTGTTTGTTGCAGTAGAGAAACATACACTATTCTCATTACCTATTATATAATAACTGCAGTTTATTTTATTTGCTGTGAATACACAAGGACCTTTTTTTACATTTATGTTTGTTTTTCTGCTTTAGATACGAGGAGGATTGTTAGAGCTTTTAATCTCACAATCGTAGATTATCGTCCCTTAGTGTCTGTTGCAGCTAAACGATCATTTATATGTATACATGTCCAGCAAAATATTATAAAATCAAGTGAGAAAAAAAGAAGTTTGCCACATCTCTGGAGTAGCAACTCTTTTAATAAATACTTTTGTATTTAACATATAATAGGTATGACTTTATTCAGTGTTTGCTTTTATTTTATTTATTTGCTTAGCTTTGGTCTGTGTGCCAGTTAAAGCAAAATTTGCTTTCCCTTTTTTTTTTAGCTTGCTAGCTTGCTTTGACTTATGCATGTTTGCTTAGCTATTATATTATGCATGTGTTTTATTTGTATGTGTAGTTTGTCAAATATGCTTATAATTTGTTATTTGTTTTAAATATCAAGTTGGTTAAGAGCTCTACAGAGCTCATGTTTACCTTGTTAAATTGTACATAACATATGCCCGACTCAAAATAAAATGTACTTACTTATACTTACTTACTAACTAACAGTTAAAATTAATTATATGAATGTCATGTAAAATACTGTATGTTGTATGAATTATATATGTTATGTGTATGATATGTCCCCCTGTGGACCTAATTTAGAAAATAAAACTTATCTTGTTATCATCTGTATCTGTATGTTACACAGTGGAGGATCCGATCGCGGATATATGCGCACTGGAAGGATTTGTGAGTTGTCTAATTTTTTAAATACTGATTTAAATTGGTTATTTAGAATTTCTGTCTTTTCTTTGCTGTCGTTTGAGAGGTCTCCATTTGATTTGAGTGGTGCTACTCCTATATTATCCTGTTTCTTTGCTTTCATATAGTTCCAGAATGGTTTGGAACTAACCTTCTTTTCAAAACCTGCATTGATGATGTCATTTATATAATTCCATTCTGCCTTTCTAAATTGCCGGACGTTTGCAGTCTTTTTGGAATTGTTTATATTCTTTGTAGATTCCGATCCGATTTTGGAAAAGACAAAAGGTATATAAGTCAGACACTCAATGTTGTATTAGAAAATATTTGTCAATGGGTTGATGAAAACAAAATGTTAGTTAATGTGTCAAAAACTAAGACAATGTGTATAGGTTCAAAACAAAAACTGTCTGTAATGTGTAATGACACATTAAATGTATCCATTAATGGCCAAAAGATTAATGAAAGTCACTGTGAAAAAGTCCTGGGTATTTTTGTTGACAAAACTCTTTCTTGGTATGATCAAATTAATCATATAATCAAAAAAGTTAATTCTTCATTAGCTTTATTAAAAAGAATCAAGAAATACTTGAATCACAATGCACGAATTCTATTTTACAATGCGTATATATTCTTCCACATTTGGATTACTGTTGTTCAGTATGGGGAAACTGTAACAAGTTTTTAGTTGACAGTTTACTAAAATTGCAAAAAAGGGCAGCTAGAATTATTTTAAACGAACACGATATTCGTAAACCATCTATTGAACTATTTAAGGAATCTGGAATTATTCCTGTTACTAAGAGAATATTTTACCACAAATCATTATTAATGTATAAATCAAAACACCAACTGGCACCAAAATATTTATCCAATCTTATTGTGCCTACAAGTAGTAAACAATCGTACAATACTCGACTTTCATCATCGGATAATTTTATTGTCCCTAAATCAAATACAGAATTATATAAATCAAGTTTTTCTTTTAGTGGTCCAAAAGTGTGGAATTCACTGTCCAGTGAAATTAAAAAATCAAAAAGTATATCTGCTTTCAAAAACTCTTACAAGTCATTTTATTTTTAAAAGTGTTGAATTTATAAGTTAAGCCACAATGTATACCATAGTTGTTTTTGTTGTTGTTGTTATATTACTTTATATACGTCTATTGTTTACATGTGTGTAACAGTAGATTAATTATTTTTTATTCATATTGTTAACATTGTATGCATGTAGAGAGCCTTATTGAAAATTGGTTTAATCCAAATGAGTTACTCTCTTTAAATAAAGATATTATTATTATTATTATTATTATTATTATTATTATTATTATTATTATTATTATTATTATTATTATTATTATTATTCCAGTTTTTCTTGCATGTTTGTGCAACCTTGCTTTCCTTTTGAGCATTTTGCGTAATTTTCTGTTTAACCATGGAACAAAGTGCTTTTTCTTTATCCTTTTTGATGGTACATTAGTGTCAATTGTTGCCTGTACTTCGTTCTTGAAGTTTTGCCAGATTTTATCTATTGGCATATCGTGTATATAATTATAGCTGTCCTTTTTTATTATGTTTATGTCCGTTTTAATCTCACGGATCGTGAATCGTTTTTGTGGGCGTTGTTTACAGTAGTATGGTTTTTTCAACGAGTCTGTAATGGCGATAGCATGGTCTGAAATTCCACATGGCCAGTTGATTTAATAAGGGACCGTGGTTGTTTGTGAATACCAGATCCAACAGACTTCCCTCTCTTGTTGGTTTGTCGTGGATTTGGACAAGACTTTGTTCAATAGATAGGTCCATAAGCGCTTGTTGTACTTCTTTTTCTGGTGCTCCTGTTTGTATCTCCATATTTATCCAGTCGATGTCTGGGCAGTTGAAATCTCCAGCGATAATATGGTTAGGTTTTCCTGTAGTTATTTTATAAGTCATAATTATTTGGACTAGCGTATGAACAATTGTGTGTTAAATATGTACTACATGCAGTACTTGTGTGTGCTTTCTGGTCGGGCCCGAACCTTCATGATGTATGTTTCATTGAAACCTGTTACCTGTTACCTGTTTGGTAGGTTCACCCTTTCTAAGGGTCACTCACAATGGAATTTATTTAGGTTAGTATTAAATATGTACATTATTTACAGATGTACATTTATACTTTTAAATTAATAATACCTGTACAGTAACACCATAAACCAAGAAACTCCTACTTTCACTTGATAGACTGATATAGTCTATATAGGTAAATTTAACTCTTGTTCAACAGTTTTGTTCGTTTTGTATCTAGACCATAGTTCGTGTGATATTCACAATGTCTCTGATATTTTGATATTTGCTTGATCTTTTCAGATGATGAGTCCAGAATAAACTGCATCATTTGTCCTTCATCCATATTTTTTTCGAATATCTTGTTGCCTATGTTGTTTTTTCACATATGATTTTAGTGTTGTTTATCTCTTTCGGTTTGCAGTGCATTGCATTCTAGCATAAAGTGTTCTGTATCTTCTGTAGTTGAATTACATAATAGGCACATATCCTACACCACATTCCTGTTAAACGTGGCTCGGTCTACTTGAAGTGTATAAGTTCTAGTTATAAGCTTTGCTTTTATTTCTGCTTTTTTTAACCTCTAAGGTATTGTTTGAGGTGAATTTCAATATTTGGTTAGAATTTCCAATTGGCCTTGTTTTAATGTTTATGTATTTCATTGTAGATTTTTCCGATTTTTTCTATCTCCCATTTCTCTGCCCAATATTGCTGAATAGCACACTTGACAGTTGTTTTCCATTTTTCTATAGTGGGTTTGACTAATAGCAGTTCCTGAGATTTTGGTAGTTTGTATTTTGATAAAGTAATTTCTAATCTACTAATGAAGTATTTGCATTTGTTTTGACATTATAAGTTGCCTTTCTATAATTCTGTATTCTATGCTGGTATTGTCTTGAATTATGCCTCAAAAGAAAGTGAGTAGCAATCAGTCCACAGTTGACTGTATTGGTTCTATACCAAGTACACTATAGTTGGCAGCACTAGCAACTCTTTTTGGCAGTCTTTGTATCAGTCTGCATATTTGTAGTTGCAGTCTCTCCAATTGTGTGATGTCTGACTTTGTATAGATTAGGATCTCAATACCCTACAGACTCCTTGAATTGGCAAGGCGTAAGTTTGCCAGAGTCTTGCCGAGACAATTGGTGACATTCCCTTTCTGGCACTCAGTCCTGGACCAAGAATAGCATATATGGTACGTCGTTCAACTTTTAACCGGTCTTCTATATTCACTTTGTTCTTAAAAGTTCTAATAAGACCCAGATGTTTAACCTCTTTCTATTCGTCTATTCTTTTGTCGCCTAGATAAACATTCAGCTGTTGTTGAACTTTTGTTAACGGCACAATTTCCGATTTTGTAGGATTGATTGACACAAAGTCTTTGTTTGTCATATCATTGACTTTATCAAGTAGAGCCTGAACCTCATGCTCCTTGTTGGCAAGTATGACAATATCATCCGCACAAGTTGGAGCGACAACATTAATGTTGTCTATTCCTGCACCAATATCAGGTCTTTCTAATGCTTCTAAGATGTTGTTGTTATAACGTTTGTATAGTACAGTTGATAACTTTGCACCTTGTCTTACACCTATTTCTTGCGTAAATGTATTTGAAATGCTTGTATTCCACTTGACTTTAACAGTTACATTCCTGTACATATTTCTTAGTAATAACCACATATTTCACACAATTCCATCATGGTACATTTTGTTAAAGAGGATTTCGTGATGTAATTTATCGAAAGCTTCTTGCGCATGTAGTGTAAGTAGTATGAGTTTTTCTAGGATCTCTTTGTAAAAATCTACTGCTGCAGATAAAATAAAGACGGTATTCAATGACGATGTTTTTTCCGTGAAACCTCTTTGTAGCTTACTTTGAATTCTCAGTAGTTTGGGTTCTAACCTGTCTTTTAAAATTCCTGCTATTAGAGTAGAAAAGGTATTGGTTACTGTAATACCTACATAGTTTTCTAGATGTAATTTATCTTTCCCACTCTTGTGTACAGGAGAGACAACTCCTTCTTTTGTTTTTTGTGGCAGATCTTTATCCTTAAATATAAGGTTCACTATTTGAACTATGTATGTTAATAGTTATTCTGGCATTAGTTTGAAATGCTCTCCTGATAGTCCATCAGGACCAGGACTATTTCCAGTTTTAAGTGCCTTAATTACATCCTGTAGTTCCAAAACATTAGTATTGTCAATTTCTATATTTCTTTCTGTTTCCAGTTCTTCTATTATTTTGTTTTGTGCCTCTATCACTCTAAGTTTTTTTCTGTACAAAAAATGTGGTTACTGTTGAGATTGTCAAGTTTGTATAGATTTTCAAAATAATCTTTCCATCCACTCATCATAAGTTCTGGATCTGATTCCTCAATACCATTAAAAATATAGTATCAGTAAGAATGTTGTTACATTTTCTTTGGCCATTTACAAGTTTGTGGAATAACTTTGAGTCATTTTGAGATGCCTGCATAATTTTCTCAGTTAGCATATTTCTTTTCGAAGCATGTACACGCCTTTGTGTACTTCTCGGTACTTCACATGCCTGGTTCATTCCTTTATACTTGCTATCATCTATCCTATCATTTTCCATTCAAAGAAGGCCAACTTTGAGAGTTTTGATGCATTGCTTATTTCTTTATTCCAAATCCCTCTTCCAAAAAAAAAAGTTATCAAAGTTCCAACTGTCTTTACAGTGATTGTTTCTCTGTAGCTAGGTATGGATTTTTTACCCGCACTTTGAAGCAAGTCTACTAGTTTTGAAATTGCACTGGACGCATTGTCTAGGTTGACAGTGTCTATATTTGTCACCGATTCTCTGATTGCTTCCTGATATTTCTCCTTATCACATCTTGTCCAGTTTGGCCTTTTAATAATTTGTTTTTTACCAACACTACTCTGCGATCCCTTTATTACTCCATGTATTATTACTATTAGAAGCGTGTGATCTGATAAATTCAGAGGATTTCTATCGTCTATCTTAAATGTATACAAACATGATAAAGTTGACATCACGATCTATGTGTATGATATAGTCAATCTGTGAAGACATCACACCATTATGATGATAAAATGTTGGTGCCTTTGGGTATTAATTTATAAATTTATTAAAGAAATTCTAGGAATACATTGTAAAGCACCGAATGCTGCATGTTTAGCCGAGCTGAATAGATTGCCTTAATTTATATACCAGAATAGAGTGTTCAGCAATAAAATATTGGCTTCATATACTTGAGTCAAATATTTCACTTTCCCTAAAAATATATAAAGCAACTGAAAAAAATAACTCTTGGATAATAAATATGAAAAATCTTATTTCAAGACTTGGATTTCATTTTAATAATCTAAATCCTATTGATATTAAAATGTATTTAAAACCCATTCAAGAGAGAATCAACGATATAGCCTTCCAGAAGCAAAAGACGGACATCAATCAAAATAAAAAAATAAAATCAACCATCAAAAAATATTTTAACTAGGGGGGGGTCACACAATAAAGGTTTTTATGTCTGACTAGTATAATATAAATTGTTGACAAAAATGAAATGAGTGTGCGATCTGTGAAATAATGTCTGTTTATTAAATCTTTGATAGTGTGAACTGTAAAGCACCAGCCGGATATGCCTAATTTCTCAAGGGCAGTGCATCTGATCACTCCTTATCACAGTTGTGTAAATTTACAATCAATAGATTGACAACTGTATGAAACATTTCTCCCTAGTTTTGACCACAGGAAATAGTGAGTTATAAACTTCAAGGTTTCTGGACATCCATAATTAACTTTCTATAGTCTTGATAGTGTTTAAATCATTTTGATGTGATTCTTGAGATGAAATGGGTGTGCATATTTAATTATTTTGATGAAAGCAAGAATAATGCATGTTAGTTATATGTCTGTCACGTGGTTAGAAAAATAGGTATACTTATTTGGTTTATTCCCGATTGTCCCACTTTTTAAAATTTTAGAGTTCTGATTGTCCCACATGAAAAGTTCTGATTGTCCCACATTATTTTATGTAGTAAAATGTTCTTAGATAAACAAGGTAACTGTTGTTTGTTTTGCTAAATAAACAAGAATTAACTATTGCACATTTAATATTAATTTTATAAAAGTATAAAAAAAAATGTTTTTTAAATCATTAGATTGATACACTTTTGATTAAAAAAATATAATATTTCTGATTTATGAAATATATCTTTTAAGGTATTGAATTAAACTTTTTTTCTTAACCTGATTTTTGGGTTTATATAGACTCTAGAAAATAATTGGTAACGAAAAAATCATATGGTGGTGCATTTATTTTTGCTACGGCCATTTGAATGTACCCAATTCTGATGATTTTCCCAGTTTTCATCAAATTTTATCCATTTTTGGGCTATTATCATGAAAAAAAATCACAGTTTCACAATTTAACTTTAATTTTTTATTTTCATACTTTCAATAAAGATAGAGTGGACCAATCTGAATAGATCTAACTTTAAAAAAAATAGAAGTAGGTGTTAATATAAGAAAGTTTAAAAAAAAAATTATTGCTTTTTTTGTGTCAAATTGACCATTCTGTCAATTTTGTCAATTTTGGAATTTTCTCTTTTTTTAGAACACAAATCGTATTATTTCAACTTTTTTGTTATTAATGATTGAAAAAATACATATTTGAGAAATTTGAAAGAAGAAAAAAATATATGGGATGCACATGCTTCTGGTAAAATCATTTCTTGTGCCCCCTACTTTTGTCTCTAAATTTGCTGCTGTCTAGAATTTTCCTAATCAGCCTTTCCAAGAATCACTATTAAAGGTTGCTTTTCCCATTGTTGTTGCAGTCAACAGGACTCTTCACCAATTATAAAAAAGAGCCAGACTTCCATAAGAAATAAGAAGATGTGGTATGATTGCCAATGAGACAACTCTCCCAAAGAGACCAAATGACACAGAAATTAACAACTATAGGCCACCATACGGTCTTCAACAATGAGCCAATCCCTTACGACATAGCTACAAAAGGCCCCAAAATGACTAATGTAAAACAATTAAAACGAAAAAACTAATGACATAATTTATGTACAAAATAATGAACGAAAAACAAATATGTTACACGGCAACAAACGACAACCACTGGCTTACATGCTCCTAGCTTGGGACATATCCACAACAAAGACACAGAGTACAGATCTGAGAGTACTCGCAGTACTGACGGCTAGTTCAAAGTCAATAAAAAATAATTAAAAAAAATATATGCATCTTAGACTAAATTTTTTTTAATTTTTGAAAAGACTTCATATTATATTATATGATACTTCAGTTGTACCTTCTATGAGCAAAATAAAATAAGTAAATAATATTATTTGTTCTTATTTTGTTCATATTTTATAAGTTACATTGATTAGTAACCTTTGATTAACTGCAACACGCTATAAAAACAAATTAAATACTATAAAAACAGTTCCCAATTGTCCCACATTTAAACTTCCCAATTGTCCCATAAACATATTCCCGATTGTCCCACACAATTTCATTTCCTTTTTACCTATTATTTCAAAAAGTGGGACAATCGGGAAGACACCAAATTTACAGAAAAATGGACCAAAAAAACACTTTTTTGTACTGGTATGGATAGTACATGTAAACCCCACATTGACAGAAACAAGTGCCTGTGTAAAGAATAGAGAAATATTACCTTAAAAATTAAAGATTACAGAAGGGAAATACCTAACATCGAGATCATCTTTTATTTTTATTCGATATCTTTGTAATAATTTCATAAAATAAGTGGTGTCTTCCCGATTGTCCCACTTGTACCCATTCTCTGACATTCTTTCCTATCCAAATTTCAAACCTTACTAAATGAAATACCCTTGATGGGCACCATGGCATTTACACACACTAAACAAAACACTATATAATTTGGAAAAAGAAAAAAATATATTCAGCTTGGGCCCCTAAACAAAAATGTGTACTTGTTCAGAGAAAATTGATAACACACTTAACTCTTAAAAGTTAAAACTTACATTTGAACAAAACAATGAAAGGCCAGAGGTACCTGGCTTGTTTGTATATTTCTTTATCTCAAATAAATCATGTACATATTTAATCAACAAAGGACAAGAACCATATTATCAATGTTATTTTATTTGCACTTCCTAAATCATTTGTACATTGGAATCCTGAATTCATAACTAGAAATTTTAAGGCACAAAGGTTAAAAAAAATAAGATACAAGGGCCTGTGATTGGGATTAAAATAACAGTCAGTATTGAAAGTTTATCTACCGGTATACTGATAAAATTCGTAGAATTATAAGTTTGCAGCAAAATAGATTAATAAATTGGAACATACAATTTTCTGTATATTTTTTTTCTATTTTTCTACATGCACGTGTCAAATGTTCCTTTTGAGAAACAAAAAACAAGAGGAAAAGCTGTTTGTTATACTCTGAGTTTCTCAAAGCATGTTACTATGTAGCTGGTAATCATTACCTTAACACAACTGGGTATTTTTTTTTGGGGGGTCAAACTTTTGAAATTATGTTCTTAGGGGGGGGGGGGGGGTCATAATGTGGTTTTATAAAATAATGGGGGGGGGGGGGGTTCCCAACATAAAATTTTATATTAAAAATTTAAACCGACCCCCACAGCTGATAAATAATGACCATTCCCTAAGACACAAAGGGTTATTTTGAAATGTAAAACAACTATACGGTCATTTCCATCAGATGTAAATTTTACAACTCTGTCAATATCTTTCCTCCAAATGACAGCATTGCCACCAAATCCTCTATTTCTTACAAGTACCTCTGTATCTAAATCATCATCTACGGATTTTGCCTCAAATACATGTGTATCGTTTATTTCTTGTAGTTTATGCTTATCACACGAATACAGCCAATCTAAGACTACTATAACTTATAACTTATAGTAGTCTCAGAGCCAATGTTCTTGTACAAATAGTATGATACATTTTTTTTTAACACCGTGGAGTTTTACATATTCCGGAATTGCATGTCCTGAACGTATTCACTTTTTAGAAATTCAAAATGTCTGCGCCCATGACCGAAAACAATTTTGGATAGAAGACTATTAATACGCTGTGTAGTCTTTAGATCTTTGATAACTATAGTAAAAAAGGATGTCTAGCAGAAATTTGCAACATATTTTCAAAATCTTTTAAACACTCATATAAATTCATTTAACAGGAATATTTGCAAAAGGAGCAAATGTGTAAATTTTGTTCGTATGGGATCGACCTTCACTGAAGGCTTCAAAAAATTGTTTAAAAAGTCAAAAGGAAATGAATCAGTTTCGGCGAAAATTGGTGAACTAAATCTGAGATATGTATTTGTACGTACGTGTGTAGATTTCTGGACGGATATTCCTGTCGGAGTGATGTTTGACACTGCATATTTAGATACACACCCTGGGATCAGCCTCAAGCCTGATACACCAGTGATAGTAGCACTTCATGACACTCCCGGTTCACTATATGATATGATTCCTATACTTCAACCATTTTGTAATCTTGGCTATAGAGTTGTTGCACCTAATTTCCCAGGTGAGACTGGATTAGGCTCTTACTAGTCGGGCTACACCACAACTCGGTATGAATCCGGGTCCGTTCGCCCTGATTCACGTTTGCCCTGGTATTTGAACGAAATATGTTAAAGTTTGTTGAAAAATTGACAGAATATTTATATTCCCGCAATCAATTTATCATTTTCCCTTTGATTTACAGAGTAAAATACTGGAATACAATGTATTTCTCTTTATTGATTACTACTTTCAGAGTATAATACTAAACATGCTAAATGAACATGTAAACATACATGTTTCATGATTTACAGTTCGTACATCATTGTTTTCATTAATTTCTATATATTTTATCAAAAACAAAACGTTTGATTTTTATTAATAATCCATCAAAAGACTAGTATCACAATAATCAGTGATCCGAATTATTTTGTCATTTAACAATTTTAATGATCCTAAACAAGCCATACACTTTTAAATATTTCCCTGTTTCCATAAATTTCAAGAATATATACCATAGAAATATCTGAATAAGTTTATTCAACTTAAATGACCTGAATATTAATATTTTTTAAGTAGGGCGAACGGACTCTATGGGCGAATGATCTCAGGGCGAACGTACCCAGGGCGAACATGTTATTAGGGCGAACAGTCCCGATACCACTCGGTATCAGGTGGTATCAGGTCCGTTCCCGCCCAATATACTTTCGCACCCTACACGTTTGCACCTCGCACGTTCGCACCCAAGGTCCGTTCGCACTCTACACGTTCGCGCCCAATTTTAATTCAAATTCCAGTTGAATAATTGGAAAATCATGATTGTTGTTTTTAATTGCTTTCGTGTAAATACTGAATTTATTTATAGCTTGGTATGAGTATAAGATTGAAGATTTTAAACTTGTAAAACACAAAAGATAATTTAATAATTGTTTTTAACAGCTTGGTACCTTTGATTTGAAACTATGAAACAATAAAATATAGCAATACACTAACCAAAACATGATTAAGAGTTATTCAACACAAAATAAAACGACAGAATCCCAATTTATTTAGAAAGGAATATTATTTTTTTTTAACAATACACTATCCAAAACATGATTAAGATTTATTAAACACAAAAAAAAAAACGCTGTCTCACTTTATTTTGAGGACAATTATACTTATAAGAATACTACTTGCCAAAACTTGATTACAAAGTTATTAAACACAAAACCAATTAAAATTGGGCGCGAAAATGTAGGGTGCGAACGTGAAAGGGGGCGAACATAAGTTGGTGCGAACGTGAATGGGCGCGAACGGACCCGGATTCGTATCAGGTTCGTTCGCGCCCATTACACTTTCACACCCTACACGTTCGCACCTCGCATGTTCTCACCCAAGTTCCGTTCGCACTCCACACGTTCGCGCCCAATTTGAATTCAAATTCCAGTTTAATAATTGGAAAATCATGATTGTTGTTTTAAAATGCTTTGGTGTAAATACTGAATGTATTTAACTTGGTATGAGTAAAACATTGAATTTAAATGAAAAACACAAAAGATAATTGTTTTTAACAGCTTGGTCCCTTTGATCTGAAACAATGATACAATAAAATATAGCAGTACACTATTATAACCAAAACATGATAAAATTATTTATCACACAAACAAAAACGTAGTTAGAATCTCACTTTATTTTGAAACAAGTCAATGAAACAAAGTTATAGCAATACATATGGAACGCCATGACTGTCTTCTGATGTTGATTGTTTAATATGTTTGGTGCTTTATGCATTATGTTCAGTAGTATGTATATTATGTTCAGTAGATATCCTATTATGTTCAGTAGTTATTACATTATGTTCAGTAGTTATTACATTATGTTCAGTAGTTATTACATTATGTTCGGTGCTTTAGTTATTATGTTCAGTAGTTTCATTATTATATGCAGTGGTATTTTAATTATGTTCGGTACTTCTGACGTTATATTCAGTACATTTTTCATTATGTTCAGTACTTTCGACATTATGTTCAGTAGATTCAATATTATTTGCAGTACATTATGTAATACCTTCAGTAGTCCCGCTTTCTTTATATTCAGTACATTATTCATTATGTTCAGTAAAAGCATCTGTATTATATTCGGTTCGTTCAACTTTATGTTCAGTGGTTGTATCATTATGATGATGTAGTAAAAGTGGTTGTATCATTATGATGATGTAGTAAAAGTCGGGAAGTCAATAACGGAAATTGTCGGAAAAAAAACGAACGCGGATATTTTTGACGGACGTTTACACGGCCGACACTCGGCTAACCGAGAGATTGGTCGGTTAATCTATATTGAGTATGCGGCTATATGGGAGATTGGTCTGTGAATCGGGTTGGTTATACGTCTGTTAAGAGTAAAACGCACAATTTAATGTTAAACTCTATTAAACACAGTGTAGATACTATTCTGTACGCTATCCGGAAGTCGCGATTTTCGAAGAGAGAACTTTTTGGATCACATTTTAAATTTGATGGATATACTGAATTAAACGGTAAGTTGATCATCTGAACATTGCTTAATGATTAAATCAGCTGACATCAATATTCTCAAATGGTTTAGAAATAAATTCAGCACATTCATTATTCGTATCTTTGCCTTAATCAAGAGATTTTCAAGTGCATCACTAAGGAAAATCAGTCGGTGAACCTAAAAACAAGATTTTTACCGTCTTAGTGTACAAATTAATTTATGAACCAGACTTAATTAACTAAATGAAGTAGATTTCAAGTGGGGGTAAAAGTTTCAACCAGATCTTTGAAGCCAGAAATAAGAAATTTACACTTGTTTGAATTTCTCACTGTACGATCAGTCTCGCTTGTATATTTTGAAACTGTATGATCAGTCTTTATTTCACTGTATTCTAGTGGTGATTTCAAAATTATATACGATACATTAGAAGGTGGCATTTTTCTAAATAACACAAATATATTTCAATAAATTCACATCCTAAAAACTTATGAAACATGTTTTAGCTGGATAGGGTGTACTCGACTTACTACATGAAGTATAAGGATATTTAAATGTTGCTAAAATAAGAAGTAGGTTTGTTGTATATATAAGTTATATATAAGAAATGTCCTCCGTTATACTTAAAATTGTACAAACACACAGATTTAATTGTTATATAAAGATGCATGTATTTAGGCAGCAACCATTTGATTTTCTGGGGGGGGGGGGGGGGGGGGGGGGGGGGGGGCTATAGATTTTTTTAGCGACAAACCGAAGACAATTTTTTTCTTTCAATTTTAGCATTACATATAGTGGCAGCTGAGGGTGAAACAAACATTTTTTTTACTCAGGGTCCAAAACAAATTATTTTTTATTTTTTTCACCAAAACCTGGAAACAAACTTTTTTTTCCAAAAAAACCCATAGCCCCCCCCCCCCCCCAGAAAATCAAATGGTTGCTGCCTTACATACATTCGAGGCCGTACTGGAGCCTATAATTGATCACAGTTCCTTCACTTTGTTTTGGATGTAGAGCTGTCTCTTTCATACTCAATTGTACTTCTGTTCCACATTTCTTCTTAACAGGTTTCAAAGTAATTAACTTTTCAAAGCACTAGTTTATATTGATAGGGGATTAATATAGGAATCCAAAGAGCAAAAAAAATATATAGGTCACCGTGCTTGTTTCGATATATTAGCCGTTGAAATTTTTGCCGAAAAATGTTCTCTCTTGACTTTTCATATAGCTTTATCATTAACAAGTTTATGTCCCCAAAAACTATTTAAGGAATGACTGTAATATTTTTCTGTCTATGAAGAAATAACATAAAAAATATGGTGCACACTGAATAACGCGCGTCACCAAATTTTGAAAACTTGACAAGCGAGCTTCCTTAATTTCATTTATAGGTACCAGTTTAAAGGTTTTTGTTCGGACATCTGTAATAGACGGAGAAACAAGTGTTGCAACTTTCAACTTTAATTCTTTCGAATCATGAAAACTTGGCATTGGTTTATCCTGAAAAAAAATATATCTTTCGTTTACTTGAATGCATTACAGTATTTATATTGATTTGAATTTAACATGTACATTTCATAAACAATTTTCAAATAACAAAGTCAGTGGACTTGATATTAATGATGTGCCTCCCGTTCACCCATCCCAAAGTTTTCCTCAGGGTCGACTTATACCAACTTTTAGCCTGAATGTTTCTATAATGGGGCAGATGTAAATGAAAAATGAAGATAAAAAAACATAGCTGACTCCCAAGGAAAATAAAAACAAGAGCCTTTCAGAAGAAGCAATCCAGATTTTTTAAAATTTATTTATATCTTGCATTTTTCAATCTTTCAAGAACCATCTTTCTTTAACGGTGAATGTGAAAATCATCAATATCATACCTGACCTCCGTGTTATCATCAGTAACAACTTATTAAAGTTTGAAAAGTTGAATGATTGAACGATTCACGAGTTAACGCATGGACACGACTGGAAACACCTTTTTAAATCTTTCAAGAAGCATGATACCTCATGATCAGAAACAGTAAAAATCGTCAATATCAAATTGACCTCCATTTTGGCATCAGTAACGACAAATTAATATTTTTAAAAGCTTTGATTAAACGGTTCATGAGTAAAGGGCATGGACAATGTTTGGCAGCATTCTAACATCACCAAAATAATATAAATAAGAAGATGTGGTATGAGACAATTCTCAATCCAAGTCCCAATTTATTTAAAAATTTTAGTATAGCGGGTTTAACCGTTTTAATGGTCGCACCAACCTTCAACATACCTACCGATTTTTCTGTGGAAAATTCTGTTAAAAAGGGTAAAACTGTATAAGCTAAGTATTATTATTTTCACAAGTTGCCACGCAATTAATAAATGCAATCAATACAATGACATATATGGATTAACCCAGAAATCGCTTTAAGTAAACTGATAAAATCCGTTTCATTTTAAATTCATTCGTTATTGATACATGTAATCATTTCTGTAAACTTACCCAAATTATATCACATGAATTATCCCCCTTAACGGCGGACGGTGTAAAAGCCTTTAAAAATGTAATAGCTAAACAGATAACTGCAACGATACACTATTACAAAGTCCACAAGCGAACCATGTATTGCTTTTTAGGCATTTGATTTTAAATGAGACTGACGGAACAAAAAACAATTATTTTGCCGTCTGCAAAAATCATCAGAAATATATTTGTATTGTCTGATGAAAAAAATTATACGTTATAGTTCCCTGGACAGTTCATAATATCACATAGACACGTATATAACCCTCAAATTGCCGTTGTTGGTTTTTTTTAAATCATGACTGGTCATACAGTCAAAAAATCTGGAATCGCTTCTAGAATACAGTCAGTTCTAGACTGATCGTACAGTAAATATATTTTGGGATCCTCAAGGAAAACATATTTTTTAGGGGAAATACGAATGTTCTACTTAAATACGAAAAGAATATTAAAACAGTATATATTTAACTGTAAACTGATGCAAATCTTTGCAATTAAAGATTATTTGCTTTGTACTACGAGAGCAAAATAGTCCATCGATTTCACTTTTTTCTATCAAGTTGGTATGATGCACACGTATATTTTATGTTCTAGTGCATGTTTTTGTTACAGTTACACATATTTATGATGCTATACATGCCTTGAAGATGTTCAAAGAACTTTATAGATATAGGTGTAAACAAATGATGAGAAAAGTCACCGTAGGCAAAACCGTCCTGTTAGCCAGTTGGAAAGCATCGCTTCGAAAATCGCGACTTCCGGATAGCGTACAGAATAGTATCTACACTGTGTTAAATATAAAGATTGTTGGCATATTATAAGAACCAAATCAAAAAAAGAAAACTGTCTGACAAAAATGATATCTATCGTAGAACATTTTCCACTTGTAAAAACATTTCATAGTCTACGCAGTTTTCAGTAAAATCAAAAGGCGTCGCGCAAGTATGTAGAATTTATGCTTATACGCATAGCATTTTTTTTAATAAAAGTCGGAACAAACAATTTAAATATCATTTAAAGGACACAAAATAGTACTTTGGTTCTAAAACATAAATTTACATTGGTAAATATTTCATAATTGTAATAAAAAGTGAATATTACCACGTTTTAGTGAAAATTATGGGAATAAAGTCTGTTAATGGGTTGGACAATTTAAATTGTGTCAGTTAAGAGTAATTTAGCCACAGTTATTTTTGCTACCTTTATATTTTCCTATAGAAAAAGTTAAGAATGAGATGTTCCTGAGTAAAAAAAAAAATGATAATACGGTGCAACAGTATCCTACGGAAGCGAATTAGCGCAACACATTTTTTTTTAAATTTTTCGTCCTATATTTGCGTTACAACGCAAACCTTTTGCGTTATAATGCAAACCTTTGCGATAAAACGCAGACCTTTGCGTTGTAACGCAAACCTTTGCGTTTAACGCAAACCTCAAATATCTTGATTTCAATTGTTCATTAAGTTTTGTAAAAAATGTCCGTCTGTCATTCATTTCGGTTGTGATTTACTAGTAAGAGCATTTTTATTTTGACTTTCTTTGCATTTTATTGAAGGGTGTGTCACTTCAATATAGTGTGAAATGGATTGGCCGCTGGAATACGCATGAATTTATTATTAACGTTTTCAATCGGCCTCAATTTTTGTGTCTGTTCAAAGTAGCACGTTCTCAAATCCGACTGAAAGTGTTTTTCTAATACAACACAGGGTACATATAACGTGTTGTCATTCTCATATGCACATGATATTTGTCACTGGACGTTTAACCCTAATTCGTAAGCATCGTCCAATTGGTTCTTTATTTCTATTACTTAATCATATGTTGTTTACAAATCATTCTCAAGTAGTAAATGGAAATGAGCGAATGCAGCTACATTTGGTCATCTTGAGTTTTAATACATTTTATTCCGTTTAGTTCCTTTCTTCATAAGTGTAGAGGAGAACGGCAGTTGTCCGCATGTAAACTTCTAGCATTTGTCACCAATTAGAGTACATCGAAATCTGTAACTGTTTCAACACCCAGGGATGTTTCTTAAACAATTATTATTTTTTCTCTTTTTTAGCAATGCATCACTCTCTACTGTCCTTATCTATTATTCTATATTCTGCTACTCCATCCAGATTATCGTGTATACCATGAGGGTTCGGATTTGGGGGGGGGGGGGGGGGGTATTTCTATATTCTTTAATTTAATGAATGGCTATTATTTATTTTGAATTTATTGACCCATAAAATTAATTTTTGACTCTTCACATTGAATAATCCGCGAATTAATTTTATGGGTCAATAAATTCAAAATAAATTATTGCCATTCATTATAAATAAATTTCTATCAAAAATAAGGCTCAAAAAACTTTTTATATTATCTATATTTAAAATAACAACCGTACACACATGTTGGCGTATGAATACACAACGTCAGAGTGGGCGTGTCGCCATAAGAATTGACAACATTGAAAATAAAACTAATACTTTTAACCAATCAGAAGACAGTAAATGCAGCAAATTTATTTATATTGTTATGTCACGTTTCCTCCGTGACTTTTTTTTCCTTTTACCTTTTATTTATCTTACTCATTATTCTTTCTCTATTCTTTACATTTTAGCATCCCAATATATTTTACTTACTGATGTTTAGTTACATTACGATGTTTATCTCTGATCTATATACTGGTTACCAATGTAGATGACAAATTTGTGTCATTCATGACAATTAAACAGAATCCACATGACATATGCGACCATTCTTGGATGAAATTAACATTACTTTAATATTACACTTTTTGAAACCGTTTTTATCAATTTTCAATTTGCATTGTTTAAATTGTTCATTGTTCATGTGTTGTTTCCGTATATTTTATGTTTCATTGCTCATGTGTTGTTTCCGTATATTTTAGCCGCTCGTCTTGAGCCTACCCATTTGATCCGATAACACCCCATATAGCAATACAATTATACTTTTATTGCTATTCATAACTCTTAACAGACTGGGTTTTATACATCCGACCCATTAACAGACCAGGTTTTAAATAAAGATTGATTTATGTCACCAAAATACAGATTTTCGTGAAGATTTTTCACACAATGATTTCATTATGGTTAACAAACATAATGCCTGTCTTTTCACGATGTGCAAAATATTGCATGCACGTAAATTCAACCAACGTGTCATTTTGTGTACAGTTTGTGTGTGTAAAATGTGTATAAATTTATTGATGAGTAACCCGCCTTTTCATTTTATAGGTCGTACATTGAAGCTAGAAAAATAATAATTACACCACTGGATTCAGTACATTGAATTGTTTTGTTAGACATGAATAATTTTTATGATAAAAATATATTTAAAAAGTTATACAATGAAACATGCTGAACTTTCAATGATTTTCTCGATAACACCTGATTAACAGACTTTAGCCAACCCGATTAACAGACCAACCGCCGATATAGCCGCATACTCAATATAGATTAACCGACCAATCTCTCGGTTAGCCGAGTGTCGGCCGTGGTTTAATTCATGAACACCTTTACATGATTAAATGAAAATGAAAGAAATGGAAGCAGTTTTAAATCGGTGTGGTTTACGTTTCCAAGTTGGCATTTTTCACCAGGAAAAATAACTCCTGACTTTATTTGTAAGTTGTCGCTACAAGATTTCGCATATTTAGGTACATGTATGAACGACAGGAGAAAAATAATGGAATTAAGAATAGCTTGTGTTCATTTCAGCAGCAATATTTTGACTAAGATAGCTCGAACAAATGCCTAACGGATAACTTTTTTCAATCCGTTCATGTCCGCTAGACGTCCGTTTTTATCTGTTAGACGTCCGTCCATATCCGTTGCATGTCAGTTTAGCGTACGTTTAATCCGTCGACGTCTGTTCTGTCTGGTGGAAAATTTTGAGCATGTTCAAAACTTTGAACTGTCGTCCATTGGATGAAATGTCCGTTGAACGTCCGGTAGGCGTCTGTTTTGTACGGTACTCGTCTGTTTCACTTCCGTTTTGTATTCGTAACGTGTCCGTTATACATCCGTTTGAGGTCTGGCAGATAAATTCACCAAAGGACTTCTAACGGACGTCTAACTGATAAAACGGATGTTGAACGAATGTGAAACGGACGTCTACCGGACGTATAACGGATTAAACGGATGATGAACCGATCTTAAACAGATAAATGCCAATTGAAAATTTCGCGTCTGAAATGCCAATTAGCCTTTCTTAAGATTCATGAATTCTTATTATTCATAATCAATCTTAGAGTAAGGGCACGTGTTTGCAATCAAGCAGCTTTTATTCAGTCCAGACACTGCCCTTTGGTGGCATTTGCTTGTGGTTTAACGGATAAAATTGATGTTGAACGAATGTGAAACGGACTTCTACCGGACGTATAACGGATAAAATGTATGATGAACGGATCTGAAACGGATAAATGTTAATTGATAATTTCGTGTCAGGATTGTCAATTATGGGTACGTCAGATTTCTTGAGGTTCATGAATTCTTATTATTCATAATCGATCTTAGAGTAAGGGCACGTCTTCACTAGCAAGCTTCTCTTATTCAGGCAAGACACTGGCCTTAAGTGGTATTTTGAAGAACAAACCAAAACCAAATACACAGAAACGTTTTGATTATTTACAAGATTTACATGTATTTTTATTGTCGCCTTTAATTTTTTCGGATTACTGTAGAAGGGGATAATTTTTCTTAATTGGATTAAATTTAGAGGGGAATACAAAAGATTTTAAGTTTTCATGGGTAAGAAATGAGGAGCCGCAAAGCACCCATCACCTTTAACCGGTAAAAAAAAAAGGAAGTCTCTTGCGTAATTGTCTCTTTTTATTTTGTTATTCATTGGAACGCTTTATATCAAAGAAAAGGGGAGGGTAAACACACAATTGATCATGCCAAGAAATTACCTCCGAACATCACATAGAGCAAATTACATGGAAGATTAATATTGACCATTCGGTATATAGCTGTGTTCTAAATGACACGTACATGGAGGTCCTAAATTAATTTGTTGAATGAAATCAAATCTTTAAATACTAATGGGTGCCGTAGGAGGTCGACCGGATTGTTTTGCTCGGATTTCTTGGCATGTAACAGATAGAAAACTCAGGATTAGAATTCATAGAACAAAAAAGGGGCAGTGGCAAATATTTCATGTATATTTTGAAAACAGAGATTTACCCCGGCACCCTTTGTCATAAAACTTTCTTTTTCTTATTTGTGCCTTCGGACTTAGGCTATTTCTTTCTTTGCGGGCGTATACTCCAAGCAAACAACATGCATGTGTATAACGGCACTTTAGATTTTCGTATTAAATAAAGAAAGTTGCCGGTCCGGTGCATGAACAGATTGGTTAGAAAGCAAGGTTTTAATTTTAATTAGATTGGAAAGCTTAATTCGAGGGTTGAAAATAGAGGGCACCAAAAAAAAAAGGGGGGGGGTAGTCCACAGGGAATATTTTTAAAACAGTTAAATCGATTTCAAGCAGGGATTCCAGTGCTCCTTTGGGAATGAAAAAATTGTTATTACTCATTCAAAATATTGCTGCTGGAATGAACACAAGCTATTCTTAATTCCATTATTTTTCTCCTGTCAGTCATACCTAAATATGCGAAATCTTGTAGCGACAACTTACAAATTGAGAAATTGTGAAAAATGCCAACTTAGGAACGTAAACCACACCGATTTAAAACTGCTTCCATTTCTTCCATTTTAATTCAATCACGTAAAGGTGTTCATGAATAAAACGTCCGTCAAAAATATCCGCCTTCGTTTTTTTCCGACAATTTCCGTTATTGAATTCCCGACTTTTACTACATCATCATAATGATAAAACCACTGAACATAAAGTTGAACGAACCGAATATAATACAGATGCTTTTACTGAACATAATGAATAATGTACTGAATATAAAGAAAGCGGGACTACTGAAGGTATTACATAATGCACTGCAAATAATATTGAATCTACTGAACATAATGTCGAAAGTACTGAACATAATGAAAAATGTACTGAATATAACGTCAGAAGTACCGAACATAATTTAAAAACCACTGCATATAATAATGAAACTACTGAACATAATAACCAAAGCACCGAATATAATGTAAAAACTACTAAACATAATATAATAAGTACTGAACATAATAGGATATCTACTGAACATAATATACATACTACTGAACATAATGCATAAAGCACTGAACATATTAAACAATCAACATCAGAAGACAGTCATGGCGTTCCATAAATACACTATAACCAAAACATGATTAAGAGTTATTCAACACAAAATAAAACGTTGACAGAATCCCACTTTATTTAGAAAGGATTATTATTTTTCTAACAATACACTTTCCAAAACATGATTAAGATTTATTCAACACAAAAAAAAAAATGCTGTCTCACTTTATTTTGAGACAATGACAACAAATATACTTATAAGAATACATTTCCCAAAACCTGCTTACAAAGTTATAAAACACAAAACCAATTAAAATTGGGCGCGAACATGTAGGTTGCAAACGGACTGTTGGTGCGAACATGTAGGGTGTGAAAGTGAAAGAGAGCGAACATTAGTGGGTGCGAAAGTGAATGGGTGGGAACAGACCCAGATTCCCACAACTCCTACTTTTGGCAACTCATACTCAACCAACTCGTACCCATGATTTATTTGATAATATTTATATGCATAGTTGTTGTAACTTTCTTTCGTATATCATCATGATCATTATACAAAATGTATTGCAACATATTATTAAAAAAACTTTCATTATTTAATAAGATGCAATCATAATTGTTTAAAATATATCAAAGCTTAATGTACCAAATGCTAATCAATATAATCATTAGTCCTTAGACCACATAGACTCTGATTATACAATGTTATATGAAATTGTTTCATTGTTTGAAATTGTTTGGATGGCAATTTATTTGATATGCATATTAAAATAATCAGTGGTCATTAGTGGATAACAGACCTACAAAAATAGAAACAAGCAAAGGATTCAAAGTTTTAAAAAATTGTTCCTATAAATTGTGTCTGTTCAGGCTGGTGTATGTTGGGGTGCAAAGATTTCCTGAGAACTAAAAAAACCTGAATATTTTTTTATCATTTGCAGATAAGTGATTATAGTTTGCATTGTATGTCATGGTTTGTGTAAAACTGATCAGTTTTTGGTTTTATTTACGATATTATAATGTATAAAAAAAAAGGTTTTCCTTCCTTTTCCATATTTTTTTTTAGTTTAAATTATTTTAAGTAAACAATTCCTAAGACATGTAAGAAACAGCATGGAATAATTTATAGAAAAAATTCTAATTCCTGTATTGACAAGAAAATATGATACACATACATGTGTAAAAGACTGTGTAAACATAAATAGAAGATGTCTAACTATATTTTTCAGATAAAATCCATACAAGAGGGATGAATAGATATGATGATACTACATTTTCTGGTAAAACAGATGAAAGAGTTACATTTATTCATGATTTCCTCCAAACTATTGGTATAGAAAGGTACAAAATTTATATAGATATTTGAAAATGCATTTCTTGTTTTTCATGCCCACAAAAACCAAACATACATGTATATTTTGTTTGTCAACCAAGTAGCCCTGAATAATTCCAACCATAACAGAAGAATTTTTTTGCTTAGTACTTAAGATAAAAGGTTGAACTCAATAAAAAAAATATTAGCAAACAAGAAAAAAATTGGTAAGGCCGTGAAAATCTTGAGAATTCAAGAGGTTGAAAAATAAGATTACATGTGAAAGTAAATTTTGGTGAAAATTAAAGGGAGGTAATTCAAACATTAAAAATGTACTTGCAATAATATCTATTTGTTTATAAAAGTGAATAGTTCTTTCATCTTCAAGTAAATTGTCAATACTTCTACACATATTACCCCTGAATGAACATAAAATTTATTTTGAATTCTAAGCTTTGGTGAATATTAGATTAGTATAAATATTTTCCTCCTTTTGATTGCAGAATTGATATGCTTATTGGTCAAGGGAGTGGATGTAACACAGTCATAAGTTATACAGCTAATTTATTAAATAAACATGCAGTGAGATCTATTGCTCTGATCAGTCCTATAGGTCACAAGCCTGGCAAGTAAGTTATATGCAATTCATATTCATTCCTGGTTCCAAAGTATTATATAAGTTGTAGTTCACAAGTAAGTTGATAACCTTGTTAGTTTGAAGTGAAGTGACTTAGTACCTCATGAAAGCAACACACATACATTGCATTAGAAGCAGGTCTATAAAAGACAACATACTTGTGCATATATCTATATTATATGTTAGCAGGGGAGACATTTAAGTGTGCCCACTCTTGTGATCTGTGATCACCTTTTTTAGTGCAGAATTTGAAAGAGGTAGCTAGTCAGTATAGGAGTACCGTAATATATTATAAAAAAAATTATGATTGATACATGTATACATAAAAAATGAAGACAAGACATGTTGTGCAATGTGCAGTCTACTACAATATATATGAATTGATTAATAATGTAAATTACTTTGAATTCATTATTACGAGTTGGAAATTACTTTTTGCGAATCTTGCAAACTGACAAAAATAACAAGAAATTGTTGAAACCAGGAAATTAAATTCATCTAAGTCCTCACTCCACAAAAATAGATAAATTCTCAGTAACATTTATTGTTATCCTTGACCATCCTTCTGTCTGTCAGTCTTTCTATGTATTGTTTTTTTGTTCATCCCAAAAGTATTTTCACATATTATAAACCAGCTTGAGCAGGGTTATTTGTGTCCTCAGACACAGCTTTTTTTTAAACCAGGTTAACTTGGAATAAATGCATTAGAAAACTGTGAAACAAAACTGATTATAGGCATTGTCATAGACAAAATGGTAGATAGATATGTGAATATATTTTAGGGCATTAAAAGAGTATCCAGCTGTACTGGAGTTTGACATGTTATGGAATAAGAGTACTTTATTTAAATATCCACTCAGAGCATCACTAGAGCTTTCGGCATTTCATAAATTTCCAGTTCTCAGAACATATCGTCAATCAGACAGATTAAAAGTTATGCTTCATTTTGCTGGATTTCAGTATGAATGGGTAGGTATAAGATATTAACTATAGTTTACATTTAAAGTGAAATATGGACCATAATTCGGTATTCGGCCTTTGGTTTCTTTTTGTATCCTTTTTTATAAGTTCTAAAACTTTAACTTTTATTCTGTGGGTTGTGTTGGTGTTAGAATAGTATTAATGGAACAATTGAGTTTTTCAAGAAAAAAATAATACATTTTGATTCACCGTTTACGTGACAGGAAACCAAACAGGAAACCAATCTTTATTTTCTTTATTTTGCACAATATATTTCAAAAGACATAAATGAACACCATTACTAGTGTTACTTGCTTCATGTTAATATTTAAAATCTATTTTCAATGTTAAATTAAAGTTTTTTTAAACGCGACAGGAAACCATAAGAAACCGAAAGCATTTTTTTAGTTTTATTTTATTGCAAAATCTGCTTAAAATAATCTGAACAGTATACTTTTTCTTAAAATCCATCTTAAATGTAACAGTATTATAAGACTCCTTAATATGTGCTTGTTTTAAAAACAATTAGTACAATTTATTCAGAAATTTCCATATTTTCTTCATTGATACAGGATACCATAATCATTGTATCTTGATGTTTTAGCCAAAAAAATGTATTTATATTTGGTTTTGAAATTCCAGTTATATACAATTTATTCCAAATCATTGGCAATGGAAAATTCTTTAAATCCAGTAAAGAAAAAAACTTTTAACTTGGAATTAAAATCTTTAAAATAGGCACCATGTGATATTTGTGACCTGTACACCATCTACATGGTTTCCACATTTTAACCTACTTTAGTGGGCTAAAATCAATAAAGTACTTCCTTTCAAGTCATGCATGGTAAAAGTTTACTTTTCCTTTGACAAGTTTATTGCGTTTCTGAAAAGTGTTTGCAGAACATGAATAAAAAAAAATAATAAAAATTGTGACAAAGATACCAACTTTGTACATTCCAAGTGTAACGGTATATTAACATGTATTTTTTATTAAAAAATTAAAATTATCTTTATTCACCTAAAATATCCAGTAATATTTACTGCTAAAGCAAAATCAATCTAACGAGCATGGCACAATGATAAGAGACGTAATGTCTATTGAATTTTCCAAGGACCCTTTACATCGTTATCAGGAAACAAAGTTTGTTATAACGTCTGTCAAATCTGAAATTGATTTTGTCAAGTCATTGGGCATTTATTTTCACACAATATCGTATGTAACATTATGCACATAGGAAAAATAATAGACCCCGGCGCAATCTCTTTGAAAATTGTATTTTCCTTTTTTAAACAAGACGAAACAAGTCTACAGATGATGTTTGCTAACATCCCGTTGGAAACAAAAACAATGTTTAGACCTAGTATTTCAAACATCCGGCCGTAAGGGCGTGATTACATGTTAGTCACATGTTTCATGTATGACCGGAAATGATTAGAACTTAAAGACAAAAACAATTTTAATAAAAAAAAGGAAATAACTGGACTTCCGTTTCGTTTGAAATGTAACGCATAACGATAACGTCATTTTCTAGCTTAATTATTACGAAGAATAAAACTAGAATGTAAATCATCTCTGATTTACCTGTTTGAACATCTCGCGAGAGTTCATATTTGCATATTGTTATAAAGAATTCTATCACAACAAAGCAGATTACATCATCTAAAATTTGCGTTACGAAATTGGAAACCAAAGCAAACTGCTACAGAAATACTTATAGTTCTCGGCATTTTCTTCTGACTATTCTTATTGGACGATGTTCTTTATTATTTGAAAGCAAAAGTTACGAATTTGCCAGTGACGATTATCTATAAATCAGTCAGCGTTATGCACTTTGGAAGCAAAAAGTAACGCGAGAAATGACACAAAAATATTGTCGTATAATCTTTAAAATTTGTTAATTTCAATTTTTTTTCTGGGGAAGAGTAGCATACACTTGTATGTTGATAAAAATAAAGGCATCTTTAGATGTAGTTACAACTTTTCTTACAGTAATACACATTTTTATCAGTTTTCTATAGTTATAGGAAACGAGCCCAATAGCAAATTATGGTCCATATCTGTTCTTCTCAAAACAGTAAAAATGGCTAATTTATGTTATGTGCAGTAAGTTCAGTAATTAATGCATGCAATTATTATAGCAAATTCCTGACCACCAGCAAGAATGTGAAATCTAATAAATGCAATTGCAAACAATTTATAATTTGTAAAGCATTTTTGTAAGTCTCAGTTCAAACCTAAATGTGAAAATGATTATTTTATGGTCCTCACCTAGTTAAGTTACTTCGGAACTGCTATTCAAAGTAAATTGTTACTAACCATGAATGAATGGTGAAATTTTAAATCTTTTTTACATTGACAACTGGCTAATTTGACTAAATTCTATATGCCAAAATTAGTTCCTGTAATTTACAGTCAAAGTGTTGTTATATTGGTGAGTTACAAAACAAGGAGGGCAAATAATTAACATTGTGAAACAACTTTGTCCAGCCTGCCACTTTTGTTGCAAAAGCAAGAGATTGCAATCCTACATTCAATGGTTGGCTTGGTCAACAAATATTCAATCTGGTTAATTTTTTAGAAATTTTAATAACTTTCTTTAACTATCTTGGATTTAGTCAAGACACTGGGTTCCACAGGAACCCTTACAAAGGAGTAGGTCCGGTAAGGGCCGGTTTTGGCCTCAAATTTCAAATTCATCTGATGAAAGATTTTGGACACTTTTTAAACACGTTTAATGTCTATTTCAATTGATTCAATTATTTTTTGTGAAAGATTTTAACTGATTCACTCATTAACAACGCTCTGATTCAAGCTTAAATATGAAAAATCTATCAAATATGCCAAAAACTGTCACTTTTCATATGGTTTTTGTCAAAAATGAAAGTGGCCGCATCCGTATTCATCCTCGACCTTTATATATGTTATGTATTATCATTAAACATAACTTAGGGGTCATCCATAATTGTCAACCATTTTCCAAAGTGTACAAAACGTACACTTTTTCAGACCGCCCACCCTCCCTCAAAAAGTGTACATCAACCATTTTCAGATTTCAAGAGAGGAATCAATCATTCTTAATAAAAAGAAGATCCTGTTTATTATATTTTAGTTTAATATAGAAATTTGCGTTGAAAATAAACTAAAACATAACTGACTGTTTTATTTGATGACATCTATCTGTGATGCTTGTGTTTTGTTAGAATAAAGAGTTTAAAGATTAGTGTTTCCCCTATCACACAGTGGGAACTCCAATGAAAAAGGGCACCTAGAGCATGCAAAAGATTAACAAAAGGGCACATAAACTATGCTAATTAAAATCAAAGAAAGGGAAATGCATGGTTATATTGCATTGGTAAAGTATGGACTGACAGTTGTTGATGGAATCAAAGCTCAAGACAGCAATCAATAAAAGTGTAATGTTTTAAAACATTTTAAGTTTTTTTAATTTTCCGCCTATATTTCTATTTAAAAGGTCCCTGTAAATATGCCATTCATGGCACTATTATAGTTTATGTACATATACTGTAACGTGTACATATATTGGATAATTTTTAAGGTTAAGGTTAAACTTCATATTGAGGTGCTCCTAATTAAAGAAGGCTTATACTCAGAAAAATAAGTTTACTTTCCGTTTACTGGTTTACTGTTTTGGAATACATTACAAGGAAATTAATCGAAGGACCAGTTTAAAATCTTTTCACAAAATGCTGTCTTGTCAAAATCAAAACATTCAAAGAATTTAGTGTTTCCATCAGTTTTGTTTATTAAACAGAGTGAATCGATAAGGATCTATAATAAAGCAGGTGAAATTGACAATCAGGGGTACTGAGAAATGCTTGCAAACTTTTATTTAATTTTTTTTTACAAGTTTACATTTTTGAAAGATTTAGTTTTCATATGATTTGATCTTTTTTAAAATCGTTCAATCCGGATTGAGGAATTATGATATCGAAATAAATATCATCAAGTGAAAATAATAAAGAAGAAATAAGAAGAGAAATACACCCAAGCCAATTCTCGATTTTATACATGGACCTTCCCTACGGAAACGAAATAAATTCTGGAAATAAAAAAAAAAAGTGTACGGTAAAAATGTTGATTTTTTAACCCCTCCCCCAAGTGTACGTTTTGTACACTTTGGAAAATGGTTGACAATTATGGATGACCCCTTACATTTCAATATCAAGAATGAACACGAATACGGCCACTTTCATTTAAGACGGAAACCGTCTACAATTTAACTAAAATGCTGAAATTGTGAAGATTTCAGTAATTTAGCATGACTTAATGATGCAAGTACCCGATATATGTGCATTGTAATGCCAAAATAAGCCCATATTTATGTAGCAGAGGCATTATACCTTCCAAAAAATAACTAAAAGTTTACATTTAAACAATTTTGTAAAACTGCTATATTTTGGGGCCAAAAAGGTGTCTTACTGAACCTACTCCTTTTGTTAGAATTGAATCATAAAGTAGGCCCTCTGCTATTGAACCCTTTAATAAATTGTATCTATGTATCACAGGATGGTTCAAAGTTCTACAAATGCTTAATTTGATTGATATTTTTAAAACAATGTAGATACTGAGAATATTGCAAATTTATTTTATTTTGAAACCATTTGTAAAGATGACTATATGTTAACAGTTCAATGAAGACTCAGTATTATTTTAAACACAGTCATATATAAGAATCATTTCTTGTTTTTGCTCATTGACTATGCTTAAACTTACAAAACTTTAAGTCTGTGTCACTGAAATTAAGCTTTTAACATGCTGAACATACATGTAATTATTGCAATCAGGGTGAGATAACTCTTCTAACATGTTTAAATAAATTTGTGACTTTAATTAACTTTAGTTAAAAAATAGACTATTTCTTACAAATTTGACATGTATTTAAAGCAAATACTGTGTGAATTTAGTTAAGTTCAAAAAAATGTTTAAACCTTAATCAAAATTGTTTCAACTTAGAAAAAAAATCTTTAGTTTTATTCAAGCATGTTATATCTAGATTGTATTTTCAGCTAAACAGTGATTCCTTTGGTATTGGGAGTTCTAGTATACCCCGATTGATGACATATAATTTAAATAATAAACTGGTAGATAAAGATCTAATGGAAGAATATACTGACCTCCTGGGTATACCAGAGACAAATGTCTGTCATATTGGGACAGGGGAACAAGTTAAATCTCCAGAAAATAGTATGTATTTATATTCAAATTACAAGATAAAAATCAAATTTTCCACATATTTTTTTAGAAAAAAAAAAAGAAAAAAAAGATGATTTAACAAATTTCTAAGTTTTGATAAAGATGTAGAATTGATATTGTCCATCCTTCTTCGAGATCTAATTTTAAATTGTCTCTTTTGGTACATGAATCTTATTTTTACTATCTTTAGTCCCCTACCCATGAAGTCAAAGGGGACTTTAGGTTTGCACTCCGTCTGTATGTCTGTCCATCCGTCAGTCCGGCAAATCAGTTTTCCACACTTTTTCCTTCATGCTTGACTATATTGATTTAATATTTGGTGTATTGATTTATCATGACAAATTACAGATCAAGTTCTAATTTTGTTTTGGTCTGATGATTTTGTGCAGAGTTATAGTCCTTTGACTTAGAAAATTCACTCAAATAATCAGTTTTCTGCACTTTTTTTTGTCATTCTTGAAGATATTGATTTGTTAATTGGTATATAGTTTTATCATGATAAAAAGTAAAAACACAAAAATACTGAACTCCGAGGAAAATTCAAAAAGGAAAATCAAAAATCAAAAGGCAAAATCAAAAGTCCAAACACATCAAACGAATGGATAACAACTGTCATATTCCTGACTTGGTACAGGCATTTTCTAATGTAGAAAATGGTGGATTGAACCTGGTTTTATAGCTAGCTAAACCGCTCACTTGTATGACAGTCGCATCAAATTCCATTACATTGTCAACGATGCATGAATAAAACAAACATACTCAAAGAGTAAAAATGTCAAGTTACAGTTACAGTTCAAGTTTAAATTTTGTTCTGGTCTAATGATTTTGTGCAGAGTTATAGTACTTGGACTTTGAAAATTCACTTAAATAATCATTTTTCAACATTTGTTTGTCATGCTTGAAGATTTTGACTTGATAATTATTTTATAGTTTACACCATGACAAATTATAGATCAAGTTAGAATTTGTTCCAATAAAATGAATTTTTAACTAGTAGGGTACTATGTATTTCCATGCAATATGCACAGAATGCTTGTTACTTTTATGAATAAGAGTTCTTCTAACATGAACAAATATCAAAAATAAAGGGTACATGATAAAGAAAAACATAAAAGTAACAAATTGAAGAAACAGAAATATATAGATTCCAAAACTACAACAAGTGTGTTGATATTTCTCCACTCGAGACAGTTAAATTTTAATATTTAAAGCGTGAGGCTTGCCAAGCTTTTTAAATACTTAAAGTTTAACTGTTGAAAGTGGAGAAATATCGTAATACAAAAGTAATAGTGGTGGAATCTGTTTCTCTAATGATTTTTATCCTTCCCTTTCATAGATTTGAAGAAAGTTGTGTACTTTTATGGGACGTCATCAGGCATTGTCACCTTTTTTCATGACGTGACAATAGGAAAAATCCAAAAGAAACCCCAAGAAAATTCAATGTCACAATTAAATATGACCAATTATTTGCCGAGAACAGATTTTTCACTAGTGAGGACAACAATTTTCTCACACTGATCAAAAAATATGAAAATAGCACAAAAATTAGAGAACTCTATTTTCGTATTAAAAAATCTCATAATACTGAATTTGAATTTTGTGGTATGCCACGGATCACATAACAAAATAGGAGAAATTTGGAACTTTCTGTTTTACATGGACATTATATGGTCATTATTCTGAATTGACTTTTCTAAACCCAGGAATAGGTTACCTTAGCCATGTTAGCTGTATGAGGCAACAAGATATGCATCCATAGGGATAGGGGGTGACCTAATGACGGCATTAAACCCTTCACATTGTCACTCATGTACCTAATTTTGATAAATTACTATATTAGACATTTTTAGACAGAAATGTATCGCACATCTTTTGTGTAAACTATCTTGTTTTTCAGATAATACAGCATTAAAGTGTGTGGCCTTTGAAGACAAAGATTATACATTGAACAAATATTCAGGACAATTAACTTTACTATTACAAGATTTATTGAAAAATGTTATTAAAAAAAGATGGTGATCTGTTCTAAATATACATTGCTTTTTTAATTATTTCCTCCTTTTACGTTTCAAAGAATTGGACCCCTTTGACTCTACTCATCATGAAACAGCTCCAAATATATTTTATACAGTGTCGGTTTTAACACTTGCATTTAATTGACTTTTGTTGTTTATTTATATAGTGTATAGCATTTATTTTGTTCATTATATGCAGTAAAAAGTTTATTTTTTGAATGTGAAATAGTACTCAGTAGAACATTATTTGAATATCCCAAAAGCATGTTAAAAATAAAAATCTGATGAATATATATTTGCAAGAAAGTCAGGGTAGATGGCATATTATCAATATATCATACATCCAGCTGAAATAATTTAAGAATAAAAATGTGTCTTCTGTTTAATAAATGTCATGTAGAACAAGTCTGTAGGTTTTTCATCACTCAATATTGATTAACATATGTTTCTTAAGAATAGCTACATTTTAACATGCTTAAGATTCAGATAAATTTAAATATGCACATGATAAAGATTTTATGTACTTATGAATAAATAAACAAATATTTACAAGTATACCAATATTTTATATGTAAAAATCAGAAAATTAAAACCTGTTTCCATACATACATATCCACCACCCAAACTGTTAATAGACTTTGTGGTTTGACGGTAGTGTGCTAATTATAACTTTATTTCATCCTTAATTTGCATGTTATATTAGCCACTGGACATTTTAAGCAGTCATAAATCAATCATTGTGATTTGTTTTCTGTCCATTCATACTGTGCATTCATCACACTGTTATATTTATACTAGAAAGTAATCTGTGACTGTTTAAATGCTGGAATAAAACAAACTAAAAATCATTATGGACATTTATGACTGCAGCTGAGCTTTTAGAGGTCAATCATATTTACCTGTATATAAAATATTCTTTGCAACCATCATAGCTTTTATTAAAGACTATTTATAAATCAATCATGTAAATGAAATTTTACTGCCAGTCTAAAAAAATCTTCAAAAAAATTAATAGGTTGATGTAAAGGGAGACAACACTAATATTATTAAGTATTGAAAATCTACCAAATTTCATAATGCTAGTAGTCATAAATTACACTAAATACAAAAGGATAGATTGATGTGGATTGCAGACTAAAAAATGATAAAACTCAGTTGGATCTTTACCTCAGAACCTAGTATCAATATTTATGATGTCATTTATTATTGAAAATTCTTTTCTAGGGGACTTTCATTTTCAAAAATGTGTAAAAATGAACTTTCAAATAAACGCAGAAAAGGTTTAGTTTATGTATAAGATGTAAGCTTGTCATATTCTAGTGGCTTTTGTCTGGCAAATCACTGTACTATCGTGTCTTTCTTGTTAAATTGCTGTAACCTGCTGTTAAAAAAAGATAACACTTGTATTAAAAAATGCTAATGTGAGCACAACCTGCACATTCTAAACTCAGTCTATACCTGTTTGAGCCATGTGTTTCCTGAAAATTCAACAAAGTTGTTCCTTTCTTAGTAGACATTTGTTATACATATCACAATATAATGTCCTAAACATTTCAATGGACTTTTATTACTATACGTGGTGAAAATCTTGTACATTGTAAAAAGAGCGAAAAAATGAGATATTTACTATCCACCAGTGACCAAAGGGCGAGAAACTTAACAATTCAAGGTCACAGTCTGTCCTTTAACAATTCAAGGTCACAGTCTGTCCTTTAACAATGAGCACATCTACTACCATTGGTTAGCTATAAAATGTCCAGGCATTACCAATTGTAAAAGATTGAAAAAGAAAACTAACAGCTGATCCATGCTCAATAATAATATAATAAACAAGCATTAAATGTGAAACAGAGACAGCAAAGACAACCCTACGAATAATAGGCTCCTCATGATCCTGGGGGACATACAGAACGTGGCTAGGCTAAGCATTTTTCAAAAGAACCTTTTAAAAGGTAAGGTGTAACAAAATTCCATAAGTACCAGTCTGATTATCAAGTAGATTTTATCTTCCTTTTGATTTTATATTGTCCTCAATATTTTCCCCAAACTGAATTTTATCGGAATTTGCAACTGTTTGCACATGTCCTATAAAGTCATGCATCTGATGTTCAGTAGTTGTCGTTTGTTGATGTGGTTCATAATTGTTTCTCGTTTCTTACTTTTTTCATAAAGATTAGGACCGTTGGTTTTCCCGTTTGAATGGTTTTACACTAGTAATCTTTGGAACCCCTTATAGCTTGCTGTTCAATGTGAGCCAAGGCTCCGTGTTGAAGACTGTACTTTGACCTATAATGGTTTACTTTTATAAATTGTGACTTGGATATAGATAAAATTGAGAGTTGTCTCCTTAGCACTCATACCACATCTTATATCTATGAACAATTAACAACTGTTATAAAATATGTAAAGCTCTAAAACTTTGTAAAAAGATTAAACGGACACAATTAAAGACATGTCCAAGTGGTCTTAGTAGTTCAACTACTGAATCAATAGCCTTTCAACACAAGTTATGAGTTCGAAACAAGAGCTTGGCAGGCGCTTCAGACTCCAAACTAGAAAAATGACACACAATGTATGTACATTGAAAAGCATGTGTTCCGGCTGTGGTATTTTTTATTGCGTTAGATAGTCCTTTTTACCTCCGGAGGGTCGGTGGTCCCTCCAGGCATTCTGGCTTCCTCTACCAATAAACAACTACCCCTCACCGTCACGAATAAGCCAATAGAGCTGGAAGTGTCGCTAACTCACCATAATCAATCAAAGTCCTGTAATCAGTACCAAATTTTTCAAATGACACAAAAGGAAACTGACACAAAGACAACCAGTTCCGAGGTACATGCATAAGTGACGTGGTCAAACTAAAAAACAAAAACTTGGTATTATACTGATATACAGTTAAATATGGTATGACGTTAATATTTCAGAGGCTAAAATAGTTCAAGATCATCTTGCAACGAGCAATGCCATTGGCATGTAAATCCATTAATCTCCTAATATAAATGACCGACCTATTCAATATTCTGAGTTTTCTCCCAAATATTAACAATGTATTCAACAGATCAACTTCTTAACTAGGCTCCAGACATATCAAAGATTTTAACAAAGTACATTAAGTTTGAATAACAAACGCGAAGAGTCGTTTTTAGGTGCCATATTGTAGTCTTTGTGGCATTTGTTACTGTATATATGTTATTAAATAATTGACCACCTGTTGTGTTATTGTAGACACTTGGAGTCCTTCCGACCATGTAATAGTTTAATCTCCTTACAACTGCATATATATGACCGGTCTTTTAACTGCAATTGACTGGGTCTTCTCAAAATATAATACTACCATCGGTTAATCCTTTGACCTTAGATTCGACTCCAATTATCGGATTTTGTACCAGATAAGTTGTAATTTTCTTACACCTGGGTGTTCTTTTAGCTTCAAGTATTAACGTATTGTTTTTACTTTTAATAATCAAATCAAATGCCGAAATAACTGTAAACGCCCAATGTCTTGTAAATACGAAATAGACAAAAAGACAATATTTAATTTTAGTACAAATCTTTAATAAATCAAACCCACCCCGAAACAAGTTTTATTGCCTACAGTAAGAAGAGAGGATATGTTTAGTTTAAACATATTTTATTTACTCAAAGTAAAATGGATCGGACACAAGTAAGCCATACTTATGAAGTCCGCTCCGAATGACAATAATTTACAATACAATATTAATATGAGCATGCAATATCAAAATAAACAATATTTTACGAGTCTATCAATTGAGAAAAAAATGAAACAGAAATAGATGTAAACATTGGAAACGTTGATGATGATGATGATGATGATGATGATGTTGATGACGTGGATGTACCGTAAATACATTTTCTACATAACAAGAAATCTCTCAGACCTTTTGATAAATTCGAATACGTGTTTGAATATATTCACATTTTGTTCATACGAGAGATTCGGATTACCAGATGTAAGTAACTTAACATATAATATAAGGTCATCAGGAAGCCATCTTAGATTATTCATCAGAATTTCTCTCTGGTGTATATATAAAGAGCAGTCGAAAAGGAAATGGTGTACAGTCTCAATGTTAAATCCACAAAAGCAAGATGGATCAGCAATTATATTGACTCTAAACAAGTCATAGTTCAAGAAAGATGAGTAGCATCTGAATTGTGTTAAAATCATATTTAGTTTCCTCGGTCCATATAGAAAGTGCTTTGGTACATCTTTATTTGTGGTATTTAACCTTTTTAAATGGATTTTAAACTTTGCTATAGAGTCTGATTTTCGAAGGGACAAATCGGTATGATTCCATAGGTTAATAGTTGATGGTATAAAAGATTTTTTAGTAAGAGATAATCTACAAAAAGGAACAATGATGTCATTGCCATTTCTCAAGGGATATGTAGTTGTGCTCTGAACACTAGGTGGAACAAGTTTGCATAGATAATCCGGAGCTTGGTTATGTTGAATGTTATAAAACATTTGTAATTTTCGTCTTTTCCTCCTGTCAGCTAAAGTTTCCCACCCAATTTCCTCATACAGAATTTCAGATTTTGTAAATATAGGCAAACCAGTAACTATTCTAGCAGCTTCTAGCTGCAAACTTTCAAGTTTATTAACATATCCTATCCCGCAATTATCCCAAACTTCAGTTGCATATTCAAAGATTGGTCTTATAAATACTAAATAGAGTTTTTCTAAGTTTTTCCTACAAAGCTGATACTTGAGTTTTCTCAGGATATTTAAATGTTTCGTAACACTGATAATCAGATTGTCTATATGACTGTTCCACCGAGCATCAGAGCAAAACGTTACCCCAAGGTGTTTGTGACATTTTGTTATAGGGATTTCTTTATCATTTAAGCAGAATTTTAAAACTGGTGCATCTTTATTTGAAAAAATTATTATTTCTGTTTTGTCTGGATTAAAAGACATTAGCCACCTCCGTGACCATTCGTTTAGCTCTTCGAGGTCACGATCAATAACAGTTTTTATTTGCTCTTGGTCGTTCCCCGAGTAATTAAACGAAGTGTCATCCGCATAGAGTCTAGTTAGAGATGTGAGTTTCTCTGCAATGTCATTTATATATATTATGAATAATAAGGGACCAAGTACTGAGCCTTGAGGTACTCCAGCTGAAAGACTGCAAAATGAGGATGATGATGCATTAATCACAACTTTTTGTTGCCTATCACAAAGATAACTCTCAAACCAGTTAAGTAGATTACCATGTATTCCGTAAGCTTTCATTTTATGCAAGAGTCCTCTATGCCAAACCTTGTCAAAAGCTCTCGAAAAATCACAAAAGACAAAACAATTTATTTCCTTCTTTTCTAGTGAGTTAAGCAGGCGCGTAGCTCCCTATACGCTAACACGCAGTTGCGTGCACATCGATTCGGCATGCAAAAAAAAAGGCAAAATATTTATAGATTGAATGTCAAAGGAAACACCTATGTTGTCACTTTTTTAATTGATGAAATATCATTAAATAACGGTATTTGGTTTCAAAATAAAAGTTTTATTGGAGATTATGACAAAATCGGACAGTAACTTGTATCTTTTACCAGATTTGAATTTGTAATACTCAGTCTAAGACATGTAGTTTTTGGAGCACATTTTACAGTGTACGGTTCATCAGTTTGGAATGAGATGTACCAATCGGCATTAGAATTATCAGAACCCTATGATTTCGTTGAATATATGCCGAGGCGATGTGGTCGACAGACTACCAGAGCCAATCACCCTGCAAACACGCCAAAACAGTCTCATTATTTTTTGCGTTCATAGACCATATGATAAGGGAACTGGAGAGTGGAGTCGCGTCTAGTATTATCAGAAAATCGCTTCTTTGCGCTGTATCTGCTTCATCGTGTTGTAAGAATAATAACAAACGAACAAATCTCAACATGGTCTGATACAGTACGAAACTGACCTGGCATGTAATTTTGACGAATTCAATTGGGATGTCGCTCGATGCCGAACACGTACGCTGCATGGTTTATAACATCTCGCGAGTGCTACCATGGAAATCTATGAGTGTACTACGTATGTT
Organism: Mytilus edulis; assembly: GCA_019925275.1. Lineage (NCBI taxonomy): Eukaryota > Metazoa > Mollusca > Bivalvia > Mytilida > Mytilidae > Mytilus > Mytilus edulis. Next base: position 99,620,724 of record CM034351.1, on the reverse strand, counting down.
GAAAACAAATGTACGATCAACAATGAACAACGACAGTTACTAGCATTTCTGCATATTCATCGGGATTTCAGTGTGAATATTGACAACTAAAGTAATAGAGAAGTTTGTTTCTGCCTAGACCCGAAGAGCAGATTTTGGACAATTTTGAGTAAATTCTGTATCACAAATATGTGTTGTTTATGTATTACTCTATTCAGAAGATTTATTAATAGTTTTACATTCATAAATTTTTTATAAGTCCTATCTACATATAGCTCCTCTTTTAACCGTCCTATGACCGAAAACTGAAAAAAAAAAAATCTGCATAAAAGGGTCCCAAATTTTTTTTGCATCGCTCCGCTCGGCGGTAGTTGCTTGCAAATCGTTTCTTTCTAGCTACGCCCCTGTTAAGAATACAATTATACATTTCTAATAGCTGATGTACAGTTGAATTTTTTGGCAAAAATCCAGACTTGTATTCATAAATTAGTTTATTCATATGAAGAAGAGGATATGTCGACTAAGTAAAAATGCTAAGCAGCTTTCTCGTAGAAGAAAACAGACCAAAACACAAAAACTGAACACTGAGCAATGAAACGTGAAAATGAGTCAATGTCAAATAAAACCTGCGCGACTGACATACATGTATTAACATAAAATATTTCCATACACCAAACATAGCAAAAAAGACCAAAACTCAAAAACTTAACTTTGACCACTGAACCATGAAAATGAGGTCAAAGTCAGATGACACCTGCCAGCTAGACATGTACACCTTACAATCGTTCCATACACCAAATGTAGTAGATGTTTTGCACACAGTATAAGAAAACATGCCAAACACAAACAAAATAACTATAACCACTGAATCATGAAATGAGGTCAAGGTCAGATGACACCTGCCAGTTGGTCATGTACACCTTACAGTCCTTCCAAACACCTACGTATTGTTATGCGTTTACTTTTCTACATTGGCTAGAGGTATAGAGAGAGGGTTGAGATCTCACAAACATGTTTAACCCCGCCGCATTTTTGCGCCTGTCCCAAGTCAGGAGCCTCTGGCCTTTGTTAGTCTTGTATTATTTTAATTTTAGTTTCTTGTGTACAATTTGGAAATTAGTATGGCGTTCATTATCACTGAACTAGTATATATTTGTTTAGGGGCCAGTTGAAGGACGCCTCCGGGTGCGGGAATTTCTCGCTACATTGAAGACCTGTTGGTGACCTTCTGCTGTTGTTTTTTTCTATGGTCGGGTTGTTGTCTCTTTGGCACATTCCCCATTTCCATTCTCAATTTTACCTAACATTCTAGACCTATTGCTTATAGTATCTGAGATATGGATTTTACCACAAAAACTTAACCTTGTTCACTGATCCATAAAATGAGATCGAGGTCAAGTAAAAACTGTCTGACGGGTATGAGGACCTTGCAAGGTACAGACATACCAAATATAATTATCATATTGCAAAATAATAAGAAAGAATTTAACATTACAAAAAGTTTTTAACTTTTTTTCAAGTAGTCACTGAATATGAAAATGAGGTCAAGGACATGGGACATGTGACTTGCGGAAACTTCGTAACATGAGGCATCCATATACAAAGTATGAAGCATCCAGGTCCTCCACCTATTAAAATATAAAGCTTTTAAGAAATTTGCTAACGCCGCCGCCGCCGCGGATCACTATCCCTATGTCGAGCTTTCTGTGACAAAAGTCGTAGGCTCGAGAAAAAACTGTGAACGTGGTTTAAATCAGTTGCACTGGCTTAACTTTATAGATTATATATAGTACTATAGTATTCATTAGTTTTTGAACTTTTGATATTATCCTTTATATGAATGATTAAAGGAGAAAGTCGTAGTTAATCCAAACGAACCTTTAAGCTTTAAATAAATAAACAATTCAAAATTGACCTTGAATACGTCGACAACAACACGTTATATTCCATATTGCAGACAAGTCAGGTGAATAGACTCGTACATGTAGGCACGCTATGTTAAAATTCCCTCAGTCCAACGCACCTAACTTTAACAAATACTTATTAAAAGAATAGTAACATGCAGGACTATATACATATATATATATATATATAACTAAAATTGCTTTTAATCATGCATTCAAACCTTATAACCAACAAGACGAAACCGTTACATTGGTTCTTTGAGCACAAAAATCTTACGACTACAACTAATTGCAAGTTTTGATGACTCAGAGGCGGATTTAGGGGGGGGGCAGGGGCCCGGGCCCCCCTTTTCTGGGAAAAATTTGGTTGCTTATATAGGGAATCACTGACGCATGACTGAATCGGGCCCCCTCTTAGGCAGTCAGTGGGCCCCCACTTATGAACATTTCTGGATCCGCCACTAGCTGTGACTTACGATAATTCAAAGCTTTTTGACGCAGCTTTATTACGCTTTATATGTGTAACTATGTAGTAATAAAAGGAGGCAGTAACCCAAGTACAAAAATAACCAAAAGATATTTAACATAAAAGATCAACATGAGAAGCAATATGATGTGGATTTATTTATTTTCGTGGGTACCAATTTTTGTGAATTAAGGAAAACTTGCATGTTCATGGATATTTAAATTTGTGGTTTTGCCGAATTTTGCATAAAACCTATTGACAATTTCATAAATTTTTAACCGGATTTTTGTGACAAAAATGTCGGTTATTGATTTGGGGATGTACGGCGGGCGGCCGGGCGGGCGGGCGGGCGGTCGGTCGGCAATCAAATGTTGTCCGTGCATTAACTCATGAACCGTTCAACCAAAGCTTTTAAAATTTTAATATGTTATTACTGACAACTATACGAAGGTCAAGTTCAATAATGGCGATTTTGACTTTTACCGTTCAGGAGTTATGGTTCTTGAAAGATTGAAAAATGGAGTTTCCAGTCGTGTTTGTGCATTTACGCATGAACTGTTCTACCAAAGCTTCCCAAATTTTAATATGTTGTTACTGATGACAGAATGGAGGTCAAGTTCAATAATGACGATTTTGACTTTTACCGTTCAGGAGTTGTGGTTCTTGAAAGATTGAAAAATGTAGTTTCCAGTCGTGTCCGTGCATTTATGCATGAACTGTTCTACCAAAGCTTCCGAAATTTTAATATGCTGTTACTGATGACAAAATGGAGGTCAAGTTCAATAATGACGATTTTGACTTTTACCGTTCAGGAGTTATGGTTCTTGAAAGATTGAAAAATGGTGTTTCCCGTCGTGTCCGTGCATTTTCTCATGAACCATTCAACCAAAGCTTTTGAAATTTTAATATGATGTTACTGATGACAAAATAGAGGTCAAGTTCAATAATGACGATTTTGACTTTTACCGTTCAGGAGTTATGGTTCTTGAAAGATCGTAAAATGGCGTTTCCATTCACATGGTTGCATTTACTCATGAACCTTTCAATCTAAGCTTTTCAAATTTTAATATGTTGATACTGATGACAAAATGGAGGTCAAATTTGATATTGACGATTTTCACTTTCACCATTCATCAGTAATGGTTCTTGTGATATTGCCAGGACACAAATAAATGTTAATAAATCCGGTTTGCTGTCGTTGTGACAGCCTCTTGTTTGTTTTTTGTTGAAAATTTAATTTCGTGGTTCACCTTTACCCATGAAATCAACGAAAATTTGTATCCAACGAAAAATAAGGAACTCACAGTAACAGGTTCTAAATCTGCCAGAGTCTACAGAAATGAAGTGAAACAGAAACAATTAAAGATTTGCCATCAACATCATATTGTTCAAATAAAAAGAGTAAAAAAAAAGGGGGGGTAGAAAAACACATAGACATGACATAAGACAAACATCGACGAGGATATCACTGATTGAAAGTGAAGTCTTTAATAAAAATAATTAGATTTATCATTCGCTTTCTATGATATATACTGTCGATATTTTCGATTTTCCAATAAACGGTCAATCTTTGATTTTTAATAGGCCAACTATATCTAGTGAAACATCTTGTTGTACTGAAGAAGAAAACACTTCCATTGTTTTATGTTAACGCTATATTAGAAGTTTGAATATACAAAGCTACTTAGGTACTTCATTTTTGTCGAGCCTTCTACTTTAGTCGAAAAAGCGAGACAAAGTGATCCTACATTCCGTCGGCGTCGTCGTCGGTGTCGTCGGCGGCGTCCACAAATATTCACTCTGTGGTTAAAGTTTTTGAAATTTTAATAACTTTCTTGAAATATCCTGGATTTGTACGAAACTTGGCCAGAAGCTTGCTTATGATCAGAAGATAGTATCCAGAAGTAAATTTAAAAAAAGTAAAATTCCATTTTTTCCGTATTTTACTCATAAATGGACTTCGATTTTTCTGCCAGGAAATATTACATTCACTCTGTGGTTAAAATTTTAAAATTTTTTAATAACTTTCTTAAACTCTCCTGGAATTGTACGAAACTTGGCCAGAAGCTTGTTTATGATCAGAAGATGGTATCCAGAAGTAAATTTTGTAAAAATAAAATTCCATTTTTCCCGTATTTTCTTATAAATGGACTTAGTTTTTGTTCCAGTTAACATTACATACAGTATTATGACAGTCTGCAGTTAAAGTTTTTAAAACATTTTTAAGATTCTTAAACTAGCCTGGATTTTTACCAAACTTGGACAGAAGCTTCTGACAATCAAAAGATAGTATCAAGAGGAATAATTTTATTGATTTTTTTCATCCTTTTTGTTGAGTGTGTGATTAACAGCAAAAGTAGGCGAGACACTGGGTTTTGCCCCGACCGTGCAAGGGCTGTATAGCCAGTCAAGGTCGTTAAAAACTTCCATTTGTATAGACACTGGGTTCCGCGGAACCCTTACAAATTTTTGACAAAAGTTGGGATGGACTGATATTCAAGTTTTAAATGTCATTGTGTAATCTAAGCTGTTTAAAGTCACACGAATTATTATCGTCGAAACTTTGTCTGAATACTAGTAATTACATGTGTTATTATGTGAAAAAGCTATTTTTTAACTGAATATGACGCACTCAATCTCTAAGTAAAAATTGATCAAGTATAATAGCACTTGTATACAAAAATAGTTTATCTAACTTTGCATTGGATATAACAATTTAATTCACCGGTTATAATTTACTTAAGTTTTTAATTCATTAAGCTATTACTATTGGTTCGTTTTATCCGTCCACCAAAACAAGACTTATTTAATGAAACTAAATAAATACAATTTAATTCATTTCTATTAGGCAAAGAGTTAGCATCGCTTTTAGAAATCGTGACGTGTTTTATAACACAAAGCAAGAAAAAAAAACATTTGTTTTTATTTCAGAATGAAATAATTTTGACTACTTGGATTATAAGTTCATGTTAATGGTATGATATATAAATATATTTAATTTTTCGATGTTTTTTAAAACTTTATTTTCTTTTAATTATTTTCGATATAAAAATAAGGAGTTATAGTATGATTGTCAATGAAACAAGTACCCACATAAGTGCAAATGAAATAGATGTGAACGAAATGTTTATTTAACAATTAAATATGATATATATATTAGTTTGTTTCAATTATACATACACTCACATAGTTTGATTTTTCGACCCACGTGGTTCAAACTGACGGAAATATTTAAAAAAAAAGAAATTACAAGGAGAAATAGTTGAAATAAAGGATTTCTTCTAGAAAAAGGACCGATGATAAGAAGTAGTATAGTATTGAAATTGACAGAAAAGTGAAACGTCCAGCAAGTACCAGATTTCATATGGTTACACAGATTACAGATAGTTTACTTAAATGATATATTTAGCCTTGATTATCAGGCATACGAATTTCTGCTCCATAAATTGACTAAAATAAGACAAAAATGTCGACTTGTTTTCAGGATAGACCCTCCTCATCCCTTTCTACATCAAGCATGCGACCCATCGATATCAACTCCGCACATTATTATGATAAGGTAATCAGTGTTATAACAAAGAAACCCAGCGACAGATCAAATGGTGATATAAGCCAAATGAAATCATGGTTTCAAAAGAAGTCGGATTTATTTAACCAGCTAAATGACGGTAAGTAATACAACCTTTAGAGACCATGTATGATTGTTGATGTTAAATCCCCTTTTTCATGATTGTTTCCCGTTTTCTCGAGAGAAAAAATTGCAAATAATTATAAATTATGAAAGAGGTATATATGCATGTGTAGAGTTTAATTCTCAGTATCTTTTTTAAAATAAAGAGACCATTTTCAAAATAGCATTGAATCCTTACCAAAGCAGACATGGGTAAATGCTGTTTTCAACTCGTTCGTCGGGTTGATATTACTTTAACACATTACCGTTTCCATTCATAATATTATTGCTTCTGACATTTTCAAGATTTGACGGAATTGGAAATGTTAAACTTTGTAAATAGCTTAAAGCTGATGATTTGATGTTTTATGGTATTCTGAGTATTGGTCGAGAAAATGGCTAAACATTTGAAACAAAAAAAAACATATAAACCAAAAGCAAAGTGTGCTTCATACTACATTTGAGAGACATATTAAACTATTTGGTTTAATATCTCCTTCAACGTAAAATTTTACAAAAAAATATAAATTACAGAAAACCATACAAAAGTTTCGATGATTTAGTTTTCAAAAATGTCTTTAAAAAATGTAAAAGTATGGGTGCTGAACTATATAGCTACTGACTTTCTGAGCATGCTATATAAACTAAGGGATAGCACATCTTCATTTTTTAAGGAAATGTTGTTTACGGAGACTGGAAATTTAGAAAAGATCCGAGTAAAAAGCTAATCGATTCTTTAAATAAACTTATTCTAAAAGGTTACCTATGGAATACTGTAATTAGATCTTTGAATATTGTTTTTTGTTGTAATAAACTATTGATTTTGTTATCAGTAAATTAAAATCAAGCTACATATTATTGTTATATACATATGCACATTCATGGCTCTACAACCTGTCGATACCTACATATATTGGAATTATACAAGGTCATGATTTTCTCTGACTATTTATGACGAAATCCAATGAATGTTGGATGTGTACTGAGTGGTAAGATTTAGTCTTAGATGCATTATTATTTTTATAATTTTAGGTTTTGAACAAGCTGTCAGTAACTGCGAGTGCCCTCAAATATGTACTTAGTGTAATTTTTGTTATGGGGGTGTATAAGTACCCATCTACGTCCGCATAGTGTTTTAGTTAGATGTATTTTTATTTGTATTCATCTAATGATGTAAACCTTTTTTAAATATTTTTTATAATGTGATCTTATATTGTTAAACCACTGTACTTGGTTAGGGGAGCATTGATGCCTTCAAACAAGTTAAACCCCTCCAAATATGAATGTTTGTCCAAAGCCAGGAGTCAGTAATTCAAGGGATGTCGTTTGTTGCTGTCACAGTTACAATTTCTTTTGTTTTTCGTTCATCATTTTGTATATAAATTAGAACGTTAGTTTCCTCGTTTGAATTTATTTACATAAGTATAATTTCTGGGATTTTTATAGCTGAACCGTTGAACCTCTCGAATTATATATATTTCATTGTGTGGAAAGCACAATTTGATGTTGTGTATATATTTCCTTTCAGAAATAATCCACGACTTGGTGAAAAATTGTGAATTTATGAAAACTGAACGCGACTTTCTTCTCATCGAGCAAGGCGAAAAAGGCGACTGGTGAGTTTATTTTTGTGCTTATAACATCCTAACTACTTGCATAATATCTGTAACCGTATGTTGTGTGTATAGTTGTAAAACTTGTAATATAGTATCTGCTGTGATGACACGAAAATGCGAGTTTGTTTTTTCATTTCATCTAAATAGAGCTGCCGTATGGTAAAATAAATAAACTTGAATGAACAATGCTGTAAATAATTTACATTAGAAACTTTTATAAAGACGTACAGAGACTAATTTATGGATGAAATCATCTAGTCCATTTTATGTTCAAAATATTGAGTTATTATTTTCTTCAGCTTCTTCATCATATTGCATGGATCCGTATCTATATATATAAATACCACTCTGGAACTAGAAAAAGATTTACCTGATGTCTCCAGAAATCCAGACCCACTGGCAGAAAGGAGGGAGAGCATGGGTCAAGTAGAGGATGAAAAAATCAAAGAATTAGATCGATCAAAGTATGGCATATATGTGGGAGAAATAGGCAAGACTTTAACACGTATTTGTACTGTTACCAATAATTGTTATTTACAACATATATTTCAAACAAACAAAAAAGACAAATAATTTCTATACTCTTAGTTAAAAGATTGGTAACCAATAATATGACGCGTGAGAGCATAAAAACCAACAAGCGTCAACATAAAACAACCATAACGGTAGTCTAAGCAATTGTACACGCTTAGATTTATTTAATGAATTTGAAATTTACAAACAAATTCGTTCCTATACCAATATCGAAAAACTGTTTATAATAATTGACGGATGGTATCCTCTGAGGCTGATTAACCCCCATGAGCAGTACTAACAAAGTTGAAATACCGAATTTTAGGTCACTGGATGAGCTAAGATAAATATTAACAATGACTTGAAATGGCAGAAAACATGCGCATGCATTTCTAAAATAATCGTCTGATTTGCCAAATATCATGGTTTACTTAATGGCGGGTAAAAAATACACTTATACTAATAAAACAAATGCAGCTCAATTACAGATTTTTAATATAAAATTGAGAATGGAAATGGGGAATGTGCCAAAGAGACAACAACCCGACCATAGAAAAAAACAACAGCAGAAGGTCACCAACAGGTCTTCAATGTAGCGAGAAATTCCCGCACCCGGAGGCGTCCTTCAACTGGCCCCTAAACAAATATATACTAGTTCAGTGATAATGAACGCCATACTAATTTCCAAATTGTACACAAGAAACTAAAATTAAAATAATACAAGACTAACAAAGGCCAGAGGCTCATGACTTGGGACAGGCGCAAAAATGCGGCGGGGTTAAACATGTTTGTGAGATCTCAACCCTCCTATACCTCTAACCAATGTAGAAAAGTAAACGCATATGCTTACTAAAAGCAAAACTTTAATAAGAACTGTTTTCTTCTTTAGAATGTGGCAAAAGCTTTGGAGAACTTGCACTTATAAACGCCGACAGCGTTAGAAATGCAACAATAATCACAGACGAGACTACAGATTTGATTGTAATTGGTAGAGATCTGTACAACAGATGTATTAAGTCTTTCCATGCTAAGGAATTTGCTGAAAGGAAACAGTTTGTCGAAAGTAATCCTTTATTTGACAAATGGCATCCAAAGTATAAAAAACAACTCGCAATGAGCTTGAAGAAGGAGAAGTTTCATTTTGAAAGCGTCATAATAAAGCAAGGAACTCGATTTGATGGTTTACGTTTTATAATCAGGTAATCATTGCTTTAATAAAACATACGGGTATCTGTAGTGGTATGTAGGGGCGGATCAATTCAAAATCATTGGTCGTCAAAAGGGGGTTCCAACCCCCGGATTCACTCCCCTGGATCCACCACTGATATGATTGTCAATGAGACAAACAGGCTCTAAATAGTTTATATTTAAGCACTCATAGGTCACCGAATGTTTACTACATTTTAAAGCTTGCGACTACTGCTTACATAGAACTTATTGAAACCTGAGGTTTCAGAGTGAACATAAAGTACTAATACACATAAAGTTTTTTTGCAGGAAAACAACACGAGAAATGCATTATTGTGTTGAAACCAATTGTTTGCCCTCGGCTGTTTCCTGGTTTGGTCGGGTTGTTGTCTCTTTGACACATTTTTCATATCCATTCTCAATTTTATTCGTTCTATTACATAAGAATCAATTACATACTTTTCATACCATACACTATATTTTCAGTGGCCAGGCGAAAGTGATATCAGATCCATTCCAGCATTCTACGCAATATTCTCACTTCTATCCTTTACCAAGCATTGAAGACTTGAAGAAGGAAGAAGCACGCGAATCACTTAGAAGGTATATAGAACACTCACTAAATTATATATAAACAACAATGTGTCCATAGTACACGGATGCCCCACTCGAACTATCATTTTCTATGTTCAGTGGACAGTGAAATAGGGATAAGAAATCTAATTCGGCATTTAAATTAGAAAGATCATATCATAGAAAACAGGTGTACTAAGTTTCAAGTTGATTGGACTTCAACTTCATAAAAAAATATCACAACCAATAACTTTAACCTCATGCGGGACAGACAGACTAATAACTTTAACCTCAAGCGGGACAGACAGACGAACGGACGAATGGACCAACAGACCAGAAAACATAATGCTCCTGTACAATCGTAGGTGGGGCATAACAAATGAATTATGATGGGACAATACTGATCAAAACTAGCCATAACAGGATTTAAATATATTTTATTTTAGAACTAATATTTGCGCGCCAAATCATTTAAATAACTTGTTTGCTACACATTCTTGACCAATTCTTTTTTTACTATAAAGGATATACTGTAAACTTATTTAAGATAGAACGACATTAGTTTGACGAATTATAATCACTAGATTAGCTTGGGATCAAGTGAAACAATCTTTAAAGTAGGATCTATATATAGCAAAATGTTTGCCAATACTGAGGAAATGGCTCATTGTTAACATATATATATATATACAAATAAGTTAATAACTTTTAGCGCGGGAGGGCATGACATGTCAATATAACATATCGATTTCGATGTAAAAGAGGGGCGAAATATACCAGAGGGGTAGTCAAATTCATAGATTAAAAATAAACTGACAACGCCATGGCTAAAAATAAAAAGACAAACAGACAAATAATAGTACAGAAGACAAAACATAGAAAACTGGGGGTGATCTCAGGTGCTACAGATGGATAAGCAGATCCTGCTCCACATGTGGCACCCAAAACCATTATATATCAAGACGAGCCGACATGCACATTCAGCCATTTAAAAACAACACAATGATTTTTTTTCGTTTAAATATAAGGTAACAATTATTTCCTTTAACTACAAGCTAGGTTGCTTAAATCTGATTGGTGGTTTAGTGTGTCTATTGTTTCCACCGATGGTATACTTTGGTCTAGAGCTACCCGAATCTGAACCTTTCTGTGGCACTGAGATCTCGTTCTTGGTGGGGTTCCTGTTTTTCAATCTTTAGTTTTCTACATAATATATGTTTTGTGGACTTGTTTGTCTTTTTATCTTGTTACTTATTGTTCGATTTTAATATATTTAGTTAGTCGAATTCTATTGTTCTGTTGGTATTTTAGCATGTCTTAATAGGGAATACACAAGAAAGAAACGTGTTTTTGATTCGTCATATTAGTGCTTTTTATAGCTTGATATACGGCTTGAGTTTTGCTAATTGCCGAAGGACATACGATGACTTACAATTGTTAACTTCATATGAAATCAAACCTACCACATCTTCGGTGTTTTTTTTTTATTGTGATATAATTTTATGTTTAGTTATTGGTCTTTTTAAAGACTTATGCTTGTTATTATTTTTAAATAGGGAACTAAGTGCACTTACAGGGGCCAATGGTTTAAAACAAAAGCGTACAAGCAGACCGAAATCGTCCCTTAATGTTTATACCAGCAGCGAGTCCTCCTCCACACGAGCGAGGTCAACAAGTGGTAGACGATCACCACTACCAACACGTCGTCAACTAGAATTCTGTTTGGTAGCCCCTCAAGAAATATTAGGTAAGTTATTAGTATTAGGTGTCATTATATACTTTATGGTTGAACGTCCCTTTTATTCTACACTCTTTTCTCATTTTGCCAATTTCTTCATTTTTGTATCGCTGGACGAGCCACTAGTGGTAAGTTAATGATAATTGGTATGCAGTTGAATAGCATTGGCATTTCTCATTTCCATGGAGAGCATTTAGCCCCATCCCCTACGTCATTGTCAATTGACTTTGAAATATTTGCATAGTTTTCATTTATTAGTTTGTGAAATGGTCAGTTTATCAGGAACAACTAGTGGTAGGTCAAGGATATTTGGTATGCCTTTGTATTAGCATTGACACATCTCATTATTATGGATATTATCGGACCCAGTCCCCTCAAATATAGGTGTTTTTTTAAATGTTGCTTAGTTTACATGTTTTAGTTTGAGTTAAGGTTTGTTTAACTACTTTTGATAAGTCAATGGTATTTGGCATGCGTTGTATTAGCATTTTCATCTAGATTGTTTAGCCATGTACCGTCAGTCATGGTTCATTGACTTTAAATATTTGCAAATCTTACATTTTAAAGTGTTGCTATTTTAATTTCAACATTTGCATTATCGAAATTACCAAAAACCGAGACATATCTCTGTGATAACAGTTTATTAATTTGCGTCCGTTATTCTGTATTATGTAAATTCCATTCAAGTCATCATTTCATGCCAATCGATCGAACGCTATTGTGAACTGATGTGTACTGTTTATTAGAACCATTGTACTCCTTTATACAGTTTGGGTTGAGATTTTCAGATGACAAGCGTTTCGGACGCAAAAAGTGTTGTTTTTTTTTCGTTTCTGTAGAATATATGATATATCTTTCCTTTATTTTAAAGTTTTGACGGGAAAAAAAGTGTTTTATCAAATCGCTCAACACGTGTAAACGTTTTTAATGTTTAGAATTCAGGGTCAAAATAGATAAGTTACACTTTCTAAAAGATGATACAGCTATGAACAAATATTGTATAGTACTTAATGAAACTCACCTCATCTTTTGAAACCCTGATCTTGATTCTCACAAATACATCACAAACTGAAAATTATAACAGACTCTAATTGTGAATCGAGAGACACATGTGATCTGGTTACTAATCAATAGGAGCAACGAAGTCAAATGTTTGAATCAAACAACAAACTATAAAAACACAGAAAAAGCATTCAGAATTTTCACTGTAAGAAACTATAAAAGTGTTTCTGGCGCACTAGATACAAGCCTGGTATCTTTAATGAGTATGTTTTAATAACTTCATGCGGTGAAAATCACCAAGGACTTACAACACGAGAACAGTTAACATTCACTGACCAGCCGTATAGAGTTGAATCAAAGTTAATTAAACTACTAGTACCTTATTTAAACACGATATTTTCTACAAAGAAACTTAGATTGAAATTGTGTATACCAGACGAGTTTTTCGTCTTCAAAAGACTTATATCAGTGACACTCAAATCAAAAAGTTAAAAGGGTAAAATAGAATACGTAGTTGAAATGGATTGAGGACTAACAATTCCGAAATACTTTCCCAAATACAGCTAAGACCATTTATTCCTGGAGTAAAAAATCATCAGTATTTAAACCTCTTGTTGTTGTTTTTTTATTATGTTTATATATATACACATATGCATTGATTTCCATGTAGTTTTGCTTTTATTTGCAGGTGATTTTGAAGTCGCTATGAATTTGAATACCTTTTCATATTCTATCACATGCATGCAGGAAACTGAAATATATGTTTTGAATCAGACAAATTTTGAAAGGTTAATCGAAAAACGAAATCCTCAAGTTATTAAAATGATCAAGAATTCCGTAATGGAAAAATACTCTGTTCGAATGTCTTGGATGAAAGAAAAGAAAGACATTCCTTTGTTCCGTTATTTACTATATAAGACTGAAGAGACAGAAAGAAGAAAGAAACTAAAAAAGTGAAAGACAAAGGATTATGAAAACGAATATAAATATTCCCGATTATAACTACTTTTCTACATTATTTCATCATACTTCTCACAGAAGAATAAAGAGGATGAAGTGTAGTAGATCTATTTCTAGACAAGGATTATTTGTATAAAAGAACCCCAAAAAAATCAGGAGAAATGTCTTGGCCTGTGCAAGTGGCGATAATGAAAATTAAAATATTCATATTCACCTTTATACTTTAATATCTGGTATATAATGTCTTTCCAGAAAAAAAATATTACAGTCATTTCTTATAATTTAATTCTAAATTCCATTTAAAACCTTAGAAAACCATGAAAAAACGTTCCAGAAAAAAAATATTACAGTCATTTCTTATAATTTAATTCTAAATTCCATTTAAAACCGTAGAAAACCATGAAAAAACGTTGATGACGTCACGGTCATATGACTAAATTATGTCTATGGGCTGATAACAAAATAACGTCAGCCAATCAGAAGACGCGTTACATCAAATATTAAATTATTACTTTAAAATTAGTATTAACTAAAAAGTATGTATTTATTTATTTGCATCATCAAACTTTCAACTCACATAGTAAAATGTATTCAGTGAACCGAATTTATTTTCAAGTTACAGATTGTGCAAGGGACATACTTTTGCTAAGATTAAAAAAAGAAAAAAAGGAAGTAAACGTATATTTACAAAAACATTCTCTTCGATGTTTTCGTAATAGATGGTATTCATGGCCAGTATATATCAGAATTAGTACATGCACAACAAAGCAAAACAGAACACAGAACACAAGAGAATGATGGTTGTTTGTGGCATTGGATTGTTGTCTCAATGATGTATAATCTTTACTCCATTTCATATTGATGAAAGAGTTTTGCATCAAAACATGAGAAGATTCTTTAAAAATCTATCCAGAAAATGGAAAGATATGGGCGTTTTTCAATAAAAACGTATTTTCTTGTCCCAGCCACTTTAAAAAAAATATGTTTGATCTTTGCAAGTAATTTTTTGTGCAGTCAGTACATTGAATTAGATTTAACATTTTTAAGCAAAGAAACAGTTTATTTTTTAGAGGGATTGATAAGATATTGATTCCTGAATGGTCCAAAACAACCAAAATGGCATGTCCCTAGACCGCCTGTTCAACATTCATACTCTAAAATATCGTAAAAAAATGTAGAAATAAATATTAATTTTACTTAATATAAGTTCTTTAATAATTCAAAAGTATGTTTAGAGCCAACATATTTTAATAATCAGCTTTTAACATAGGATTTTTTATTTCAGAAGGTGTGTCCCTAACACAATGTCCACTACGAAACGAAGTCATTAAAACTTGCTAATAAACAGTTTTATAAAATCAATGTAACATTTTGTTTGAAAAAGATATAAACATTAGGGTCTTACAAAAGAAGTGATGCTTTTATAACGGCAATTAAATTGTTGGTAAGAAAAACTGAGCACATCAAATGGACCAGAGTGATACCGTATTTTTGTAAATGTCCACTACGAAACGGGTCAAATCTCCTTCAGTATCTGGTTTTAAAATTATGAAAAAAATATCAGTGTACAGCTTAATAAATGCTTTGATGAATACAATCAGTCTTGTTACTATTGCAATATAGGGATTGTGGGGGGGGGGGGGGGGAAATAAAACATGCGAATACGTCCCCTACGAAACGGTCCCCTACGAAACAAGTATGGGAGAAAAACGTTTCGTAGTGGACACTACCACTACCATGCAGTCTTTTTTTAATCTGTTTTCAATTATATTCATGCAAAACAAATAACAAGGGTTAGTTTCATGTAATTTTTATTATGTTTTTATTAACATATAATAGGGTTGATGTCAACTACGAAACTTTTTTGTCCACTACGAAACGGTTTTGTCCACTACGAAACGCATCAAAATGTCCACTACGTAACATGAGTTGTACCTTCATATGTGAAGTACTGTCTAATCTTTATCGATAAAAATGGTTTTCCAATTCAGAAAAAAAATGAGATTTTTCTAGTATATAAAGTAAACAAACTGGAATGTCTATAGGAAACATTTAAAATTGCAAAAAATATGTGTGTTTAGAAGAAGTTTCGTAGGGGACAAAAGTCCCCTACGAAACAGTACACAAATTATGAAAATAATATCATTTTAAAGAATATTTAAGATTGCACTTTTTGTTTACAAACAGGTCTATAATAGAGGTATTCAAAATAACTCTTGAAATTAAATTTTAGACAAGTTGATTTTCCATTTTTTTAGGTCTGAAAGTTACGCTTTTATTGAAAAACGCCCATATATGCGATGTATGGCATCATCGATTCATTTCCAGTACAATATATTAATAATAATTGTTCATCTACGTTATCTCAATTTTTATATCATTTTGAATAAAGTTGACTTCTTTCTGTATATATTTCAAGTCATACTTGTTTGAACGAAGCCAACAAGTTAAGGTCAATAACGTCATGTCTAATACTAAATGCATAAAAACTGGGGTACCACAAGGTTCTATCCTGAGCCCTGTGTTATTTATTTTATATATCAATGATTTACCACTTAATATAGAACATTCATTAATAGATTTATATGCAGATGATTCTACATTACATTGTAAAGGTAATAATTTACTTCAGTTAACTTCTAACCTTCAAAATGATATTCATGTAATTGAAAACTGGTGTGCGCAAAATTGTATGAAATTAAATGCCAAAAAGTGTAAATCAATGATTATTGGTTCAAAACAAAGACTTTGTTCAACTGGAAACAGTTTAGATATCAATATTTCAAATGAACAAATAGAAAATGTAGATTGTGAAAAACTTCTTGGTTTATATATTGACAAAAACCTAAATTGGAATCAGCAGATAGATAAAATGTCATGTACTATATCAAACAGAATCAATTTATTACAAAAGATAAGAAAATATTTACCTATGCATATACGTATTATCTATTTTAATGCTTATATTCTGCCATTATTTGATTATTGTTGCAATATATGGGGAAGCTGTTGTGAAAGTGGAATAAATAAACTTAATAAGTTATTAAAGAAATCTGCTAGGGTTATAGTAGAAGCTGACATAATGACATCATCCAGTTTATTGTTTAATAGTTTACGCTGGTTAAATGTGGAAAAACGCATTCAATACCAAAAGGCAATACTTGTATTTAAATCATTAAATGGTATGGTTCCTAACTATTTACAAGAAAATTTTCATTTTACTGATAATCAAAATTATAACTTACGTTCAGATGATGAAAAAGTATTAAATCTTCCAAAACCAAAAACAAATTTTTTAAAGAAAACATTTACATATTCAGGTTCTCAAATATGGAACAGTTTACCAAATGAAATAAAAATGAGTAATACACTTGTATCTTTTAAAACAAAATGTTACAAATTTTTCATCAATTGTGCAAATTAATATGCTTTTTCATTATTATTTAAATACAATTGTATATTGTGTATAATATAACTTTATAATACTCTATGTACTTATAAATATGTTATTATTATTTTGAGGACTCTCAGGAAGATTAGTTTTAACTAATGGGATCATCCTCTTGAAATAAAGATTATTTATTTATTTTATTTATTTATGTATTTATAAAACATTTATCTCCATAAAACAAAGCAATTTATTTTTTGCTATTTTGTGTTTTAGCCAGAAACAGGTATCTTTTCTTTGATATTCCAAAGGCATTTTCTAACAGCTATCTTCTCGTGTTTTATTTTACAATTTTAACACTTTGTTTAGTGTTAAAGCTCGTAATGCTGTTTATTTCTGTATAATTTATACAAAATGTGTCAAGTTACAGATTGTTTGTTTATCTTTGTTTTTAACGAGCAGTTTTGCCAATAAATTGCAGTTTATTCCCTATAAATTATTCATTATTAATGCTATAAGACTTCAGCATGTTCAGGCACACTATGTGCACATGCATCCCAGTAAAATGTCATTTGATAAGTTTAATATTGTAGTTAAGATGTAATATTTCTGCAGTGTTTACGTCAAAGCTTTATTGGTACCGTTTCAGAACGGTTTCAAATGGCAATTTCCTGTAATGAACTAATAGGACAGTAAAGTCATCAGATAATATTTTCTGACCCTACTATACCTCCATGAGCTAATTGGTTTGTAGCCGAGTAACACGTCTATGAAGAA
Source organism: Mytilus edulis (assembly GCA_019925275.1). Lineage (NCBI taxonomy): Eukaryota > Metazoa > Mollusca > Bivalvia > Mytilida > Mytilidae > Mytilus > Mytilus edulis. The sequence goes on along the minus strand of CM034351.1, from coordinate 99,602,950 downwards.
AAAAAATGAGTATAAAGTTTCTCAAATTCAGTTTTTTGAATCATATGTTAAACAAGATTGTCGAATATAATAAATAAAGCTGTAATGATACTTCTATACGTAGACACCACTTACAAAGTCAGACAGTTTATGTAATGAGTAGGTCTTTTGTTTGTAAAATAATGATTTACTTTACTTGAACAACTTTATTCAGTTATCCAGAACAATTGATAGGATCATGTGTATATTTAAATGTCATATTGTGATGAAATGTCTTTTTGGATATCTTTGTTTATTTGTGTGATTTGTCCTTGATATTCGTTATCAAATAAGGACAGTTGTTTTAAAGAACAAAACGCACTGTAGAGTGAATTTTAAAGGAGGTGTATAAAAGACAACATAGATAAAATGTCTGTAAGTATGAAATATTTTGTCCTAATGCAGGTTTTTCATTGAGATAAGTGTATATGTATCAATTAAAATTTAATGTTGTATCATATAATGAAAATCCGACTTTCATATTCGGCGATTTAGATATGTGGTCATATGTTTGTACATCTACATTGGGTTTTAAGGTCTTTGTTTCTGAATATATATATTAAAACAATGGGTATTTGGAAAATGTTTTTTTTTCAATCATGCAGTGATCATTATTTCCAGTTTTGTACTGGACTGAAAAAAATATATAATAATGTGCGTTTTATTAACCGCTTCAAAATTCATAGATTTTTTAAGCAATAACTTTCTATTAGGATTAGCATCAGTTTCGAGTGATATGAGCTACTTATAACAAGAGTATGAAAAATATAAGTTAAAATGAAGTTTAAAAGAAAATTTCAAGACCGATTAAGAATATACACAGCTTACTTTTTATAGCCTTGTGTTACATGCCACAAAGGACCATTAGAGCTCCTGAAATCACTTTGTACCACTCGTCTTCTCACTTCCAACTGCGTCCCTGAGACCAATTGGTCAATTTAAACCATTATTATGGCGGCATACTTGACAAGTATATTTTGATAAGATCCGTGGAAAATTTGTAATGCATAATAAGAAAGACTGGTATGAAAAAAAGAGTTCGTTGACACACAGAGCGCATGGTATTTCCCGTTTACATGATACCGGATTTAACGACTCAATTCTGCTGCTTTGTTTTTATTTTACACCAGGAACAACCAAATTGACCCTTTTTGATATATGATTGGTAAGTCCAGATCACCATATTTCTATACTCAAATCAGCCCTTTGAATGGCTTTGTCGGATGTAAAGAAAATAACACTATGCAATGATACTCGATGACACTGTTTTCACTCATAAAAGCTGGATACGAAGTTAAAGCTTTTAAATAATAATTTTATTTGGGACGTAAGACGTACATTTGTATTCTGATTTGCTGAACGTTTTTTTATCTATCAACTCATTTATCAACTCATGTACATACATTTAATCTCACTTGTAGCAGAATTAGGCTGTTAATTACATAGCTGAACTGGAAAATACTTTTAACATGAACTATAGGATTGCATATGATGTCACTATTGAAAAAGATATTTATAAAAACGAAATATTGTTCTGTTGCCCTTTTAAAAAAACACTCACTGGTTAAAATAATTGAATGTATGAATTCCATCAGTGCAGCAGGGAAAACTACCGAAAAATATATACAAAAATGTTACTTTTAAACACTGGTTAATCATGCATTCATTTCATTATGACTTCTAAAAATGTGTTCTAGTATTTACGAGGTAAAATACAAAAAACGGTGCAATTGAAGTAGAACAACAATTTCTAGATTGAAAGACTCCATCAACGAACATGTATTTCTAATTTGTAATTGGAATCAATTTCTTAAACAAAAGATGCTAATCTTCTAATATATATTCTCAGAAAAAAACAATACACCCATTCTAGTTTAGACGATGGTCCTATATGTAAAATATTACATTTGTAATTAGTTTGATATCTTGTACACGATTTTATTCAATTTTATAAATGTGTCCGATAAAATAAATTAATAAAACATTTTTGTTTTGACCAAGTATCCATGCTTAGATTGGCTTGTGATTATTTCATGATTCAATGTTAGATATGAATAAAGCGGAACGGCTAGTTGTATTCATACTTAAAAATGTTCGTTGTCCTTCTCGTTAATTAAAATATGTGTACATGTAAAATGGATTATTAACACACAAAACTGGAATTGAAAGGTTGCGCACTTACAATTTCAAATGCTGTCATGTCAGTAAGTGCTAGTAGTCCTTTGTTCTTTTGTTACCTGTTCTGACAATATAGTCTTAGTGAGACTTAATTATTTCTCTGTCTGTCTCTCCATTACTCACTCAAATTCAAACTCAAACAAAAGTATACAAAATACAACATTAACTGAAAATTAAAGACCAACCAACACGAAGGATTGACATAATCATATTACATTGTATTTTCTATCAATTTCCTGTTACAAAACTATAAATTTTTCGAAAAACTAAGGATGTTCTTATCCCAGGAATAGATTACCGTATTCGGCAAAACTTTTTAGAATTTTTGGTCCTCAATGCTCTCCACTTTGTACTTGGTTGGCTTTACAACTATTTTGATTTGAGCGTCACTGATGAGTCTTGTGTGAGGGGGCAAAATAGGGAGTCCGTTAACATGTTAACACAACAGCTCGATTTTGGCAAAAACAGTTAACAAAAAATGCAAAAAAGCTGATAACAGTTAAAACAGTTGGTTGAAAACAATTAACAGTTTAAATTTACCTCAGATAACAGTTAAAGTCACCTTGAAAAAGGCCAAAACAAGTTAACATAAAAATGTATCCCTCCCCCCCCCCCCCCCCCCCCACCACCACCATTCTGATGTAGACGAAACGCGTGTCTGGCGTACTAAATTATAATCCTGGTACCTTTGATAACTATTATATCCAATCGAGCTAGAAATAAAGGATACTACAGATACAGTTAAGTCGGCCTCATATCTTGACTTACATCTAGAAATTGACAATGAGGGTCGGTTGAAAACAAAACTTTACGACAAAAGAGATGATTTCAGCTTTCCAATTGTGAACTTTCCATTTCTAAGTAGCAACATTCCAGCAGCACCTGCATACGGGGTATATATCTCCCAATTGATACGATATTTCCGTGCTTGCATTTCCTATCATGATTTTCTTGATAGAGGGTTGCTGCTCACAAGGAAGCTATTGAACCAAGAGTTCCAAATGGTAAAGTTGAAATCATCCCTTCGTAAATTTTACGGACGCCATCACGAGTTGGTTGACCGTTATGGAATAACCGTTTCACAAATGATATCGGATATGTTCCTTACGTCGTAACTACAATCCCTTTCCCTTTCATGAATGTGACCTACCGAATTAGACTATTTACCGGATTTGTTATCAAATAAGCAACACGACGGGTACCGCATGTGGAGCAGGATCTGCTTACCTATCCGGAGCACCTGATATCACCCCTAGTTTTTTGGTGGGGTTCGTGTTGTTTATTCTTTAGTTTTCTATGTTGTGTCGTGTGTGCTGTTGTTTGTTTGTCTTTTTCATTTTTAACCATGGCGTTGTCAGTTTGTTATGGATTTATGAGTTTGACTGTCCCTTTGGTATCTTTCGTCCCTCTTTTATAAATATATATCACGTCCGTATTCAGCTCTTATGCAAATTATTTGTGCAATGATTACTTTTACTATGTAAACATTGTTACTGGTTACAAACCATACATATCTAACTTGATTGGTATCTATGCACCTAGGTCTCTACAATGGGGATGAGAATAAAGGAACAAAACAAAGATATTGTATTGCTTTTATAAAATCAAATTTAATTATATGTACTCGTTCTCAAACCAATAATTTAAAGTCCTTCCAATCGAACAATATGTTTCTGTTTTGAATGGCATCTGATTATCTTTTTGATAAGCTTTATGTGGATTATCAATAAACAGGAAGGACATGTTTTTTTCATACATTTAACACAAAGAGAAGTACCGAAGTCCTGAAAGTACGCTAAAAGTCTTGCATGTTTATGGAATGAGGACATATAGAAAACAACATAAAAGTATTCATCTTTTAAATGCACTTGTGAATCTAAAGCTTATAAATATCAAATTGATTACTTGGATTGATTCTTGCTTGCAAAACGTCAAGTATCCATTGTATCATGCATATTTAAAAATAATTATCGCAATAGACAGTACTTTGGCACTTGCAACAAAATACTCACGCACCCATCATAGATTTGTTGCATGGTTTTAATAACGTGCATAGAGCTTGTACTGTACGTATATGAGGCATTTGAGTTAATGTCCCCATTCGTGCTTAATGTGACTGCGTATTTATATACGCACCAGCAGCCATCGTTATCACAGTCAACATTTGCGGTGATTACCTAGACCCCTCTATTGATTTAGATCCGTAATAAAAAAAAAACAAGTTGAGATATAAATATATGCAATGCAACGCTTGGTCTAATTTTAGAGAAAAACCCAACGCTGTGTGCACGTTATGCTGAAAATTAAATTTTGCATTGCAAGGTTTTTACTTTTACATAACAAAAACTTATTTCTCATATCAAACAAAATTGCCTGTCTGCATCCATGACTGCTCTCCATTGATTTGTTGTTCATTTGCTGTAGTCCTCGGTATATATACTTACTGCCATTATGCGCGTATCCATGAAAGAACCGTTGAAAAACTAACAAAAAATAGGACTTTACCAACTATTTAACTTCCAAGGCAATGTCTATATAAATTGAAATTTAAAAACCCAGTCAAAACAGTCGACATTCCAGTAGAACTTATAAATGCTAATGGGGGCTAATCTTGGTATTAATGTAATCAATCTGATATATTTAACTAAAACAGTCTTGCATGGTTCAGTGTAAATGAATTTTTATTCTGAAAATGAATAAATAAAATAACATAGATATTTCAAATGAGAATATAAATATATCTAAAGCAAATACGAAAGAAATAAGTAATCGAATGCTTATAAATTTACACGTTCTTAGAGGATCAAGTCCTGTATTTAGTAAGTGTGTTTAATATGTCTTAACATCTTAAATATGTCGAAAACAACGCCCGAATACATTCCAATAGATTTTGAAAACTTAATTCACAAAACAAAATTCCCGTTTATTCATCTTCAGATCCGAAATCATTCATTTATAATAACACTAACAGCAGAGTGTGAACTAATTCCATAAAACTTTATATATAATTATGTTAAGAGTTGATTTCTTATTATTACTAGAGGATGTCAGCGTCTAAAGTCAGACCTCCAAGAAAGTTCAATCATTTTGAACTAACACGACCAACAGATCTCGCTGCTGCATATCATTATGATAAAGTACTAGGTGTCTTAGCCAAAGAACCAAATGAAAGGTCGGATTCAATATTATACCAAATCAAATCGTGGTTTCAGAAAAAGTCAGAATTGTTCAACCAGTTGAACGATGGTATGTTATTAGTGCACGTCTGTCAGGTAACGCCCTTGTATGACAAAGGTCATTGAGTCAACATTTAAAAATTGAAACTAACATATAAAGTATAGTATTAAGTGAGCTTTTATTGTTATTTTTTTATTTGACTTATATTATTTTAGTACCTTCATTCTATAAAACTTTTGTATTTAATCGTTTTGATATCCACGCACTTTCAGTTATTTATTTTTGTTGTTGTCCACAACGATATCTTATTCTAACCATCTAATTTGATTATTCATCTACAAAAGCAATAACAGTAAGCTTAATCAGATATATCTATAGATTTTACGTCTGAGAAGTAACTTTAAATACTAGACATTTTAAATTACAAAGGATAAAGTTACAAAGAGTAAAGTTATTGCATGTTAATTTTATAATTTGTTCACCTTTATTATTCTTTTATTTTATTTGTGTGTTTGTATTTCGAATAGAAATTCAAAACCGTCTCGTAAATGTCTAACTTATAAAGTTTTAATCTTATATCAACAAGGTGTGTTTCACAAACAGGAAATACCCCCAAAATATGAAAGACAACATTAACTTAAACGTTATTCAAGAGGTTGGTTTTAAGTTTTAAATTTCATATCTATTGGTAGGTATTCTGTGTTTCCCAACATATCCTAAATCAAAGACTGAATGTTGCAATTGATCTTCAACATTTACAGTAGTGGATCGCACAACATGCATGAACACGCAAATTTAAACAAATTTCACGAAGATTTGTATTTTTCTCATATTTTATCCTTTTTTTTTTAACTTATATTATATATATCTCAAGCTGATATAACTGGTAGGGATTCCATGCCTATGGTTTCATTTTCGCAACATTCTTCTATCATATCTAGTAACTATAATAACGAATATATCCTGTTTGCAAAGATGTCGAGACTGTCTAGTAATTTAATTTCCTTTCAGAAATTATTCTTGATTTGATTAAGAACTGTGAATTTGTAACAGTTGAACGTGATCACGTGATTATCAAACAGGGTGACAAAGGCGATTGGTGAGTTTAAATAATGTAGATCACAGCTGATGATATGCAAGATGTAGAACCAAAATATATAGCTAGATATAAAACCAAGTTTAATTCACCATTTTCTACTCAAGGAAATGCCTGTATCTAGTCAGGAATATGACAGTTGTTTTCTATTCGTTTGATGTGTTGGATCCGTTTAATGAAGAACTTTCCGTTTTAAATTTTTTTAAAGATCGGAATTTTTGCCACTTTACTTTTTATGGTTCCTATAGTTTGACTACTCAGAGTATGTATACTATAGATATAATTTTGTAAGTACTTAGATCAAACATATCAAAATAAAGAACTACATGTATCAAGAGGAAATTCAAAGCTCATAGTCGAGCAGAGATTGCAAAGAGAAGCCAAATGACAAATGACAAAAAAAAATGAACGGAACAGATGAACAATAGACCACTTCCCACAATTCCGTAACCAGTTGATAGAAAAGGACATGATGTAACAGCTCAAGAAGGCAAACTAGAAGATACAAAACTTTTAATCAATAATGTATCAAAAATAGAGATCACAAAACACTTTTGCTAAACATGTTAAAGGAGATAACGCGAACAGAAAAAAACAGCACGCAAAACTCTACAGAAACAAATTTAACGTTCAAAACTCCGGTGCGTTGTTCAGGTTAAAAGTAAGTAGTAACCTGTCTACATGTACCAGTGTTATGTTTCCTATGTTGGTCTTAACAATTTAAATCAGCTAAACAGCAATTATTGCACTAAAAAAATATAAGAATGATAATATTACAAACAGACAGGACGGAAACAAATTAAGCTAAACGTATATCAGCATATATGACCGTAACTGGATTAAGTTGGTTACATATTTAAAAGAGTTTGATACTCCTGTTTTAAATATTACTACACCACTATCCCAATAACATAATTCATAGTCATTATTATCAAACACAAATATTTGCTAGCCTCAATATAAAAATTAGGGAGGTTCACATTTACTACTTTATTTTAGACAGGCTATTAATATTTTTATTTTGAATGTCTGCAATCCGCATAAAATTTTAGAATATTCACAATATTTTGACCAGTTCATCCCCGAGTTATTTGTGATTAATCCTTCTCCTGTGCTGAAGATAACTAAGTGTTGTTTTCATATAAATACATCCCCAGTTTGAGATTTGATATAGAAATAAATATCAGAAACTGTAAAAATAAAACAAGTTAGTTTCTTCATTCTGATGCAAATTTCGAATTTACTTTATAGCTTCTTCATTATTCTGAATGGGTCCGTAGCGATCTTCATCGGTTCAACTATAACAAAGGAAGATGGGCGCCAGGAAGGAGTTTTAGAAGAACCTGAATTGTCGACAAAAGACACCGAAATAACTGACTTACAAGAGGATTTTAAAGAAATGAAGTTCGATCGTTCAAATTTTGGAAAATATGTTGGCAAAATAGGCAAGAAATCAAAACTGATGAAATGTTGAGCCGCATCTACATCTAGTTAATGTATTTTAGTCTTAAAAGGTTATTTTGGTCATTACCTTATCTGAAAAGGTCGGCAGATAAACACGTTAATTCTTGTTTTTATTTATTTTTCAGATATTTTCTTCTTGTTAATTAAGTTATGTTCACATTTTTTGCTTGGAGTCAATCAGTATTTTTTAATACCTTTGTCCAACAAATCAGTATGTTGCTCTCCAGCCATTATAAATCGCATAAAAGAGCTGAATATTATTCCGACATTAATAGTCCGAACGTAATTAATATACCTGTAATTTTCAATTGTTATACAATATAATGATTTATTCTGACTAGAAAGCGCATTTGCTTTAAAAAGAAATTAGTAGAAGGATATATATGTAAATATAGTTTCAAAGAATAGACCATTTTTAGTGAAAACATAACAAATAACATGCATAAACAAATATACAGACAGAAACATTTATATAGGGTAAATTCTTTCAAATGTTAATAATCAGTAATATTACAAAAAGAATACAGTACAGATCGACACTATTGATTTCATTCATGTAGTTAATGAGTTATGTAAATTAATGTACAGTAACATTTCATATGCAATATTTTTTAGAATCTGGTAAAAGTTTTGGAGAACTTGCACTTTTAAATGCTGATTGTGTTCGGAATGCATCCATTATTGCGGATGAGGCTACAGACTTGATTGTTATTAATCGGGAATTATTCAATAGATGTATCCGTTTGTTTCATGCTAAAGAGTTTGAGGAACGAAACCATTTTGTTGAAACAAATCCATTATTTAAAGGATGGCTTCCTAAGTTTAAGGTACAAATGGCGATGAGCTTGCGGAAGGAAAAGTTAAATTTTGAACGTGTCATTGTAAAACAAGGAGATCGTTTTGACGGTTTACGTTTTATTACCAGGTAATGAATGATTTTATAGCTGAATTTCATTTATATATAGCGTTGGGTGGTTTTCTGCTCGGGCAGTCTTTTTGACGCAAGAAGATATGATACTATTATATAATCAAAGATGTTTGAAATGATATTATAAATATGTTGTTGTAAATTAAAAAAAAAGATACCATAGTCCGATAGAAAATCTATAGAGTAAAAAAGACAAAAAAACAACAAGTTTAAAGGAAAAATCCAAACAATGTTTCTTAAAAAATCTATAGAAGGTTAAATGAGAAAACAAACAAAACCCATTATTAAAATTTGTCATTCAATATCAGTCGAAAAGTTGTACCTGGTATTACCTGTATGCATAAAGACTATTAAGGGGTGTTTAACTACCCTGGCTTCTCCTATGAGGATTAATTTTTAACCGTTATATATGACCATAAAAAATTGAAATACAAATACGTAGATAAACTCATCATAGATACAGGATTGAAATTTGTATTTTTGCAAGACGCGCGGTTTGTGTACAAAAGACTCATCACTAAAACAAATTATAAGTTCAATACCGACGGAGACACGATAGACATTGAAATAATATTATCTAGTACCTAAGATAATGCGCGTTGGAAGCACGAAATTTATTTCATAGCACAGACAAATACATATTGGCACTTCAGAATATTAAAGCTGACCACAGATGCTTTTAATTCGTAAGCTATTCTTGCTTCATAAGCTGCACCATTGTGTAACTCATGACGAAAATAACTCATTAACATGTCTCATTTGATGCATAGCCATGCTAACACTTTGTAAAGGAATGTTATTGTTGCTTCGACAAATGTATTTTTTAATTTGTAATTTTTACTACGTTATGATGCCTTATGTCATAATGTCAATGAAATGACTTCAAAATTCAGTACCCCTAGTACAGTAGTTTCAGCGTTCTCAACAAGTCAGGGATATATTGGTAAAAAAATGGGTTTCGATCCATGAAATCATTGTTTTAGTAGCAAATCGTTGTTAACGTCTTAATCTTGAAAAACAACCAGATGAGACACGTTTAGTTGTTCATTTATCGGTTTGCTTTTAAAACTATCTATATTTAAGCTAACACAAGTTCTACAATATGTGTTGTTCATGTATACACTTTTTATATGATCATTTTTAGGATGAATCAATGATTCGTATTTGTTGTTTTTATTTCAGTGGCCAGGCCAAGCTCACATCTGACTCACACCTGCATTCTATCCAATATCCAGACTATTATCCTCTACCGGATGTTGACGAGCTGGAGAAAGATGAAGTTCGAGAATCACTTCGTCAGTTAGTTTATTTACTAGTTAATAAGATAACATAAACACATTTTGCTCCAATCTTCTTTGTTATACAGTATAAATTTGATATACTTTTAAAACCTGACATACAACGTTAACAGCATTTCAATTTACAGTACAAGTAATTGTTTTCGTAACATTTATCTATAAGAATAACAAAAACGTTCATAAGAAGGCTACGTAAATATGGAATATAATTTTAAATGTTTGAGGTACGGTTCATTTCTAGCATTTGCAAAACGAGCATTTCTTATTCTAAAATATTGTTTTCTATTGAAATCATTTAATACAATGTTATAAAGTGGTATACATATGCATTTAGGGAACTGAAGATGAATGAATGCAAATCAGCAACAAAATCCCGTCCAAAGCTCTTCACAAATGATACAGATAGGAGCGACAAACGTTCTCCAAAACAGAGCAATCGTAACATAGAACTTTGCTTAATCTGCTCTCAGGAAATCATTGGTATGACATTCTCTTATTATTAGTATCATATATATTTCCAATAGAACGCATCCCCTTAGAATATCGATCGTCTGTCTGTTTGTTCGATTGTACTTGTACACTTTATTTAAGTTCAAATTTTATAAAACATAAGCACCAAAAGGGTCTTCATTCAAAGACTGTATAAAAAAATCAGATATCATCGTTCTGTCATAACAAATAATTAATAAGACGGAACTTTATGTATATGGCCACTGGAACGGACATGGCTACTGCATAGTTTGCACTGATGACCATCAAGCCACGGAACCGAACAAATGGAATATAACATAAAAATAATAAAAATTTAGTTAACAATACCGTGGTACATGTATTATATTTATTAGATACAAGTTTTATGATTGAAATAGTGCGCCAAAATGAGGCTGTGTACATTGCAAACACATACATTATAAGTGAATTTTGGAAAACCTATCCCGAAAAAGTCAAATACAAAATGAATAAGTCATTATAGATTGCGAGGACTTAGCCTTATTTATTAACTTCACTTGCCGCTAAATGGACACTGTTTGTGAATCATCTGTGTTTTAGTTGGAACATTTAACATGTTTGTAAAGACATACAAAACAAACCGAAATTACTTTTATTGTGCGAATTTTGTGCATGGTTCAATGAAAAAAAATAGCAACACAAGCAAAGGTCATTTTTTTCGAACTAATTGTCATCTGTACGAATCTATACGTACAGATATCTAACTACCTATTTATATACAGCTCTTAAATGAACATGTATGCGCCTACATGATAGCTATTCATAATAATTAATAACACCGAAGACATATTTCAGGTGACATGGAAGTGGCCATGGAGCTAGACACATATTCATATACCGTTACATGTATACAGGAAACAGAAATGTATGTCTTAGACCAGAAAAATTACGAAAGGTTAATAGAAAAACGACATCCACAGACTATTGAAAAGATTAAAAAGTCAGTGCAAGAAAAATACTCTTTAACACTATCTTGGATAAAAGATAAGAAGGAAATTCCTTTATTTCGATATTTGATATACAAAATTCAAAAGAAGGAACGAAAGCAGAAAATTAAACAAACAGAAATAAAAGGACAAGATAAAAAGATTTCAGACGATTGGATTGCATCTAGTCTTAAAACTGGACCTTTGGTTGATATGTTCGGACCTGGGAGTGTATTTCATATAATACGAATGAAAGCAAAACAGCGAAATATGGAAAAACTAGATTATAAAGCTAACAAACGCATAACCCGAGAATGCAGTAGACATAACAAATATCCAGCTTAACAAGTAGACTGCCTGAAAAATAATGTTTTATATAAAAGAACGATATCAAAAATGTTGTCATGTATTTTTAAGTATGTTTTTAATATGTCTACATTAGTTGTTCCTTTTGTTTACAATTAAACTACTACAGTTGTCTAAACAAAGAATACTCAACCAAGGTGCCACTGAAAAGTGATGGAGTCTGATTCGATCATCTATATTTTATATCTACCTGTGTGACGTTTACATGCTGATCAGCTGATATACGTCAAACACGCTATTTTACGTCAGAGTTGATGTTAACATAACATAAAATTTTGAATTATTCGAAACTTTGTTTTTACCTTAAGACATATATGGTCTAAGTCGTATTGGGCATATTGTTTCTCATTGTCTTCAATTTGTATTTGATTATTCCATTCAACTGTTTTTGATTGGAGCGCCACTGATGAGTCTTATTCAGGAATATGGCAGTTATATTTTTCCCCTTGTTCTGTTGATTGATAGAGTTTGATTTTGTCAGTTTATATGGACTTTCTCATCTTGTATTTGCCTTTGCGTTTAGTATTTTTGTTATTCTCTTAAAGATGAAATGTTCTAACAGTATTCACCTCAGAAACTTACAAAACCTTTGAATAGACTTATTAAGAAGGGATATATTTACGATACTGTTGTCAAGTCATTAAAGATTGCATATTTTGGCGTTAATATTGAGTCACTGATAAGGTCTTTGCATCGGAACTAAACACATTTATTCTAAAAACAGTTGTTGGCATGACACGGGTTATGTTCTTCTCATATATGTTATGATGGTATGATACTAAACCCCTAACGGGAAGGATTGTGCCTGATGTTCATATGATGAAATCATAATCTTTTAGTCAGTTTAATTGAAGTCTGGAGCTGGCATGTCAGTTAACTGCCAGTAGTCTGTTGTTATTTATGTATTATTGTCATTTTGTTTATTTTCTTTGGTTACATCTTCTGACATCAGACTCGGACTTCTCTTGAACTGAATTTTAATGTGCGTATTGTTATGCGTTTACTTTTCTACATTGGTTAGAGGTATAGGGGGAGGGTTGAGATCTCACAAACATGTTTAACCCCGCCGCATTTTTGCGCCTGTCCCAAGTCAGGAGCCTCTGGCCTTTGTTAGTCTTGCATTATTTTAATTTTAGTTTCTTGTGTACAATTTGAAAATTAGTATGGCGTTCATTATCACTGGACCAGTATATATTTGTTTAGGGGCCAGGTGAAGGACGCCTCCGGGTGCGGGAATTTCTCGCTACATTGAAGACCTGTTGGTGACCCTCTGCTGTTTTTTTTTTATTTGGTCGGTTGTTGTCTCTTTGACACATTCCCCATTTCCATTCTCAATTTTATTAATTAACAAATTATAAACTGGTATTTTTGACAATATCTTTCCTATCACATTTAAGCCATTTAAAGTAACTTTCATGTTCTCGTTTTAAGATTGCTTCCTTGACTTGAAAATACACATATATCTATTATTCTATGAGATAAAAACTCATAAAAGTTATCACACTTATGATTTGATAAACAAACGCTTGTTTCGTCTTCCAATGTAATTAGTATTAGCTCCATGCAGCATTATTTTTTGTCAAGAGGAAAGATTGACCAGGCCAGAGTCGAAATAATTATTTCCATGATGAAAAGTCTTACTTATACATTGAAAGTAACAATTATCAAAATTTACTGAACTATATATAATTAATAAAAGACGATGGAAGATCTGCTGCAGGTTATACATTGACAGCACGAACGATTAAATTACTTGGTCATTGCCCAATCAATTTATAAAAATGGTGAGAGGGGGTTCTTATCATTTAAAAAGAATCAAAGGTCAAAAATGAACCTGGCGGTAGAGGCACATCTTGTATATCTTAATACATCTTAAATCCTTGTCAGAGGGATCAAAGCAAAATTGAACTTTTGGTTTACCTATAACTTGTCAAATATCAACATGACATGGCATGGAGTTTGTAGTTTCCGAGAACAAATATTGTCAGTGCATTACAGACTAAATTATTAGATAAATCGTATGTGTTTAACAACAATATATAATATGCTATAGATTTTACGTCAAAAGAAAATTTCTAATCATAAAAAGTTTTGGTCCATACCTTAGCAATAAGATACAAACTTAAGATTTCTTCTTTAGTAAAATAACTAGAATACTGAACTCTAAGAGAAATTCAAATCGGAATGTCTCTAATTAAAATAGCAAAATCAAAAGCCAAACACATCAAACAATTGGAAAACAACTGTAATATTCCTAACTTTAAGAAAATCTCAAAGATTTATGTGTTGAAGAAATTTTGATTTTTCTTAAATCATAGATCTTATCCTATATTAGTGTGCTAAACAGTTATCTTCTGTTTGACGACATTTCCTAATCGTTCGAGAGTAGGATGTACTCTACTTCAGTAGATAGATACCTATGTCATTATGTACATTAATCTTGTGACTGGTATTATATGCATTAACGTTAGGGATATTGGTGTCGTTTTAAGGATTATAAGAAATTTGATTGGAACTTGGTGTAAAGTTTAGGCACGATCTTTTTCTTTATGACACATTTATTTGTTCAAGAAGACTACAGGTATATGACCTTTGTATTATCACTAAAAGCACAAGTATAAGGATTTAAAAATGTATCTTATCTTGTGAACTTTTTTTCTAGTTGTAGAAAGATCAATTTTCTTGTTTTCATTGCTTGAACATTTTGACAACTTAGAATTTATTATGAAACTACTATGCAACATGATTTTGAAAAATTGAAACTTCAAAGATAAAGGTATAAAGAGCATGACTTGTATTGGTGCTGTACAGCTTAACATTGACAAAGTGCGCGCAGAACATGATAAATAATGTGTGTTGTCCGTCTACAAGGTTAACTTAAAGCAAATATTGAAATATGATCTGTTCTCTTAGGGTATTGGTTTTAATCGTTTTGAATTTTCCTTGGGGTTCAGTATTTTTGTTATTTTACTTTTTATACGACCGTCAAAATTTTGACGTGGCGTATTATGGTATACAAATGTCCGGTGTCCGTCAGTCTGTCCGTCTGTCCGTCTGTCCGTCTGTCCGTCTGTCTGTCCAGCGTAAACATGTCGCACTGTAACTTGAGAACGACTTATCCAAATTTCATGAAACTTAATATAGTTGTTCCTTATAATGGTCAAATGATCTGTATACTTTTTGATGAAAATAGGATTTAAACTTTTTGAGTTACGGCACTTTGTAACTAAATTGGGGTGGGTTTTTTTTCATATGTCGCACCGTATCTCAAAAACGATTCTTGATTATTGCTTCAAACTTTACACACACTTCTTAGTTATATTAATCTTAATATCTGTATACTTTTTGGTGATGATTCAAAATTTCATTTTTGAGTTATTGAGTATTTTGTAAAAAAAGGGGGAGGGTTTTTTTTTTACATGTCGCGCTGTATCTCAAAAACGATTTATGATTATTGCTTAAAACTTTACACACTTCTTTGTTATATTAATCTAAAGATCTGGATACTTTTTGGTTTGATTCAAAATTTTATTTTAATGATGTTTAGTTTTTAAAAAAAAACAGGGTGGGGGGGGGGGGGGGGGGGGGTGGGGGGGGTTCACATGTCCCGCCGTGTCTCAAAAACAATAAATGGTTATTGCTTAAAACTTTCTCAGAAACTATTGATGATTACTGCATAAAACTTCCACACAAGACGTCGGGCGTATCATGCGCTCATGGCGCAGCTGTTTATTTTGTAGTATTATCACAGACGATATGTATATCTGTAAACTACACGGTACATACAGGTTAACCTATTTGTTTTTAAATCTTCCTTAGGAAATGATATATCAAAATACAAAAAAAAAACGTCTCCCACCATATTCTTCGAACACAATCCTGTATCAAGTCGGGATGACGACTTATTTTCCACTTTTCCCGATGATTTATAGCGTTGAGGATTATGTCAATTTTATGGACCCCTTATAAAATAGATCACGGAGATCGGTATTTTTTTTTTAGTTTTTCCCATAAATATATTTGACAAATTATGACAAAAACAGTGATAAATGGTGGATACGAATAGCTGAGGGAACGACAATTTAACTTCAAGGGGTTGGTATTGTTTTTTCTTTAAAAAAAATCTTACTCAGACAAAAATAATACCTCCTTTTTTTAAGTTTATAAGTTGTTCCCTATAAATAACAATTCACAGTTTGACATCTCTGCACGATAGGCTTATATATATCTTTTCATTATTGCATTGATAACTGCTTCATGTCCATCAATATACATCGTTCAAAATTTGGAACTTCATTTACTTAGCAACTACATTTACCTGTTCTATCAGGTATCAATTTAAATAGTGTTATCGCAACATCTATGTTTAGTTTTAAATGCATTGTTTACGTATTAGTAATGATAACTTATTCAACTCTCGTTTTCACATTTTTAACATACTAACATAGAAATCAAAAGTATCGAAAGGTGTGTGTCTGAAATTCTTTTATCATATGTGTTGTACAAACTGTTCGTCCAGACAAACTGTAATTTCCTACGACTGTGCAATTTACTCATTTCTAGCAGTTCAATTTATCTAGCAGGTTGCATATCGGATCCACCGACTTTAACATGACAGTTAACCAACCTTCAACAAGTAAAAATAAACAGTGAACAAACATTGAAAACTACAAGAAACATGAGCAATGCATTAAAATCGTCAGCAAATGAAACACTCAACCGTCTAATTAAGATGATTAAATTCTTGGATAATTATTTTCCTGTGACTCACATCCTTGTCATCATTGCCAGAATTACATTCTCGTCTAATATAATTAAAAGGTCCTGTATACAAAAGAGGCGATGAAGGAGACGAACGAGATATCAAAAACTCCTAATGCGAAGAAATACTGAAAAGGCTTTGGAAATTGTTTGAAAAAAACACGAAAAGACAAAATCAGAAATCAGTCCACAAAACACTACATAGAACTCTTAACGGATTATTTCAATCGTTTTGAGCATGCAGGTCTACTCTCTTGTTGAAAGTTGTCACATGATTAAGTTTATGCTTCAGTAATACATTAACGAAAAACACACGACTAAAAGCATTCTACTACAACTGAGGAACTAGAAATATAATATATAGTTTAGTGTCCCAAAACAACACACAGAGTCCAATTTGTCCGTTCACTGACAGATTTATCGCCCTGGTTTTTTCGGCTCAGAATTTCTCGGTTTCTGCATATCTCTTACTCCTAGATGCATCCTCATGATAATAGGTAGAATTAATACGCGTTTTAAATGCATCGACTTTTGTATGTTGATTTAAAAGAGAAGATAGTTGCATTTCTTGACAACATTAAACATCAATAGACGGTTGCGTTCGATAGACCTATAAATGAATGTCCTTTATTTTGAATACATAACAAACTTACTTTCAGTATATAAATTAAAAGACTTGTTGTTCTCAAAATAATTTTAATGAATTACAAAATACCTCCGTTTAAAGGATCAAATCACAGTAAAACGGATATACAATGAAAGACGGAATATATTTAAATGTAATACAATAACGAAACGGATGAACGCTCTGAAATTTCAATAATTATTGTGAGTAATTGTGGTTAATATAAAGACTGTTGACTAGTGGAATCAAAACCTTAGTGTAAAGTTACCTTGGCGGAAACGGAACTAAACACAGAAATGGCAAAGAATTCTACTAATACGCCAGTAAGTTTAATAATCAAGTTATTAATGCTTATAATAGATCTTATGATTATGTATATATGCTTGCATTGTTGTTTGACGTTTATCTGATAAAAAGGTAGTTTTATTATTCGATTTAAATAATATTTGTCTATATTTCATATTGTCTTAACCTGTTTATAAAACCAGACTCTATACACCATTTTCTACATAAGAAAATACCGGTAACAAGTCAGGAATATGACAGTTGTTATCCATTCGTTTGATGAGTTTAAAATTTTGATTTTGCCATTTGATTAGGGACTTTCCGTTTTGAATTTTCCTCGGGGTTCAGAATTTTTGTGATTATACTTTTTACTTGTTTGTTCATTTCATTATTCCCATGTTTTGCTGGAGTTACATTATGAAGTCATTACATTGTTTAAGTATTTCTTTTTATTCTAACTTATTCAACATCATCACAGTTTTATTTTTTGTCAACAAAAGTGCATCATATTAAATTGTTAATATTGAAAACTATAAAATCAATATTATCAAATAGTAAGATAAGTTATTTTGATTATGAAAATACGCCTACCGTTTTTGAATCATAAACGTAAATACATAATCCAAGAGACTGAATTTTAAATTTACAGCCATCAGACTTTCCCTGAGCTGTTTATTTGACGTTTTAGACGTGCCATTGTACAGAATGGGAATGTTTATAATATTGTGATAAGAAATCTGTATAGGGATCTAAATTGATTTTATAAACGATAAACTGTATAAAACAAAGTTTGAAAAGTAATGAAATGACCAGACTAGTCATTTTCTTTCAGAATCATACGTGTAGCTACAAGTGGACAGTTAATGCAACTATTGTTTGCTGGAGTCAATTTGTATGATGTAGATGATATTTATATGTATATATCTGTCAAAATATTTCACACTGACTTCTATTTTTACTGTAAAGTGTAATATCTGCGTATATCTGCATTCCTTAAACTTACAGTTAGGTAAAAGAAAAATAAAGGATATGGGAATTCATTCATAACACCAAACCAGTACACGCACAGCTCAAACACACACATATCAATTGAACGGCACATTTATTGTGGTAAATCATTGTGAATAAACATATGCTGTAGGAAGGGAGAAATCTTTGTGACTGTGTTTCATTATCTATAATTTATACGCGTTTGCGTCGAAGCCAAACAATTAATAGTGAATTCATTTGATAATAGGTATAGAAAGATGTGGTATGAGTGCCAATGAGACAACTCTCCACCCAAGTAACAATTCATAAAAGTGAACCATTATAGGTCAAGGTCCGGCCATCAACACGGAGCCTTGGCTCACACCGAACAGCAAGCTATAAAGGGCTCCAAAACTACTAGTGTAAAACCATTTAGACGGGAAAACCAACAGTCTAATTTATATAAAAACGAGAAACGAGAAACGAGAAACGAGTATGAACTACATAAACAAACGACAACCACTGTACATCAGATTTCTGTCTAAGGATAGGTGCAAACATTTGCAGCGGGATTAAACGTTTTATTTGAACCAAACTTTCTGCTTTTTCTGAAACAATAGTATAACATCACAACATAGAAACTCACACTATGAAATATCAATTTGAAGGCTTAACTCAATAAAAAAAAGCCCCCGCAAATTAACACACAATGAACGAATAAAGTTGATCTGTGATACCTGAATGTAAATACTGATTATGAAAAGTCATCAAGGAATTTTATAATTTAAGTACGTCGAATCAATACATTTATAAGGCTGAATATAATACGAAGTTGAGGAACATCAAAAAGCTTATCATTCCAAAAAGTTAAGCATGTTCTAATTAAGGTCATCCATGCCAATGGATAGTATAATCTGAGTGAATAGAATGATTAAGATCCTTACTGAACACTACATTTTCAGCAACAAAAAATGAACGCATTAATAATATGTTTTATCAGCAAACGAAGCCGACTTCTAGGTGTTGGTATATAAATATCGCCTAAGGATATTATAAATACTTAAATGGTTTGCACAATCAATAGTAATAAACAGTCTATGACTTGGTGTAAAACATTTTATACCTCCAATATTGGAATATTGTTTTTCTCTGATAGCATCAGACAATTAACAACCCTCATACTTTTACCATTTATGGGGTATCAGTTAATAAAGTATCAAAGTTATAATCATTTATCAATAATTATATTATCTTCACGTTTGTAATGATCGATTATTGGGAGATGACATACAAGTTTTATTTTGAGATAAAGAAAAAGAAACGCGCGAAGAAATCGTTCACTTTTTCCAAATATAATCAGTGGTGTAGATTGTCGTGTTTATTTATTTTTTAACAAGAGACACGCGATAATAATGGTGGCTTTAATTGTAAGAATTCCAGTTAGAAAAAAAAAAAAACTATAAAGTTTATCATTCAGATATTTTTAATTACTTAGCTGATAAGAACATATTATTTTTATAACCTTTTGTAAACGCTGAAAGGCAATAAGCCAGCAAATAAGGATTGTGCTGAACATAACAGCGAGATAATCAATAACCTTAAAATGCGCATTAACAAATATATGCCTGATTTAAATATTGACTGAAGAATTGTAAAAACAACTGTAATACAATAGGCATAAAGATCTACATTGTGATCAGATAAAGAACTGCACATTTGACTAGCGATTGGACAAAATAATGATCCGAGTACTAACTTATTCGTCATACCGAATTATTTAACACATCAGGATAACAGCTTTGATATTAAATGGATATCACTCTGGATATATATGTTAATGTAACACATTCTTTTATAGATAAAATTGTGGTGTATTTTTGCTTTGAGTAAAAACTTATATAAATTAATCGAACATCACACTTGTATCAAAAGTGCCGAATAACTTACATCACAACTGAAAGATCAACATGAACAAAATGAAAGTGTACTATGGTATATACAAATCCGACCGTCTGGTTACATCTCTAACAATAAGTCAAGTCTATATTAACTGATTTTTGTGAAATTGTAAAATAATGTAGTAATGAAAATTATTATGCTTCTTTCAATAACAAATATTTTACAGTGATAAACATTAAACACCATGTTCAGTGGCGGATCCAGGGGGGTCCGAGGGTTGGGATCCCCCCTTCTTTTTGGAAGATCAATGCATTTGAATGGGAACATGTGGTTGAAACCCCCTTTTAAAAATGACTCATATTTTCATATCACATGTACTAGATTTTGGTTTTTCAAAAAGGTTATCTTTGTAATAAACCTATTCATAAATCTCTAGCTTATATTTCACTACTTCGTGAATATTTTTTTAAACATGTTTTAGTTGCAAAGTAACTGTTAAAACTGTGTTTATTGGTTATGGTATTTAATTGCGTGTCAATCTCCATATGGATTAAAGTTGATGAAAAATCGATGTGTACACCAAATAGGACATAACAATGCATATGAAAGTTTCTTTACAGGTCAACAATCGTTCAACACTTAAATATGTATAGACAACATGTAAGACTTTTTAAAAATGCAAATGCAAATGCAGTTAATGGTAGTGAGTTGCATTGGTTAGGTGCATTTTTTGTCGGTTTTGTTTAGATAAGATAGGAAATAAATTTCTTACAGACGTTATGAATGTACTTGATAGCAAGTGAAATTGATCAGATTGTAAATTGCATGTTTGTGCGAAAGTTTATGATTAAAAGCTTTTAAAGTTTTATGTATTCATATGGATAACAGAAAGATTTATATAATATATATTTTATACACTTATTATTTCGACGTTTTTATACCACAATAACATCATTTTACTTTTTAGAGTCATAGTAATTATCAAACTTTTAAATGTTTATAACCATATATGCATCCTGTTTCATTTTTTACAAATTAACTAATGTTGTTTGTATACTGGTAAACTTACTTTTGATGACGCGTTTTTCAGTAGCCCAATGGAGCTTTTCCCCGTTGTAAAATTGTTATTTACAGTACATTACAAAGATTTCATATAAATAAAGGCAACAGTAGTACACCGCTGATCGAAATGAATAAATCGATTGAGAAAAATCGAATCCGGGTTACAAAATAAAACTGAGGGAAACACATCAAAAATTATAGGAGAACAACGACACAATAGAACACTAAAATACAAACAACACAGAACTATAACATAACAATGTGCATTTTCCTTACTTTGTACAGGACATTTTAAGAACAAAACAGTGGCTTAAACCTAGTTTTGTGGCTAGCCAAACCTCCCGCTTTTAAGGCTATGTTAAATATAACATTAAAATGACAACATAACATGAAGGGACCACGATACTAATAAATCGAAGGACAAACAAAACAGAGAAACACAAAAATAAACAATACAATAGAACTTTACGACAAGCTACGGTTAAAAAGATTCCAGATTTATAATGTAATACAACAGACACGTGTTTCGTCTACACAAGACTCATCAGTGACACGCTGGTCAATATAGCAAAAAAAGCCACACAAATATAAAAGCAGTTATGACTAGAAATTCCAAAAAGTTGTGCCAAATACGGCTTAACAATACATAGCTGTATTTAGGAATTTTTAAAGTTTCTATAAGTTCTCTTCATGCAATGTATATGATCTCATGTTTGTGAAAAGCACTAAAATTACGGGAACATCCTAAATCAATATTTCATATTTCACTCTTTAAATTATATTACGGTAATATCAGCAAGTATTTTTTTAAAGTTTGATTTTCCAGATGAAGATAAAGCTATAAATATATAATAAGAATTTGAAATGTAAGCACTGAAGACAACAGTAATTTGAACAAGCATATACTGTCATGTTATGAATTAGTGTAAGTTGCGTTTCTTACATCCATCTTGCAGACTATAGTTATCCTTATAATGTGCATCACGATCAGTGAAATATTTCCCCATTCAATAACGTACATCACGATCAGTGAAATATTTCCCCATTCAATAACGTACATTACGATCAGTGAAATATTTCACCATTGAATAACGTACATCACGATCAGTGAAATATTTTCCCATTCAATAACGTACATCACGATTAGTGAAATATTTCCCCATTCTATAACTTGTTTATCACTTTATTTTTCTAAACAGGATGGATCACTTGTTTCTGGAGAAAGTGATAAAAAGAATGGGAAGAAACTCAATCATTTTGAAATATCCCACCCGACTGATCTTGCTGCGGCATACCATTACGATAAAGTAGTTGGTGTAATAAAAAAGGATACCAGTGAGCGATCTGATGCCGAGATACACCAAATTATATCATGGTTTAAAAAGAAATCGGATCTATTTAATCAATTAAACGAAAGTAAGTTTCAGAGATTGAGTCTATATTTAAGCTTTAGGCTTAATTTTATTTGATATCGATACGAAATGTCCAGTTGATTGCATTGTTTGTGGTATTATAATTTATATTAGGATAATAACCATGATGTATTATGGAGGAAAATGAAAATTATGTTTATTTGCAAAATTAATGGTTTTATAGGTCATTTTTTTAAATAAGAACAGCAGTAGCATACCGTTGTTCAAAATTGATAAATCGATGAAGAGAAAGCGAATCCACATTGCAAACTAAAACCGAGGGAAATTCATCATCTAAGCGTTATTAGTCAAGACTTCACAAGTCATTAAAAAATAACTGTAAATTCAGAATTTTTACTGGTCTTAATACAGGATTTTAATTACATTCTCGATCGCTATATAATTTTATCCATAAACTCTAAGGGTAGATTTAATGGACCCCTAAGTGTACAATTATGCTAGTTAATAGCATGTTTAAATCTTTTCACATTCGTTTCGCGTTTATATTTCATTTTCATTTGATCGGATATAATTGATACAAATAAAATAAACTGACACAAATTCTGTTTGATAGATTTGTGCAGCCACATTCCTATTCTCATTATATAATAATGTCGTCAATGTCATTGGATTATAATTGTTATGCAAATCATGGCGGGTGCCACCGATGGTAAAGGGACTTCTTACAAATCAGGCACACTCTTGTTAGCATATACAAATTATTTATTTTCGAAAAATCTCGACAAGTTGGCTTCCTTTGAGTGAAAGGCATATCCGGGAGGTTTGGCTAGCCATAAAGCTACGTTCAACCCACCATTTTTCTTAAAATGCCCTGAACAAAATCATGAATATGGCAATTGTAAATATTCTGGTTTTTTTTGTATGTTGACGTTGTTTTTAAGTGTTTCGGTTGTTCCTTTGTTTTCCTCTTATAGGTGATATGTTCCCTCATGTTTGGTTTGTGACCCTGATTTGTTTCAGATAAACTGATTTCTGACAATTGAACTATACTACTTTTGCTTTTATCAAAGATTTCGTGCTTGCCCCGAACGACTGAATTCGATCAACAACTAGCCTATTCAGAGTCAGAATCAAGTGTCCGGGCAGAATGGCATATCTTCGTGTTCTGTTATTTGTGAACTACCACGTTATAATTTAACAAACCCCAGTCTTAGTACAAAGCAAGGTTCATAATTATATCACACCAACATGTGCTTGTCCTGATATGAATGTAACAATGAAACAAATGAAACAATACATTATTTGGTCAGACATCCATTAATATAGATATAAGTATTGCTAAAGAGGGATACGTCGTTTTGACTGCAATCCAATGAGAAAAACCTAAAGTCATCCTTAGGTCAACATAATATATTCAACAAAATACAAATATATCTTTACAATACTTTATGGTCTTAAACCTCTTTTCCCATCGGAAAGAGAGAAAGAAAACAACTTTAACACAATCTGTCTGCCATAACAATCAATTACAAATACAATAAGCATTATCAAACTACCTAACAACCTTCAAAAACAAGACAACAAAACAAGTAAATCATGTAAGAATTAGAATAATTTTTTTTCTTCTTCGATTATATCAAAACAATTCAACTGATGCCAAAAAAATGTTTTTCTTCAATGTATTGAAATAGGATTTATGTTACAAAATTTGATACTTTAAACCACTTATTAAAGGTCAATAGACAATGTTTTTAAATAATGTGTTTAATGCATGAGTTTGTTATCCACTTTTTCAGAAATAATTCACGATTTGATTAAAAACTGTTCCTTTACGACAGTAGATCGTGATTTTGTGGTAATTAAACAGGGAGATAAAGGCGACTGGTAAGTTAAAATTAATATGTCTGTATGTTGGTTAGTTCTTAGTTTCATGTGTTGTTTTATTTCTTACATCTCTGGGTCGAATCCTTTGATGTTGGACTACCACCCCGAGGGTATCATCAGCTCATTAGTCAGTACTTCGGTTCCGACATGATTTATAACCCTCGTTTCTAAAATTGTCCCTTTTGAATCTTTAAAATCACAAAGTAACCAACAATTTAACTCAAGCAAGGTTGACCTAAAACGGATATAGATATTTTTCCAATTCATTTTGTTACAATCAATCTTCAACTGTGTCCGTTCTTATACATCCTTGGCTTTCGAATATTCTGCTTTTAGCGTTCCTAATGCAGAAGAGCGCTTCAGACGAAAGTATAATGTGATGTTTTAATTGTTTTAATTGTTGTCCTTCGTTTATTGATAAACAAATATCATCACCATAACCAGCCGCGGTAGTCTCATAACAAAATGTTCTCCTTTTCCCAAGACAGATCAAATAAAAGCATTCTTTTGAAATGTATATGACTCAACAGTCAAAGACCTTCAAGGCTAGTCCCGGACGAATAACACCCCATAGTAGTTTGATTGTTGGTCCTCTTTCCATATGTAATTAAATACAAACTATTTAAACACGTGAATTGCGAATAAGTATATTGATGCATAAGTGCTTTATAAAGATTCTTTTATTCATACATGTATCTCATTATTCAGTGCTTAATAAAATCAAATGTTCAGAAATTTAAGAGATAAAATATCATCTATAAAATATGGTTTAGATTGTTTCTCCTTATTATTAAAGTCTACAGCTGTAATATATACAACTGATGACAATTACATGAAGTATATCAATTTAAGTTTTTTGTGCACCAGAAAATTCTCACATTTTTTTTCCATATTTTTCAGTTTCTTTATAATTCTAAATGGATCTGTGTCTATCCACATTAGTACTACGTCCGGGTATGAAGATGAGCGGAAGGAAGGAGGATCGACAGAAGAACAAGACGACAAGGGAAAGAAAGAGGAGGGGAAACCCAAAGAATTAAATCGATCTAAGTTTGGAAAATATGTTGGGAAAATAGGTAAGGATTTTCATAAATATTTCACTGAATATCTCATCAGGCTTATTTAAATATCAAGGTGCCTTTTGGTTAATTTAGGATCCTGTCTCATCGATTTTTACCACATCTATCCATGTTTAACTACCTTATAATATGTCTGCGGCAGAGATCGTGAATACTACGAAATTAAATATTTCATAAGAATAGTGATACACAAACCGGAAATCACGAAATATTGTATAGTACAGCAAGCTTCACCAATCACCAATTCTTCCAACAAATAAGTACAAATAAAAACAAATTTAATTGTCTAAGTGCTCTCCCAAGTTCTAAATGTGATGTAGATTTGGTTTTCTGAAATGCAATATATATCGAAACAAAAATAGCATTTCTGAATGCCTTAAACTAGCTATGTCCACAAAAAAAACATCATTAGAGTGACACTCGAATCAAAAAGTTCAAAAGACAAATAGAGAATGAAGTCAAAGTGCATTGAGGACCCAAAATTATGAAAGCATTTGTCCAATATTGATTTATACGTAATTTATTTCGTACTGTATTCAGAACCATTGCTACTATTGATGATTCATATGCTACATGTCTTTTAAAACTTTTTTGGATTCGAGCGTCACTAATGATTCTTTATTAGACGAAACTCGCGTCTGGCGTATATACAAAATTTACTTCTGGTATCTATGATGAGTTTATATACATTTTAATATTTTTTTTTTAATTATATCATATTTAAAAAAAATCTTATTCTACATATTTTATTTCAGTTTCTGGTAAAAGCTTTGGGGAACTTGCTCTTATTAACCCAGATTGTATAAGAAATGCAACAATTATAGCAGATGAAACAACCGACTTAATTGTCATTGACCGAGAGTTATATAACAGGTCTATACATTCTTTCCACACTAAGGAATTCGAAGAACGGAAGCACTTTGTCGAAACTAATCCCCTGTTCGATGGCTGGCATCCAAAGGATAAGAGACAATTGGCAATGAGTTTACGGAAGGAGAAATTAACTTTTGAAAGCTATATTGTCAAACAAGGATCCCCATTTGATGGTTTACGATTTATATTAAAGTAAGTTCACTGTGGAATAGTTTAGTTTATCTATATAACATTATGCACCGTTTGGAGAAAAACAAATTTTTAAATAATTGGTATCCTTAAAAAAAAACACGACAAATTGAATGATTCAACGAATAAATGGAATTGAGAATCCGTGTCAACGGATCATGTAAGGATTATTCATTTGTTTTGAAAAGAGTTCATGATTAATATATGATATGAGGATGTACAGACGACACGTTAAGAGTCTTCAACACTTAATGAAATACTAGTTATGCAATGTCAATTGACCTGCAGTAGACTTGCACCTATTCAAACATTTGGTTTTTGAGAGGTTGAACGATTAGAATATATACAAGTTGCTATTGTATTCTTGGTGATCCGACATTTTTAAGATTGGTAGATTTTTCTCTCCATTTTAGTCAACTGTCTCCAATGATATCAATACATTAACCAAAGACATGAATAAATTTCAGCCTGCAGGTATTTCTCAATGCATCTGTAAATTGAAGTACAACATTCTTGAAAAGAACTAGGAAATGTTTTATTTTACCATAGACCGGTGCGCTGTTAAATCTATTGCATTGCCATCTGAAGTAAAAGAGCATTATAAACATCGTACAAGACATCTGTAAAGGTTTATAACAGGCAAACGGACGCATTCATGAGTTTCATTTATGTCGTATGTGCATGGGGCATACACACTTATATATATATGAAGTATATCCGTGTTCAATTAATTACGGTTGTATAAACAACAAAGAATGCCAAACAAGGTAAAGTAACAGAAATAACGGCATCAAATGCTTGAAAATTCCAAAACGAAAAGTCCTTTATCAAATAACAAAATCAAAAGCTCAAACATTTGTCATATTCCTGACTTAGTACAAGCATTTCTTTAAGTAGAAAATGGTGGGTTAAATCACTTTTTTTTAAGATAGCTGAGCCTTTCAGTTGTATGACAGTCGCATAGGAATTCATTTTATTTTATTTTTTTAGTTTTCTTTGGGTTTTTTTTAATATTAAACATATTTTATTAATAATCACCTGTTACATCAACCCTCAGTTGCCCAGGGAAACAACTAAGGGGGCCCCATTTTTACAGTCTCATTTGTCGGGGAAAAAGCAAATGACAAAAAAAAACCTCACTATAAATTATTAACATCAACCTTTATAAATATTATCTTTCCTTGTACAAATGTACATGTACCTGCAATCATTATCGATCTATATATCTATATTCATTTTATTAACAACAATGTGTGGGAAAAACAAACAGACATACTAGATAAAATTCTCAAAACATTGATGAAATTTGCATGGGCTTAATCTTTTCAGTGGCCAGGCAAAACTCTATTGTGACCCACACATGCATTCTATACAATATCCAGATTATTATCCTTTACCAGATGTCGACGAGTTGGAGAAAGACCAGGTCAGAGAATCATTAAGAAGGTAAAATAATAATAATACAATGAATCATTGAATCAGGTCATCATTCGCCTTTTCAAGTGTGTTTACATAAATGCTTATAACAGCACAGATCTTAACCTGAAGATGCAATTTTTACGAGAAATTGAACTCCGATGAAATACTATGATAGTTTAAAACTTTTTTCAAGGTCAGAAAACGTACTTTGACCTATATTGGTTTACTTTTGTACCTTGTTATTTGGTGTGAGAGTTGTCTCGTTGGCACTCACACCACATCTTCCTATATCTATTTACAAATTTCCCCTTGTATGAAGACCGATCACTCACTTGCTAATCCTAATCTTAATGTAACAAGAGTTTATGCACTGTTAATAACCTAATGTCATATTAAACCTCGTACGTTCTATCCAGACATTAACAAAACACCTAAACATGTCATGAAAAAAACATAAAGTTTCTTTGAAAAATTAATAGAAAAATCCGATAACAGCAACAAAAAATGAAAATATGACATTGCAAAAACATCAGAAAAAAACGACAGACAAGCAAAAACCACAAGACAACGATAGAAGACAACAACAACAGAAATGTAAAAAAACAGAAAACAAATCCTCGTTTATCGAACGTTATGCAACATGAACCGTAGCAAAATATGGGTGCTTCAGAGGAACCAGTGTTTTGGTCCACTAGTGATACCCGTCATATTACAAAATATTAGATCTGCAATAATTGCGCTAGCTAATATCTTTCCTCCCCTAAGTTTCTATAACATTGTGGCAACATATGCAATTAAAAGTAGACAAAACATAAAAAAGATTGCTTTGAATAGGGTTGAATAAACTTACGTTACTTCTTTTTCTCCTATATATATATATATATATGTGAGATAGGATTTCATTGATATACATCATAATTCATATCGAATAACATATTAATCAATCAATTAAATGCCCGGTCTAGAATTACGGGTTAGTTAAAGTTGAAATGTAAGTTCATAATATGATTGTTTGAATCCAGTTTAAACAAGTTTTCTTGTAATATTTGATTGTTTAAAAAGGGCAATGCTATTTTCATCGTAGATCCAATGATTTGAACACAGTTCTCAACAAATCAAGCATACAAATCAGAATTTATGATTATATTTGTATATTCTTAACGTTCGTGTATTGTCCGTACGTAGGTGTGCCACTTAACAGTTTATACTTTCTTTAAAATTTTGATTGATATAAAACCAAAATAAAAAAGAAGAAGTATGTTCTACAGTTATTAGACGCAAAAACAATAAACGCAAAAGAACTGATCATTAGGATATATATTGTCATCTGTGTTTTATAGGGAACTTGGTCTTGACACACATTCACATAATAAGCACGATGGTATAAGCCATTGGTAACAAATCTTCATAAGCTGTCTACACAAGACACGGAGAAAAGTGGAACAAGATCTCCACATCAACATCATATAGAACTATGCTTAATTTGTTCACAGGAGTTAATAGGTAAGACCATGTGATTTCTTGTACTGTTTGTTGAAAAATCGTAACGGGCGATGTAAAACGGATTCAAATTGGATTATCTCCCGTTACATTTTAGTTAAATTAAGATATGTGGACGTCTTAAGGGCAAACATGATGTTGGCAATGAAACCAAGACTGGATAAAACATAAAGTCATAAAATCATCGCTAAAGTTGAGAAAAAACAGATTCTAGCTAAACTATGTGAAACCAGGCTTTTGTCGTTTGTTTTTGTGTTATATTGGTAAACACATCACTCATCTTCTTTGTTATACATTCCCTTAAATTCATAAAAGCGTGACTGTATTAATATCGAGGACATTAAAATTGATCCTGGTTACCATGATTCCTTTTTAATTTATGACTTTCAGGTGATTGGAAGTTGCTATGGATTTGGATACATATTCATATACCGTGAATTGTATACAAGAAACAGATATATATGTATTGGACCCGAAAAATTACGAAAGGCTGATTGAAAAACGAAACCAAAAGTTGTTGAGAAGATCCGGAGTTCAGTGCTAGAGAAATTTTCACTTAAGACTTTCTTGGATTCAAGATAAGAACGATCTTCACTTATTTCGGTATTTACTATACAAGATTGAAGAGTCAAGGCGACACAAAAAATCAAAGAAGAAATTATGAGAAGGAATTTGTCTACAGGATATAGTTTGATGATGAATATTGAAACAAACCTTTATAATCGGAAACTATGATAACTTATAAGAATTCCATGAAATGAAATAAATATATCACATAGCATTAGCTTAATCTATCACTGATTAAAATATATAATGCTAGGAACTGAATCAAAATAGTTTGAAATTAAATGTTTTTAACCTTCTATTTTATCTTTGTATACATATTATATGTTACCTACACAAACAAAGCAAAAGAATATCTAATTCAATATGCAGAATAGATATATGTCATTTTTTTTAAGAAAAAAAATAGATGTTTTAGATAAATGAGAATGATTTACCTTTTAATGTAGGTAAAATCGAATATTGCGGAAGAAAAATATTGATTTTCCCTATATATTCAATGTAATTTAGTGCCCTATAGGACCATTTTAAAACATTTTTTTTTCTCGAAAACGAAGTCGGTGACATATACCTTTTTTTACATTTCCTGATGTATATTTGCAATAACTTAATGACTTCTAAATTTAGAAAAAATCTATGCACTGGTCATTTACTTATCCTGACCTTAATACAAATACAATCATCGATTACTTTTGCATTTTTTTTTTACTTCGTTAGTATCCTTGATAGCCAAAGGTTGAATTGGAAACATACATGACTTTTTGACTCGTTTTATGCATTACTCTGGAAAGTATTTCCAAAAACTAAGAGGAAACTTAGATTAATCTCGTGGAGATGTTTGGTCAAAGCAATTAATGGGCGTCATTTTGTATCATGAAATAATGAATTATTGACATAAACTTATAAAAACATGTCTCGTTCCAATAATTGAGATATATTGTAATACAATACTATTCAAAACTTTATATTAGTGTAATGCACAAGATGCATTCACGAAGAACTTGTGAAATTTAAAAGTAATAAGCTAAATCAAAGACATTTGTCCACGTGTTTTATTTTATCAAATTATATTTACTTGAAAAAAAACCTGATAACTTGTCCACAAAATATTAGGGCAAAACATTTATTTCATATATATCTGTTAATTTTTTTAATGCTGACGAAATATTTCCTGGGAAGGGCAGTTCGAATAGATTACCTCTGTGTTTATATATATACTAACGCTAAGCCTGAATACATATATAACAACCAAACAATAGATAAGCAAAATTGTCTTTGTGATCCAAGAAATATAGAAAAAAAAACCGCCATCCCTGTTTGTACGAAAAATACTGTTCTGTCACAACAGGTTGAAACATGTAAGTCAAATAGAGTTATCAAACTTTGATCAAGATCTTAGAAAATACACAATTTAATATACTTTTACAAACCTGCAACAACAAGAGTCAACAACTGTTGACCTGACTATCGAAATACTTTTACAATAGAAACATGGCTGTCAGATTTTTAGAAGTATAGCTCAATTCAAATTAAGCATATCAAATAATACATCACAAAAAGTACAAACTATCTCTTTTAAAGTCATAAGAAACCTCAAATCAAAAAAAATAATGCATATGTATTTTATAACTCAATGGATAGTTGTCATTATAAAACTTCTTTAATTTATTTATATTTAGAAGAAGTTTACTTTATTTTAATTGCTTCCTTCCAGGAAGCAGTTCCCCGACATATTTTCCGTATGCAAAGTGACCTCAGTGTGACCCATCTCGTATAAATCCGGTGATCACAATACGCATGGATGTTCAAAATAGACTGTTATCTGAATTTTCATGTTAAACACGTGCTCAATTTACAAGCTTTTTTGTTGATTTTTTGTCGATTGTTGACAAACAGGTGATAATCGTACGTTAAACTTCGGCTTCAAAACACGAACTTTAATTACCTGCCATATTTTGACAACAACACTGACCGATTGAAAAAAAAATGACGATTATACGAAATTCATACGAAAACAAATGATAAATTCGTGCACAGAAGACTAAGTTTATGGTGTTTGTATGCATTGGTTCAAGAATTGGAAGAACATTATTTTTCAC
Source organism: Mytilus edulis (assembly GCA_019925275.1). Classification (NCBI taxonomy): domain Eukaryota; kingdom Metazoa; phylum Mollusca; class Bivalvia; order Mytilida; family Mytilidae; genus Mytilus; species Mytilus edulis. The sequence goes on along the minus strand of CM034351.1, from coordinate 99,570,408 downwards.
CGGTCACTCGTTTCTTATGACTTTAATGATTAGAAAAATAAATAAATGTTCGTAGTGATACTTGTATTACCTGTTTGGTGTTTTACGCTCATAGTTCGCATACCATTAAATAATTTTACTTTATTCTGAATGCTCGATTCTCTTAAAAAGATCATTATTCGTAAACACTCATCAAAGATGGCAAGATTATATTTGGTACGTACGACGCCCGTATTGTCTGCAATGCATTCTTAAGTAGCGCTGGAATCAAAACATTTCAAACCCGAAATATTGTGTCATAGGAAACTACAAAAACAAAATAAGAAAGAAAATGTTTTATATTGAACGGAAATTTTGTTTGTAAGATTTGAGAAATGAAATTTAGGTCCGAAAACACAGTTGTCGTCGTATGGTGTCCTGGTTTAATACTATTTTTTCATACACGTTCCAAATATTGTTTTTATGCCCCACCTACGATAGTAGAGGGGCATTATGTTTTCTGGTCTGTGCCTCCGTTCGTCCGTCCGCTTCAGGTTAAAGTTTTTGGTCAAGGTAGTTTTTGAAGAAGTTAAAGTTACATCAACTTGAAACTTAGTACACATGTTCCGTATGATATGATCTTTCTAATTTTAATTCCAAATTAAAGATTTTATTCCAATTTCACGGTCCACTGAACATAGAAAATGATAGTGCGAGTGGGGCATTCGTGTACTATGGACACATTCTTGTTTATTAAATGCATGACGATGTAGAAGACAAATAAACACACTTCACAGATATTCGCGCTATTGATCTAAAAAGTCTCTTCCATTAAGCTCTTATATATAAAACGTTGGAGGTCCAACTCAAACATAATCAAATTATTTGAAGAACAAACTTTTATTCTTTTATTACATCTGGGCATATATGTCCTTAGCAGTATTTTGAACATCTATTCCGAATTATCAACTTCGCGTTTATTACAGAGCGATTGATTAGTCTGATATTTTAAAACGAAAAGGGCATCGGCAAAACAAACAGTAATATTATTAGATGTGGTATGATTGCCACTGAGACTACGTTCAATTGTTAATGGGGCTTTACAACCAATAGATTGATTCCACTGCTAGTTGGTGTTTCGTTATTTTAGCCTTGTAGTCAAAACATAGTGTTGACATGAACTATTATTGAACTGGTCATTTTCAGTAGATTTTCATTGCATACAATTTTGTAATATTCGATAACCACCAACCTTATAAAACATTGGAAAGCCAAATAAAATACGAAGTTGAAAAGCAGTTCAAACAAGAAATCTTCGGCGATTGAAATTAAAGTTAGAAAGTTAAACGTGTTCTTTAAACTTTACAGTAAGATAATTAGAACTATTATAGAAGAACACGTGTGAAGACTTCCCTCGTTATATACTCATATTAACAGGTCGTCTGCCTACGCTTCAGCAATTTTATCATTTAATTTTTTTATTTTTACAAAATCTAAAATGTACCAAATTGATTTCCACTTCAATTTAAAAAAAAATATTATTCAAGAGTCTGCATCAAAAAGCAGTCACAACACAACACGATGAACATTATTTTATTTCATACTTGTACTTTTGGTGGGAAGTTAATGCATTTCCAATCATACTTTATATTTCCATATTTGATATAAATCGATAGATAGTTAAGAGCTATGTTTGTTTTCATTCCTTGAAGAGTTGTGCATCAGCCGTTTAACTCAACAGATCAAAGTATTAAAAGTAATAATAAACTTCCAAAACCCTAGGGACTGTTGTTACAAAATTCATTTGCGGTTTTTATGATTACATTCAAAGCAGTAACTTTAAAATTCTACATATAGCTCGTTATTACTTTTTTGCATACAAACGATCAATGTATGGCATAAACCCTTAGCTTGATGATAAACGCTTATTGGATTCTGTCATTCTAGATATGAAATTCAAATGTATATTTGATGTTGCTAGTGAATTCTGCTTGGTTACATCTCCATAACAAATATAACTCGCACAGCTTCCTAACCAGCAGCACCAATGACTTCAAGTATGACGATGAACATTTATTCTTAGATATATTTCATGTCCTGAGCAAATTCGTTAACTAAGACTATTAAGCATATAAAGAACCGTATTCGCATTTCATATTACGTTATGTTAGTGAATTTGGGTCTGATTTATTCTTTACAGAAATCATGTAGGTTGTGAGTTTAAACTCCGGTGGTGGCAGTTGCGTTTGGGTACTATCTTAATTGACTATGATTGGAAGTTTGTCTACCGATGGTCAGTGGTTCTCTCCGGTGACATAGCCAAGATTGATAATAGTGGCGTTACAAACCAACTATCAAATCAATTATTCACAACATTCAAATCTTCCCTGGAAAATCGTATGTACTAACGAAAAGGATGCAAAATCAAATATATGTTGTTGTCATTAGGTCCTTTGTTAATTATCTTCAATTGCTATGCAGAAGATGGTGTATATATGGTTGACGTCCGTCCAGCCGTCCATCTTTGCATCAGCCTTGGTGTTCGCCTCGTTTTCTTAGTGTTCTCACGTACTCCAGTCTAGCAAGATTTTGTTGAAAATGTTACATAGGATTATACCAGCAATGTCAGTAGATATCAAACATTTGTTAACGAGTCCGGTCTACCTTCACGCGCACAATTTTTATAGTAAATAAAATCTCTGTTATGCCAGATATGAGCTTACTTTCCTTCATTTTCCGTCAGGTTTTACTTCTGTTATAAGTTTCGATTCCGAGCTTTATTTGGCCTTTTGTATTTGATCCTTACTGATGACTCTTCTGTAGACAGAACGCGCGTTTGATTTACAAAATTTTAAGTCAGGTATCTTTTACAAGTTTGTGTGTTACATTATTGCTGATTCAATTGTTGAAAATATTTATTTCTGCTACGACGGCAACGTCAAAGGCGATGGTACTTATGAGGATTATGATAATTGGAATGTGATTTTTTTATTGTTAGAAGTGTCTCTATCGCGTTTATCTTATCTAACTTTTCAAATGTAAAATAATGGTTTGTATAATTTCCCATCAAACAATGAATGTATACTACTAAAAATACAATAAGCAACACAACTTCTGACTGAAATTAAAGTTTTAAATATCTCTATTTATCTTTAAATTTTCAGTTTCGTAATCTCAATCATTTTTTGGTAGAATTTCAGACTGCTACAGTGTTCGTAAACTTCGAGGGAATAAGTCAAAATTGAAAGTCACAATTGTTTGAACAAGTTCTGGTAAAATAAAAGCAACAACGCACAAAATTACCGAAGTGGGGTATATTATTGATCTGATTGATAACATATGAACTGAAACTTATATTTCTTGCCAAAAAATGAAAAAAAAATTGTAGGGACACTTTATTACCGCCCCTTTTTCCCACTACCACCAAAAAATCATATGTTATTAGTTTTCTTCTGCAATCAATCGAACACCCTTTAAGACATGAATACTGATAATTTCTGATCGTCTTAAGGATTTTCTATAAAGATATTAGCCCTCAACGTTTGACCCCAATCTATCTTAATGTAGGTATTGCAGCAAACATTATTTGGATTGTTCAGTTTTGTTTAAATTAATCCATGCAATTATAAAATTCAGTCATGTTTATAACACAAACGTATATGCCATTGTAACTTTTCTATCGTTATATGCTATCAACATTCACTTGAAGCTGTCGTCTTCTATGCTTTTTGTTAGTGATACACAGACTCTCAAGTCTTGAGGTAATGTATGTTACTGATCTAGCTAAGAAGCCAGGAACAATGATTATTTTCGATCAATTCAAGATTCAAACACAGAACTTTTTCTTTAAATTGATTTTTCGAATATTTGATTTTTTATCCTGAACTTTATAGAGTGTACGTCATGAATAAATAATTTCGAAACTAGAACTTTAGAATAGATATACATATATTTTTATTTTGAATTAGTAACTTTAACTTCAGATGCTCAATCTCAAATTTTGACCAATGTTTGTATAGTTGTTATAATTCAGGATATGATTATATCTCAAAACGAAGTTTGGCGAAACGTATTAAGCATTCGTCAATGATATAACTTGATAATGTTTTTTTATCTATGTTCCTTATGATCTTCAACTAAAACTATATACACAGAACACTTGTTTATGAAAAACGGTTCAGCATTGAAACGTTGATTATAAATTCTTGTCAAGTAGACCTTAATAAATTTTTACTGTGAGTATTGTGTTTTTCCAGGGTTGTTTTTTCCACATTTTAAAAATGGCTTCATATATTATATATAAATTGTTTATACTCCGTATATTAAATGAGATGGTTTTACACAAATGGGCAACTTATAGGTCTTTTGTATTTATATGTAATTTTAGTATTCGACTTCTAGTTATATAAAATCCCTGTCATAACTTGGTTGGAAAGGATAACAGACTCTATTTGTCTAGAAAACGACGTAAAATACTTAAGATATTTTCATACAGAAATTGACATGTAAATAAAGATACTTTTAAGCACGTCAATTCTTTTTAATAATTCCGTGTCTTCTTACACTTAAAATGCTCTGTTTATTTTTTAATAATCGACCTTTATTTTTTTAGTATCAAAACATATGTTTATCATACATATATTTTAATAGGTTATATAGTTATGAATTATGTCAAGATTTATAGAATTTATCGACGTGCTTGCATAATTATTTTTGTAATAAAATGCAATTTCATTTCAAACTAAACAAGCTAGTTTTTATATAGAATTTAAAAAGCTATCGAAATGCAATCAGCATCAATTAAAAAGTCAATTATGAAATATAATGATGGTTAAGGTGTTAACTGAATAAAGTACGAATGAGAACCATTCACTCTAACTTTCTTAAAGGAATAATAAAAATATGAAAAACAAATTGAAAAGAAAATATGAAAGAGGAAATCATACTAGTTTTTTTTTCATTCTGAACTAAAGCGAAATGAGTATGATTAATGGAGTGCTTTGTGAAAGCAATCATTGAGTTTTAAACTATTGTGACTACCAAAATAATTTACAAAGGAACATTCAACATTATTGGTCATTTTCAGTATATTTTCTTTACATACAATTTTGAAGTATTCGAAACATATTTGTTTTTCTATCCCATTGCAAAGATGACTTTAATGTATGTTGCACAAGTTTTCGGAAAGCTTTGGGGATAACATCTACAAACAGAAGCATCACCATAGTGATTCTAACACTCATCAAAGATACTACGCTCATATGACGTATGTTTTGTCTGCATAGGGATTAACAGTGGTGCTCTAATAACAAAAATGGATAGCCAAATCAAACACGAAGTCCAGGAGTGTTCAAACAAAATCTAACGGTGGTTTTCCTGCGAATATAAGTTCCTTAAACATTGCTGTGTAATAATTGGAACTAAATAAAGAAGAAAGAAGAACACATGTTAAAACTTTCTTTCATGTATAATTTTTATATCAAACGTGAAGTCGTCTGGCTAAGCCTTATTTTCCTAACAAAAACAGAAATGAATCAACTCATTTCCACTTCAACGATTTTTTTTATTGCTTTGATTCAAGGGTCTGCATCCAAAAGTAGTCATCACAAAACGTTGGAATGTAGTTTAAGATGAATTCTACTCGACTATTATGCAAGTGAGGGTTTGAGCTAGAGTTTTAGCATCATTTCCTGCAAAAGGAGATGCCTGTACCAAGGAACATGACAGATGTTTCCATTCGTTTGATGTGTTTCAGCCTTTCATTTTGCCTCCTGTTTAGGGACTTTCCGTTTTTAATTTCCCGTTTATTTCTGTACTTTTGTTATTATACTTTTATCTTATTTCTGTACTTTTGGTGGATAAATTATGCATTTCTAATCACACTATACACTTCTTTTTTATATAAATCGATAGATAGTTATGAGCTATATTGGTTTTGATGCAATAATTTTACAATTTTCATTCCTTGAAGAGTAGTGCATCATCCGTTTTGCTCAAAAGATCAAAAATTTAATAGTAAATATTAGCGATCAAAACCATAGGTACTGTTATTACACAATTTAACTGGGTTTTTTATTATTAAATTCACATCAATAACTTTGAAATTCTACATATAGTTCGTTATTACTTTATTCAATACTAGAAATCAATTAGTTTATTGTAAAGTCTTAGATAACTCATTTTGAGGGCTAACATTAATTGGATTCTGTAATTTTGAATATGATATTCAAATGTACCGTAGGTTTTGTTAGTTGATGCCGCTTTCTTTACTGTTATATCCAGCACAGCCGGCTAGCAATTATTACAATGAATATTCATTCGTAGATATATATCTATTCCCGTTTAATTATTTTTAATTCCTTTGGTTATTCAAATCAATAAAAAGATTTGCATGTGAACTACTGTTAAATACGATGTTGGTGGGTGGGCTAAAGAGTTCCAATAAAACGATCACTGGCCGGTCAACATTGATGTTGTGAGACTGGGTCCTGCTAATTTAGATAGACAATGACTGTTACTTTTACTGCCAAGTGGTCAATGGGTCTTTGCGGACACTTTGATATCCGAAACAATCAAGAGCGTGTCCTCACGATTAGCTAAATATGCAAAACATGGCGTTAAAAACAAAAAATCGATCAATCAAACATAATATATGAGTGTTCCTTAAAACCTGATGTGCATCAAGTAAAGGAGAAAAGACAGCAACAAATGGAGAAATGAATGGACTAACACAATATTTATAATATTAGTGGGTAATAGATATTTTTCCCATGGTGTCCGTTTGTCCGGTGATTTTTGTAAGCGAAATCATGTGTACAATTATGGACAGATTTTAATGTTAATTGTATCATGGAATTATTCTAAGATCAGTTTGAAAATCAGTAGTTTTTTTTCGTAATTAAGTCGAGCACCATGGAATGTCTATTTTGCCAGTCGTTCGGTCATGTAAGAGGGTCAACGATTGTTTTCAATAATTTAACTCCTGTTGTGAAATAGAAATTACATTGAAAATTCCACTTTCCGCGATTTCTCGTCTATATTTCATCTAAGATATTTATTTAGAAAAGTAGGACAATGGCGATGACGACGATGTTGATTTTGTAAATGACCCATGCAATAATAATTTATAAACTTCGCTGTTTATGAAAATTTAGTCATGCTTATTACACACACATTCGTACCACTGTAAATATTCTATAGGTTATCTGATATCAGCATTAATCTGTCAATATTTTATTCAACTGCTAATTCTGCAAATTCTTCTCTTTTTGAGTTTTCAGTATTTTTGTTATTTTACATTCAATGTATTATCTATGTTCCTTAACGTGTCCATAGCATGTAATTTTTATGTGGAGATTGTAGTGATAGATAAAAATGATAGTGTTCGACTATGGCATGATCTTCTACTAAGATTTTATATTGAGAATACTAGTATATGTAAACGTATGTCAAAAAAAGTCAACATGCTAACGGTGATAATTATGTCTTGCTATTTAGACCTTAGTAACCAAAATCGTCAATACTGTGTTATACTGTACTTTTTTAGGACTTGTATTCTCATTTTAAAGTAGAGTCATTAAGTTATTTATTGTTTATTATCCGTAAATTACTTCAAATTGTTTTCAGACAAGGGCAACATATAGGTTTCTTGTAGAATATGCATTAAAAATCGCTGCAACTATCACTCATCTGGAAAAGGAGACAGACTCTGTTTGTTCCCTCAGAAGACAACGTAAATATATTGACACAAATTGACGTAAAAACTTGCTTGTATACACGTCAATTCTTTTTTAATAATTGCGTGTTCCTGATACACTTTAAATGCTCTTTTTTGTTTTAAGAATCAACCATTATATTTATAGTGATAAAACATCTGCTTGTCTAAAGGATATATAAATAGGTAACATAGTTATCAATGATGTTATTTAAGATTAACAGTTAATTGTCGTCTTGTCCATGTTGTCGTAATTATATTTTTACTTTAAAGCGATTTCATTACTTACCAAACAACCAAGTTTTATAATAAGTGTTGAAATGCTATAAAAATATAATCGACTTCAATTAAAAAGTCAATTATGAAATAAAGTGTCGGTAAAGATGTAAATCGATAATTTCATTTAAGAAAAGAACTGAGTACAGTACGAAAGAACACCGTTCGAAAACATGTCATTAAGGGAATAAATTGTTCTTTCTTAACTTAGGTGTTTTGAAATATGTATGCTTAATGGAGTGGATTAGTGGAAATATCGATAGTTTAGCTTTTGATTCGTAATTGCCAACAATATAGAGTGAATAATAAAGAACTCCACCTGCTTTTCCTTCTTTAGTATAGTAGTTAAACGTATTAATGAGTATTGAAAAGTGTTTGTGTGCGTAGGTGCTAGTAATGTCTATTTACAATAGATATCATAAAAATGCAAATATACCGTGCATGCTGTAAGGTTTGTGCAGGATAAAAACATTCCATCATCTACGCAGTCAAGTGTCGTGAAAGGTTCATCAGTGCGAACTTTCGCCGTCTAGTCCGATAATTCTATTTTAGGCTTCACTATTCTTGAAAAGATAGATGTTTTGAAATAGTAATTTCTTGGGCCAAAAATATTGTGTGCTTTACTATTGTACTGTCTAAATGACCTTTATTGTGAAATTTGTTGGTTTTTAGTTCGAATGGTTTCGAGTTCATTAACTCTATTGTAGAATAAACATAATTGTATGTTACCTACTCGTTGGTATAGAAGTATACTGTTAAGAAACCTTATCATAATATTGATACTTAATGCAATTATGTAATCGTTGATGACATAGCGAGCTTCTTTTTTTTAACTGGCTCTATTTTATCTATATTTCCCTTGGTATAGGGATCTCATATGGCGACGCTACATTTCTCTCTCGCATGGTCTTACTAGTGCGTTAATAACATTGCTTTTTGCTTGTTTTCTTTAAGTTTCTACTGAACTTCGTACATTGCCTTGGTTTGTTTTCTGCTCTTTAGTCGGGTTGTCTCAAAATTTGACAAGCAATGGATCAATCTTCTACACAATCATATTATTTTTACCATTTCTGTTGGATGTTGAAACACCAAAAAAGCCTTTATTTAGTCGTGATGTATGGCCAGTGTGTATCTTTATGCTGTTTGTCTTTCGATTACATTTTTTTAGAGGAGTGAATTTTTTGATTGATGTTTTTGTATAGTTTAAGCTATTTAATTTCATATTTCTTGTTTTTGCAAAAGTATCTTTTTATAAAGTTCGACGACTTTGTGTCGTAGAAAACGTCAACAACACGATATTATCTTAGGAAGTTAGGTTGCGTCATTCCATTAAAAATATGTAATACACTTCGTATCTATATAACAAGTTTATAAACCTAATAGCAATCAGTTACCATATTGATTCGCACTTGAATAGTAAGCGCATCGTTACATTCCATTTACTTCTCTGAAACAAATGATTAATTTGTGCATTTATATTCTTTTTTCATGTCTAAGTGAGATAAAACACTGAGTGCACTCGATTATTACTTTATAAATATTAGATTTTAATTATTGATTCCATTTTATTACTTCTATTACAAGTAATTGCTTATTAAGGAGCAAACTTAGCATGTGATGTTGATATAGTTATACGAAAAGATGATTACGCAAAAGTAAAGGGGAAAACGTAGTTCAGTCATCGGAGAAACTATGTGTTGAAGTACAAAATACGCGATCCCATATTAGTACTTCAAGTTTAATAGATATAGGAAGATATAGTGAGTGCCAATGAGACGACTCTCCATCCAAATAACAATTTAAAAAAAGTAAACCATTATAGGTCAATGTACGGCCTTCAAGACGGAGTCTTGGCTCACACCGAACAATAAGCTATAAAGGGCCCCAAAATTACTAGTGTAAAACCATTCAATGCCCTCTTTTAATGTCCTCTTAAATGGCTACATGAACTGAGTTTGCTTGACCTAACTGTAATATTGCTGCTGAATGTTCAACACCGTTCTTTTTACAAAATTTTATTTCAATTAATCCGATTCAACCATCATATTTACCCATGTAAAATAATTTTATTTTGACATTATGCAATAGTTCTATGCGTCGTTAATTTATAAAAGTTGTATGCTCTTCCTAATGCAGAATGATTTATACTGTGACTTTGATGATATAATATGTAAACATGTAACGGTGCAGAGAAATGTACTACATGCAATTGATTTAAACAAGGATAAGCATCTTTTTATTTGGAAGCAAAGTATTTTGAGCATCATTAACCTTGATGTGGTGTAACAGTTACTATCGGTAGATAATCTAATTGAATCGTTGTGGGTTTTTTATAAAATTGAATTGAAGTCATCGAGAAATAATAACATGCTTGATAAATGACGTCAATTCATACATTCGGTTCATTATAAATTGTTGACAGGTTTTCTAAACATCGCAGGTTATCCAAAGATTAACTGTTCCCGTGCACTATTATCAAACTTAATATTTATATGCATATAATATTTGCTACATGACGTCAAACTAAACCAACCATCCATCTATCTTTGTTTACACGCATCGTTGTAAATATAATGGAATTTGATATGACTGTCATACAAGTAATAGGTTCAATTTCTACATTTGAAAATGTCTGTACCAAGTCAGTAATATGACAGTTGTCCATTTGATTTTGCCATTTGATTAGGGACTTTCCGTTTTGAATTTTCCTCAGAGTTCAGTAATTTTGTGATTTTATTTTTTACATATATCACTTGTACATCTGTTCCAAAATTATTCAATAGACAACTTTTGAGTTCGATGCATTTCCTGCAAAATCTCTGGTTTTAGTGTACGTCATTTGTGCTTTTAGGGGCGTCGTCACTTCCATTCTAATGTTCAACGAGTGGTTGGAAAACTATAATTCTATATTTTACAAATTATTCGGCAAATTGAATTCTCAAAATTGATAATCAGCACTGCTGTTATTAGGGAATTGTCATTGAGTACATACAGAACAACCATTATTTCAAGTGTATTCTGCACAAAGACGATCATTAAGACGCTTAAGGATGTCTGCTGGTCATGTTTTTGAATTCTTGTCATATTTTCGATTTTCTCAGGTTTTATCCATCCAAATGTATTAAAAAAAATTTTCACGACACCACACTTTTGTCTTCATAAATCTGTTCAATAGATCATTTAAGATTTAGTGATCCGGCGGCATGAAATCCTTGTTATTTTTTCTTGGTTTAAAGGGTAAAAAACAATTCCAATGTTAACAAATAGTAAAGTCTGAAGAAAACCCTTTTCCCGCCGTTTTCTAAATGTCTCGTATTTTGAAAACTACACACGAGACTAATGATTTTATTACTTTATTTTGTTTAAATATCAAAGTTGTTTTCATTTTAAGCAACCACATGAAATCCTTGTTATTTTAAATTAGAGCAGCAGACATCCTTAAATAACGTTAATATTGCAGAGATACAGGCGAGCCCCTCTATCTGGTAAATGGCGTCATAAAGGCGCGCATAATTGTCGAGTTTTTTCCGGTGACGGACGAACTCGAAAGTGGTCTATTAACTAAGCAGCGTTACGTATTTTAAACTTATTATTTTTCTGAGTTGTGATCGATACAACTGATAACTTGTTGTTTGCCATCGTCGTCAGTAATGCACTTTTATATTTGCATTGCCCCATATGTTCATTTATTTTCTTATAGATAAAAAACCAACAATGTATTCAGTGTACTGTTTCTATGCTTGAAATTCTTCTAAGCCTTTGAAAATCTCTAAACGAGTGTTCCTTTCTAAACATGTTAATGATAATGTTTTCAAACCATTCTTATGTTACTAAAAGGACGTCGTTTAGATCATATATAATTAAATTTTGGACACACAGTTAGATACTCATTAATCATACTACTAAACAAATGTCCTTTGTTATCGATGAGGACAAAAATTAAAAACATATCTTTTTCATCTTTTAAATTTCCTTTCTCGATTGTTAGTTTTACTTTCACCAATAATGATAGTTCATATTCCTTTCATTAACAATGATGATTCGTTCCAGGTGGGGTTTATATTTTTAAGGTCTCCACTTTACCTGAGTTTATGTTAATATTTAAGTGTCATAGGAATACTGCAGTTCATTGAATAACATATATCCATATAAAATAGAGAAGAAAGATAACAAAGGGATATTCAAACTCATCATTTAAAAACAAACGGACAATGTGACAGAAAAAAAAACACGCACAAAACACAAACAACAGTACACAATAACACATCATACAAAACTAACGCCGGTGTCCCATAGCCATTCTTCCCCTGTGAATCCCCCCCCCCCCCCCGGAAAAAATTGCATGATTCAAATTTTCCCCTCAGCGTAATAGGGGACATCAGGATCAGTCCTATTTTCCCCCTAGAAGCACGATAGGCTATTTTTATATTGCGGATGTGTTCAAGTGGTCTAGAGCGCTGGACCGTTCAAATTCCGTTTAATAATCCCAGCAAAACAATTTAATTCTAACACTGTATGGTTTCATTTTCAGACTTATATATAAAGTGAAATGTTACAGTATATTGTGGGGAGACGTGGCTATATGTATGCGTATTGCCAAATTTTCGCGGGGAAAGAATGGCAATAATCCAAATTTCCCCGATGTATTCTATAATTTTAATATATAAAACAAAGCTGTATATAGAAATGTCCTCATAAAGACTAACAAGGTTAAATTATGAAATTAATTCCAGGACGATTGATTAATAACATATAAACATAAGGAAACAACCCAGTTATTGTTGTTCAAAATTAATACTCGCACATCTTGTTTCAGCGTTATTTTTGATCGACAAATTTATTATAAAAAAAAATAACACTTTAAAATACCTTTTATATTTTTCTCTTTTAGCACTGAAGTTGCCAATCTAAAGTTTGCACTGTTTGTTGTGTTTTTGAGTGAAATCTATGTGGATTAACATCAGCGGACTAAGGATAATATGTATTATCAGAAAACGCATAACCATGTCTGAGATGAATATTTTAAGGTTTAAATCAAAATTATACTAGTGCAAAGCACTAATGGTATATATAAGTCCAATATCGTGATATTTGTCGTTTACTGCATACAATATAACCATTGTATAAGTTTTTTTTTTTTTAAAAGACATGTCAAAATTTCCCATTTCTTACAAAAACTTCCTTTAAATAGATTTTGTAACTATAAAGTAACATTTATGTCAGAAGGCAAATAATGGGTTATTCCTTTTTAAACAGTTGTATTATTAAAATATAATGGGCGTGTTCAATATATCAATTTTGACACTTTTCTTCTAAAAATTACATCACCAAACAATGTGTGAAAAAATCTTTTTCCACAATAAAAGACTATTTATACTGTGCAATTTCTCTGCAGTGAGAAAACTTTTAAATATATGTATATACATATTTCTCATAATTATACAACTTTCCGTTGAAAAAAACTAAATATCAACCTTCAAGTACTCTTAAACGTATTTGTATAAGTGTAGAAATTCAATAAACAAATGCATTCAAGAGTGTATATCAAACAAGTTAAACACCATTTAAAGAATTTAAGTAGATAACAAGTATAAGTTGAGTTTATTACTGCACTGAGTAAAGATACGGAAACAAGTTGTTAAATATTTGTTTATGGTCACTGCATATGGAGTAAAGAACTGATTTATAAAAAGGTGTTTATTCAAACTCTAAAATATAACATTTAAATTGTACACAATAGTGCATAGTATTTGACAAGAGCAATCCAAATTTATAACTGTATCTATACCACATGCATCACGAAGGAGAGTAAGGAGATTTATTTTCTTTAATTTTTTTGGGCGACTTAAACTCCTCTTGAGCAGTTTATCATTTTATATAAGCAACGTGTGGTTGGTCTGATCTCAAACCTTCATTGGTGAAAATTCTATTATGACGTGAATTTAGTTCTTCCCTCTGAGAAACAAATTCCACCACTATATCTCTTGCGAATAGCTAAATTCTAATTCAATTAAATTGAACATTTAAATGTCTCGAGTAGAGAAATATCGCATCACACTGCAGTTGTTAATTATACAGTGTATATAAAGTGCGAATCCAGCTAGTTCATTTTTACTGTTATATGCGGGTATGTCTATTGTAGAATAAAGGATCATGGGAAAACTGTATTTGTTTACGTTTTGAAAATATCAAGTTAAAGGATTTTAAGTTAAGTTTTAACATATTTTCATTGTGATATGTCTTTATAATATACAAACATAGCATTAAACTTCAAATAAGTGTTATAAAAGCATCATAATATAGCATATCGATTATTGAAAGCGATGCATTTTAACTATAGATGCGATGAATTATCACTGTTAGTGCAGTCATTATTAATGTAGAATTTTCAAAGATGCGAGGAATTTTTATTGTAGAATTATGTGATAAATGCACTTGCAACAAATGAAAAAAAACTTAGTTGATGACTTTAGGATTTATGATACATGTATTTTCCAATTGAAATACAAACTCCTCATTCATTCTTCATCAAATATATAGCTTTTCAAACTTGTAACAAAAGCGATTCTCAAAATGTAATATTGTATTCTTCAGATTACGTTTCTCCTTGATTTTAACTTATATAGTGAATCACTGGAGCGTGACAGCAGCGGGCCCTCTTAAGCAGTCAGTGGGCCCCTACTTATGAAAAATTCTAGATCCGCGAATGGATACTACCACAGAGGTAAAACCATGCACATTTGGGTTATTGTACACGAAATGCATGCTACAATTCATTTTTGTTGATTTTAGACCCTTTGGAACTCTATGTGGGCTATTTCAGCAACTAGGCAAAAAATCCCCAAACTTGATACATGGTCAGATTCAGCATGTCAACAAATTCCAAATATCTATATTAAAGGACTTTTGTCTATAAATTTGGACCCCACAAAATTGAAAAAAGGGACCAAAAATATGAAAAAATGCATGCATCGGATACTTTTGTTATTGAAGGCATGACTGTAACAATAGGATGAATAAACAAAAATATCTTTTTCTGGGGTCTCATTGGGGGGTTCTGATCGCGGATCCCGCTTACTGTTTTGGCAGATTCCCGTATTCCGCTTATTGTTTTGTCAGATTCCCGTATCCCGTTTATACTATGCAGTTCTAATTTTTTGTAATTATCCGTGTCCCGCTAGACTTCATTTCCCGTTTTTCTCTACACAATCATTTGACTTTCACCTGTCACGCTTGCAAAAAATCGGCAATCCGGCGTGACGCTTATACCCAAATGCGACCCACTATTTTACTCTATTTTGACTCATATAAAGCCCATTATAAATATATTTAAAAAGTAGCGTAGATTTTTTTCATCCCTTTTTATCCCGTCTCGTTTCGTTTTTGAGCCATATAGATGTCGTATGTGACAATGAGACAACTCTCCATCCGAGTCACAATTTATAAAAGTAGACCATTATACGTCAAAATACGGTCTTCAACATGGAGTCTTGGCTCACACCGAACAGCAAGTTATAAAGGGCTCCAGTGTAAAACCTTTTAAACGGGAAAACAAAGGTGCAATCTATATCAAGATGTACGTAATTAGTGGTGAAGTGTCATGGAAATGGATAAGAAAAAATAAGGATAAAGATCTCTATACGCTTTATAAGAAACTAAATGGAATACATTTGAAATAAATGTTATTTCTATTGAATTTAGTAAAGTGTTTTAAAACCAAACTTTTATCCGTAAGTTAAATTTTATCAAATCTTTCTCTTACTTTATCTATTATTTGAGCAAGTCGGCTAAATTAAGGCTTTACAGCTAATTTCCTAATGCATGTAAAGCAAAACTTTGGTTGGCTTGCTTGCTTTGTTTGTATAATTGTTTATACAAACTTTGTAAATAAGATTGACATTTTTAAACAATATGAATAGGCATAGTTTAACCTGTATTTTTAATATTTGAATTAAATTGGGTGTTATCATAATGATTATCCAACAAAAAAAGCAAGCAAATCAACTAAAGTCTTGCTCTACATGCTTAAAGAAATGAGCTGTAATAGATAAAAAAAAATAATAATTATACAGTGAAAATGCACCGCATATACAATACTAATGATTCGCTCCACAGTTAAAATGAAAGAATAGTATCATTATTCGACAGTAAACATGACTAGCATTACGAAATCATCATAGTGGAATTTAGTTAAATATGAAGAAACTGAATGACAAAACATATTCTACGTTATACAACTTTAATAATTGTATTAAAATGAATATTTTTTACTGCAACAACATCTCACCTGTTAGTTATAAAGCACCTGCACGATCTGTTCGTGAAATGTCCTAAAAATTCACCTATTTTGGTATATATTTCACAGTTGGATGGCTTTAGGCGCGATAAATCCCGCTCGCATCTCTTACTTTGTTTTATTAGTATTATGTATTTCTGAACATATACATTTTAACTATTTTTCTTCATTTTCTTCAAAAATTAAAAAAAGTTCGTCTGTTTATTTATCATTCTACACTAGACATTTATGGCATATACAGTAAAAATGATATTTTAGGATCCGCACTTTACATACACTGATTATATATCTTACAAGAACACACCCGTGATATCGCGGGTCAGTGACTGAATTAAAGTATATTTATTCACAAACAAATTCATTGGTAAATGTTTTTCAATTCGGATTCAAGTCTCGAACAGGCCCCGCAGTATCGTCGTCAACACGGACGACTGCGACGGCAAGGGCATTCACTGGGTGGCGTTCCACTTCCCGCGAGAGGGACCCGTCGAATTTTTCGATTCGTTCGGTCGAGCGCCAGAAAAGTATCGATCTCGCTTCAGAGACGTGTTGGTCGCCAACGGACCCCGATACAAGTTCAGTCGGTTGCGAGTGCAGCCCGAAGACGGCGACAGTTGTGGATTGTACTGCATACATTTCGTCAAATACAGACACAAGAACTTCACACTGGAAGATATCGTGAACGAACTCACCGCCCGAGACCCAAAGACGATCGAATCCGAATTGAAAAACATTTACCAATGAATTTGTTTGTGAATAAATAAACGTTTGAAACTAGACACGTCGTTATTGTGGACGCCATACATCACTCCTTCCTATATATGATTAACAGAATGATATGCTGACCAATGTCGGTTCGTCTAGAGTTATCTCCCATTTCCCGAGTTGCCTCCCCTCTCCATTGCTTTCAAGAGGTTGATTTTTGAATGACATACATTGTCTGAACATATTTTCCTTATATGGTCATATCATACTTCCATATATGGACATGTGTGTTTATTTCGATTTTCGAGTGAAAATAAAGTGTTGACCTTATTTGGACATATTTTCCTAATATGGTCATTTGATACTCTGAGTTATTTCCTATATGATCATGTGCGTTTATCTCGGTTTCTGAGTGAAAACAAAGTGTTGACATTATTTGGACATGCTTTCCTTATATGGTCATATCATACTATGGGTTATTTCCTTATATGGTCATATGTGGTTCTTTTCGGACTACTAACACAAAGATTCCTGGTTCGATTCCCGTTTGGGATGAAAATTTCAGGAACTCAATTTTCGGCTCTCCCTTGACACCATCTTCGAGTATAGTCTTGAGGAAACGATGATAGTCCGTCGGAATGGGACGATAAATGGCTGGCCCGTGTTAAGAGAGAGCCATATCTCTTGCACGTTAAAGACACCCTTGTAGATTTCGAAAAAGAGTAGGCTAATGCCGCTGCAAGGCGGCACTCGCACCCGCAAAGTTGAAAGGGCTTAATATAAGTTGCAAAACTTGTTTCCCAATCCACTATAAATAAATATGTTTAAACTAAATGTGGTTCTTTCGATTTTCCAGTGAAAATAAAGTGTTGACCTTATTTGGGTATATTTTCCTGATATGGTCATATGACAACCTCCTTTATTTCCTTATATGGTCATATACGTTTCTTTCGATGAACGACAGAAAATAAAGTTAAAAATACTTCTCGAATTTTCATACGTACATCATGGTATTGTCATATAGTGAGTCATGTCCTGATCTTGCATCCTGATGACTCATGGTTGCGTCATGACCAAATATGACCGGCGTCCATCCGTCGTGATTCATCTTCCTTACTTCTGCTGACGTCATTAGGGCTAGTATATGCCCATATATAATATTGGGGGCGGGGCATGGGCATATGACGTCAGCGCCCTGCGTTTTAGGGGGACCAAAAACTCCACACTCCCTACTACTTATACGCCTTATTTTAAGTCCAGATTTTTAGGATTCGTATTGTTATCTTAAAAAGTCCTACTGATTTAAATACTACAATATGGTACAATTTGACAATGATTGAATTTAGTAGGGTGAACCCTGTGATTATGACCCGTGTATATAGCAAAATCCTAAATACACCGTTTGGTGGTGCGCCTGTCAGATGCGGAACGAACAGATAAGGTTACCGTAATAGATAACAGGTGAATATACTATTGGTATCGGTATCGGATTCGACTCGGAACTTGTTAATTATTGGCAATATTAATTATGAGGAAAACAAAAGGGTCTTGAGTGGGTAATTTTTAGTCTACACCATTGTCCTATATAAGCTATAGATAAAGTTGAATTCTTTGATTTGTCGTTTTTACCCGATGACGGCTGACAAATTGGACCTCGTTATTTTAGTATTATCTTATATTACGGGACAGATAGAGATTGCTAACACATACTGCCTTGTTATGATATATTACAGTTTTACTTTATGACTTTTCGGTTTTATTCTTTATAGCTTGGTTAAAACTGCGTCATGGTAGGCCCCGGGATGACAGCGTAAGTCAGGTCTTTGGGTTGTTTAATATTAATGATTGTAAGACAGATACATGTAAAATCGAGAAAGTTCAATTGTGAAGTTTCCATGTCTATTCAGCAACATTCCAGCAATCTTTCGACTTATGAGTTGGAATGTCTCTTGGTATCTCTCATCTATCTTTTATAATACTTACAATTTATTTTATGGTTTCTGGCTGTATGGATTCAAATGAATTCAATCCTCAAAACCATAAAAAATTTAATAGAGAAAAAAGTACTTATTTGAGAAGCAACCTCAAACAGATCAAAAGAAATGCGAAACAGCAAAATGTCATGTGTTCTTTTTCTTCTGCTGTTTGTAAGCAGTATAAAGCAAATTGATAGGTATTGAACATGATTACATTTGTCATGTGTTATTTTTCTTCTTCTGTTTGAAAGTAGTATAAAGCAAATCGATGGGTATTAAACATAATTTACATTAGCTTTACAAAAGTACATGGAAACTTGGCATGACAATAATGCCGAATTTCTGCTTCATGTTGTGTAGATGACAACTGATAGATCGCCTAGCTTGCTACAGTATGCCCTCTCGAATAAATAAACATATTTTAAATTTCAACTAAATAAATAATGATTTATTTTGTGACATTTTTAAATGGTACATAATTTGTTATTTTGAGGTAAACACGAAGTTTTTAAATGTCATATGACTATCACAGGAAACATCTAAACAATCGCAGGTCATCGTGTTTTGAATGAATCGTTAAAAGGTTCCTATTTTACAAAAGAGGGACGAAAGATACCAAAGGGACAGTCAAACTCATAAATCTAAAACAAACTGACAACGCCATGGCTAAAAATGAAAAAGACAAACAGAAAAACAATAGTACACATGACACAACATAGAAAACTAAAGAATAAACAACACGAACCCCACCAAAAACTAGGTGTGATCTCATGTGCTCCGGAAGGGTAAGCAGATCCTGCTCCACATGTGGCACCCGTCGTGTTGCTTATGTGATTAAAAATCCGGTAAATAGTCTAATTCGGTAGGTCACATTCATGAAAGGGAAGGGGATTGTAGTTACGACGTAAGAAACATATCCGATATCATTTGTGAAACGGTTATTCCATAACGGTCAACCAACTCGTGATGGCGTCCGTAAAATTTACGAAGGGATGATTTCAACTTCACCATTTGGAACTCTTGGTTTAATAGATTCCTTGTGAGAAGTAACCCTCTATCAAGAAAATCATGATAGGAAATGCAAGCATACGAATATCGTATCAATTGGGAGATATATACCCCGTATGCAGGTGCTGCTGGAATGTTGCTACTAAGAAATGGAAAGTTCACAATTGGGAAGCTGAAATCATCTCTATTGTTACAGCCTTATTTTAAAAATCTCTATCGCCTATGCTTTGAAAATTTGGTGTTTTCTAATTTACTTTGAATATTGGCATTCATGTGGGTACAAAAACAACTGATTATCAGAAAATTATTTGACTTTAAAGCACCTCCTTTATAATTGCGCAAACGTTTTTACCATTTCTGTGAATCCATTTACCCTTAACAATAAACGTGTAAAGAATTTAAAAATAGTTTGTTTAGTGCAGCTTTCTCCTTGTTTCTGTAAATGGCATTGCTTAAAAAAAACCGGCTGATATTCCTTTCCATTTAAAGGACCAAGTTTATAAATAAACTTTATTGTGTATTATTGAAACCTTTCGATATTTTAGTCTTTCAACAATTAGGGTTTTTTCAGTTTTTGTGTACTATTATTATCAATTGAGCCTACACTAGTGGTTTAAAAATAACTTCGGAGGACATGGACATTATTTTGAGGCACCGTTTTCTCATTTGAAATCTCATTTTTCCTCTGAAAGGTGGGTTCCTTGCTCACAGAATAACAATCAACCCGACTTAGATAGAAAAGCATCAAACGACAAAACTTCATATTCGCAATCTTCGTTTTTCTACAATAACATAATGTATGCATTTGAATCTTACAGAATAAAAATTCACCCGACTTAATCGATATGCAAATTTATCATGTTATATTTGGTAAAACAACAATCAGAGTTCAGGTTTGTTTATACTCTTGTTCCTGTGTGTCCGTCCACCTAATAATCCCAATGTGTTTATTGTAAAGAAAATACAAAATTTACAATAATCGCAGATCACTGAGTATAACTTCATATCCCTGTGTATGGCCTCTTACCATTCAGTCCCAGCTAATTTTCAAAAGTATTAAGCGATAATAACAAGTCTTTAAGATGAAAATTTCTCTTTATGTCAACGCACATACGGTTGTTGATTTCAGTGTATATACTTAATAAATAAATTAGCTTCACGTGGACAGATAAATTCTAAACTGGGATAATTCATCTAAAATTTAATAGAAAACCCTAGTCACGCAATTCTGTGGTCACAGAAGAAAGTTTTCATGTTAAAACTCATAACCATAAACGTATTACCTAATTATTTCTGTTGACGGTTTAAGTTCATTATTGGAAAATTATAGTGATTTACTCTAAAACATCGTTTTTCATAAGGTAAGTTCGTTTTATTACCTTCATTCTTAATTTTTAAATATCTTAATTCTAATCGGTCAAATAACGAATTGAGACGCTATTTAAATACATGTACAACTATACCATTCTTTTATCAGATCACTGATAATTTAGTAGTTAAAAAAAACATAATAACTGTAATAATTACATTTCAGCATACCTTACTGCAATTAATTCACTATTTAACAGATTCCTTAAAGTCATATGAAACCTCAAATTAACAAAAATATGCATATGTTTTTTTTACAAAATGGATAGCTGTAATCATTAAACTTTTGTACATATACTTTTTTCTGAAGAAAATTCTTTAATTTGTCCACATTTAGAAGAAGTTTACTGTTTTTAATTGCTTGTTTCCAGGAAGCAATTCGCTGGCATATTTTCCGTATTCAAAGTGACCTTAGAATGACCCTACCCGTAACAATCCAGTGATCGCAATACGCATGAATCTGTCATTTAAATAAACTATTATCTGATTGTACATGTTATACACGTGCTCAATATCCATGCTTATTTGTTGCTTGTTAACTATAAGGTTACGATCGGTAAACTACGGCTTCAAAACACGACAATTAATGAGCGGCCATACTTTCACAGTCATGAACTTTTATAGCCGACTGTGTTGTAAATGGTATTCTCATTGGTGAAGGTTGTAACTGTTATCTATATTTGCTTACATCCACTCAATTTTAACTATGGTGGATAGCTGTCTCATAGTTGTCAGCCTATCTTATCTCCTTATTTGTATAATAGTATTATTCAATTAAGTTTCATGAATTGTGTGACGTTTTTTCTCCAAATGCTAGAAATAGGGGTTACGATTTCCAAAACCCAGTTTACCCATTTGTTTCTCAATATTTTTATATGACTGTCAAAATTATGTTTTTCACGCTGTCTTTCCAATAGATGGTTCTTAATTTGTCTAGATTTTGGTGATGGGTTCCGATATGTGCTTTCGACTGTGAAATGCATTCAGTCCTTTTATCTAATACTGTGGATTATATATAACATAGAAGGTGTTTATCGTTGTTGATGTTAAGGTTACCTCTGTATAGGTCAGTTAGGCTTATATTGTGTACGTACTAGTGTTTTATTGCCGTTTTCCCACATATTCTTTTATTCTGTTGTTGTTTGCTATGCGTCCAGTGGCAATTTTTTCATCAAGTTTCATTTAAAAAGTTTAATTGTATATATTGAACAACTACAATGTATGTCGTGTCCAGTAGCTTCACCTGTTAGTGTTTGTGAAAATCGATCTTCCACTAAAACTGATATAATGCTGGATAGAAACATATATTTTGCCTTTCATCAGGCCATACAACGGACTCCACTAAGGGTTGATAGGAGGGTTATTGCTACCTAAACTAACGGCAACATTTCAATCGGACATGACTGTGTATTTATACATCCGACCTAGCCAAACCATTCCCACCCTAAGCATGCATTGCGCATGCTAGACGGAAGATGTCTAGTATGTTAAAATATGTCTATACCCCAGTCACCCTCGATGTCTCTACAGAAAATCTTGATACACAGTTTGAATAGTTTATATTGAAGTTAGAATTATTCATTCCTATCATGTATAAAAAATGTAAATACCCAATGAATAAACCTAATGGAGTGACTAATTATCCTCTTTTGTCCGATTACAATTTTTATAACTACTTTTAAATGCTTTTTTTATATTAGATTTATTGTGTTGTTGATCTTTTCGCTCCATCAAAATCTATTTGATATAAAACCATTTATACAGATAAAATATAAATATTATTTTTTCCAGAAATATGAACATTTAAGGACATTTGCATATATATCTCTATAACTAATAATAAATTGTATAAAATATTAAACCTCATTTGAATAAATATATTTATCGAACGGAAAAATGTGTCCATAATTTTATCTTTATTTTTCTAAAGATTGGATTTTTTTTGTAATGCAATCTTACCAAAACTCCATTTAATGCACAATTATGAAAAACAAAATTATATGGAAATATGGTAGGATCGACATGGGAAGATTCCTGTTGCTTAGTCTCGCTTAGATACGAAACTGAATAGTAAATAATTCAACAGCACAATGTAAGTACGATTTCACTCTTGGCATTACATTCACTATGTTTGTGTTTTTTATTATTTCTTATGCTGTGAACGTTCAAAGATTTTTGATTTCCCTTGAGAACTTAGTTAAGCTCGAAAACAATTAAACTTACTTCACAAGAGGTATGATTTGAAGCAGGATGGGGAAATTGATAATTTGGTGTATCAGTACATTCTAAAATTAGTTCCAATCTATAAGAGACACAAATTATCAAGTAATATAATTTTCAATTCTGAAATTATGTATAATCTGATATCCAAATAAATATTTATATATAGCTGCGGCAATTTTGAAGTCTTATACCTACATGTGTAAAATATTATAATTTCCCTTGTTCGATCAGTTTTAAATATATACATTGAAATTAAGAAACAGCAATAAAAGCGTGCACAGTTGCTTTTCGTGACCATTTAGCTGTGCGTGTACTGGTTTTGTGCCATGGTCTTATGTGTACCTCATACCTTTATTTTTCTATGTATATTTGATTTATGTTTTTTTATGTTCCAGTCTGCATACTTATAGATACACAAAACAATACATTATTCTATTCTTACGTCCAACATGGAGACAAAAAAACTTACAAAATGGAACACTTTGCCCTCGTTCTGGACATGTATGACATATTTGCCACTGGACGCTAAGCAACCACTGATCAATCAAACTTTAACCGACAATTATTGTAAATCAATCAATTAACATGTCTAGTTTTTTATAACCTCAAATGACCATTTAATGATCTTAAATATTTATTAGCTGCACAGTGTTTTTTAAAACGAAGACATGTTTTCACTTATTTGCGATAATCCTTAATACATTAATTCCTATTTGTAGAGGTCATTTCTGTTTATAGCTTACTAATATTTCAAAAATCTTAATATGTAAGCTGCACATGTTGTTTACAAAACGAAGACATATTTTCACAATTTGTGGTAATACTAAATTCATTACTTTCTATTTTGTTTTATGCCCCATTTCTTGGCATTGTGTTTTTGGTCTGTGCGTCTGTTCGTTCGTTCGTTCGATCGATCGTTCGTCCGTCTGTTCCTCTTCATGTTAAAGTTTTTGGTCAAGGTAGTTTTTTTATGAAGTTGAAGTTCAATCAACTTGAAACTTAGTACACATGTTCCCTATGATATCATCTTTCTAATTTTCATGCCAAATAAGAGTTTTGATCCCAATTTCCACTGAGCATAGAAAATGATAGTGTGATTGGGGCATCCGTATACTATGAACACATTTTTGTTCTAAAACTCTTTTGCCATTGTGTTGTGAGTTTTCTCGATTTATGAGTGTGTTTGTCCCTTTGGCATATTTTGCCTCTCTTTTCAACTAAGTATTTTGCAAACTTTTACGAAATCTTTAGACTGATCTTACTCCGTAAGATGTAAACGAAAGCGTCTGTGGGTTTTTCGTACACATCTTCCACAACATATACCAAACGACGAAAAAAAGAACTCAGTCTTGGAATCAATTAGTGTGGTAGAGTGTTTAGCATTAATATTTATTTTCTTTTAGAATAATTAATATTAATTAGTAGTTTTATTATATGTTTATTAAGAGTTCATCAATTCTTCTATTCTCTTATATCTTAGTACAGTTCTACTCTATTTTTCTGGTTCATTAGTCAGTCAGTCATGTGTCATATTATCTTGTCTACTATTGGTCACAGTCATTAAGTTCATAGTTTTTTGCCACTCTTTTTGATATACCTTGAGAGAAAGCTTTACATGTAAAATTGATAACTTAGCTTATAAAATTCGTTGTCCGATTGAGCTAATTTAGAATTGTACTTATATAGGCAGGTCAACCATTGGGCTTTATAAGGCATATTAACTGGACCAAGGTTAAATATATTTGTTGTTAAAGATGATGTATTACATTATGTATGACTTGATGCCTTGGTCTAATGTAGACTCATAGGAACCTTCGAGGATGATACTAGCTTTGTTTTAAGTCGTTAATACTAAGTCAAAGTTTTAACATTTGCTCCAGCAATTTTAAGTAGTTTGTTTAGCAATTTTTTAATACTTATTTAAGTGGATTAATCTTTTAATCCTTTTGCAGGTTGATTTAACGAAATGTGTGTCTAAGAAGCTTCGCAAATTTACCGTTTAACACAAAACTAATTTCAAATGAGAAACTATTCTTCAGAAAAACATACAAGACTGGGTAACATTGATTACTTTTACGTCATTCGAGTCAAGGAGTTTATGACTTAAACTATTGAAACCATGTCACGTGTTCTGGCGAAAATTTTGAGTCAAATGAGAGAGAATTTCTCCTACTGTTATTAACAAGGATAACAATAAACTACAAACAAAAATAATCAAAAACGGTTTTCTGATATTTACTGTACATAAACGTATAGTATACACTAAATCTGTTCAATTAGTATACCATAGGGCTGTACAGTTGTATATAATCTGTTATTCACCATATGATTAGAAAAATCTCCTACCACAGGACAGCTGATGCAAAACAAAATCACTAGACGAATTTATTAGTAAGCTTCTATTAGATTATGCCGACTGGTTCAAGACATAACTGCCCTGGATCCTGATTACAATGAGCAAATCGGCAGTAGCCCTTAGTCGAACAGGAACTGATTTCTCTTCCGGAGACCTCGCTTTTTTCTTAGTTTTCTGTAGATTATTTTTTTAACTGTTGTTTGTCTGTTCATGTTTTGATTTTTAGTCTTTTAGTTATTGTGTTATTTGTCTTTAACTTTAGTTTAGATTGACCCCATGGTAATAACTCCCGTTTTAATTTGATTTTAAAACTTTTTCAATAATCTTTTCTGAGGTTAACGTTTTTTTAAATAATCATAACAATATATACAGCTTAAATCTGTTTGATCCCTAAAGTTCACGACATTTTCCTTCGCCCTATACATTGTACGTGACAGTTTCCGTTTAATAGTTTAATGCACTCATTAGCCATTCGTAGTCTCTTATTAGAAAAATAGATTCGGATTACGTTGTGCTAAGATTTTAATCCATTCCAATACATTGAAATACAATTCAAGGCCATGATAATCAATATAGAATCGGAAACAGTTCGTTGATACGGAAGTTGATCGGTCGATTATAACTACTTTCGTGCTTAAAAAAAAGTAAAATCACAAAAATACTGAACTTAGCGGAAAATCAATTCGGAAAGTCCATAATCAACACTTTCGCAAGTGAAAAATAGATATAACAGAAAGAACTGCAATCTTAAACTTTTGGTGAGATTCATATGTTTGAATGTACTAATGTACTTTTACTCCATCATATGTTCATCGTGAAATGTATTGATTTCAATTGAAAAATAGCAGACAAACTTAAATAAATTGATTTACATATTATATAGGGGATTAGTTTCACTCAGATGAACATAGATAGCAGTTTCCATAGAACCAATGGATATAACTTAAACTGTTTAATCGAAACGTGAAGCAGTGATCGTCCGGATTCAATTTAAAAACTATAAAATTAAATAGAATTGACCATTTGCTCGTATAGTTTAAAACTTTTTCAGATCTGTATCAATCTTTTCATACTCGTCATTGATTGCAAAATGCAATGTCCATTCTGATATTTTTATTCGTGAAAAGATAACAGCGAAAGGATCGCGGAGGGGAGAGGGGTGTTTACACCATGTACAAAATATGTCCATAGCAAACTTCATATTCCAAGAGATGTCCCAATTCTGGTATTTGATAAAAGCCTTGCAATAAAACGGGCACGAATACTTGATTTTAAAATATCTATCAACATTATTTTTAAAGAGTCAAGTGTTTTGTTTGTAAATTAAATGATTTATTTTACTTAAATAATGTATTCAATGGTTAAACCCTAGAGTTTGTACGATTACAGAATAAGATTTAAAGCCTCTCCTATTAAAATAGAATTTCTGTTGAACTTTTAAGATGAAACGATATTAATTTAAAACGAACTTGAATATAAAGGACAGATTTTGAATTATGACCAATTACATACGTTCATCCAAAAACAAATCTATTGACGAGGATAGACAGAACAATGCCAGCTGAAATTATGTTGATGTACTAAACATATCACTAACATTTTGAACTCGATATCTCAGTGAAACCATCGCATAACATATTTAAATGTCATTTAAAGATGGGATGGATGAACGCCTCCTAAATTTCAATGTTTGTTGTTAATTGTTTGGAGAAAAACAATTTTGATAAAATATAGTGAAGTTAAAAAATCAAAGATAAGACTGTTATTATAAACATCGTATTGGACTTAAAAAATGGATCCAAATATTGACAACGATTCCGTAAGTTATATCATGTATGATATGGGCATGTGATAATAATTTTATCCTTGTATAAAAATGCAATAATTTATTCTGAATGTGTTCCTTTACGTATAATCAATGGATTCTTTTTATTTTGAAATCAAACATATTAAAAGTATCTAGGTATGAATTTTAATACCAAAGGACAAAAAGTTAGACACCTATATTTTTGTTTATTATTTGATTTACTATTTGACAATTAAAATATTTCCTGATTGAAAATCCATTCTCGTGAGGATATGTTTTACTGTGTTGATTATCAGTTGCAGGAATAAATCAGCCTTTTGATAATATGTTTCTGTAAAAGCTGTGACAATTTGTGTTTTTGTTTATTCTTTTCTCTGGATCCTGTTGATATATATATATTTTTAGAAATGGAATACTTTACACTCTTTAAACCTGCACTGATTTCATCAATAATTGTAGATTCAGTATTTAACATCCTTTAACATAAGTATGTTTTAACTTCAAAGGAAATATCTTGTTCTAGATCGATTCTTCACTAAAATAGATCTAAAATAAATCTAGCGGTTCACACAATCGCTAAACATATTTATAAAAGAGTAAAACAATATGTTGTTTGCTCATACTTGTGCTTCAAACAACGTATACTACAAATACATTTCAAATTATTGTACTTGAAACATAAGGCATTATTATATATAGTTCGTTATTGAAACATAAATAGCATTCCACTTTTATGTGAGGTTTATATAAAGTTACAATTAAACCTTTTATAAACTTTGTACACGTATACGTATGTAAAAAATATAAGTAAAATGTCAATGGTTGCTACAAGCTGCTACAAGAAGAGATATCCCAACAAAATGCACATGTACTATTCTTTATGATACTAGTCTTAAAGTTTGTTATGGCTGCTTAAAGGGACACGGGCAGTCAAATTCATTTTCACCAATCTAACTCAAATTCTCATATTTGATTTATAACATTCTGAAAAGTATATCCTAATAAAAAAAAAAGTCTGAAATAACCAATTTACAAGGCATGGGCTCGAGAATGTGATTCATCTTTTCATGTGTATCGCCGCCATTAAATAAACTATTGTGTTGACCTCCTACGACTGCTGACGTTCATATAAGCGATTACGACATAAATACATATATAAATAGATAGCGAACTCGTGCAATTAGATTTTTCTAGGTCTGTTTAATTTCATATCATAGGTTAAAAATATATGTTTATAATCGTTTTAACATGTATAAGAATGTGAATTTACAAGACATGGGCTCGAGATTAAGTTTCATCTTTTCATGTGTCTAGCCGCCATTGAATAAACTATAGTGTCGACCTCCGAAGACTGCTGACGTTAATATAAGCGATTTAGACATAAATACATATATAAATAGATAGCGAACTCGTGCAATTAAATTTATCTAGGTCTGTTTAATTTCATATCATAGGTTAAAAATATATATTTATCATCGTTTTAACCTGTATAAGAATGTGAATCGAATCAGTCAACCAAATGATTTACCTTTTTTCACTTTCAATGTTGACATTATTTGTCTTTTAATAACTGAACACGCATAATTCATGCATAATCCAGCTCTAGATAAGAAGTTAAATTGAAGGTTACATTAATACGGATTCAATGAGATCGAATTATTCACTTATCTTATTTTGACAAAATTGAATTATTATTTCACTGTTCACTTTCACTTATGATTGAGAAAAATAAAATCATATTCTTCGCTTTTCATATATCTCGTAACTAGTGGCCCTTCACAGACGTAGCAAATTCATTTTAGTTTAAATTCGACTTGAATTGTATGGTAGGCGTAAAATATTTAAAGGTTTGAAAGAAGAAACTGTTAATAATTGTTTATTTTTTACGTGGAATACCTGAGACGAATGAAATTTTAAATGATAACATATTAACTGTTTCATAACCTTCTGTGTATTAAAGGGGTTCATATAAAAACATGTTAATTGCTCAGTTGACATTATAACGGCGATATAAATCAATAACAGTTTAAATGCGCACTTTATTTCTTTCGGATGTGGCAGTTTTATTTGCACGTTATTGCATGTTGACAAATAAGTCTACTTTTTATGTACTCTCTATAAGTGGATGGTCGTAGTAACATCAATATGATTCTTCACTACAAAGATGTAACTATTTGTTTAGAATCTTAGTAACTAGTGACATATCTCCGACCCCCTAGATAGATGTCATCATGTTGCATATCATATATACATATTCATTTCTAAAGATCCACACGACCCCTCCCCAAGAAAATACAACGGCCATCTCTATAATGCTTTATGAAAACCACTATTTTGTTTGTACTAAAAAAGAATGCATAGTTTACCTTAACGATTCTAAGAGTTTTATTAAGTATCAATCAAGTGACAAACATTAGGTATTTTTATATCTCTTCTGGTTGTTTTTTTCAACTAACATAATATTTGTCTAGCAAATCAATCAACATTTGCATCAAGAATCACTAGCAGTTCATTTCGTACCTGAATAAATATAAGAAAGTACAAGTTCAAACTCAATATTTTATTTTACTGAAAATGCAAACATGCACAAATTGAAAGTAATCCTTTACAATTGCTATCGAATAGACATTATCTTTTCGTTTAAAATACCTCTGCACTAAAGCAGGATTCGAATAATTTGTTAAAGTGTAAAAGGATTTTTTCTTTCTATAAGTAAAATTTAGACGTAGGCTTAAGCTGAGAAATGTGAAGAAATTCTGTATTCAAAAAGAGATCATGTTGGAAGACGGATTTTATTTCTATTGATACTATAGCCTGATAGAAAAAATGCTGTGTTAATTGTTAAATTATTACAGTATTTCTCTCTGAATATGTTTTATGTATGTTTTACGACTGTTAATTAAATCTTATTTAAAAATATCCAATTCAGTAACTACATCTGGTATCATACATCAATATAGAAAAACCTCTTTAACAATAACCATCAAACCTGTCACATTTTCATTCTGTATCAAATGTAACAATGCTTTTGCTTCATACATATTTGACATCAAACATAGGACACTAAAAGATATAGTCTTCTCTGAAGACTCGGGTATTGGTGTTGTACAAAAACAAAGGGCATGTAGTGTCCATCAATGACACAATAAGTTAATGCACAACAACAATTTGTATGATTTTTAATTTTATTTTTTTTTCATATATTTCGGAGTTAAGTATGACGACCATTATCACTAAACTAGTACATATTTTTGTTTAGGGACCAGCTGAAGCACGCCTTCGGGTGCGGGATTTTCTCGCTGTATTGAAGACCTATTGGTGGCCTTCGGCTGTTGTCTGCTCTTTGGTCGGGTTGTTGTCTCTTTGACACATTTCCCATTTCCATTCTCAATTTTATGATAAACGTTTTCAAGTCATTAACACAAACAATGAAATACACGAGTATCATTTTCAATTGTATGTGAATGTGATAGAGGCTTTACTTATGTTGCTATCGATTTTTAACATATTACATCACGAGTTCTAATCTTATGCATAGTGTATTCGTGTGAAGAAATTCTGTATTCAACATAAGTCGAATTTATCAGCTAATGAAAGGGGAGATCTTTATATATCAAACCTGTTACATTTATCATGACTTTAATCCCGTATGACACGGAAAGCAATGCATGTTTTTTGTTCATTCTTATCAATCATGTATCTTCCTTTATTATATGTGAAAAGCTTTATTGATTAGTCTTAAACCACGATTTATATAATATTAAAGCTTCTTAACAAAATGTGGTAAATAAAATATCTTATTTATCATGTTTATATATAAATAAAGCGCATCTCTATGCATAATATATACAAAAGACATTTTGATACACTTTATGTAGGACTAAAGTATAGATTTTTTTTAAAGAAAATAAAACATTTGCTTTTAATGTCTCATTCATAAAAGATAATTCAGCGTTAGATTAAATCATCTTGCATATAAATACATATAAGCTGTGCATTTATTAAGACTAAATTGTTAGAAATAATCTCATATACTATTACTTTAAAAAATCTTATTAAGGTTGTTAAATGACCATACACAATTAGTTTTGGACAATCTAAGCTGTGCGAAGTGTCATTGGGTTACCTAAAGAAAGTTGGTTATTAACTGTGATAAACTTGCTATTGCAAACTGTTTATGTTCAACCTAAGACCAGTTGTTCTGTTTAGCTGTGACAACTTACCACTGGAATCTCAAATACTTAACTCAATAAAAGTAAAACTGAAGTGTAATAAACAGTCGTAAACTTAATTGTTCACCATAAGTACGTCAAATATGAATTATACATATGTCAAAGGCACCACCTATTTCAAATATGCCTATTCTAAGTAAGGATCGTGCTGAAAATGCATGAAACATTTGCCACTAAACGTTATGCAACTAACAATCCAAGTTAAGAACTCAGTAAAAATTGTCTTTGATATATTTCCAAGCCTTTAAGTTTGGCATAGGTTATACACTTATACATATATATTTTGTCTTTTTTTATGTTGTTGGTTTTTTTTATTAGACTGTTGCTATAGTCTTTTTGTCATTGTTCGTTTGTCTCTATAAGACTCTAGGGTATGTGTTTTGATTCTTCCTTATGTATCTTCCGCTTCCATTTCATTTAAGGCACCTGCTTTAATAGTTATGTTGCTTTCAAAGACGTGTTGGAAAAGATTTTACTGAATGTATTATCCCTGATCATCTTTGAGAACCGGTACTTTGACAAGGTCAACCTTTAGAAATAGTTTCGTTAAGTTGGTTGGGTGTGGGGGATCATTGTAATTGACTTTTATTTCTTTACGACTTGTTTTATTTATTCATAAATTATTTGACTGTTTGTTTGTTTGTTTTATTAGTTAGGTATTTATCACTTAGACATACACTTGTAAATTTTCATAAATATTTTGCTATATGTATCATTCCTCCATACGATACAGTATATGTTCATGGATTCCTTATGCACACAATTAATTTCTTCTTTTTAAATATTGTAATGTGGGCTTATGGTGGGTTTTTTTTACATAAAGTTATCACAGTAGGTAAAATAAATATCACTGTCACAACTCACGTCCTGAATTTGCAAGAATATTAGCAACTATAGACATAAGACAGACAACCTTTTTAACAAAATTCAATTTTCACAACAAAAAAATCCTTTGTCGTGAGTCTAATAGGAAATTGAAATTAATTTTTCGAGCGTTAATTGTTCATAATAATAAGATGTAAAGTAAGCAAACAAAAATATGTTTTTTTCCAACATATATATAATATACGCATATCACATACATAATAAGGACATACACAGATTTTCAAATTGATTTAATAAACAATGAATAGTAAAATAATAATGAGGTGAAATAATAACAAATATGAGCCAATGTTAAGGTCGGTATATATATAGTTTTAATGTATTATTTATAGTATCGAATATCTATTGATAGTCATCAAATTAATGCATGTCATATTCATTTATAACTTACTGTGCTATAAAAACTTTAAGACATTCAACAATTAACCGAAGACCGTATATTAACATAGTATTTATTAGTACAAATGCACCTGTGAAGATAATATTATAATCAATTCGGTGGTTTCAAATATCTATTTAGACATGAACATATATATAGATATATTGTTTCCTGATTTAGAACACAAGTTGGACACAATATCAGTATCATGCCTTTCTGAACCCAATAACGACAAAAGAGCGTGTCATAAGCATGCTGCTAATAAATTATAGTTGCGTAACAAGTAATTTTGTTAATCTTTTTTGCCGTTGTCATCTTACACAAAAACACTCAGGAATAAAGTAAAATGGTCAATTATTATATGCTGACATGATAATCACACATTTGCCATACTAGATGAATGTATCCGCCAATTCCATGTTGCACCATATACATGATATAAGGCTCGTTAAAATTCAATTAAACGCTTGTAACGTTAACATCTATGATAAAAACAGTCTTCAAATGGAAACCAGGCTGTTAGATCTGTTACTTTCAAGTTCGTTAAGTATTGGTTATATCCTTCTCCTTTAGAAAGGAGTCAACATCCTTAAGTTATTTCAGGCATATTCATGGTCATATATAAACTGCATACTTTTATGAGGTTTGGTTATAAAGCTGAAAGGCGGGTTAAATAAAAGCCAGTTTCTTTACTCAGACTAAAGGTAAGTAACATTATGTAGAGGGACTTATGTAAGTAACATAATGTAGAGGGACTTAGGTAAGTAGCATTATGTAGAGGGACTTATGTAAGTAACATTATGTAGAGGGACTTAGGTAAGTAACATTATGTAGAGGGACTTTCTAACTTAGGACATTGTTTCTTTTTAACTTGACTCTCATTAATCAAACGTCGGCAACTTTCTGTTAAAAGATACTATCATAATGGTAACATTCAAAGGGCACAAGACAAGACACGGTCATGTCAAATAACGATAAACAAACAACTTTAACCAGACAACAACACACTACATAGAACACTAAAAGCCTGAGCTACACGAATCAAACTAAAATAAGGCAAGGCCGTAATTACCATTGAGGCAAGTGAAGCTACACGAATCAAACTAAAATAAGGCAAGGCCGTAATTACCATTGAGGCAAGTGAAGCTACACGAATCAAACTAAAATAAGGCAAGGCCGTAATTACCATTGAGGCAAGTGAAGCTACACGAATCAAACTAAAATAAGGCAAGGCCGTAATTACCATTGAGGCAAGTGAAGCTACACGAATCAAACTAAAATAAGGCAAGGCCGTAATTACCATTGAGGCAAGTGAAGCTACACGAATCAAACTAAAATAAGGCAAGGCCGTAATTACCATTGAGGCAATTGCCTCACTCAAATTTCGACACTGTTGTTTTTTTATACATGTATATATAAATATAATAGTCATTTGGTGGTCTGTCTCAACCTTAATTTCTATAACTTGTCATCATTCCTTTTAAATTATTCCTCCTTGATATAACTCAGCATCTCAACGGGTGCTGTTTCTCGATTATACATTAACCTATATATTGTAACGATAATCATCATGGATCTCTGGTTAAAAACATGCTCTTGCAGAAAAAGAAAAAGCGATACTGAAGGTAAAGAAGGAATAATTCTAATAAACAAGTTTTTTTGTGTGAACAGAGTATTGAATACAAATTTATTAGAACTAATCCAAAAACGATAAGTAGACTGACAAATCAAGTACTGGGCATCGCAAAGGGGCAGTCCTGTCTGCGTATTCATTTCTCCGTTTCACCAACTTTTGACAAATAAAGTACTGCGCATCGTAAGGGGGCAATCCTGTCTCCATTATTCATTTCTCCGTTTCACCAACTGTAATCTTTCTCTTTACAGATAAATGAAATATAAATAATATGAAACATGCATGGATTAGTTTTTATCCATGTTTCGTTAACCTTAAAAATTGAAAGAACATCCCATTTTCCAATTTGACATTATTGAGGAACGGTAGGACATTTAAAACAGAATGTTGTCTTTACTTAGTCGGGACTACGGAATTTCGTGTCTTTATATTCGGAGTTTAGGAATCGGACACCCCCAACCCCTAACCCCTGAATTTATAGATTGTGGAACAAAAATAACACAGACTATTTCCAGAAATAATTTGAAATTGCGGACCTACATGTAAACGTCGAAAACTACAGTCCAACCCTTGTACCCATAGCATACTGGTAAAAAAAACTCTAGATCGAATCATATACATGTATCTTATCTCATTTTATCCCTAGTTTGTTTACTCTTTGTCAGCATAAAAGCGAGTTTAATATTTTGTAACTGCGACTGTATGGTGGTGCTTACAGGAAAGCTTAATTCCCTTTTGCAAACAAAACTGTTACTACTGATGCTGCTACCGAATTGCCGCATTGACGGAGAAGGAATCGGAAGAAGACATTGATCATTGTGTTGATGATAATGTGCTACCTCTAGAAACACAGACTGCCCTGAAACGACTGAAAACTTGAAAAAATCATGCATGAGTGGCGAGAGATTGTGCGGTCTTGCCATGCTCCATGTTCATCGCGATAAGGATATCAGCAGACCAAATATTCTGAAACAATTTGACTGAACCGGCCATAAAAATATTTGGCAAACTCTACTGAATCGATGTTGGTTCTATGTTCTCGCGACAGACTCAAATTGATATTTGGATACCTATCTTACCTTTAAATTTAAATAAAGTTGTTAAAAATTTGGTGTTAGTAAAAGTCTTAAGAATTAAAAACAAAATATAAAAAGTGTCCAAATTCAAAACATTATCAACCTCTCTGGAAATGCCTAGAATGCAGGATTTTGCACCATTCATTTCATACCCTCCAAAAAAAAATTCAATTATTTTGCCTCACTAAAATAATATGCCTAGCTACGGCCTTGTAAGGTGTGATTTAAGTTGCTCCTGAATGTTAAACATATCCTGTTCCAGGTGTGACACCCGTTATGCTGCTCATGGAAAGTACAGTTCTAATTCAGTAGGTCAAAATCGAAGAAAAGAGGACGGTATTGTGGTTACGATATTGGAAAATATCCGTGGTCATCTGTAACAAATATTCCATAACGGTCAATCAACTTGTGTCGGCGTCTGTGAAGTTTTGTAATGTTTGCTCTTTAAAGCTTAAAACGGACATATTTCTAAACTAATTAAAAAGATATACATAATACTCCACATAACCTTCGCAACATTCTAATATCATAGACGACAAAAACATAGTAAAATTGTACAAATTAACTGGAAACCAATTCAGGTTATAGTACCTGTTTATGTATGTATTCAGCAATAACTTCTCGGAGCCAAAAATATACCCATTAAAATCTCACAATTTTATTGTAGATATTTATTTTGTAACTGTTGCACTTCATCGGCTCATTTGGATTACTTTTAATTGAATTACGTTTCAAGAGAATTCCATACTATTTGAATATAAATGAACGTGGGACCCTCCCAGAGTTTTCAAACTACTAGTATTTGATCCCTTTTACTATTCCAACAACTTTCCAGAGCTAATGAACTTATTTATGTACTATTGTTATAAGGAGTACCATAGAACATTACATAATGAGGTTGCCTTTATTTTTTGTATATAAACTATATCAGTCTAAATATACGTCTAACATCTTCAAATCTATCATTTTGACCGTATTACTAATTATGTGATATGTTTTGAGCAGCATTGACTTAGATGACGGAAATTATTTTATTTTGAAGTTTTTCCGCCATGTGCCATGTGACTCCAATCTAAATTGACTAGGATTATGAATTTTATTGACGAAGGTGGGTGGCTCCCTCTGGCCGCAACGAAAAGGCCATTGTATTGCTGAAAGTTAAAACACCAACCAATCAATCCATTTGTCATGGTTTTGTAAACAATCAATTCATTTGTCATGGTTTTGTAAACAATATTCTATTATACCATCATTCATTTTAGTTGATTAACATCTATCACAACGTCTCTTGAATGTTTGTATACATGAATAATGCAAAAGCTCTTTAAAGCTATTACAGTTATTCCAGAAACATGTAGTAAACCTCGTTAGAATAATTCCCTGTAACCATTGTTCTTTCGTGGTTTTATGAGAATCGACTTTATATCTATAGCAATCACAGTAACAGTGTGTGCTTTATTAGTTTCTAAATTGTCATGATAATGTTGGTTATTGCATTCGATATTTTAATATTATACAATGCTACGTTGAACGTCAGAGTTTGCTTATCTTGCGCATTCAAATAATTCTACGAAAAAGACTTAATATAAGTTCATTCAATTATAGATATCTAAATTATATTAACTCTTTGAAATGGGATTCGACATTTATTTTACAAATCTCTATATAGAAACCAAAAGATTGAGCAACAGAAACACAGCAAATCAAAAGTAGAAATAAGAACAACATCACAGTCAAGAGAAAAATACAAACTGACCATACACGAAACCCTAAACAGAAGCAACATAAACCGGTTCTAAATCCCATGGTTTAATAGCACATGTCGTCGACTCAAAGGGTTAACAAGTCTAACCCGTCACCCAAGTAAAAATCAAGCGATACGAAATATTTGGAAATGCCAATAACGTGGGGGAAATTGACAGATTTGTGGTTATGCCATATGCATGAAACGAATCTGACAAGGGTGTTCATTTATGTCACTAATTTTTTATGAAGGTCAACTTAGGTCAACTAAATCATGATGACAGCTTTTTGAAATATGGCTTTAACTTTAAATTCAAGTACCCTCAGTTTAAAATCTGCGATTTGAAAAGCAACACTTTCAATTAAATACCGAAAATCTAGTTCTTGAATATCTCAATCATAGAAAATATAACGCTTTATAGGCAAGCGATCAAACTGCATCTTTGGTATCTGTTACTCCAAATTCGTATAGCTAGATGCGTTGTACATGAGTCGCCAGACTTTCAGGAATAGTTCAGTGAAAAACATAATTCATAGGTTTAACGTAAAAGTAAAAAAAATCGCATTGTCTGTCAACTGTTTAATGCCTATCTCAAACGAATAGTCGAACAACTTCAAGCCTTAGATTATGGATTATGAGACGATCTTGATAAAATGCGTTAACGTTAGTGCTAGAATTTCTTGCAACTTTATGACTTTAATACTCCCGATTTAATTAAAGTAGGTATCCCTCATTTTGCTTTCACACGATAAAATAGAAAATTGGTTACTTTAACTCAAAGGTGTTATAATTTTATTAAGGTATATTTCAGGACCAAGTAAGATTAAGTACATGACTGGTAAATTTGATATTGGTCAGGATTATGCCAATACACTAACGTTATCGTAGTAATGATTTAATTGGTTCAATGCGGCGGAAATAATTTCCTTAAGTTTTTATTCAATTTACCAATTATTCCGAACTATTGATCCGTAATAATTTTTCTATCTGGAAAGATTATTTAATGAATTTGATTAAAATATCTTGTTTATTCCACTTACATTTGAATTAGAGGAGTAACACTGGTTTAATTAGTGTCGCTGTTTTTCACGTCTCTTGACTGACTGGACAATTAAATTCTTATTTCAATCTTATTTGTCGGAATATCAGAATAATTGAATATTCTAAAATGAAGGTAGGATTTTTCATTATTACTTCATTTTCTTTCTAAATGAAAAAAAAGACACATTTAAAGAATTTATTTATATAATCGGGCAGTTATTTCTGCAATTTGAGCCTTAAACTTACTTAATACAGATGTAAAATGACGTCACAAAGACAAAGTGGTACATTCATAGTCAACTAGTACTATTTCAGAAGCATTTTATTTATAACAATGCTTTCTTATAATTTAATTAATGTAAATTGAGCTTTTCATTTGCACTATTTTCCTTTTGACATTAAGCAGTCATTCTCACTATATGTAAAGAGACAGAAAAGTGAAATAAATGGTGTGGGCTAAGACTCCATATTAAAAGACCGTACATTGACCTATAATTGTTAACTTTTTATACAGTGTGACTCGGATGGAGAGTTGTCTCATTGGCACTCATACCTCATCATCTTGTTTATATTGCTTGGTTATACATGGTATATCACTGAACTAACATACATAT
Organism: Mytilus edulis; assembly: GCA_019925275.1. NCBI lineage: Eukaryota > Metazoa > Mollusca > Bivalvia > Mytilida > Mytilidae > Mytilus > Mytilus edulis. Next base: position 99,531,117 of record CM034351.1, on the reverse strand, counting down.
TTGTTTAGGGCCAGCTGAAGGACGCCATCGGGTGCGGGCGTTTCTCGCTACATTGAAGACACATTGGTGGCCTTCGGTTGTTGTCTGCTCTATGGTCGGGTTGTTGTCGCTTTGACGCATTCACGATTTTTATTCTCAATTTTATTTATATTAGACAACGTACAGGAGAAATGACAAGTAGTCCTATAAAGACAGATGGTCTTTTGAAGCAGGTTCAATCTGTCTGAGATTATATAGCATATAAGATGCGCTATACAGCGGGACTTAACATTAATGCTTTATAATGCCCCATTTATGGGCATTATGTTTTCTGGTCTGTTCCTCTGTCTGTTCGTTCTTTCGTTCGTCGTTCCTTTCGTCCGTTCGTCCGTCTGTCCCATTTCAGGTTAAGGTTTTGGTTAAAGTTTTTTTGGTCGAGGTAGTTTTTGATGAAGTTGAAGTTCGATCAACTTGAAACTTAGTAAACATGTTTCCTATGATATGATCTTTCTACTTTTAATGCCAAATTAGAGATTTTATCCAATTTCACGGTCCACTGAACATAGAAAATGATAGTGCGGATGGGGCATCCGTGTACTTGGGACACATTCTTGATACACATGTTTTATTTGTTGTTGAACACCGATGTTCTAGTAATTATTCATTCTTTATTTCAGGAGGAATCTGGTGAAAATGTTCCTGTGAAAGGACTTGGTAATTGTGATATAATGCGACCGACAGATCTTGCTGCCGCTCACCATTATGATAAAGTTGTTGGTGTTATAACTAAGGAACCATGTGAAAGGTCCGATGCAGAGATTATTCAAATAAAATCATGGTTTCAAAAGAAATCAGATTTATTTAACCAGTTGAATGATGGTAGGTTTTAAAAAGATTTCTGTTTTTTTACAAGTTTTCTTCTTTTTTTATGCCCCATTTATGGGCATTATGTTTTCTGGTCTGTGCGTCCGTTCGTCGTTCCGTTCGTTCGTCTCGCTTCAGGTTAAAGTTTTTGGTCAAGGTAGTTTTTGATGAAGCTGAAGTCCAATCAACTTGTAACTTAATACACATGTTCCTTATGATATGATCTTTCTAATTTTAAAGCCAAATAAGACTTATGACCCCAATTGCACGGTCCACTGAACATAGAAAATGAAAGTGTGAGTTTCAGGTTAAAGTTTTTGGTCAAGGTAGTTTTTGATGAAGCTGGAGTCCAATCAACTTGTAACTTAGTATACATGTTTCTTATGATATGATCTTTCTAATTTTAAAGCCAAATAAGACTTATGACCCCAATTTCACGGTCCACTGAACATAGAAAATGAAAGTGTGAGTTTCAGGTTAAAGTTTTTGGTCAAGGTAGTTTTTGATGAAGCTGGAGTCCAATCAACTTGTAACTTAGTATACATGTTTCTTATAATATGATCTTTCTTATTAAAAGCCTAATTAGACTTTTGATCCCAATTTCACGGTCCACTGAACATAGAAAATGAAAGTGTGAGTTACAGGTTAAAGTTTTTGGTCAAGGTAGTTTTTGATGAAGATGAAGTCCAAAACTTAGTATGCATGTTCCCTATGGTGTGATCTTTCTAATTTTTATGCCAAATTAGATTTTTTACCCAATTTCACGGTCCTTTGAACATGGAAAATGATAGTGCGAGTGGGGCAACCGTGTACTTTGGACACATTCTTGTTTGTTCTAATACGGTTCGGCACGGCACGGGACATTTGCGCTTTTTCATAGGACATTTGCGCTTTTTTTTGTGGACACTTGCGCTTCAAAACATAGGACATTTGCGCTTTTTAAAAATGGACATTTGCGCTTTTCACATAGGACATTTGCGCTTTTTTTATATATATATCTATGACTTCCCTTTTCTTTTATCCGGGATTGGGACCGGCAGGTTTGACCGGGCAGAGTTAAAGTCATTCTTTATGGTTAAAAGTTTAAAAATCATTTCATAGCACAAACATGTCATATTGTTGATATTTGTTTAAAAGTTTATGTACAGCTAAAAGTACACATTCTTATGAAATAAAACCATGCATGTACTGTCATCACAATTACAGGTCAGTTATAGCTTGATATTCGAAGCCCAATGAGTGAACAAATCTTGCTCTTGTTATCTGTCCTGATTGGTACTTAAATAAATGTTCGAGTTTCTACTTCTCAATTCTTGTTTGGGGAGCCTGTTCATTAATGTACCTAATCATAAACATTTTTTTCATTTACTAGTCTCTATAACTTTAAACTCCATGTTCAAGACTGTGTAAATGTGAACTAACTATAATGACAAATATAAGTTATTTTTTTTAACTTAATGATTACTTCTCATTAAGATTACAGGTAGACCACTTTAGGTAAAAAGCGCAAATGTCCGGTCAATTTAATACAGGTGAATCAAAATTAAAAGCGCAAATGTCCATAGTATTTGAAGCGCAAATGTCCTATCGTTTTACAGGTAAAAAAGCGCAAACGTCCTGTGCCCGTTCGGCATCCCCTTTGACAAATTATTGGTATATATATGTTTAGTTTAAATTTGCCTTATGATTCAGTTTGGTGAGTCCACAGACATCCGTTTACCGTTGCTATACTGAGAATGCAAAGTTTAGCAAAGTATGGTTTTAATTCCATATTTCAAAACTAAACAAAACTTCAAAATAACAATAAATAGATTAATGTAACAAAGAAATATGTATTATGGGGTCAGCGGAAGGATGCATCCGGGTGCGGGAGTTTCTCGCTGCATTGAAGATGCATTGGTGGCCTTCTGCTATTGTCTGTTCTATTGTCGGTTTTTTTTTCTTTGGCACATTCCCCATTTCCTTTTTCAATTTTAAACATAAACATAAGGTTCAACTTTTACTCGAGTCGATAAAAACACGATTTTAAAATTATTTCGGATATTTTAGAAGGTTTTAACTTTTTTCTATATGTTGCTAAAACTTTTTTATTCAGTATATCAATATGACTTTTTCCATCGTATTGCATCAGCTACCAATTATCCAATTTTCTAATGTTTCGCACGTTATGTTGTCATTCATATCCTGTTGAGCTGAATGATGACAATTCGTCCTCAACCATTGTGTGTCAATCTCCCGTTGTTATCTACACTGCTATTGACTTTCTAACTATTATGTTTATTGAGCATTATTGAACATTTGTCAAGTTTCAATATTGTTCAATTAATCATAAAAAAATTGATTACGCTTTTCAAAAACATCACGAATTTCTCTGATTCTAGGAAGTAAAATGGCATCTATCGTTGTTGCCTTGCAACCAAGCTTAGGGATATCGAAAATGGATATAAAAACAACATTATTTCTATATGTCACTGTAGATTAGTAGGAAAACTATTGTCTGTGGTATTTTGTAATACAAAACTTTAATTGTTTGTTGTTCCTTTATAACAACGTACTTAACAAGTTAAACGAGCTTCATTCCATTATCATGCCATCGTCCCGTTAATGAATTCTTTTTGCAACAAATAGATCAAAGATTATTTCAGCTTACTTTGATGTTCACAAAAGAATAAGTTAATGCGAAAGCACTGTCATCTTTATGTTGTATTTCAAAGCACCATACCATCCTGCACAGCTAGTCTGTGTGTTTTAATCCGATATTGTCATTATATATGTTAGAGCATCAAGTTGTGTTTATTTTTATACGACTTGACTGGGGTATATGGACTGGAAATTGTTCGTTATGTAATGTTTACAAGTAAATATTTGATAGGCAATTGTCACTGCTACTAAATTTGGCCATGCAAATAGTTTACACATTGGCCACCCATCTCCTAACACTTTGCGACTAATATATGTATGAATTTAGCCACATCTCTAAATCATATTTATGTATGAATTTAGATTATGACTGTATTTCACTGTTTGTTTTTACTATAAAAGCTCAGTTATAAAAGTATTAAAGACTTTAACATGATCGTTTGTGGTGGTTTCTTTTTTATCTTTAGATTTTGCAGGAACATATATATTATGTATACGGTCACCAGGTTTTTTGCTTTCTTTGTTTATAATCGCAGTGGGGAAAAAATCGCCCTATCAACCACCCACAAAGCAAAGACGGGTTGTGTTATGTGTCATTATTGGTGTTTTTTTTATGTTTGAATAATTACGTCTAGTATTTGTTATATTCATAACACCTCGTTCCAACTTATATTTGACCTTTAAAAAATCATATCAAACCGATACTTATGCAAAGTAAAGGACCTCATTGGAAATATGCTGGTTGTCTTTAATAGGTATCTTCGGTAAATAAAATCCCTTCTGCATTGATTTTAACATTAATGAAGATTAAATTGTCCATCACAGGTTTAACTTGTTATTGAGTTGTAGATTGTTTCAAAATACAGCAACCACAAACCTTGAACAAGAAGAAGCAAAACCATATCGATATTTTTCAGATATAAATATAATCATGAACACTGTTAACTTCAGAAACAAAAATACCACTGTTACAAAACCTTGTTTCAAAAAAAAAGTTGTTATACATGACATGGTTTTGTATTGTAATAATTAGAATTGTTATGCTTCTATTTCAGAAATAATTCATGACTTGATAAAAAATTGTGAGTTTATGACTGTAGAACGGGACTTTGTTGTCATCAAACAAGGAGAAAAGGGAGACTGGTGAGTAACATAGTATATATTGATAATATTGATTGATTGATTGATTGATTGATTGATTGATTGATTGATTGATTGATTGATTGAATTGTTGGTTGATTGATTGATTGATTGAGCAGAACATTATTAACGAATTTCTACATTGTTTTTGTTACATTTTTTTTAACATTCACTGAATGAATCATCTGGAATCACCTCTAATAGTCAAAAAGTACATGTATACTTTATTGTAGTTTTCTATTATCTATTACCTTCATCACGTCGGACTATAATAGCCAGTGGATGGACGCCTCCGGATGCGGGAGCTTCTCGCTACATTGAAGACCCATTGGTGGCATTCGGCTGTTGTCTGCTCTATGGTCGGGCTGTTGTCGCTTTGACACATTCCCCATTTCCATTCTCAATTTTATGAATGCGAAAAATACCTACCAGAGATCAAAATGACGTTTAAGTTAGTAAATATACTTCTTCGTCGGTGACATGAATATATATTGCAATATTCCAACACCGTCATAAGGGAAATGGATTTTTATTCGCAAACAGTGATAAAATGTAAGTAACTCACTTGAGACAGATTTTAATGACTTTTTACACTGCTTTTAATGCTGTGCATAAAAGAAATACAAGTCAATAGTAGTGATTAGATCTATTTAACAAATTTTATAGTAGATATTAAAGTATAGTACGCGAGGCTTACTCCTAACTTATTGGTATTTATCTTACCTACTGTTAGTAATCCGGATGGCGACGCCTTAAATGTCAAACTGCAAATATAAAAGTGTTAATTCAAGTAAATGTAATTAGCGATACCATTAAATGCGTTATATAAATATTTGCTTAAAAATGGATATATTTCATTGGAAATTGTTATGAAAAAATAATTATGTATTAATGTTAAAGAACCGAGAAATACTTGAAAGTTATATGAGTAAGTCAGACACACTGGGCAGAATAAGGTTATATATCAAGTGATTGAAAATTAAGTTTATTTAAATTTTTCCAAATCAAAAATGACTGAGTGAGAAGAGCCTCAATTTTAAAGTAGGTTTTTTTTCAGAAGAATGAATATGAGTAGGAATAGGGCTGCACTCTACAGTTGTTTTAAGGTTTTATGTAAAAATGTATGTATTAGGCCGTTAGTTTTCTCGTTTGAATTATTTTACATTGCTATTTCGGGGCCTTTTTATAGCTGACTATGCGGTATGGGCTTTGCTCATTGTTGAAGGTCGTACAATGACCTGTAGTTGTTAATTTCTGTGTCATTTTGGTCTCTTGTGGAGTTGTTTCATTGGCAATCATACCACATCTTCTTTTTTCATAATTAGTGAATCATCTTGATCATCTTCATTGTAAGTGTAAGTCAAATGTTCGTGTAAGTATCTTCAAGATAGGGTAAAACAGCTCATTATAAACACAAATAAGTGCAATCTCTTTTTGGTCATTTAAAGAATTTCTTCATCGAAAAACAATGCATTCAAAGAATGGTGGTTTGAAAACAAATTATAACACTTATCTGGAAAAAAATCTAACCCTTTCAAATGAATATAATTCCTAAATCTATACGTTTTGACTGTTTCCAGTTTCTTCATTATTCTGAATGGATCTGTTGCTATTCATATCAATACTACTTTGGATCTGGAGGACGACAGACAAGAAAATACAGATAAACAAGATCCATTGAAGGAAAGACGAGATAGTAGAGAAAAACGAGATGAGGAAAAGCCTAAAGAATTGGACAGATCAAAGTTTGGAATATCCGTCGGAAAGATAGGTATGGCACTTCTGTTTTCTATATATGATATACATGGTCACTATACCACGGGGAAAGATAGGTACGGCAGTTCTGTTTTCTATATACAGTATGATATACATGGTCACTATACCACAAACATTGCAGAGAGTTTAACTATACCACTGAAATCAGAGGTGGGTCCAGGGTCAAGGGAAAACGGGCGTTAATGTCATGCAAGAATCGAAAAAAGTACTGCTGAGCGGATCAAAGCACAATTTGGGTTGACGAATCTTTTACCTGCGTAATTATCTTCTTGTTTTTTTTTTTTCTTGAATAAAGAATGGAACCGTTTCTTTTCTCGATCCTTTCTGTTCCGTGTTTTACGATACCATTCCTATAAAATTGAGAATGGAAATGGGAATGTGTCAAAGAGACAACAACCCGACCATAGTGCCGACACCATGCATATTTTATTTCTGTCGACCTTTATTCGATTCTAATATATTCAATTTCTATATTTATCAAAGTTTTATTGTACGTGTTACAAAAAAATAAAAAAAAATAGCTCGAATTTTGTTTTACATTTCAGAATCTGGCAAAAGTTTTGGAGACTGGCTCTTATTAATACTGATTGTGTCCGAAATGCCACAATTATTGCAGACGAAGCTGTAGATTTAATTGTGATAGACAGGAATTTATATAATAGATGTATCAAATTGTTTCATGCAAAAGAGTTTGCAGACAGAAAACGTTTTGTTGAAACAAATCCTCTGTTCGATAGATGGCATCCGAAGTATAAAAAGCAAATGGCTATGAGTTTAAGAAAGGAAAAATTAAATTTCGAAAGCGTCATTGTAAAACAGGGAGCTATGTTTGACGGTTTACGGTTCATTTTAAGGTAATTGGTTAATATGAAGAGTTATTGTCAACGTATTTGTAGATCTATCACTAAAGTGCTTATTAGTTTATTCCAATTACTCATTTTGTTTGGAATATATGTAGTACTTCCAAGATTCGTTTACACAATCACAAAACAGATAGGCATGCGGTTCTTATAAAATTCAAAGCGTTCATTATAACAAATCCGTCAGAAATTTAAGTAACTTATATCGGTTTATTGTTATATTCTTCCTAAAACGTGTGGCTTAATATTATGACTATTAAAAGTTGATAATTTCAGTATCTGAGAAAGTTTTCACCATAAGCCAAATATTACTACACTAAATTCTTTTAAAATTTGCATTTGTGTTTGTCGTAATGGTAATATCTATAATCTTCCTATGTATTTTACAGTGGTCAGACCAAACTGACATCTGATCCCTATTTACACTCTATGCAGTATCCTGATTATTATCCCTTACCGATGTCGAAGACCTCGAGAGAGTAGAGGCACGAGAATCACTAAGAAGGTATAAGCTATAACCTTAAAAATGATGCAAGGTCACAACTGTTGTCAGTTATAAATGTCCATGATATAACCTGATATAGGGCCTCGACAAATATAATAATGAATATCATTAAAAGGATCCAGTAAATTGTATCCATAAAGGTGAGAGGAGTATGTTTCATTTTATTTATTTGGTATAATTCATTTCAAAATAGACAAATTTATTTGTGATAAAAAAAACCGCGCTATATTATAAGATTCAACGACGAATGATATATCAATCCTTTTTAAGGAAAGACTATTTATTTACATATACAAACATTATGTCATCACCAGTACAAATGGTCAAATATTAACACATAAGAACATGCATGTAATAGTGAAACAAATAAATCTATTGATTGATTGATGGATTTTTTGTTGAGAATAGATGAATGAGTAATACAATCTTCTTATCATAAAACAAATGCAATATTCGTTCAAAATTGTTTAAAGAACATTTGCTGGAAATGTGTCATATATTAATGCCATATATATCTGCTTCTTAAATCTTTCATAGGGAATTGAGCATGCATTCACAGAAAATGGATGAATACAAAACACTGGTGCCAAGTCGTCAGAAATATATTACACAAGATACTGGAAAGAACGGCAAACGATCACCAAAATTCATGAGTCATCGACAGATAGAACTTTGCCTTATTGGTTCTGAAGAAATAGTTGGTAAGTAGAGACAAATTTTATCTTTGTCGATAGTCACATCTTTCACAAATCAGGAAAATACCAAAGAAAGTGATTTTTTTTTATTTGGGTAGAGAGAATCGTTGGCTTCCGTCATTTCGTTGTTATTTTTTTTCTTTGGAAAACTGTATACTTTAATACCACTGATATGTGTCAGAACGAAAAATAATCACAACAACACAAATAGGACATGTTAAAAGTGAAATAGATATGATATAAAGTTGAAATGGCTATTTGTTTCATAGAAACTCTTTTTAATAGCAGTTATTTCTATGAATTATCTATTAAATTGAAGTACATGTATTTCATGTTATATTCAGTCATAATTGTTATTTAAGTTAAAAACATATCACTGTTTTGATCTTAACAGTTTTATTGGGGAAGTAAAGCTTAAATATATATAACTATTTCATTCTTAACTAATATATGTATACTGCATGTTTTTGGTGCAGAAAGGTCACGTTCACAGTCTTTTTAATCAAAGAGGCCCAAGGTTTTGAAAAAATCGTGAAGATGTAAAAGTATAAAATTTTAAAAAGTTTTTGTCTCTGTCATAATGCTGTGCTTTTTATCATGACATGCCCGCAGTGGTCTTTATAATACTAGTACTTAAAATTATTAACTATAGTAGTACTTTACTAAAATATAAAACATGACTTTTACAGGTGACATGGAAGTAGCTATGGATTTAATGACATATTCCTACTCAGTTACATGCATACAAGAAACTGAAATATATGTGTTGGACCAGAAAAATTACGAAAGGTTAATAGAAAAACGTAATCCACAAGTTGTTGAGTTGATAAGGAATTCAGTGCTAGAGAAATACTCTTTAAGACTGTCTTGGATGCAAGACAAAAAAGATCTACCTCTTTTTCGTTATTTTCTTTACAAGATTGGAGAAAATGAACGAAAAAAGAAATTAAAGAAAGAAGAATTAATGCGTCAGGATAAGGAAAGAGACATTACGGATGATTGGATGGTGTCTAGTCTTAAAAAGGGACCCCTTATCGATATGTTTGGACCTGGCAGTGTGTTCTACTCAATTCGAATGAAAGCTAAGCAAAGAGAAATGGAGAAGTTAAGTTATAAAGCGCGTGTTGATAAAAGACGCTTACTTAGCGAACGCAAGTCTCCGGCTCAAACTAAACCTGTTCAAGTACAAGGTGCTCCCCCAACAAGCTTTGTTACCCAAGCTTTCAAAAACAAATACGACGTAGAGAGTGGTGCTTATGATTTTTCTAGTGAGGATGATGTTGAAAATGATTCAGTGGACGGTAGTGTAAACCGATCACAATTAATTTGTGATAAAAGTAGAAATGCACATTCTGTATTAAAAGAGACACCAGAAACCGACTTTGAAGACTGGGAATCTAGTGACGCTAATCTTTGTAAACTAGAAAACAGGTTACAGAATTGGTATAAACATTTTGGAGACAACGAAAAGAAAAGAGATGTATCCATAGTGAAATTACGTAGATATCAAACAGAGGTATGTTATCACTTTTGAAATAACGTAAACATCATTTTATAAATGTGATATCAATAAAAACAATAAGGTCTTTCCTCGCGGAGAGGAAAGACCTTAATAATTCACTGTAACCTTTGTTCGTTCGTAGTTTTATGAGAATCGACTATATATCTACAGCTATCAAAGGAACAGTGTGTGCTTTATTAGTTTCTAAATTGTCATGATAATGATGACCAATGATAGTTATTCCTTTCGATATTTTAATATTATATAATACATTAATGATTCGTCTATCTTATTATTACGTATAGATGTCAATCAGATGTAGATTAAACGATGTTAAATTTCATATTTTTTCAACGTTGTACTATAAAAAAAGAAGATGTGGTATGATTGCCAATGATACAACTCTCCACAAGAAACCAAAATAACACATAAATTAACAACATACTAGTATGATATAGAAGTATGAAGCAATTTTAAACAATGTAGAATAACATAGATACCAATTGAAAAGCAAAACACACAAACAAAAATACTATCATTAATTTATAAATTTAACATTACAAATTAAAATCATAGGCGGATCATTGGGGGGGGGGGGGGGGGGGGGGGGGGGGATTTGGTTGATTATATAGGGAATCACTGAAGCATGACTGGATCGGGACCCCCTTATGAATAGTTCTGGATCCGCCACTGAAAATCGACATGAACGATACTTTAGGTATGTAAAGTGTCTAATGTCAATGACATGGGAACCTTTGCATAAAGAGGTTTATGTTACAGTACCTTGATCTATTTACAAGGCAGAAGGACATGATAATGTCTGTTTGTTGTCCTTTAAGGTCCTTGCAATGAAGCAGTTGAATTGTCTATTGACTGAAATTGTACACATTGATCTGTGAATAAATAAATATCAGGACACAAGTAATAATTACAGGCTGCAATGGACACGAACCTATTTGAAAAATATAGTATTTTCTCCGTTAATACATTCAGCTTGAAATAGGATCATAGCAATGAATCCCAATAAACTGAATTTACATATGATTTGATACAATAGAACATTGCTAACATTTCAATAACATTCTTTTTAGGACCCAGGAAAACCTCCTTGCCAGGAAAGAAAATATTTATCAGAACAAAAGCAAAAACCACCACAGCATACTTAGATTCTTTGAAACATACTTTAGATGATGATCAGCATATATCTAGAATGCACAGGTATAATGTTCACTATAGCTGAATCAATAGGCACGTCAAATATATGTACGAAATCTGTCAAGCAGCATTAAAATTTAAAGGCTTTATTTCTGATCAATATGAAGTTAACATAATTGCACGTTTTTGCATGTGAAACTCATTACAATATGTATATTATATGCATGATAATAAGCTTGCTGAAATAATTTTCTCCGTTTATAGAGAGTATATAAAATGTACAGTTTTTTCAAAGATCTTTATGGAAAGTTCATTTCAGGTAGAAGTAAACAGTTTAAAACAATACATGATGACAACTGTGTTGTGGAAATGTTAATACTGATTGTGTTGTGATTTTGTTTTTTTGTCAGCGCTCCAGCTAGGGTAAAATGTCATAGTGCACCGCCAGTTTTTAGACGAGGTGCGAGGTGTCAATCATAGTGCTATAATTTGCACATGGCGTGCTGACAGATCATTGCAGTACTAGTTGTACGAATTATTTTTTATCCCGACCGAATTAAAATTTATCTCGACCGAACAACTTATTTACATAATTACTTTGCTTTATTAAACATTGTATGGTAGTTTTTTTTCGAACTTGTTTTGATTAAATGCTTCTCATTCTTGTAACAGATACTTTTGAAACTTATGCTGTTTTAGTATATTTTCTTCTTTGAAAGCATCGACTCTTGCATTTTTAAGAATAACATGCATGGCATGTTCAAGCATTAGCAACTTTCAAGTCCATTTGAATTAAGTCGTCAATTAAAAGTCTGGTTCTGTTTTTTGTTTTTGTTTATGAAAAACTATTTAAACATAAATTACAGAAATTGCTTTGCTTTGAAATGGGTTTTAAATCTATGTCGAAGCAACCTTTTTTATTTATGCAATTTCAATGTTTATAGTTGGAAATACAAGGTTTACCCATATTACTATAGGATAGTGTGGTTAATACTACTGTCCTAAGTTAGGGGGAGTAAGCGATTTTTTTTTTCCTTTGTTGATTTTTAATTTATACTACATGTTCGTCCTCCGGTCTTTACTTTCCAATTTTTGACTTGTGATTTTGGTTGAATCATAAACAACCGAATATCAAATATTATAGAACAAACCAAAACATGGTATAAAAATTCCAGAAGATATACTGCATTCAATTGAACTGTTTCAGCTATTAAAAATGAACATGACAACACAAGTTACTGCTATTATTTCATGGTTTTGACACTTGCAAGCTAAAATTATCACATCTGAAATCTCAACTAACAAATTGTGTTTTGCCTCTCTTTGATTTCTATTTTCTTTTCAGAATAATTTTTCTTCAGTATTCACTATATACTTTGATAGATACTATTGAAAATATTGATCTCACTGGCAAAACTAATGCTGTTTTATAGATTGGAGTAATTTGTGAATATGTTTTAATATAAAACTGGCTTGCTCAAAAGATACCTTGAATATTCTTTCAAATAACTTTTCATTCATGATTTGTTTATCTGTTTGCTTATTTACTTGTTAAAATAAAGTGGTGAAAATCATATATCAACTAATGATTAAAAAATTCTGGGTCATCCGGGGGTAGATCTCGAGGGGATTTTGAAATTTTTCTCGTTATTTCAACAAACGTGTTGCAATTATAATGCAAAACCAATAATGTACAAGTACTGCAATGGTTTGTCTGGTGTATATCAACCATAGATCTCTGAACTGGGTCTTTTGCTTTGTCTGCTGGTGTATATAAACTATATATCTCTGGATTGGTTCATTTTGCTTTGCTGATTCTATATCTTTAAGCTGGATTATCATATAGCTCTATACATCTATTTATATTTAAAAATGCTACTTTATACAAATATATACTTGATATTTAGTGTAGATTTAATATTAGTCTAAATTTATCTGGACAAAATGTTTGAATGAGTCTCTCCATATACATGTACAGTGCTGGAGACAATAAAGCATACACAACTAATTGATAAAATTTCATAAAATAAGATGACTTTGCAAGAAGAAAATTTATAGACTTAATAGATTTTAATTATACAAATAATCAGTTGATTTTTTTTTCGAAAAAAGAAAAATTGCAGAGATATATAAAAAAAGAAAAAAAAAGTTTGATTTAAGTGAGATGTATCTTTTGTTTTAATTTTCAGTGATAAATATAATTTACTATCTAATCTGATTTGCAATAGATAAATATATAGTATTTAGTTGTGCTTTGACTATGAAAACGGCGAAATTATCTCATCTGAATTATAATAGAGAATGATAGTTTTAAGTTGTTCTTAGGCTTTGAAATCAGCCAAATAGATTTGTCCCTTGGAAATCAATTTGATAAAGAATATATTTATCTATAAGTATATTCCCATTTTACAGTTTGTTGTGCAGAGACGATGATGGACCAAAAACCCAAAGAAAAAAGACCAGCGTCCTCTTATAGGTCTCCTCTGACACCAACTCTTTGTGTCCGGACGAAAAGGGTAATTTATTCCTATAGATCTCCTCTGTTCAACACGTTTTGTTCTGACAAAAAGGGTTATAAATTTTTATAACTAGCGTCCTCCTCTGACAACTGCAAAAAAAGGATAAAACATTTGTATAGGTCCTCTCTAACCACCAACACTTTTGTGTCCTGCGAAAAGGGTAATACTTGCTTACTTTCTTATAATCAGCGCCCTCTTATATTGAAACATAACACGAATTTGTAAATAGAGGATTTTTAGAAATGCATCCTTATGTTGTCCTGAAAACAACAAGTGTCAACTATATGTCTAGTCTTTAAAGTTTAGTATTCATTTTTAGATCAATATTATGAGCACGATTTATACGAAAAGCGCCAAGATCTCTTATCCTACCCACATTGTATATGACTAACTTCTGCACGTTAGACAAAACTAAATTTAGTATGCATATATATACTTTTTCTTATGTTAATTTTTTTGCCATTGTAGCCAAAGTCAGCTCATCAATATACAGCTCAAGAATACGAAGCTCTGAAGGCTGAAATGAAACAACGACAAAGGTCTTATAGAACTATGTACTATGACCGACCAATGTCAGCTTATTTGTAGAAACAAAAAAACACCCACAAAATTTAGATTTTATACAACTGCCTCTTATCTTATATATCATCATGCTCAGATAGATAATTTTTCGAATAATATAAAAAAATCAAGATGAAATGCATACTTTAATTTGTTTTTATTATTTACTACATCTTTTAAATCCTTTCTTTCGTCAGTTCGTACAACAGATATGTCGATCATACTTTACACAAATATTTCTAGATATAACAGGATTACTTCACATTTGGTCATCAGCTAAATAGTGATGAGATGTAACGTGGAGTCACTTTTACAATCCCTCACTCACATACTGTATGTTTACCTATGCTGTTTACTGTCCGAGTATAAGAAAAAAATATTCAAATTTCAATCAAATAAAAGAAATTATAGTAGTATACTGTTGTTCGAAAGTCAAAAATCGATTGAGAGAAACAAATCCGGGTTACAAACTTAAACCGAGGGAAACACAACAACTATAAGAGGAAAACAACGTAACAACAGAAACACTGAAGTTCAACAAAAGGAAAAACGACAATGCAACACACACAGAAACGAACTATAAGATAACAATTGCCATTTTTTCTGACAAAGTACAGGACATTTTAAGAAAAAAAATGGTGGGTTGGACCTGGTTTTGTTGCTAGCTAAACCTCGCGCTGTTATGGCAATGTTATAACATCTAAAATAAAAACATTACATGACAAGAATACAGTACAAATAAATGCAAGACATAGATATACACAAATAAACTAAACAATTTTCAAAAACATTTAATAAAGAATAGTAAATCTACTTAAATAGACATCTAGATAGGTATCAGTGTTCAAAAGCACTCAATCCACTGAAAGAAATAAAACTAGCACTTTATAATTTCCATGCATCCGCATCGCTTTCCAGGATTTCCCTGTAACTGGAACGCTCAAAGCTGATTCTGAAAAATGTGGATGTATAAGAACCGAAACAGTTGAGCTATACGACACAAAAAGAAGACCAAATCAATCTAAGGTCAAAGTTGTCTGAGGGAGTTGAGACCTTAGTTACCTAATAGAAAAGATGCAACAAAAGCGTATTTGATTAATTAGAAACCACAGGCACTTGTCTCAGAAAAAAATTGCCTATATACCTTATTATAACACAAGGTACTTAACTTGCATTTTAGAAAAATGTCAGGTGGTGACGAAGTTCCGTTATATGCCGCTTTATAGGCTGTCAACCCCGCTAAAACTTGTTATATCGTAAATCTAAATTGATTTATCTTTACAATGGTGTATAACATGCCTACATTTGTTGTCGGAATCATCCGTAGCAATCCTACCAAAGTATGTCAATCGTAATAATTTTGCAAACCGCTAAAATGCAAGTTAAGTACATGTACCTTGTGTTATAATAGGGTATATAGGAAAAAAAATTCTGAGACAAGTGCCTGTGTTAGAAACATAGAATTATTTGACTGTCTTTAACGAAAACAAAATTAAAATATATATTTATTTCTTTTTTTTTTACATCACGCAAAAAAAATCTGTATGGTTTGATCACAGCAATGTGAAAATAGAATTGAGAATGGAAACGGGGAGTGTGTCAAATAGACAGCAACCCGAATAAAGAGCAGAATAATGGCTCTTGAAGGACCATTTTTAAATTTCTTTTATGCTACATATATCATGTATTATATTATGATATGTGAGTGAGTGTATGGTAGAGGTTGTTGAGTTGCAATGATGAACGTAAGGAACAGTTCACAGCAGTTCATTATAATAATCCAAACTCGTAAATTATACATTAACTCAACCAGGAGAGAGAGAAAAGAACGTGGTTTCTGAATTCTAAAGGTAAAAAAATTTTGTAATAGATATACAGTTGTGGACAGGCAGCGGAATGCCATAATTTGAGTAATCAATAAATAGAAAATTATCTTGTCTAACTACAGTATTAATTTCCCAAAACTCGCATTTATTGAAAGACTGTTAAACACGTATGTTTAATTTATGATTATAACCTTTTTACCTACAGAAAGATAATAGCGAATATATAATATGTATCTAAACTAGTCAAAAGTATATGAGACAATATCTGAAAAAGTCTATTTTTTTGGCAATAAGAAAAAAAATGTCTTTAGACCCAGTATTTCTATAGCACAAATCGAAGAACACACATCGAGGATCTAAGAACTGTTGTTTGTAATTCAAACAATTGTTAAATGTGGTAACAATGGCTATTTTAAAAATGGTACAAAAAATCCAGTTCTTTCCTGTCACCAAAGTGATTCAATTTTAAAAAGTTTCTAATGGGAATAAGGAATAAGTTTAAGACACTGTTTGTGGTTTACTATAGTATATCCTGCAAAAGTTTATCAAATGCCAATTATTGATTTTAGCATTGGCATTACAAAATGTTTAGAAATATACTAAAATATAGTTAGATATGTCGGTAACATGAAAAAATCTTGAGTAACAGGACAGAGTTGGTAACAGAAAGGATTTTTTCTCAAAAAAATGCTTTATTTTATAGTTTAAGAAAAATACAGCATTTCAGATTGGTAAAAATTGGAAGATATATAACAGCAAACAATGTCATTTATCCTTTGAAACTGTATTTGCAAGATGAAAAATATGTCTAGGTAATGAAAAATTCTAAAATAAATTTCTTTCTGTTACTATCTACTATAATACTAGAATTGCACAATGTTCTCTGCTGTAATCAAAAGCATAAAACCTATTTTTTCATTCAATATACTGTATATTATTTTGAAATTTATTTAATATGGTAATGATAACTTATATTATATATATCTTTATTCTCACAAACCAAATGAAAAATGAAAATGAAATGAAATGGTTGGCATATAGAAGATTAACTTTTTGATTCATCAGTGAAATTGTCTTGAACATCCTTCCTGTTACTGATTATGGTTATGCAGTTACTTTTTTATCAGGTAACATGACAGAACGTAACAGAAAGTAATTACGCAGTACTTTTTGTTCATTCACTCGAATTGTGTAGATGTTTACTTCCATCTACATATCAATTTGATAAGATACTATAAAAACACATGTACTGCATAGTGCTGACAATGAAATATTCTCAGAAGGTACACAAAAAGGCTGCAACAGGAGAGAACAACAAAATTATTTTTCTCCAAATTCTGATCTTTGGGGAGTTCAGATTTTTCAAACTGGCTGCTATTCACCTAAACATATGCAGTCATACATTCAGGAAATAATGCTCTTCACATTGCATTACAAGAAATAAATGTTTGGTCTTTCAAACGTGTCCATAGGTGAAAAAACCAGCGGTAACAGGAGGGAAATTACCCCTGGAGACAACATTTAAAAGACCCTTAAAAATGCAAAATTTTCTTACATGCTTTAGTTAAACTAATTCTAAGAAATTGATAGCCTTGTGCATTTCATGAGTCATGTGTCGACTAAATGTAAGAGAAAAGGACTACTATACATTGGATAATATAAACAATGGGATACTCTACAACTACTAGTATAGTAATGAAATAATGTTTGGCCATCTTACGGTTTGAACATTGAGCATGCAATCATAATATCGTTATTATAAGTAAGATAAATGAAAACATTATAATAAATGCACAAGTATTTATGTTCGTGGGTGTCAATTTTAAGCATGATAATGATTGTTACAACACGATACAACTGAAGTCTTTCAGGAAATCAAGTTATTGGAAAGGTGCAAATGTAGCATCAGTATCTAAAATTGGCGATAACTTGAAATGTCAAGCCAGAATAATATCAGCATACATCACAGCCGTGTATATCGTAAACTATTGTCCTGGCGGAGAGTTCTCTGACGGGGATCCTTTTTTTGTTAACTCAGGCGACCCTTAAGAAAGTCATGGTGTTAGAGACTATAAACGACCAAGGATTTGTATAGTAAGACAAATACTATACTACAAATCCTTGTAAACCCAGACTGCTTGCACTAATACTTACTCTGAGGTAAGCTGGTACGATGTGCTAATGAATAAGCATTAACAAGTAAAGCTATAGTATACCTTCTCATGGTCCTGCATATAATCTTTTAGGTTGTTGATCAAGCAAGCCCATACGCTAGCCGTTAACAAATCAAAATATGTCTGATATATGGGTCTCTTTTCGTTTGATGAAAATAACACTTTATAAAATGTGTGCGTCCGAAACGCTTTTTGGATCAACCTTCATCAGGGACGTGCGAACCCGAAAATTGGAAAGCCAATCATGTATAAGTATCCAAACGAGACAATAACAATCAAATTCCTGTAAGGTCAATCTGCATGAAGGATTCGGAAAGTTAGTTTCTCAATCATGAATTTCTCATTTTAACACCAGTGAATTTAGAAAAAGTGTTATAATAAATCATGTCAGAACCAGACCACTCATTACGGAAATTATTATACCATCGATAACTAACAGTACACCAGCAGCAGTATCCACCCAGCGCAAGTAACTTATAAGTTCCGTTCGTCCAAACAGCTTTCCTCGTCTTAGAGTTGAACTTGCGCCGATTTCGGAGAAACCTGTTACATTATTATGTCAACGCTACTTCACTTGTAAAGTAAATATTGTTAATCAGCACTTAGGTATTTATGGCCAGTATATATATATATAAACGAGTCTAAATTGAAAACTACGTTCAAACCTATGATTGCGTTGGATAAAAACCGCAATTTTTATACGTGTGCATGTAAATCAAATTTCGTTGTAGAAGGGTCTAAAAACAGCACAAACAACATTTTCCAAAAGACCAAAAAAGTGGAAAAGTATATTTAAACAAAACGCATTTGACTAACAGGTCGAACAACTGATGTTCTTTAAACCTGCTGACTGCCAAATAAAATTGATCAGGTAACAAAATGGATCTTAATATAAATTTAATACTAAACAGAAAAACAAATTAACTTGTGGCCACGATGTTATGCCACAAACATACGGTGTCAATATTTTTTAGTACACCAGATCCGGATTTCGACAATAAATGTCTCTTCAGTGATGTTAGGGATCGAAACGGTATTTGGAAAGCCATATAAAAAGTACCCTCATTTTTAGAAAAAAGTACCCTCATATATATATATATATATATATATCAGTTTTGCTTATTGATGTGTATTGATTACATCCTAGGTATTTCGTGGTTAGACATTTTGTATCAAATTCACCTGCGGTAATCTTTGCAGAGTTGTTTGAATAATTTCAAATCATGTTAAGGTATGGTGTTGACATATGCTCTTCATATATCGCTAGTGCAGTCAGTTGCATGAACAGTGGCGGATCCAGCCATTTAAAAAAGGGGGGTTCCCAACCCAGGACAAAAGGGGGGGTTCCAACTATATGTTCCCATTCAAATGCATTGATCGGCCAAAAAAAGGGGGGTTCCAATTCCAATCCCCGGACCCCCCCCCCCCCCCCCCCCCACTGGATCCGCCAATGATGAACTACCGTTCTTCAGAAAGATGAGCATTTTTTAAATTGATAAATGAGCTAAATGCCAGTAAATGACATCTATTGGATTCTTTAATCAGCATTACTATTTCAAATTTCAATAAAAAAAAATGGCAGTCTCTAGTTTTAAGTATACTTATTGTGTAAACAGAGGAAATTACAAATACAGATTCACCAAATAAAGTTTATCAATGATTAGCCCTGTAGGACATGAGATAGAGAAAATCAAAAATTAAGATAGATTGCTTATTGATCAGAATTACGGGACAGGGGCATTTAAGAGGTTGGTATTCCAATTAAAGCTCTACTTTTAGGCTAAAAAAAGGTATTGTGTGTTGGTTATGGCAGTTCTCTATCATACTGGTATTGTATCAATACTCATCAAATTGACAAAACTAACCTGACATACTTGTATGAACTGCTTTAAAGATATAAACTATTTTTTCACAGTTAATATGTGCATGTGCATACATTGTATGTTCACAGACATGATAATTATTATGAATCAATTATATATTTGAGTAAATATTTAGAAACAAACCAGGTTGCTACATCCTGTTTTGAGAGGCCTCATGAATGACAATACACTACTGAACTCCTTTTGTATACATATTTTTTGAGTAATTGGAATTTACATATCAAAGTGGTTTTAAGTACTGTAAGGTAAATATTGCTTTACTATATCAGTGGGAAGTAAAATTAAACATTGCATGGTATTAAGCATTGGTTCAGTGTGGTTGATCAACTATTATAGTCAAAGGAAGATAACTCAAATTTTAAAGATTTCTTTAACAACGAGATCATTGATACTTTTGGAACAGACATTAAATTATATTCCTCCACCTTCCACAAGATATGTAATTCTCTTCACAAGTATAACATCATTTTGTAACTTGAATTTCTGAGCATATATATTTCATGGACAAATTTCTGGAAATGTTCATTTGTATCTCAAAAATTATGATAGACCTAGGAAGATTTAAATATCAAGCCAGTACCATAGGGTTATGATTGCATTTCATGGTTGACTGAAAAATTATGGGGAAAAAGTTCTACTTTTTCAATAGAAGACAAATTCAAAAGTGGTGTATACTTCATTTGAAATGTAGTGGATAGTTGTCTCATTTGCAATCATACCACATCTCCATACTTTTATAATTCTTTTGTTCCTATCCCATTTTCAAGCTTTATTTATCAACATTAAATGTTAATGTTATACTTTGGCAGATACTAAAACATCTTTATTTTGTCTGAGGAACAATTGTAAGGTGCACGCATCTGTCTATCTGGAGTTACCTATCTTGATGAAGTTATTATACATTGCCCCTTAAATTTTAATGTTTTTTTTAATCATGCCAAATATTCCCTCTTCTGAGGTACACCACAACATGAAAAATAAAAGTGTTTTTCATCCTCAATTTCATTTGAGGTGCACCTGAGACATAGTCTGTTTTGTTGAGAAATACCATTGTATCTATCTTGTTCAATTCTAAGTATGTGAGGAAATATGTAATCGAGTAAAATTTCTCCTGCGCTCATGGAATCGCAATACAATAAGATATTTTTCAAGACTAAGAGATATATATATATATAACTATTAATACAAAAAACCTATCTGGCACCTCAATTTATAAATGACTAAGTAATGACCCCTGAAGTATGCATTATTTGTGTTTTAATGTCAGTTTTAGTCGTTTTTTCTCTCCATAGAATTTAACATTTTTCAGCCTACTTTGGCTGCCATCCCTGATTTAGATAATTTTTGTGTCTAGGGATTCAATATAAACCATAGCTTATTTAAGTTGCATAACATTATTAATTGTAGGTTATAACAATGGTTTTCCTAAAGCCTTTAAAATTTGTTTACATGGCAATAAGGCTTTTAAAATTTAAGACCAAACTTTTAACTCTTCATATTTTATGATAAAGTTGAAATTCAATTCCACAATTAGCTAAAATGTGAATATTGGTTCATTTGTGGGAGAGACAAAAAAAACCAACAAGAGGCTCTCAAGAGCCTGAATCGCTCACCTGGTAAACAATGCCTTCGGCCATGTTTTTTGACGAAATAGAAAATAAAACACAAACTTTATTTTATACACCCTACTGATCATTCAAATGAAGTTTGGTTGAATTTGGTTGAGTAGTTTTAGAGAAGATTTTTTAAAGTTAGCAAATATGATGAACAAATTGTGAAAA
The DNA here is from genome assembly GCA_019925275.1 of Mytilus edulis. Classification (NCBI taxonomy): domain Eukaryota; kingdom Metazoa; phylum Mollusca; class Bivalvia; order Mytilida; family Mytilidae; genus Mytilus; species Mytilus edulis. The sequence continues at coordinate 99,509,258 of CM034351.1, read as the reverse complement.
AATTGTCATTAAAGGACAATAACCCCTTAAGGGGTCAATTGACAATTTTGGTCATATTTAACTTATTTGTAGATCTTACTTTGCTGATCATTTTTGCTGTTTACAGTTTATCTTTATCTATAATGATATTCAAGATAATGACCAAAAACTGCAAAATTTCCTTAAAATTACCAATTAAGTGGCAGCAACCCAACAATGGTTTGTTTGATTCGTCTGAAAATTTCAGGGCTGATAGATCTTGACCTAATGAACATTTTTACCCCATGTCAGATTTGCTCTAAATGCTTTCGTTTTTGAGATATAAGCCAAAAACTGCATTTGACCCCTATGTTCTATTTAAAGTAAGGGCGGCCATGTTTTTTGACGGATCAAAAATCGAAGCACACACTTTGTGCAGGATAATCTAAGGAACTATCATGCTAAGTTTCATCCAAATCCATTCAGTAGTTTCAGAGGAGAAGATGTTTGAAAAATTGTTAACGACGACAGACGACGACGGACGCCAAGTGATGAGAAAAGCTCACATGGCCTTTTAGGCCAGGTGAGTTAAAAGTGGCTTTTGGTCTTCTGTGTCATTGTATCTGGGTTACTGTCTCATTGCATTATATAACCCACATCTACCATGACTATGTCCATTCATGTTTCTTACAAAGTCAATATTAAATGACTATTATGTGTTAGGTATAAATTTACATTTATTTACATTAAAGACAATATGGTTATTTACAGTGAAAAAAGTAATAAATGTCTTTCTTGTTTTTTGTCTCATGGTCCATACTTGTAATTTATTCTTCGATATCAATTTTCTTCTAATAATTGAATTATTTGTGGAGTCACTGTCAACTGGATTTCTGTAAAAAAAAAAAAAGTGAAATTGAGTTACAAATATTCATCAAATCTTTAAAGTTTCAAAATCAAGTAATGACAATGAAACAATTTTATGTTCAGAACATTTCAAGGATTTGCTTGCCCCTGACACCTTTCTTTTTAAATGCAGTTTCAAGGCTCTGTTCTGCTTTGTTTTTTCAAGAAACGTGTTTTTTTAAATCTACATGTATATACATATACCAAGGTTGTGTTTGGCGAGGCAAATTAGAGTTATGGCTGGTGAGGGTTCAATACTAACCCCCTGACACATTTTTAAGTTGAAATATTTTTATTTATAACCTGTAATTATAGCACAAAAGCCATATAAATAATCAGAATTTCTTATATCATACATTTGTATATATTATTTCCCTAAACTTTGTTTTACTTAATTTTTTTAGTTCTGATAATTTGTTAAAAATATGAAGTCTTTTTCAATCCTCCCTCTCTACAATAAAAAGTATTTACATAAAGTTTCATAATATTTAGTTGGGGTAAACTGAAAAAAGAGAACGGAAACAAAAATTCAGCAATTTTTCCATTTGTAAACAGCTGGCATAACTAGAGAACGATAAAGGTGATGCCACAAAAATTCATAAGTTATCTGTGTGTTTTGGTTTTAAGCATTGTGCATAACTTTCATAACTTTTTGTTGAGACAATCTTAACTTAGAAAACAGAAACTTGAAATTCAGCATATTTTACATTTGTAAAGGGTCATAACTCTGAAACAGTCAAAGCGACTTAATCAAATAATGAGCATTGTGTAAGTTTCATAACACTTGGTTGAGGCAAACTAAAGTTAAAGAATGGAAATCAATTTCGGGATGTACTAATGTACAGACCTACGTCCGGATGTACAGACAGACAAGGGTAAAACTTAATGCCCCCTCTGCAAAAAAGTTTGAAATGATAATGTCTTTTTTTTTCATTCTTCAGTGTAAGAAATTTGAAATTTTGACAAAAATTATATATTCAATGTACATTCTAGAAAAAGAAACATTGAGATATGGAAATATGAATTCCAGATGGTTCACTATAACCAACGTATTATTATTGTTGTCCAGGGTTTCCAGCAGATTTAGCAAGCGAAAACTAAGTGACAACTATATAAGTATGATATATATATACATGTAATTTAATGTTCAATATATATCCAGTAACAACTTACTTTGATTTTTTTTTAAATGATCTTCAATATCTAGTAAAATACTGACATCTCTTTTCTGTTACTGGTAATCCTATATATATATGTTAAGGCAATAACCTACCCTGATATTGGCTGTTTCCCTCCGTAGTTCCTGTATAACAAGAGCTAGAGCCTGAGGATTGACACCATTTTCACATAGTCTCACACATGTAGCCAACTGTTCCGCATCCAAACCAGTGTTTAACAACTTGGATATCTCTAGAAGAGCTGAAAGTGAAAACATACGTGACATAGGTTATACAAATATTTAATAAAACTAGCAAATTATTGTAAAATGTTTAGCATTTTGACCCTTGCGTATTTTTTTTCATCTTCACACTAATTACAAGATGTTGAAACAGGCCTGAAGAATGAGGATTACTGCTAATTAAGTACTGTGAATATATCTAAAAATCAGGCCAAGAACAAAAAATGTATGTAGCCTTAAATTAACCCTTTCAAGGCGAACAATGTGTTGAGGCATCCCCGTAGCAAGGCCGAAAAATGCGTTGAGGCATCTCCGTAGCCAGGCCGAACAATGCTTTCAGGCATTGACAATCATGTGATAAAAATATTTTTGTCTTTAACTTATTTCCCCCTGTAAAGCTACTTTTAAGCCAATAAATATATATAGGTTTTCAGGAAGCTTGTATATCACAGCTAAAGAATACCTATTCTGACTGAATTTGATACCTATACTATAGTATATCTAGTAGGTGCTAGTCTTTAAAACATTTCCAAGTGCACTGAGGTTAGTATGTACTCCGAGTAGTGAAACTAGTTTTTTGTCAATTTGTTATGATGAGCTTATAACCTCAAGTTATTTTTCGCAAAACAATGTTCATGTGTTATTATTGTGCATTCCAGTGTGTCAGCACACTTGCTACTTTTGGCTTTACATTGATACACTCATATAATCAATAATCTGATCTTTATGTATGGTTTTAACCGTAATATTTTATGTAATGTTTGTCCAAAATTAGGGAAACCTGTTTTAACAGTTCTCCATCAAATGTCCAGTGGTTTAGTGCATGCCTTCTAAAAATAGCTAGTTTTTTAATGTAAATGCTGTACATGTAAGAGAGATTTTTTGAAATAGTGTTCTGTTTGATCAAACAGACTGCAAAGGATGGGGGGTATCAGGTCCGTTCGCGCCCAATATACTTTCGCACCCTACACGTTCGCACCTCGCACGTTCGCACCCAAGGTCCGTTCGCACTCTACACGTTCGTGCCCAATTTTAATTCAAATTCCAGTTGAATAATTGGAAAATCATCATTGTTGTTTTTAATTGCTTTCGTGTAAATACTGAATGTATTTATAGCTTGGTATGAGTAAAAGATTGAAGATTATAAATGAAAAACACAAAAAATAATTGTTTTTAACAGCTTGGTCCCTTTGATCTGAAACAATGAAACAATAAAATATAGCAATACACTATTATAACCAAAACATGATAACGTTGACAGAATCCCACTTTATTTAGAAAGGAATATTATTTTTTATAACAAATTACACTATCCAAAACATGATTAATTAAGATTTATTCAACATAAAAAAATGCTGTATCACTTTATTTTGAGACAATGAAAACAATAATACTTATAAGAATACTACTTAATTACAAAGTTAAAATTGGGCGCGAACATGTAGGGTGTGAACGGACTTTGAGTGCGAACATGTAGAGTGCGAAAGTGAAAGGGGGCGAACATGAGTGGGTGCGAACGTGAATGGGCGCGAACGGACCCGGATTCAGGGTGGGGAGCAAATTTCTTTGATTTTGATAAAAATTTGACTTCAAATCATACCAATTTTATTTGATGATATTTTTTATTTTTTTAAAATGGCTCAATATGGTTAATCCTGCATTTGTCATGCATGGGATTGCAAATTAACGTTTCAGTGTAATAAAAGTTTATATGAGACAATATTTTATGAAGTTTATTTAATATTAACATAATTATACATCTTTATTTTACAATTAAAATATAAACAAAATAAAGAGGCTACCACAAATTTATGCTGGAACTACAAATGTAATTAACTTGGATTTTTTTTTGTCCCATAGCCATTTCTGGGATACGGTTTTTAGACTGTCTGTCATGTACATGTGAATTCCATCACAATGTGACAAAAATTTATACATTGTTATTTCCAACACATGTTGAGTATTTAACAGTTAAAAATGTTTCATTTTATACTGCACCAAATATTTGGAAAATTAAAATCTAGAAAGATGGTCCCCCTCCCTCAGTCGTACGGGAATCAAGATTCTGCACTTATGGAACATACATTTGTAACTTATTCCTTGATATTACCCTACAGAATGAAGATTATGAAAGTGCTGGAAACTTTTAATAGAGCAGCACCGGTGGATCCAGCCATTTCAAAAAGGGGGGTTCCAACTTATGTCCCCATTCAAATGCATTGATCATCCAAAAAAAAAGGGGGGTTCCAACCCCCAGAACCCCCCCTGGATCCGCCACTGCGCAGGGATACAAGCTCCTTCTATCTGGTAAATGACATCACAAAAGTGTCAGAAATTTATGATCTTTAATGGTGAGGGACATGATTTTGGAACTGACGTATTGGAAGAGTCAATTTTGATTTTTTGTCCCATCTGATCAGAATCTGAAAAACTAAAACAATTACAAGATTTCATTTGTGTAACATTGCAGAAATGACAATAAGGTTAGGCTCTTTATATATTACCGATGGAAACACATAGGATATATTTGAATGTATCTTTGTTTAAGAATTAAAAAGAATAAGTCAAATTCAAAATTTAACCATACTCATCATCAAACTATAAATGTCTGCATTGATTTGAACCTAACAATACTCAATTCACATTGGCACATTAGAATTGTTTGAGTTGTTCTTAATCTGTGTGCAAATAGTATAATGAAATATATCTGGACAGGTCGAACAAAAACGGTACGAACTGACCCTATTTCCTCTTATTATAGGATACAGACGCATGCTAAAGCTGTCGTATCTGCATTTATGTTTGAAGAGTTCAAATAAAACACAGTCATATACTTTTAATGTCTTTAAACCTCTAACATGTACGTACTATCCATTGTTTCCCTGGCTGACGAACTTTTCTTTTTTCCTCTTTCCGCCATGTTTGTATATTCGGGTCTCACTAATTAGCGACAACAAGCGTCAAGAAGCGACAACAAGCGTCAAGAAGCGACAACAAGCGTCAAGAAGCGACAACAAGCGTCAACAAGCGACAACAAGCGACAACAAGAATTATTTTAGCGACAACAAGAGACAAGAAGACTATTTAGCGACAAGAAAACATTTTTTTTTATTAGATATAAAGAAATTTGTATTTAATGGTTTTTTTTTTTAAATATACGAGCAGATATGTCTAATTAAAATGTTTTATTATATTGGTAGATGAAGAAATTTAACATTTGTGAAGAAGAAAGAGATTGAGCTTCTTTTTTTTATTTTTAAATATGAAGAATATACATAAGATAATGCACAGGGGGGGGGGGGTAACTTCCTATTATTGGGTATACGGGGATGTGCCAAAAATATGGGTCATAATTTTGCGAGATTTTATATAAAAATGACCCTCCTTTTTAATGACATCCTATATTAAAATGCATTTACGTTTGATAATTGTATATTGATTTGGGGTACGATCTACATATCATATATAAATATGCTATTGATATGTCCCAGATAGCAAACATGTGTTGGGCCAACATTGGCATTCTGTTGGCAACATTGTTGGGCCAATGTTGGAAAACTATGTTGGGCCAACGTCATTTTGCTCATCGGCCCTCAGTTGGCCCAACATGTTGGGTCTTTGTTGGCCCAACATCAGTATGCCAACAAGGTTAACTATTTGCCAACAATCTGCCAACAATGTCAACTTTTTGCCAACAGTCTACCAACGTCGTCTAGTTTTAAAATTATGTTGGAACAATGTTGGTCGAACAGCAGCATGCCAACGATGGCTTCAGTATGGCAAACATGTCTTTCATGCATTTAATGTTATGTATTATGAATTATTTATCTCTTGCATATAATGTATATTATATTGACAAGTCATTCTCGGCTGTCATGTGGAGAGTGTGATATTACACTCGTGTCAAATGAGCAACTGTGTTCAGTTGATTAATTTAATAACTTGCAGAAACTATATTCAAATTTTATTTGTTTTTTGGGGCTGGTTTTAAGTATTTTTTGTTTGTGCATAAAATTATTCAATCATTAAGATAAATACATTTAAATGACTACACGGATTTGAAAATATTAGATAAAGAGAATGAGGAGCACATTTTTTGGTTTGCACTTTGAAATAATATCTAAAAAAAAATTAAAAAAATCTGTGGTATAATACGGGGAGATAAGAACTTAATACGTTGGCATATTGTTGGCACAATGTTGGCTCAAACGATGTCAATTCATATATAAAAACTTAAGGGTAGCTGGTATATTTATGAATTATGAGTGATGATGAGTTAGTGCTTATATAAGCATGGGTCAAATATTGTATATAAGTATATGTCATTCTTTCTTAAATATTTATATAACTATAGGTACTGAATTTCAGTGAATGTTATATTAAAATGGGTACGTTTTTTGAGACAAAAATGGCACACCCCTACCAAAAAAATATCGAAGTTACCCCCACCCCCTCCCCGTGAGATAATGTATGTATCTGTTTTCATCAAAGTCAAAGTATGAATAAACGAATGGCGATATATATGGAGCGGGTCAAGGATTTGTATACAAATCCTTGAGCGGGCATAATGGAATATAATATTTTGATTCTAACAGTATTGTAACGGGAGTGGAAGTTTCCACTGGCTTCGTTTTCCCGTTGTCTACCCAAGTTCTGGGATATTGGACAACGTACGTAAAACTACGTAAATATAAACAAGATGTTTATTTGAAGACATACATTATGGTTGAACATACGATTACATGAATAAATATACTAAAATACGGTGGTGGCTAGTCTACTTGTCCTTATAAAGTTCCATATTTGAAAGCCAAATGGTATGAGCGTCTGCTCATTTCAAATCCTTAGTGTAGACTGCCCAGAACCCGGTGAGTGACGTCATACTTATAGTTCCTATGGACAACGAGCCCGGCCGGGCACGTGCCAGAACAGGAAGTCCCGACAAGGATAATTTCATGGCCGGTCTCGGAAGAAAGAGTTACGGAACTATGAGTAATTCTAAAGTTAACCAATATCCCCAAATAAATAGAATATAGACAAGTAAACAAAGTGACCACCATTACAGTATAATTCATTGTTTTAAAAAACAAATTATAAGATAAATAATATGTTCTAATCTAAACAAAGGAAAAGCAAGGATTTGTATAGTACTATACAAATCCTTGGGAAAAGTAATCTCATAATACAATAATTAAACGTAATACTGGCTGTTATTCATAATAGATGATAAAATATTATGTAAATAATGTTTATTTTTTTTCTATCAATTTTAACTTTCTTGTCGCTAAAATTATTTTCTTTTGCATATTCTTTTAATATTTATTGCAATAATTTATTTTAATTAAAAAAAAATGTTTTCTTGTCGCTAAATAGTTTCTTGTCGCTTGTTGTCGCTAAAATAATTCTTGTTGTCGCTTCTTTTCTTCTTTTCTTCGTAAATTCCTCCGCAACGGAGCACCCGTGTCACACGGTAGTAAAAAAAATAGTTCTTATATTTTAATGTTAAAAGAGTATTAGGTGAAGGGATATATTTACAGGCCATTATTTATCTTTTTATTAAAATTTAAAACACTAAAAAACAAAACATTTGCTATGTTAAATAAGTTTTAAATAGGATGTTGATAAAATAAAAGATTTAAAATAAATACGATTGGTGCTCAAGAATTTACAGTGATAATGTTTACATCAGTTTAAATCATAATTATTGCATTATTTACATGTATATGGTAACTCATAAAATTTAAAGGTGATTTATTTTAATTGGCTAAATCCTTAAAAATGGTTACGAATGGTTGTAAAAGATAAAAAAGAAAATAAATAATAATAAAAGCTTCCACAGGTTTGGTCTTGATATATGTAAGTGTCCTTAATCTGTGGTCCTTATCAAGCCTTATATTACATGATTTAAACTTTTATTGCTTAAATTCATTAAAATTTAAAATATAAAATTTTATATATAAAAAAAAAAAAGGATTTACAACCATTAGAGTTTGTGTCCATTGGGTGATTACCATTTTATAAAGTCTTAATCCTCTTTTGTAGCAGTATTCTGTTTGTATGAAGTCCATAACATAGATCTCTGCTAATATTTTCAATTTGCACAGTTGTCTCTGGACTAAAGTTCAATTCATTGGCTACTTTTGTGCAGTCGATAATTATTTGAATTATTAAGGACTGGTTCCCTATGAAAGTATCATTCCATTTGTTATCTCCAACAGACTGTATAATAATTTTTTTCAAATCCGGGAAAATGTTTTGCCTTTTTTCGTGCAGAGCTGGGCACTTGAGTAGGAAGTGTTCTAATGTTTCTGTTTCAAGCTGACACAAAGTACAGTGTGCTTTTTCTTGTTCCCTTTTGAATTTCTGTATGTCACATTCTAAAAGGTATGTACCAGTCAGTAATCTGGCTTTGATTTGTGCCTTTTTTACCTCGTATGTTACTGATGGTAGAGAGTTCCATACTGGGTGAGTCTGGTGTATTTTGAGATCTGTTGTATTGCAGAATTTCAAAGTGGATTTTTCCTTCATATCGGTTTGTAGCTTACTTGTCCATTTATCGGCTATGGCTATATTAATTTGTTTTTTCCATTGAAATTTTGTTGGAAGTTTTTCTTTTAGCTCATGAATTGGAGTTAAGCTGTAGTACTGTAAGATTTCTTGCACCCTTGGAAAGAAACTATCTGGATTTTCTGAGTTAACAATCAGTTGTCTTTCCATTAGATTCCTTAGTTTGGTGTTTTCACTTGCTAGGATAGAATATAGCAGGCTAAGTTGCCTCTTGTGAAGTTCAGCTTCAATTGGAATTGCGCCAATAAGCATATATACAGCAGCTGTTGAAGTTCTTATTGGAAGGGATTGGAAACATCTGATAGTTTTGATGTGGAATTGCCTTAATTCTCCTATTTGTGTCAAATTCAGAGGAAGTATTTCAAGTCCGTATAGCAGTCTTGGAAGTACGTAAGCTTGGTAGATCTTGTAAGATGTTTTGGGGTTAAGACCTCGTTTACCATTTAGTCCCACTGGAATTAGAGAATACAGAGTCTTTCTTGCAATACTTATATGTTCTTGTATATTTATTCTTGATTCGTTTTTAGATGCTCTTATGATTCCTAAATGTGTTGCTTGGTTATCAGTTTGTATTGCTTCATTTCCTAATCTGATTATTTCTGGTTGATATTTCGACTTCGTTCTTTCTGTCTTTATAAGAGTGCTTTTTTGAGGATGGATATTGTACCTGTGTTCACAGGAATATTTATATGCTATATCAAGCATTGCTTGAATCTCTGTTTCATCTGTTGACATCAGCACAATATCATCTGCACATAATGGGCTGCCACAGTATTCTAGTCCCATTGATAGTCCTAAGGCTCTTTTTTCTAGTTCTTTTGGTAATTCATTGATATAAGATTTGTAAAAATGAGTGGATAATACTCCTCCCTGTCTGACTCCCTGTTTTATTGGAAATTTTTTACTGAAGTGATTATTCCATTTTACTTCCGTTGACATATTTGAGTACAGATTTTGAATTACTTTCCAAACATCTGCTGGAACTTCATAGTATAATTTTTCTAGCAGGATCATATGATGTACTACATCAAAGGCCTTTTGACTGTCAAGGGTTGCTAGAAATAGGTTTTTGTTTTGTTGTTTTGCATGAAGTATGCCTTCAGAAACAATAAGAGCTGCCATGATTGGTGAGAGACCTGTTGTAAAGCCAAATTGGAGTTCCGTCTGATTAGCATTCAAGTCAGGCATTTTTTCTAATAATGCATATTCAAAAACTTTCCCCAAGACAGAGGTGACTGTAATTCCTCTGTAGTTTGTTGTTAAGGTTGGATCTTTTTTCTTTTTATGAACAGGAGTAAGGATGCCAGTTTTAAATATCTCGGGTATTGTCCCTGTCAGCATGATATTGTTAAAGAGATTAGCAATATCTGGTAATATTGTATTACCGGCATATTTAAAGTGCTCTGCTGTTAAGGAGTAGCCATCCTCTGTTTTCCCTGTATTCAGTTCATTGATGGCTTTTTTTATCTCTTCTTCAGTAAATTGGGTAATGTCATTTCTATTGATGGCAGATTGATGTACAATTGAGCTTCTTGTCGCTTGTTGACGCTTGTTGTCGCTAAAATTGTTGTTGTCGCTAATTAGTGAGACCGGTATATTCGTCAATATACAACACAAAGATTATTAAAATATTTGATTCGTAAAATTGAAAATAATTATTACAATCCAATACTTTACAAATTTATACTTAATTTGATATTTGATTAAAAAAAAAATATTACAGCTAATAATCAGTATTTTATTTATTTGTATGGTGATTATCAAAACCGGAAAAATGTTTTTATTGGTGTTGCAGAGGCGGGTATTTGAAATTTCATTTGTACACACTCTGCAAGCCTGAACATGTCTTGTTTATATACACTACGAAACATGCGAAGCGAAGGTACATACAATTGATCAAAATATCAGTAAACAACATTTCATTTTTTTTTAAATATAAGATATCGAAACACAAACATTGACATGTTTTGAAAAATAAAAATATCAACATCAATAAAATTTGGACTGTCCATACAATACATATAAGTCAAACAGATGTAGAACTGTGGTAGGTTGAGTAAAAAAGAACTGTGTGTTCTATCTTGGTATTGCAATGTAAAGTTGTATATACTTATAGCATGGGCATTGTCAAATATATTATTAATGAAGGAGGGCAGGACCTTTATTTGTGTCGTCGGGATTAGGTGCTTTTAAGCTCGAAATTTCGAGATCCAGGATTTCTTTTTTTTGAAATTCGGCATGTTTTACACTCCTACCTAGGAGTCTACTCCTGTATTCGGAAGAAGAAGAAGATGTCAGGATTTAATCAGTTTTAATTTCAGGACCTCGTCCAGGATTTCAAGTTTTTAAACCTGGGATTTCAGGATCAGGACCCCTCCAGAGGGACCCCCCTTCATTAATAAAATAAAATTAATATGGAAATGGGGAATGTGTCAAAGATATTGGCATGATTCTACATACAAAATTTTACAATATCATATTTGTCTGCACTGATATTCAAATCCAAAGACTGGTATTTCTGTACAAAGTTGTTGAGGGTTAAACCTGACAAATTTTAAGAAGCAAAACCAAAAGGGTATAGAAGCAGACACGCTTTGTGGACTTTGAAAGCACAAATATAGTTTATAACTCAGTAAACAACAACTCAAAGGCAATCGAAACTACAAACTGTAAAACTGAGCAATTTAAGAAATCATTCTTCTTCTTTAGTTACGGAATACCATCAACTTTTTGAGGATTACTTTCCGGCGCATGCCTGTATGAGGTCGCTTTAAGTTAATTTCATTTTTTTTATTACTTTTATTTATTTATGAAATTTACAATTTTTTTTAGTTTCAATTTTTACTTTTTTTTATATATATTTTTTATAACTATAAGATAAAAACAATAAGCACATTTAGTTCAGATGAGAGTATGTTTTAAGGAGCACCTCATGAGTGAGTGCATCCTTAAAGTTGTCTGTAGTGGTTTGGTTTGAGATATCGGGTGGTAATTTGTTCCAATCTTTGATTGTTTGGCTGAAAAAAGAAAATTTAAAGGTGTCTTTATTACACTGAAGTTGTCTGTATGTCTGTTGATGGGTAGTTCTTGTTTTAGACTGGCTTTTTATGAGTATATCTTGCGATGGTATTGCAATTTCATTGTTGATGACTTTGTGCAACATTTGGAGTCTGGTTTTTAGTCTGCCTTCTTGTAAGGATTGCCATTTTAGATGTTCTATCATTTCAGATACACTGCTGGTATTGTGATATCTGTTGCAAGTATATCTTGCAGCTCTTCTTTGTACTTGTTCCAACTTATATATGTTTTCTGAGGTGTATGGATCCCAAACTGTACAGCAGTATTCTAATTTTGGTCTAACTATTGTTTGGTATGCTCTTTCCTTAACTAATTTAGAATTTATTTTTAGATTACGTCTGATGAATGCTAATGATTGGTTTGCTTTTGCTGCTGATTGTTGAATATGTTTGTTCCATTTGAGGTCTGAAGAAAGTGTAATGCCTAAATATTTTGCAGATTGAACTTGTTCTAAGATATGACCATGCATGTTGTAATAAAAATGTATTTGTTTTTTCTTTGTTGATACTCTAAGGATGTTACATTTGTCCGGGTGGAAAGACATGAGCCAGTCTTTCTCCCATTTTGTAGCTGCTTCTATGTCTTCTTGAAGCTTTATGCAATCATTTTGGCAGGTTATAGGCCGATAGATTATGCTGTCGTCTGCAAAGAGTCTTATTTGGCTGTGTTTTAGATAGTCCGGTAGGTCGTTTATATATATGAGAAAGAGTATTGGACCTAGTACAGTCCCCTGAGGAACACCTGATGTTACTGGAATTATGTTGGAAGTTGTGTTTTCGAGGAGTACTGTTTGGGTTCTATTGGAGAGGAATGAATCGATCCAATGAATTGCTTGATCAGAGATGCCATAGTGTTTTAATTTGTAAAGAAGGCGTTTGTGTGGCACTTTATCAAACGCTTTCGCAAAGTCCATGATTACTAGATCAGTTTGGATATTTTTGTCGTTGTTTTGAGCAAGTTGGTGTACAAGAGAAATTACTTGTGATTCACATGATCTTTTAGATCTGAAGCCATGTTGTAGTTCATACAATATTTTGTTTGTTTCTAGGTGTTTCATCATGTTACTTGCTAATATATGTTCTAGTAATTTACATGAGATGCAGGTAAGTGATATTGGTCTGTAATTTCCAGGATGATGTTTGTCTCCTTTTTTAAATACTGGTGTAACGTTAGCATGGTTCCAGTCTGAAGGTACTTTGCCTGTCTCAAGAGATTTGTTGAAGATGATAGTAAGAATGTATGAAGTTATTTCAATGTTTTCTTTAAGTATTTTGCCAGCGATAGTATCTGGTCCTGTAGCTTTGTTAGTGTTTATATTTTTTATTAGTTTATATACTCCCTCTCTTCGTCGAGACTGTAATTCACTGGAACCAATATGAAGAAGTCATACATTTGTACATGTAGTGTGTGCCAAGTCAGTTGAAAGCTTCAAAACAGCTCTCCAACGCCATCAATAGGTGCTCTGTCTCCTGTCGAGTTGAAGCCAGTATTGACACCTTTGACATACAGATACCCAAAACCTCTGTGTTACAAGGCAGCCACTATATGGACTGAGTTCAAGAAGTACTTCACAAACTTAAATGTAACAGTGTTCTCAACTTACATGTATCCGGGAGTACTTCTTTAGCTCAGTTGGTTAACACGCTTCCTTGTTACACAAAGGTTCCTGGTTTGAGTCCCAGTGTAGACAAAAAAAATTCTGTAGTGAAATTCATGCTCTCCAATAATATTGGAGCAAAAACCCACGGTGGTTAGAGAGGAATGGTCATGATGGTATAATTTAAACCTAGAGGCTTAAATTTTCAAAAAATAAACATGATGGCATAATGTCAATGCAAGTCCATCATTTTATGTAAGCCATTCTTTTCTGTCTTTGAATGGCATGTAACATATCAAGATAATATTAACGTTTGCAGTCTATACCAAGATTGCATAGTATTTTTTCTTACAACTTTGTGGGACTTCATATTATGTGAATGAATATTTAAGTTTAGATAAATCCCTGACAATTGAGTTTCTACCATTGTCATGTTTGTACAAATGTTAACTTAATTCTTTGTGTCATAAAAAATATAATTTTTCTATATTTTTTTAATAGATTAAAATAAAAAGAAAATGGATTCCAATGTTTCATCACCAGTTAAGCCTTTACAGACCCCAAGTAAAGGTCTTAATAATATAGAGATGATGTGTAGTCCCATTGCATGTGCAAGATCAAGGACTCCTGGAAGTTCTACTAAAAAATTAGGTCATCCTTTGATGATGTCCAGGTTTGTATACATTCAGTTCTCTCTATATATATGATACATATTTTAATATGCATGAAATATTTTCAACTTGACATTGATTGATAAAATAGAGAATGGAAATGGGGAATGTGTCAAAGAGACAACAACCCGACCAAATAAAAAACAACAGCAGAGGGTCACCAACAGATCTTCAATGTAGCGAGAATTTCCCGCACCCGGAGGTGTCCTTCAGCTGGCCCCTAAACAAATATATACTAGTCCAGTGATAATGAACGCCATACTAATTTCCAAATTGTACACAAGAAACTAAAATTAAAATAATACAAGACTAACAAAGGCCAGAGGCTCCTGACTTGGGACAGGCGCAAAAATGCGGCAGGGTTAAACATGTTTGTGAGATCTCAACCCTCCCCCTATACCTCTAACCAATGTAGAAAAGTAAACGTGTAACAATACGCACATTAAAATTCAGTTCAAGAGAAGTCCGAGTCTGATGTCAGAAGATGTAACCAAAGAAAATAAACAAAATGACAATAATACATAAATAACAACAGACTACTAGCAGTTAACTGACATGCCAGCTCCAGACTTTAATTAAACTGACTGAAAGATTATGATTTCATCATATGAACATCAGGCACAATCCTTCCCGTTAGGGGTTTAGTATCATACCATCATAACATATATGAGAAGAACATAACCCGTGTCATGCCAACAACTGTTTTTAGAATAAATGTGTTTAGTTCCGATGCAAAGACCTTATCAGGGGCGGGTCCAGGTAAGGGCGTAATGGGCGTACGCCCCCCCTTTAAAAAAAAAAAAAAAAAAAAAAAAAAAAAACTATCTTTATAATCTGCTAGTTTTGTATTGAATAATGGCAATTTATCATATTCATTAATTAAACACATACTCTGATTTCTTTTTATACTGATTCCCCAATCTAATGGGTCATCATCAACCGTAAAAATTCGTTTCTCGGAGTCCGGCGTGTTCAACTATGTGATTAGTATCCATTGTTGTTGATGTGATAAAGAATTCGCCAAAGATGTCGATGTCCAAAAAAATAACGTCAAAAGACCTTAAAAACGAATGATTTGAGAAGCACCATGAAGGAGGATCGCCTAAATGCTCTGCTTCTTTTATATGTTCACAGAGACATTAAACTTGATTTTGATAAAATTATTGACGATTACGTCAGGAGAAATCCACGTAAAATGGTTCTAATGAATCCACTCTAGTAATACACCTTATCGCTATTCCCGGCTGACCCGTCCGCTTGAACTTTTGACGTCAACAACAATCACTTTTCCATTGTGGCGTCAGACATTTTGTTTTATGACGTCAAAATTTTACGGGAACCTGTGTGATTTCCAGCAATGGCGGACAAATAGCGATAAGGTGTATTGAAAATGAGAGTCCGTCAGTATTTTTCTGTGTTCATTTAAGGTTTTGCGTCAAGTTACATGTATACAAGAAATATGTATATTTCCACATTAAACAATACTCAGAACGAAAGAACTTTATTCTTCAGTGTTTATTTGTCTTGTATCATGTGTGTCGTTCAACGAAACCCGAGCTTAATAAAAATTCAGGAGCTTCTGAGCTTTCCCATGGACACTCAACCGTAATCACGCCTCTCGTTCATAAAATCCTGGCCTAGGAATTGAAATGTTAAGTAACTCCATAGACCCTTGAGTTTGGAATTTCTCGTTATTGGTCTACTGCTGTTAAGATCCATCCAATCATTTTAATATACCATAGACAATTAATGGAGGGAACTTGGCATAAAAAATGTCACACCCTGACACTTTAACTATAAAATATACATGCTCCAAGTCAGGAACCGTTACATTAGTGCAATTCTCTATTATTTTATGTTTTTAAGCCAAAAAAGGTCCAAAATTTTTTTCGCCTCGCTCCGCTCGGCGAAATATTTTATTCTACGCCCCCCCTTTCAAATATCCTGGACACGCCCCTGCCTTATCAGTGACTCAATATTTACGCCAACATATGCAATCTTTAATGACTTGACAACAGTATCGTAATTATATCCCTTCTTAATAAGTCTATTCAAAGGTTTTGTAAGTTTCTGAGGTGAATACTGACACTTTTGTGCTTTATACAGAATATTACCATAAAAAATTGGATGTGAAATACCTGAACGTATTAGAAGTCTGCATGTTGAGCTATATTTACGAATGATGTCTTTATACCGATGATAAAATTTAGTAAATGTTTTGACTAGTTTGTGATATCGAAAACCCTGGTGTAATAATTTTTCAGTAATACATTAATTTCTCTCATTAAAATCTAAAACATTGTTACATACACGAGCGAATCGTACAAGTTGAGATATATAAAACACCGTAAGATGGTGACAAGGGAACGTCACCATCTAAAAACGGATAATTAACGATAGGAAATGAAAAATCATCCCTTTTATCATAAATTTTAGTATTCAGCTTTCCATTAGTGATATAGATATCAAGATCGAGAAAAGGGCTGTGGTCATTGTTAGTATTAGCTTTATTTAAAGTAAGTTCAACAGGATAAATTTCATTAATATACATACTGAAGTCGTCATTATTGAGAGCCAAAATATCATCCAAATATCTAAAAGTATTATTAAATTTGTTTATCAGATGTTGTTTCGATGGGTCTTTGCTTATTTTTGTCATAAATTGTAACTCATAACAATACAAAAACAGGTCCGCAATAAGTGGTGCACAGTTAGTCCCCATTGGAATTCCGATAATCTGACGATATACGGAATCCCCAAAGCGAACAAAAATGTTATCTAGTAAAAATTCAAGGGCATATATAGTATCAAAGCATGTCCAATTAACATAGTTTTTTTGTTTATTGCTACTAAAAAATGACCTAAAAGAGTTTGAACATATATATTCGCATGTTGTCTGTTATAAAACAACATCAATATAAAAACTTTTGTTTTAAATTGTATGTCAACTGGGGAAGCTGAATATTTTTTATACAATAATTACATACAAGTATTGCAATAAATATTCTAACTTGGAACAATTCTTACAATGAAAGACATTTTGGCATGTATTTTTCTTTTTGTATTTCTTAAATTAAATTCAAAATTTACAATCAAGTTGTGTAAGAGAAATTTTATAATATTAAATACATAATTATAATAAAAATGTCAAAATATTGGTCTTCGGACTAGTAGTTGAAAAAGTTTTTGGTGCACACTGTTAATTGTGCATACTGGGCTGAATATTATAAAATATATACCAGAACATGGTAAATGACAGAATCATCTTATGCATTGGCATTGAGGTTAATAATGGGGATGAATTGAAAGAACTGAAATCATTTGTGACGCAAATGATTATTAAAACTTTCAAAACATTAGATGTTGAAAAATAAAACTTGAATAGTGAGCTGCTATTGTTAAAAACGATGAGACTTCATTTATAAGCTATATGAATCTCCAATGTAATAAAATTATATTTTTCAGCCCAAGTCCAGCTCATAAATTACCGGGCAGTAGTACCAGAAATGAATTATATCTCAAAAGTGTGCTGAGTCCATACCACAAAAACTACACACCTCTGTCTGCCACACCTACAGGGTTCACTCCAATGTATAGAACCCCAGGAAGAAATATAGGTAGTAGTCCTATTATCAAGGAGACCCCAGAAACAGCCAAACAACATCACTTTGTCACACCTAACAGACTTGGACCAAAAAATCCATTTGAATATGAGGTGGAACATTTAGAAGGCAATGTTTTTATGAGTCCTGGAGTATTCTCTTTGCCAGGATCAACTCCTGCTTCAGATGAAAAGGTATTGCTTAAGTTATTTGAGGCTATATGTTTGTTTTTAATTGACACTCTGAAATATTCACAATAAACACTGTTACATTAAATCTTACGAAAGGATATTTCGGCATTTGATGGAGTTTGGGTTATATTTATTATAAGCTGTTAGTTGTACAATATTGTGCAGTATTTTAGGAAAAACTGTATACCTTTAATCTGAAGGCACTAACATTTTTGGGTGAACACTAACATGACAGAAAGCAAATACATTTGTATTTGAGATTTCTACTAGTTTTACAGGTACATAGCAAAGCCTTAAGTGTGCTTTCTTATCCTAATTTACTCATTGCATGTATTTTATCAGTTTCTTGAATAGCCCTCAGTCATACATGTCATAGGAAACAAATGAAGATTTTTTTTATAATTTTGAAATAAACATGATCAGACCACATTCATGACATGTAAATACATTTGAAAAGCACAAACCATTTTTAAACAAAATTTAAAAAAAAATGAAAAATTAGATATTGACATGATTGATTATTCTTTATTTTTGACATGATTGATTATTTATTATTTTTGACTTGATTGATTATTCTTTATTTTTGACATGATTGATTATTTATTATTTTTGACTTGATTGATTATTCTTTATTTTTGACATCATTGATATCGCTTTAATTTTTTACATAATTGATTATCCTTTATTTTTGACATAATTGATATCATTTATTTTGACATTGATATCATTTATTTTTGACATCATTGATATCATTTTTTTTTTCTACATAATTGATTATCATTTATTTTTGACATCATTGATATCATTTTATTTTTGACATCATTTATATTATTTATTTTTTGACATCATTTATATTATTTATTTTGACAGAAAGCCTTCAGATGGTCTATAGAACATTTAGCCGTCCTTCATCCTGCAGATATTGATGAAATGCCACATCAACAAGATCCACATCATGGGTAATTGAATTTTTATGGTAGTGTTGTGTTTTAATACACTTTTATGTCATGTGTTATTTTATTCTTGTTTTCACGATAATAAAAATATCACGTTAATTTCTGAATTTATTATACCTGAATTAATTAATTTAATTAAGTATTTTTGTTATTTTATTGGCTAAACCATATGATGTCACAACCTTTAATTATTGTGAGCATGTAAATGATGGTAACTTGCCTCCATTGATGAGTATTGAATATTAACACAACAATATATTTTGTATTCCACTTTGATGTTAATATATTATTTGACATTAACAAACATATTTGTTCTTTGTCTGTGTCATAAGTACTAATGTTTTTTGTATGCACAGATGACAAATCTTGCCATGGATAGTAGCTGAAAGCTTTTGAAATATCTTAAATGCACTTTCACAAATTTGTAAGAAACTTTGGTCAATGTTTATATCTATAGACATACTAAGGTTTTCTTTTCTTTAAAGTGCTAAGAGCAGTTTTCATGAATCTTTTGTTACTGGTTTATATCTATCAAGATAACCTCTTTTTATTTATTTTTATAAATTTCTATGACATTGAGAAGTTATTGAACTTTATTCTTTGAAAAAGCAACAGGCGTATTTTGCACACATGGGGCAGCTGTTTAATATGTATAAGTCTGTAGGTTAACAGCTTAATTTGAGCTTTGTAATCTGTTTAAACTGTATTACTTTTTTCTTCAGACATGACAGAGAAACAGAAGAGAAAGCCCAAAGAGCCATAGATACCTTCTTCAGTAATAATCTAGTTGTTCCTTCTCCTGCCACAGGACTTAAAGCAGCTCCTAATTCAGGTATTATAAATTCAGAAATTAACGTGATATTTTTATTATCTTGAAAAAATGCGACATGGTTATAATTGCAATAATTTTAACTCGCATTTTGAAATATTTTATATGAATAAAACTGGCTTTTTCTCAATATCGCAAAAATTAAAATCGCATTATAGTCTAAAATGATAAAATCACAATAATAAATGCACGCAATAATTTCTGAATTTACAGTATTCTTCTTGATTTATAGACATAGTTGATGTCAATACCAAACAGACACCATCTTCATGATTAATAATAATTTTCAACTACTGAATTGAATTTTAACTTCAGAATGTACAATTTAGCTCAACATTTTGTATAACAGATATTTTGAAGACTAAAAACTCAAACAGAATTATTTGAAAAAAATAAAAACAAAATCGCACAGCCTTTTGTTCAAATGATAAAAGATTTGATTGCCCCTTTCCCTGTCTAATGAAAAATGAACTCACATTTGTTAATTGTGATACCATTGACAGCCATTTTGATGAATATCTTCTTTTCAGGTCAGAGGCTAGGATGTTTGCCTGAAGAGTTGCAAGGTTCAATAAAGAAGCAGCTACCAGGAACAGTTCAAGTAGACAACAAAAAAGAAGGTATTTCTAAGATGATAGAAGGAAGTGTATGATATCAATTTTTGTGTGCACTGGACGCACGTTTCTGGAAAATTACCTTCTTTGTAGATATATAGGTGTTTTGTTAAATGATTCTGATTTCAGTGTACACAAGTAAAAAATCAGTATTTGTCAATATTTTTTAACATTCCATTAAAAATACATTAAACAAGCATTCTGTTGCCATAGTCCCCTACAGATTTAAACTTCATTGTAATGGAAGAAATTCTAGCTTGATCTATAACTTGTCATGGTTTTAACTATTTAACAAATATCAAGTCAATGACCAAAAAAAAGTGTTGAAATCTGATTATTTAAGCGAATTTTCTAGTCCAAGTACCACAACTCTGCACAAAATCATCAGACCAGAACAAAATTCTAACTTGATCTGTACTTGTCATGACAAAACAATATGCTAATTTCAAATTTAACATTTTCAAAGCATGACAAAAAAAGTTCAGAAAACTGATTATTTAAGTGAATTTTAAAAGTCCAAGGTCTATAACTCTTTACAAAATTATCAGACCAGAACAAAATTTCAACTTGATCTGTGACTTGTCACAAGAAAACAATATATAGAAAGATCAATTTAATATGATCAAGCATAGCAAATAAAAGGGCTGAAAACTGGTTATTTGAGTAAATTTTAAAAGTCCAAGGACCATAACTCTGCATACAATCATCAGACTGACAAAATTCGAACTATATCTGTAACTTGTCATGATTAAACAATATACTTAATATCTAATCAATATCTTCAAGCAGGAAGGGGACTAATTATATTGAAATCAGGGTTATCAGGAAAAGACAAAGTTGTTTTCTTTTATACAAATGTATATCTTGAATTTATGTAAATTTGTTTTTCTAAACATAAACTTTTAAAGTTTATGTGATTCCAATTTATTGTTAAACTTTCAAAATAAATTTAAATCACAAGGCATTTTTATGGCCCTGTACGAAGTTGTCGGTGCCATATAGTTTTACCCTTGTCCGTAATTCTGTAATTCCGTCATTCCCAACAAACCATTATACAGAGTTTTTTTTCTAAACGCCTTGAGATATTGGGCTGATTTTTGGTATGTGAGTTAACCATGATGAGTTACAGATCAAGTTTAAGTTTCGTTCTGCTCCTCTAATTTTTGCCTAAATTACGGGCTTTGGACTTTGATAAATTGTTGAAAATCACAGTTATACAGACTTTTTTTCTAAACGCTTTCAGATATTTGGATGATTTTTTTGGCATGTGATTTAACCAAGATGAGTTACAGAGTTTAAGTTTCGTTCCACTCGGCTAATTTTTCCTGTATTTTCAGGCTTACAACTTTGAAAAATGTTGAAAATCACAGTTATTTGGACATTTTTCTATACGCCTCCAGATTTGGAGCTGACTTGATATGTGAGACTACCATCATGTTTCACTTTGTGTCTACATGTGTTATTGAAATTGTAGATTTTTTAAAACTTTTTGACACATCTAGTTTTATAACCTGTATAACTTTTTTTTGTGTAGATTTTATTCAACTGCATGAAATTCATTGTGCTTTTGTTGTTCAAAAATATTAAATGTAGCAGTAATGCAAAAAAAATATATACTTGTTTCCTGCTTTCTATTAGAAATACATTAAGTTGGTAGGACACATTTTTATACAATAATTTACATAGGGATATATTCTGCAACAGTGCTTTAATGAAAAATGTATGTTTTTGCAACAGTGCTCTACAAAATATTCATAAAATGTATAAGAGTAGGCATGGAAATCTAGGGCAATTAGGGAGGACAGAAACAACTATATTTGTTTTACCTTCAGAAGATTGATTCTTATGAATTAAAATTCAAGTAATGTTGATGTTTTTTTGCAGTATCATGTCAAACAATGCTGTCATTGCCAGTGGATTTTGACATCAACAAAGTTTTAGGTAAGTATTTATAATTTAGAAACTTTTAGTTGATGCTGAAACCACAAAAATCAGGAGGTCTTAAAAATAACTTCTTGAAACACAACTTAATCCCAAAGTAAACATATGGAGAGAAAAACAATGACATTCCTGACATTAGATGAAAAACATGGTCAGTTACACTAGGTTTCTTTTCGAGCCTTCGACTTTAGTCAAAAAAGCAAGACATAGCACTCCTTCATTCTGTCAGCGTCAGTGGCATCCACAAATATTCACTCTGTGGTTAAAGTTTTTGAATTTTTAATAACTTTCTTGAACTATAAATATTTCTCTTGATATTATCTTTTGATTGTAAGAAGCTTCTGTCCAAGTTTGATAAAAATCCAATTAAAGTTTTTAAAACATAAATAAGATTCATAAACTATCCTGGATTTTTATCAAACTTGGACAGAAGCTTCTTACAATCAAAAGCAGGGTTGGCAAAAACCCGGGTTTTATGAGTATTGCCCAGCCCAGTGGGAAATACTGGGAAAACCCGGGTTTTACTGGGTTTTAGTGGGTAATACTGGGCAATACTGGGTAATATAAAATACTTGTCTGAATTTTAAAGAGGATTCAGTGATAAACACAAATTTAATACATTTAATAAGATATTTATACCCTATTTTGTTGGTTTAGCATTTGTCTAGATGAGCAAACTGTAAATATAAAGCAAAATTATTTTTTTTCATATAAGTATAACTCCTATTAAGAATTAACAATTACTTGTAAGAAAAATTACATTTAAATAATGTCACTAATTAATTAGTAATTATTCAGATTAGAACACAGATTTGTTTATGTAACAGTAATCAGCCCTTACAATTCTATAAGTTTTATTGGCATGTTTTATTAGGGTGTTTAGTTAGCAATATGACTATGACAAATAAAATTAACAAGTCACTTAAACACTGTAATAAAATGCATGTTTCAAGGTTTGGATTATTAAAACAATGTTTGGTTATTAAAAAGGTGTCTTTAAATGTACACATCTTCTGTTTTGCCTACATGTAGAATTTAAAGAGAAGAGAATGAAATTGACATTTCAATCTTCTAGAAATGACTGCCAATGGTTATCTGTATAAAAAGTACATATTTAGCTTTTATACTATGAAACTGTACCAAGTCTTTACTATTTAGTGTTAAAATAAGCATAGAAAATCATATTGCCCAGTATTGCCCACTATTACCAATTTCTGGGAGTATTGCCCAGCCCGGGAAAACCCGGGTTTTCCCACCCGGGAATTCCCGGGCGGGTAATACTTTGCCAACCCTGATCAAAAGATAATATCGAGAGAAAAATTTATATTGTTTTTTTCCCTCTTTTTTTTTTAGTGTACGATTAACAGCAAAAGTAGGCAAGACACTGGGTTCCGCGGAACCATAATTTTTTTTTGGCAATCTTTTAATTGCATCATAAAAACACGAAAAAGAACTGTTATTTCAGGCTCTTGGAAAGATGATATGTATTTAAAAGAGTAACTGGAAAAAAAGGATAAAATGAATAAAAAGGGGATACTGAGTAATGTAAATAACAATGAGTAATTATAGGCTACCAACCAAACACCAAAGTTACAGAAAGTTCTTAAGTTTGTATTGAACTATAAGTAGAATTCAATATTGTGTCAGATGCAAATTTAGTTGTGGCTTAGAATCTTTCCATAGTACTTATAATGTAACAAAATATCCAACAAGAAAGAAGCAAATAAAAATATAAAATGCAAATAATTTAATTTTCTAGGTCAGTTTTTACAGAATCAGCCTGGGCAAGATGACAATCCAGAAATGTTGAGCACATCTTCACTAAGAAGAAAACTTTTCTTCCAGGGAGATAACTCAGGAGTTGCTATTAGTCCAGTCAAGTAAGTGAGACAAATACTTGGACAAAATCGTTGATTCTCAATCAGACCATTTTCTACATTTATTCCTTAAAAAGATTTTATTGATTTTGACGTTTTCATATGATGAGAATTAAAAGAAGAAATATTTGTAAATATGCAATAGAAAAGGGAATATTTGTAAGTATGTACTAGAAAAAAACCATTTATCTTCATGCTTCAAGTAAAAAAAAATATTTTGTAGTGTACTCTTCTTGAATGCTGGGTGATTCTGTATTCTATACCAAAACCAAAATTTACTCAGTAGAAGAATAGGATTCAGTTATGCAACAATCAATTGCTATGTAGAAAGTTACTAACATTATCTGTTTTTTTTTTTTATTTCAGAGGGTTTTTAGGAAAAGATGAATCAAGATTAGCTGGTGGTTGTGCTTCACCAGCTATCCTGTCTTCTAAAACTCCACAGAAAATAGAGAACCATGCTACTCCACTAAAGACTCCTTCAAGGGTAAAATCTTTTTGTTTTAACATGATAAAAAGCTCACAATTGATGTTTCCATGTCTAAATGTTTCTCTCTAGACCAAGACATGTTATTTAAATGCTATGGCACAGCATGATTTAAGTTGTTTATTTTAATGAAAAAGATGAAAACTTGCACTTCTTCTAAAATAGGTTATTTCAAAACATGAATATATTTTACTGATGTTTTCACATGAAAAAACAGCTTTATTACTAAGAATACGGGCTTGTATAGTCTGCATGTTTTTCTAGAGAGTAAGATAAGCTAGAAATAAGAGAAAAAAAAGATTTTGTGAGGTTTGTTTATGTTCTGCAATTTCGTTATTTAGATTGTAGAGGTGGTCCTTATTTGATATTGTCTTTGGACATTGAGCATCTATGAATAGATCGATCATACTTTATGTCATGTCAGAGCACAACTGTTTATCTATGAATAGATCAATCATACTTTATGTCATGTCAGAGCACAACTGTTTATTTTGTCTTATGTACTTTTTGTCCAGATAAAAGTTTTAGGAAGTTAAATTATCATAATGGCAGGTCTCCCTATAGTCATGATAGTGACCAGTCTGTCCTTCTGTAACAAATTGTGTCTGCTCTATATCTAGAGAACCGTTATCATTTCATACTTTATACTTGACCTGTATATTAATCAACACCAGAGGGTGTGTCATAATTCAACTTCCTAGGTCAAGGATCAAGGTGGTAAACTTTGATTAAGTTGACAACCACATGTCAAATGGGAAAGGTACAAATTGTTTACCACACCTTATTAACAGCAAGGCCCACAGAGATGGCTCCCATCTCAATGATGTCTAGTTTTGACTATTGTTTCATAGAGTAGGTATAAACTAACACTCACATGTTTCCATGCTTTTTAACAGTGAAATTGTAAGTTTACCTTATCAAATTTTAAGAAATTTATGATCTTTACTGTTTTCAAGCATACCTTTATTACTTATACCGGTACTTGTATTTTTTTCAGAATCAGTTTTCTTCTAGTCCTATTAAGAATGTAAGAGATTTACATACACCACTGTATAAAAGGACACCGGGTGAAAATTTTCTGGACAACCTGGACTTCTCACCTATAGTTCACGGTCATCTGTGTAAGTTTTGTATAAGTAACAGTCTGACTGAGAATCAAGTTGTGATAAAACAATTTAGAAAAAATGACTTTCATTAAAGCAAAAAATATAAATTAAATTTATCTGTATTTCTTAATCTAAAAATAAAGTTGAAGTCGAGGTAAACTAAATCCATATAATTTCTAAATCTGAGACTATAACTGCAAACATAAAGTATTTTTAATTGTCTCATAAATCAACAAATAATGATAAACCAGATAACAATCACTGACATGGGTCAATATCCCTAATGCGCCTCGAAGTGAGGAAACAAATGTTGTGTGTAAACAAAATATCTGTGTAGTGATATTGGACATGTTTCTATTTTTTACAAATGACTGTGTGGTGATTAGGAAAGTAGAGGAACATAGAATACATGTATAAAAACTATAGAGCTATTAAATGTGTTCAAAGTATTAAACTTTGAAAGAACTTATTGTGTTTAAAAAGGGATTTTTTAACATGAGGAGCCGCATCACGAAAGGATGTTCAGGTTATGTTATGCTAATTTATGGGAAAAGTAATCTCACTTCGTACCCTGAAAATTTAATCACATATGTGAAAATGATACTGCTTCGAAAAAAAGCTATCATACATATATATTATCCAAGTTTACGACTTTGACTGAGCTACAGGGAAAATGTTACCATGACCGCCTATGGAAAAACAATTAAAGATATTGACCAAAATACTATAACAAGTAACCAAGAATGCATACATGAAAATTTTCTTACTCAGAATCAATGGTTAGATAAGAATGCTAAGAGGAGATTGAAGTTTTCTTAGAATTCACATCTTATTAGGGATTATAAAACAGTAATGGAAAAATATTTATAGGTCAATGTAAAAAATGTACTCTCCCATACTAATGGCATAAAGTGTGTCAAAGTTAATATATTGTATTTCACAAAATAAAAAAAATAAAATATATATCATAATTTTTATTCTAAATCTCCAAAAACTAGTATGCTTTGTCTTAATGTTATTTTACTTGTACCAACGGGTTTGTTGTCTTTAATGCCAATTTAGTTAACTTATTTTTTATGTCATATTTTACAGCTCGAGTTAGATCATCAGGATTATTTAATCCCCATAATGGCAGTTTTGTAGAGGATGAATGCTCTCCTATTAAAGATGAACATTTAGCTAGACCACTGGAAAGTCCAGAGATATCACCAATCAAACCTGCAGTATTACTCAAAACACCGTCCATCTCTAACAGTGCTATAAAACCGTCCTTCCATAGTCCGGGTGTGTCACCAATAGCTGTTGCATCACCTGTTTTGTCCCCGCCACATGACGGATCATTTATTCAGACACATGGTAAAGTAAACTCCACTGTTATAACCTTTCATAATGTTTCACTTATGATGATGGTTTAAACAGTTTAACATAATGTCATTTTGTCCCACCTGCATGAAAAAGGTGTGTTGTTTCTAGCAACACACCATCAGTGTAAACAATTGCTTAAGGTTTTAGTTTGGTTTCTATAGTACTAAGAATAGGCATTATTCTGTGTTTAGAGTTTATTTTGATTTAAGATATTCACCTTAAAAATAGATAATGTCTGAAAAATCTCAAAAAATTATATGTTAAAACATCGTTTACATATTTTCAAGAAATGTAACATGAAGATTTTGGAATGTAGTCTTTTGGTTGTAATATTTGCTATAAGTTTTATTTTAATAAAAAAATATTCTGTCAAAGATTTTTTTGAATGCAGAACTATATCTGATTATTTTTACAAAAAAGTTTGCTTTTGTTTTACATTTTGTAATAATTTGCTTTTATTCTTTCTCATTTAGAAACACTGAAACAGTTAATGAAATTGTTCTTCTCTTATTTTGCAAGGATTATTAGGCCATAATTAAAAATATTTCAGTTTTCCCAAACCCGACCCATGATGACTGGGTGTGGGTAGGTAGGTAGGCAAATTCTTTTTTTTTTTATCAGAATTTGCATGAAAAGGTTAAAACAGTATATCTTTTTATTCCGTCAAACCTTTGAAGAGACAATCAAAAGCCATGAAAGACCTCTATATCCTAGTCTACTATATACGATCTGTATCCTGAGATGTTTATAACCCTGACAACTGCTAAATATGTGAAAGAGCTGGAAGATTAATGAAGTGATTTTTAACAGTTACATCAACACGATGTTTGTGTAGAAAAAATACCAGCTGATTATGTAATGATTAAATTTGTTTGCAGTTTTTAAATCCTATATCTATTAAAATAGATTAATTGTCCTAAAATATTTATATGAATTATTATCTACCATCCATAGTTTGTGTCTTGTTTTGTTTTGAAAACAAATTTATATTTTACATTATCACACAGGTAAACTAATTTGGCTATAAATAGATCAAAGCATGTTCATCTCCAAACTAAAATTGTATTTGTTATAATTTTATTTCTTTAAATAATCAAGTTTAATTTTTTTTAAATAATCATTATTGATAAAATATAATTGCATAAAGTTAACATTTTCTGAAGACTTTTTATTTTTAGTTTCATGGTTCTAGAGGCTTCCTCACAAATTTGTAAAAAATCCAATATGGGGTCCATAATATGTGTTTACTTTTGCACATGTGAAAAAAATATTTATGACAAAAGTCAGATTTCACTTGTCAAAAGGGATTTATATTGCAATAAATTATTCAGTTGGAGGTACATTCAGTTAAGATTATATTTCTGATTCTGTGAGCATTTTATCAAATTATCCCAACAGCAATGTACTGATCTTGTCAACTGAGAGGGGGGGGGGGGGGGGGGGGGGGGGTGGTAGGACCTTTATCAGGACTCTTGCATCAGATGTTTTTAAGCTCGGGATTCAGTCTGCACGGTAAGCCACTAGTCTGATGCCCAAGACTAGTAAAATTTCATTCGGACTAGTAAGTTTTTGCAAAACTTTGTTTGGCCAAATAAGAAAAATGTCAGAATATTGGTATTCGGACTAGTAGTTGAAAAAGTTTTTGGTGCAGACTGGGGATTTCGGGTTTGACCCTTCGGGATCTGGGAATTTCTTTATTAGAATTTTGGGACATCAGGATTTTTTAAGCCTGGTATTTCGGGATCAGGACCCCTCCTATCCCCCCTCGACCGTTGTCAACTGAGACTTGTAAATTTGAACTATTTGAATAAAAGGGCATTTAATTCACATGATATAAAAGGAAGATTATAATTAAAGACAACAATTTATCAAGAAATTGTTCCTTTTTATTCAGTAAAAACAAAATTTTCTCGCAAGATTGTAAATTCGCAACTTACGGGTCCATTTCCTGTCAGAAAACATAAAAATATTCGATTGCACATGGTTTTGAACAAATCTACCTGAATATTCTTATCCGATTTGCCGATATATTCTTTTATCCGATATTCGATTGCACGATGAAATTAACATTGAGCATATAGGAAAGGGTATGGTAGCACAGACGACGACAGCATAAAAAACTGTCTGCCATTCATTTTCTGACAGTAAAAAACTGTCTGCCATTTTCACATGTTTTACTTCTTTACGTTTTTTAAATCAGATGATAAAAACAGAGAACATCGAATATCGATTGACTGCGTCTCTTATGCGCTTTCTTTTAATCTGATTCTGTTACTTTCAGACGCAAAGACGATAAACATTAAGTTTTATACGATGACTGACAGAGTGGACAAGAAAAAAATCAACAACAAAAAATTCCTCCAAAAAAACGGCAAAAAAAGAATTTGAGTCAGCGGGTTTTTTTTGGGGTCGGTCGCTTTGAGCAAACATACAATCTATTTATTTTGGCCTTATTTTAAGACAGCCAAATACCAATAATTCTAGATTTTACAAAACTACTATAGAAAACAGGCAGTGCAATTGTCCAAGGTTTATTTGAAAACATTAGACAATTTCTAATGTTGCAGGCAAATATTTATCTCCCCTGAACCTATCAATTCTTCTAGAGAAAAAATATGGTAAAAAACTTCTTGTTATCTACTTGATTATAAACAATTGAAGTTCAGGTTGATTTGTTTAAAAAAACAACATGCAAATTACCCAATGATGATATAAAAGTATTAAAACTGAAAAATATGTGAGAATTTCCAATTTAAAAACTCAAATAAATTTCAATGAAGTCATGATTCATCATATTATTATTATTTCATTATTTCACCCACCCTGCTATTGTATTCAAGAACAGCAAATGTTGCTACCATATAAATATGAACCCTGTTTCAGACTGGATCAATACATCAGGTCAGATTATTAATATAAAAGATTACAAGTTAACTTGCCCTTGAAACTATGTCTCCTATTCATAAGGCATTAATCCACCTCAGTCCTAGTTCTTACTTCTAATGCCACATTCAAAAGTGAAGTAGCAAATTGTGGATGTTAATGTTATAACCTGACAAGACCAGGAATAATCTACACTAGAGGCTATTAATGCACTAGCATTTCCCTTAATGAACAGTAGATATGGTAGAGATATATTTTTTATATAATTATGATAAAGTTATATTAGATTAAAAGATTATTTATTTATTTTCAGAATGTTCACCTGATGATTCTGATGAGGATATGAAAACTCCTTTACCTGCTGAGGTAAATGAAGATAAATTAAAGAAGGCTGAATCGTGTCGGAAAGTATCAACACTTGGTCGACATAGACAAAGGAATATATTCCCAGAATTTGATGACACAGCAATGGACTTTGAACCTGTGCCAATTCATAAAAACTTGAGATTTGCTGATGTTGATGATATAAAAACATCAAGTTTACTAGTCAATCGTGATACATCTTTTGGTGATATGGAACTAACAAATGATAATGTAATTCAGCCAAATTCCACCAGTCAGGATACAGGCTATCAAACAACTAGCTTACAAATGACCAGTCAGGACACAGCTAGTGGGTCAGCCTCAAGTTTGACCAATCATTTTCCAGTTAACTCAACTGGTATTTCAAATTCTGATGTTGTATTTTATGGGCGACCATCTACAGTATTTTCAGATATACAACATACAAATTTGACAGCTCAGTTTGGCTCTTTGCCAACAAATTCATTTTATTACGAGGGTGATAGTGTATTAGACTGTAATGATCACCCTATGTCTAGTCCAAAGGAAAGTTTAGTTCACCATATCTTAGATATTACAAATCCAGAAAAGTTTGGCCATGGACCATATTCTGAAGAAGAGATTATAGATAGAGCCAGGAAAGTTTTACAGCTAGCCAATGAAATGTATCCTGAGTCAAATCAAAGCAATGAAAGAGAAGTACAAGATATTTGTGATAAAACAGGGTTATCTACCCTGCATGAGCTAGAAACAATCGTATCACCAGAAAAGGGCATCCATCATGTCCATACCCACGTGCCTTTTAAATCTGCTAGTAAGTATGAGTTAGTTAGTAACACCTTTCTTGTGTAGATTTTTAGTCCTAGTAGATTATGAGAATGATCTATTCTGATGTTGTATAGTATATTATAGATTCTAACATGACGTCCTTCAAACGCTTTGAGTACACACCCGTGGTTAAATATGAATATATTGGTTGGGCTGTTCTGATTGTACTCCCACATCATATGATTGTTTATGGATGGAGTACACGACGTCATAGAATGATAACTTAATAGTTTAAGCATTTTTCGGGAAAATACACGCTTCTGATACCGAAAATCATCACCAGAATGAAACGTAAACAAACAATACTAAAATGTGGTATAAGCCCTTTTTTATATACATAGAAGATATATAAGTAAATTATCATTAAAATTCATCCAAATCTATCTAAATATATTATTGTAAATAGTTTGAGCATGTCAGTAAATCTGTTTGCTCCGTTCTTTACCGCCAATCTTAAAGTGGGTTAATTTATGGGAACGGCAAATATTTGCCTCCATCTAGTGCGCTTTGAACCAAAACAATTGCTATATTTGTCTTATCAGAATCGAAATAATTCATGAGGGCTTGAATATATCTAAATTTTACCACGGGTTGTCCCTTTATGCCGATATTTTACCCCTCGCTATCGCTCAGGGTAAAATATTTGTCATAAAGGGCCAACCCGTGGTAAAATAACGATATATTCAAGCCCCCATGAATTATTTCTTAATTCTAACATGACGTCCTTCAAACGCTTTGAGTACACACCCGTGGTAAAATATGAATATATTGGTTGGGCTGTTCTGATTGTACTCCCACGTCATATGATTGTTTATGGATGGAGTACACGACGTCATAGAATGATAACTTAATAGTTTAAGCATTTTTCGGGAAAATACACGCTTCTGATACCGAAAATCATCACCAGAATGAAACGTAAACAAACAATACTAAAATGTGGTATAAGCCCTTTTTTATATACATAGAAGATATATAAGTAAATTATCATTAAAATTCATCCAAATCTATCTAAATATATTATTGTAAATAGTTTGAGCATGTCACTAAATCTGTTTGCTCCGTTCTTTACCGCCAATCTTATTCAGATATATAAAATACAAACATAACAGCATTAGTTACTTAAACATTTTTGGGATTGCATGTCATCTTATTATCAATTGACATGATATATATATATATAGCACATGCAAAACTGTAATAGTTAAGAAAAAAAAGTGAATCACCTGTTTAACCCTTTCCTCCATTGATTTTTTTTTTTTTTGCATACTTGATTCGCATAAGGATTTTTAAATAAAATGCTAAAAATACGCTTTAAAGTATTAATGCATTGCGAAAAACAAATATTTCATCAAATAAATTAAAGTCGGATATTCCTACGATATTCCTTTTCATATTGGATACAAATTTTATTAAGTCTACTGCACACACTTTGTAGTCAAAGCGTTTCAACTGAGGTACTACACAGGCGTCAAAAGGTGTCATTATGGAGTAAAGGGGGTGGCGTCAAAAGGCGTCACTATGGAGGAAAGGGTTAAGTTGTAACCTGCGGTCATATCTACCATTGTAAACAGCATTTGAATTGAATTACAAGATTAACTTTTGTTGGTGGCATGCTTTATAATCATTTGTTGTCGTTAGAGCACATGTGCAATCATCTTTAGCTAAAGTTCAATAGTAGATTGCTTAGTCTTGATAAATTCAATAATGTTTGATAGTATCAGAGAAGTTTCAAGTCTTATTATAACAAAATAGGATCTTTTCAGATTTAGTTACAAAAAATGTTTATATTTGATATTTATTTTTTCAGGTGACCAAGCAATGGAGATTTTACGTAGAGCCGGAGAAGACCTGGCTAAATTTGGACATTTATTATCATCAATCAAAGCTTCAGCAGAGAAAAGTATTCTGAACTTATGATATCTATTGTATGATCAATCTTCTATGCCTTTATCAGTATTTTATTGTTAGAAAAATCTGAAGTGATTTTGTTTTTATTTGAAAGATGAATACATCATGTACATGTAGTTTGTAGGTACACTGTGGTCAATTTCCAGAAATCCTTTGTAATAGATAAATACTTATTTACTTTCAATAAGATTAATTTTGCACGTTCAATTTTCATAAAGATTTGACAAAAGATTTAATTGGACACTTTGACAAAAATATAAAAATTTGCACTACACAATTTAGCAGTTTGACAAACACTAATTTTGATCATTGATAAGCTTTATATTTCCTTAACAAAAGAAATGTGATGAATGTTCAGCTAATTTAACAGAGTTATCTCCCTGTAGTATCATGTACCTTAATAGTACAAAACATTTCCTTATTCTGAAAATAAATGAATCAACAGTTCTCATGATGTTTGGTCATTCCTAATTAGTTTGCATCTGTCTGAGAATATTGTATTATACAATGATCAACAGATGTTTAGATTTTGAAAATTAAAAACATTTAAAAGGACATATAATTATAAGATAGCAAGCACTGTATTCAACTTGATAATTGCATAATATGAGGTCAGCACAATTGTGTTTAATTAGATATAGAAATTCTTTTGGACAGTGTCTATTGCAATTTGACATCATGTAACGCTAGTTATGATTAAATGACCATTCTGTCCTTTCCAGGATTAAAGGTCAAATTCTTTACAATCATTGTTGAAAATTAGCAGTCACGGTTTTAAATTTATGTAAATGATAAATATTGAATATTTAACATGTATTGCATTAGAATGAAAATGGGTAATATTTTCAAAATATAAACAGATCAAATACTCATTGTATGTGGAAAAAAAAGTAAACATGTCAATAGTGAGGCATAATTATGGAAATTTTTAGATTAACATTCAATTTGACTGCATTCTTAACATTATTTTAGAGGGGCCATCCATTTTAGGTTCTAATGGGAAATAAAAAAATAAAAAATTCAGGGACATGGAATGGGTTTAATGTAGAAATAGTCATCATATTATTAAACATTAAATTTCGTGAATATTTTGTGTATTGTAAGGTTAAGGTTTAACCTTAAATTGTTGAATTTTAATAATGATGTGTACATGTATTGTTTATTTTAATATGCATTTGATATTTATTATCGTATTCATAATTTAATTATTTTATATATTCAATTTATTAAATAAAATGTTGAATTTCTTTTGTAAAATTATGTTGCTTTGGATGAAAACAGAAAGTGAAAGATACCAAAGAAATGAAAGGTGTTACTTTTGAGCTACATCATTGTAGATACCCTTCATTGGGGTGTCAAAGTAATCACATAATCATAATGTGTTTGCCAATATAATCACATGATCATTATTTACTATTTTTAAAGAAGATAATCAAATAATCAAAAATACAGTCTTACGGGATTATCAAATAATATTGACACTACCTGTCTTTACAGGTATTCTTTATTTTACCTTAAACAATACAGTTTATTGGTATAATATTCATAAATATACAGTTTACAAGTTGTATAGCATTAACATACACATAAATAACAAACGTCAGAAATATCAGTTACATATTATACAGTTTGTGAGTTTCAGACTACATATAATAAACATAGGTCTTAAATATTATTCCTGCACTTAAATGCATAGAGTAAGTACTTTCCTAAATTACAGAGTTCCTTAGTGTTTTCAACAGAAAACAATTGTACTAATTTATAAGTTGACGGTCTAGTCCAATAATATTTCTTGATAAACTTTTTACGTATATCATTATAATTTGTACATTGTAAAATAAAATGAAATTCATCCTCTACTTCATTTTTATCACACATAATACACATTCTACTATTTCTACTTATTCCATAAAAACGACCAGTTTCAATGCATAGATTATGTGAGTACAGGCGAATTCTCGTTATCCATTTACGAGCTATTACAGGAATACATTTTTGTAAATAAAATTGGTTGTTTGGTTAATTGTAAAAATGAACTATCCAAACAAAGTACCCATTGGTTGTCCCAATAATAATTCATACCAAGATCATATAAAATTGTTTTAATACAAGTTGCCCAGTTTTTACATTTATAGCTATTTGCTACTAGTTCTTTGTAACAAGACTTTATAATACAATTTTCACTACCGTGAATTTTAGTCCATAATTTGAGCATCCTAAAATTTCGCTCATATAACAATAGAAATCTTCCTAATTCATAATATAGCATTGTAAAGACAGGTAGTGTCAATCAAATAATAAAAAAAATCATGAAATATTTGGTCTGGTAATCAAATAATCACTATAAAAACGTCCAAGTAATCACATAATCAAAACCCTGATGAGGAGGCTTATTGTACTTTGTATCAACAATTCAATGTCAAGAATTCCTATTCAAAGATATCAGTATCATTCCCAATGGGAGGCTAATGATAGTTGATACAAGGTGATGTTAGAATCAATGCATTTCAGGCTCATTGTGTAACCCCCAGTCTTGCCCCAGAGTATTTCATGTTTTATGGTCAGGTTACATTCCAGTGTATGCCAGGAAGATTAAGGTGACAAAAGAATGAAACATGAAAACTTTAAACATGCATGTAAATTTTTATTTAAAAAAAACCCTAATGATATATATATATATACATTTACATTTTCTACCGCAATAAAGTCACTTGCAGGCTTAATACCTGTTGCTCCACTATGCCAGGTTGGGGAGGGTACAGTGGTGCAAACTATTTATCCCCTCCACATACTGTATGTGCCTGTCCCGAGTCATGAGCCTGTAATTCAGTGGTTGACAAGTATCTGTATATAAAAAAAAAATTTGTGCATAGTCATTTGGTACAGAAGTCAGGACGTCAGTTTCTCTTTTGACTGACTGATTTACATATGTTATTTTGGGACCTTTTATAGCTGACTATGCAGTATGGGTTTTTATCATTGTTGAAGACCATACAGTGACCTATAGATGTTAATTTCAATGTCATTTAGTCTTGTGGAGTTATCTCATTGGCATAATACCACACTTTAATTTTTAACCGGATTTTTGTGACAAAAATGTCGGTTATTGATTTGGGGATGTACGGCGGGCGGGCAGCAATCAAATGTTGTCCGTGCATTAACTCATGAACCATTCAACCAAAGCTTTTAAAATTTTAATATGTTGTTACTGACAACAAAATGAAGGTCAAGTTCAATGATGACGATTTTGACTTTTACCGTTCAGGAGTTATGGTTCTCGAAAGATTGAAAAATGGAGTTTCCAGTCGTGTCCGTGTATTTACACATGAACTGTTCTACCAAAGCTTCCCAAATTTTAATATGTTGTTACTGATGACAAAATGGAGGTCAAGTTCAATAATGACGATTTTGACTTTTACCGTTCAGGAGTTATGGTTCTTGAAAGATTGAAAAATGGTGTTTCCAGTCGTGTCCGTGCATTTTCTCATGAACCATTCAACCAAAGCTTTTGAAATTTTTATATGTTGTTACTGATGACAAAATAGAGGTCAAGTTCAATAATGACGATTTTGACTTTTACCGTTCAGGAGTTATGGTTCTTGAAAAATGGCGTTTCCATTCACTTTAATATTGCATTTACTCATGAACCATTCAATCTAAGCTTTTCAAATTTTAATATGTTGATACTGATGACAAAATGGAGGTCAAATTTGATATTGACGATTTTCACTTTCACCATTCATCAGTAATGGTTCTTGTGATATTGCCAGGACACAAATAAATCCGGTTTGCTGTCGTTGTGACCGCCTCTTGTTTATAATTAATGTAAAACAATATATATCACAATAATCTAATCTATAGTGGTTTCTAACAGAAAAAAAATATAAAGTATACACATTTATTTGTTGTTGAAATAGAAATCTCTTTTATAAAAATACTAGATTATCCTGCTACATCATGACCAACAAATGATAACAATCCATTTTCACATCAAGCTTTGCATTTTAAATATCCTCTGAAATCACTGGCAAATTTACAGTATTGGCAAAGTTGACCACTTTCATTCAAACAGTGCCTTGTTAGGGAGCTACCATTTGATTTTTATGGGGGGGGGGGGGGGGGCTAGGATGAAAAATGTTGTCCTGCATTTTTTGTTTAGCTGTAATCTCTGTCCTGCCTTTTTATTTTTCACTCTAATCGGTCCTGCCTTTTTTTTTTTTTTAGTTTATCCTGACTTTTTTTTACCTAAATTGTCGTCCTGACTTTTTTTTTTGCAAGTGTCACATCCTGCCTTTTTTTTTACTCAAAACTCCTGTCCTGCCTATTTTTTTCAAATTTCATCCTAGCCCCCCCCATAAAAATCAAATGGTAGCTCCCTTAATAATACAAGTAATATGTAAATGTAGATCATGACCAATATGGCAATATAAGGACGATATGGGTTAAATGTATATAATTTTCAATTATTATTGTGTTGAATTTGTCTCGTGACCAAATGACATGCGGCCCCTTTTAAATTAAATAGTTCCTTTTCAGTGTAATTATTATCAACACCTACATAAAAGATGTCTTCTATGGCTAAAAAAGAATGTTTGATATTTTTTAAACATAATTTATAATGTTATAGATAATTCCAGTTGCATGAGTGTTGAAATGTTTCTCAATTAGAAGTTATAGCCCTTGCCTCTTTCCTTATTATGCAACATGGTCATAATTATGGAGCTATAAGGTTGATGTTCTAAGCTTTGGCCAGAATTGCATAATCAAAATCAAACTATCTCAAAGTGAAGTGAGGACAAGTATTTACTCAACTGCACAGGCATCGCATAGGTTTGCACTTTTAAAAGTATGTCAAAAGTAGCCTGCCATTGCATTAAATATAAGACTAAGAAGATGTGGTATGTTTGCCAATGAGACAACTTTCCACCAGAGACCAATAGATGTACAAGAGATATATTAAAAATGTCTGACAGTTACTTTACATATGATTTCTAAGCTGGATCGACATTCAGTCACTGAAAGTTGTTAAATCCAGATGAGTGATTCAGACTCCAAAAATTATCTCAATATATTTAAAAATAAGAAGAAAGGGGATGATTTCCAATGAAACTCCACCAGAGACCAAATGACATAGCTATACTAGCGTCAAGTCTTACGTTGTTGATTCTTACAACAGCATTAATTCTTTACCAGTGAAATTACTTAAAGCAAAATATTAAAAACGTTGTTTACATTCCGTTCTTAATTGGCCTCTGGTCGAATTTTGTCTAATTTGCAATTATACTAGATCTGCTTATTTCATAAATGTTACAATTAAATGTAAATGAATAAAATATTACATCATTTGTTTTGGGATTTAATATTCTAAAAGTCTTAGATTACCTTAGCTGTATTTGACAAAACTTTTAGGAATTTTGGTCCTCAATGCTCTTCAACTTCGTACTTTATTTGGACTTTTTAACTTTTTTGGATTCGAGCGTCACTGATAAGTCTTTTGTAGACGAAACGCGCGTCTGGCGTATATACAAAATTAAGTCCTGGTATCTATGATGAGTTTATTTACAACAACTTGGTCGATGCCACTGCTGGTTGAGATTTATTTCCCCGAGGGTATCACCAGCCCAGTAGTCAGCACTTTTTTGTTCTGACATGAATTATCATTGATATGGTTATATTTATAAATTACCTGTTAAGAAAATTTTGAATTTTTGAAATACTAAGGCTTTTCTGCCTCAGGCATAGATTACCTTAGCTGTATTTGACAAAACTTTTAGGAAATTTGGTCCTCAATGCTTTTCAACTTCTTACTTTATTTCGCCTTTTTAACTTTTTTGGATTCGAGCGTCACCGATGAGTCTTTTGTAGACGAAACGCGCGTCTGGCATATATACAAAATTTAGTCCTGGTATCTATGAGTTTATATACATGTAAGCAATTGGTTTCAAGTAAATAGTTATTATTTTGATTCATAAACAGGTACTAGTATTCCTGGTATTTTTTCCGGGATAAATCAGTTGAAAGAGGAACGCAAAGCTGGAGTAGAAACTGTAGACCTGAATAATTAAAATCTTTCTTCGATCACCCAGGTAGATTTTAGTCGAGTAAAAAAATCTTTTATTTATAGAATGATACCTTACTTGAGATTGGTTGTTTGCTTCACCTTCGATTGCAAAGATTTCATCCACGTGCAGGAACAAATTAACAATTATAAATATTTAGGGTCATAAGAGGCCGTCCGGGATGGAGGACGGGGAAATTTGCACTGCTACTAGAAAATGGGGGATTTGAAAGGGACAGCAATTTTGCCATATGTATAATAATACATAAATAATCTGAAGCATAATTAAAATACATTTAAACAAACCACACTTGAGCGAGATGGCTTCAGCCTTGTGTTTTGACTGCGCGGTGTTAATATAACAACACATTATGATATGTCAATTACGGCGTTTTGCATTTGCGCCGATCTGCTTTTCATTTGCGCCGATCTTTTCTTTCATTTGCGCCGATATTTAATTTCATTTGCGCCGATTGTCTTCTGGTAAATTAGTCAAATTAAAAGATAAAATTCACGGAGTAAAAATCTACAGCCTTCAAAACCATTACATTAAAATCTATAAAAAGTAATGCAATGAATTTCAAATCTGTTCTTGATAGTATTTATAGGCTACACATGTGATTTATCTAATTCCTTCCTTGTAATTTCATCTCTTCTATACTTGTTGCACTTAATTGGCTTTTCTAAATGACATCCATAAAAGACATATATGTTAGGATGGTGCGAATAGAAATATTCATTGTATAATGCAAATCAGTAAAACGATACTTGACCGTTATTCGTCCTCTAGCAGATTTAAAAAGGTGTACAGCTGCCAAGAAATAAAGTGGATAAGGTGAAATTGAACTGCATGTTTCTGCTCACCTTTGGTAGGGTTGTTGTCCCCTGAGGATTTGATCCATTCCCCATTTTCATTCTCAAGTTTATGTTAATATAATCAACAATTCATAACATATGTACAACTGTCAACTGGTTTATAATGATAAATAATAATAAAAAAATAGCAGTCATCTGTAAGTCCTCTAATTTATAATAATTTACCTGTACACAATCGGCGCAAATGAAACTTCATTTTAACAAACACCGAGTATACAGTATTAAACATAGATATTGCTTCTTTGCAGTGGCGGATCCCGAAATTTTCATTAGAGGGGGCACGCTTCTGTCATGTTTCAGTGACTGATTCCCTATATAATCAACTGATTTTTTCCCATAAAAAGGGGGGATTGCCTCCTAAATCCGCATCTGCTTTCTGCTGTTATAAATACATTGTACCACCACTTAAACTGAATATTTGTATATACCAGTTATAAATGAAAGCCAAACTTTATAGATTTTCCTTCATCGGGAAAGCTCAAAGTCGGCGATATCATTAGAACCGAAACATTTGAAAAGCTGTATGACATATCAGCTTTTCAAAAAATAAAGATTGCAACGTCCATGCCTGCTTGATTGTTCTCTCAGTAGCCCAGACAACTAGCAGAATAGATTTTTTTTTATATACTTGTGTGATAAAATTAATAGTCTCAATGTTAAATTTCTTTTGGACTTTTGCTCGTAGTGCTCTTGTTTATAGTTTTTTTTCGCCGCGGATATTCAATTCTGGCGGGAAACGGTGTAAAGCAATCACCCTAACCAATCAATAGAACCAAAAACGAAGTTTTATTGTAATGGCCTAAGAGAGAATGAACCAATCATGTTCAACATCCGGTTAAAGTTGTCACGCGCCAAATGGCGAAATTGAAAAAGCAGACGATGTAGAAATGAACATGGCCATGAAATGAACATCAGCGAACACTTGGAAATCTTTCTGATAGCATGACTTTTGTGTACACACTGTAGCTTAGTTTTACACCCTGGTTGAACAATATGTCATGCTGACATATTCATAAAATTGTTTTGATCATACAACAAAAATTTAATATCAAAGTGAAATTATTATTGAAGCAAAAAGGGGTGTGTCAAGTTAACACGATATTAGTAACTATGTTTTCTTTTGGTAGTAGACGACTACCACAGAGGTCCCCATGTCTGCAAAATTTCCACAAGAGACGAAGAAGAACCCGAACCTCCGATAGGTTTATACATGTGTATGCAACCTCCTCTGCAGAAACACAAAACTATCAGAACTATATGAGAAGTGACCCACATAACTTAGCAGACGTTCCTGATCCTTATTTAATTGAAGAAATAGATGGAGTTCAGTTTTATAGGACAACTGTCCCAGTTGTGTGTGAATCTGTCAAAAAAAGTCTCATGTCATCACACAAAATGAAGAAGGCTATCAAATTCAGAGAGCAGCCCACAACAATAATACTTCCAGAAAATAGAAACCAACTAAAATTAAGGGGAAGAAAGGGCAGAAGACTATTTGACAAAAGAGAACCAAACTCATTCATTTGTAGAGAAATTTCTTCAGGTTACTATGCCACATACAATTTTGTTTTCATTTAATAATCTACTTTACTTACTTTAAGGCTTTTAATAGCTGTCTTCAGTATTAATATTTTTTTAAATATTATTTTATTTATTGAGTTGATCCTTTTCTTATTTTAAGAGTTGTCCTTCAGTGGTGAAACTGTTCTTGGTCATCAACTGTTAGAAAATAGAGTGACAAATTTTCTAAGCAATTTTGAAAAATCACTTTTCATTTATTATTTTTTCTTGTTAAAATGTATCCCTTATTTTTTTTCTTGTTAAAATGTATCACTTATTTATAGGCATAGTTCTTTCTATTTTACATTTTATACAACAAAGTTGTTAATTGACTACTTTAATATTACAGAGATTTCCTTAATAAAATATTGAAAATTTAATCCATTTAATAATTGCATTTTCATTTCAAAGATCTTTACCTCTAAAACTATTAAACCAATTAAAACCAAACTAGATTTTGAACTAAATCAAACCAAAATAGATATGAACAATTCCTATTGTATGCCTATATTTTAATTTGTGAATTATATCATTTATGTCAACCAACATTATTAGCTACCCTATACAAAAAAATTAAAACTGCTGTTACATGATAAAGATAATTGTTTTGATCATACATCAGTAAAAAGTTTAAAAAAATAGACATGGGACAAACCTGCCTGGACAAACATTCCCAGACAGTCAATTTATATTGTAATTCAAAATTTCAAAGACAATTTATCATTTGAGTTCTTCCCCTTTAGTTTATTAATGAATTGTACGAACTTTAAGTACCCAATTATCTCATTTTCTTCATATATATTGCTAAGACTATAGTTATCGAAATTGATTTTTAATTTTAGGAGAGGAAAATGAAGAGAGAAAAAGACAAATTTTGGACAAATTGGAAAATGATAAGGAAAACCCATTGACAAGAGTAAGTATATATGTACATAAAATGATAAATGTCTTAAAAGAGGATGCTTTGACTTGTATTACAATTGAAACATTCTCAAAAATGAAAAGGAAGTAGAATCACTGAAACCATCATAGAAAATTATGGTTGAAAAGATCATTTTGAGTTACATTCCTTGTTAATATGGAAAATTGATTGAGCGAGAATTGACTTTTTTAATAGCTGACTGCAGTATGGGCTTTGCTCATTGTTGAAGGCTATACAGTGACCTATAGTTGTTTATTTCTGTGTCATTTGGTCACTTGTGGGGAGTTGTCTCATTGGCAATCATACCACATATAACCTCTACTCCATGACTAAATATTTATAACTAAAACACAAATGTAAATTTGCCAACAGCGCGTCGAACCTGATAGACGCCGTATTTAA
This sequence comes from Mytilus edulis, assembly GCA_019925275.1. NCBI lineage: Eukaryota > Metazoa > Mollusca > Bivalvia > Mytilida > Mytilidae > Mytilus > Mytilus edulis. Next base: position 99,466,335 of record CM034351.1, on the reverse strand, counting down.
TTTGTATCTCAAATAATTTCCAACAGTACACATTTTACAAATATTAAAACATATATACAATATTTCAAATATCAGTGTATCCACAGTGTATTCACTTAAATTTCTGAATGTTACCCTTCATAGATAGTCAAGGCCGTCCAGGAAAAACCAACAATCGTTCACATGATATATCAGTATGAATGGAAACCTGTATCCGTGCCAATGCTCGATCCTATCTCAGGATAAAAGTGGTGGACCACACCTTTAGTTAGCAAATACATATATATATATACAAATAGAAAATCAGAAAAACAACTTTAATTGCAATCAGCAATAATTAAAAATAATGGAGCTTACTATGTTGAACGACGGCTAGAAAGTGAAGCGCTTGAAAAACACCAATATATCGTTACTCAAAATTCGACTTTACTATACCAACCGCGGGAAAATACAAATATTCTTTTTAGCTCACCTGGCCCGAAGGGCCAAGTGAGCTTTTCCCATCACTTTGCGTCCGGCGTCCGTCGTCGTCGTCGTCGTCCGTCGTCTGTCGTCCGTCGTCGTCCGTCGTCGTTAACTTTTACAAAAATCTTCTCCTCTGAAACTACTGGGCCAAATTGAACCAAACTTGGCCACAATCATCATTGGGGTATCTAGTTTAAAAAATGTGTGGCGTGACCCGGTCAACCAACCAAGATGGCCGCCACGGCTAAAAATAGAACATGGGGGTAAAATGCAGTTTTTGGCTTATAACTCAAAAACCAAAGCATTTAGAGGAATCTGACATGGGGTAAATATGTTTATCAGGTCAAGATCTATCTGCCCTGAAATTTTCAGATGAATCGGTCAACCCGTTGTTGGGTTCCTGACCCTGAATTGGTCATTTTGAGGAAATTTTGCTGTTTTTGGTTATTATCTTGAATATTATTATAGATAGAGATAAACTGTAAACAGCAATAATGTTCGGCAAAGTTAGATTTACAAATAAGTCAACATGACCGAAATGGTCAGTTGACCCCTTTAGGAGTTATTGCCCTTTATAGTCAATTTTTAACCATTTTTCATAAATCTAAGTAATCTTTTACAAAAATCTTCTCCTCTGAAACTACTGGGCCAAATTAATCCAAACTTGGCCACAATCATCTTTGGGGTATCTAGTTTAAAAAATGTGTGGCGTGACCCGGTCAACCAACCAAGATGGCCGCCACGGCTAAAAATAGAACATAGGGGTAAAATGCAGTTTTTGGCTTATAACTCAAAAACGAAAGCATTTAGAGCAAATCTGACATGGGGTAAAAATGTTTATCAGGTCAAGATCTATCTGCCCTGAAATTTTCAGATGAATCGGTCAACCTGTTGTTGGGTTGCTGCCCCTGAATTGGTAATTTTGAGGAAATTTTGCCGTTTTTGGTTATTATCTTGAATATTATTATAGATAGAGATAAACTGTAAACAGCAATAATGTTCAGCAAAGTAAGATTTACAAATAAGTCAACATGACCGAAATGGTCAGTTGACCCCTTTAGGAGTTATTGCCCTTTATAGTCAATTTTTAACCATTTTTCGTAAATCTTAGTTATCTTTTACAAAAATCTTCTCCTCTGAAACTACTAGGCCAAATTAATTCAAACTTAACCACAATTATCTTTGAGGTACCTTGTTTGAAAAATGTGTCCGATGACCTGGCCATCCAACCAAGATGGCCACCACGGCTAAAAATAGAACAGGGGTAAAATGTAGTTTTTTGCTTATAACTCTGAAACCAAATCATTTAGAGGAAATCTGACAAGGAGTTAAATTGTTAATCAAGTCAATATATATCTGCCCTGAAATATTCAAATGAATTGGACAACCGGTTGTTGGGTTGCTGCCCTCCAATTGGTAATTTTTAAAGAAATTTTGCTGTTTTTGGTTATTATCTTGAATACTATTATAGATAGCGATAAACTGTAAACAGCGATAATGTTCATCAAAGTAAGATCTACAAATAAGTCCACATGACCTAAATGGTCAATTGACCCCTTAAGGAGTTATTGCCCTTTATAGTCAATTTTTAACAATTTTCATTAATTTGGTAAATTTATGTAAATTTTTACCAAATATTTTTCTCTGTTACTAATGGGCAAAGTTCATTATAGATATAATTGTAAGAAGCAAGAATGTTCAGTAAAGTAAGAACTTCAAACACATCACCATCACCAAAATACAATTTTGTCATGAATCCATTTGTGACTCCTTTGTTTAATATGCACATAGACCAAGGTGAGCGACACAGGCTCTTTAGAGCCTCTAGTTTATATTTAAACTTATATTATATTTTACACCGTAACTTACCCATTTACAGGTTAGCTATATTACAGTCACTGGGCACAAGATTTATCATGTATTGTCTAGATTAATAATTATTTTTGAATTATTTTCATTCTTGAACATTTGAAAAGCATGTCAATAAAATTGATTTCATAACAAGTTATTTTCATCCCTGAAAATTTGAAAGGCATGTCAATGAAATTGATATGATAACATGTAACTATAGATACATGTACACTTAATATAAATATAAAGCTTTATTTTTTAGACTGAAGAAGAAAGAATTCATGAGAGAGCAGAGTTTTTTTCGATGTCTATAAAACCTGATTTGAAATACCTGAGCCTACCTGAAGATTTTAGTCATAGAGATGATCCAGCTTATGCTGCCAGTATGTGTGGACAACAGTTAGAATATCCATTACCTAAGAAGAGGAAGAGTCGTAACTTGTACACAGATAGCTGCTATGTGTCCTACCACTCAGATGATGATCCATATGATAATAGCCAAGGACTACCTTGTGGTATGCTTTTGTCATAATTTCTAGATACTACTGTAGTTCCCCTCTTGTGATGTAAAATACAGAGATGTGTTACAATTGACAATGATATAAGTACTTCAACAGACTTTGTCTTCTTTCAATGGTCATCTGCATCCTATTATTGTAATGAATAAAGGAGATATGTGTGGAATATTCAAATAAAATACCAAGTCTTCAAAACAATCAAAGCATAATTGATTTTTTAAAAGTAAATGTCTTACAAAGGTAATTGAGTCAGGACTTTTAGAATCAAAAGGCTCAAATGGCCCTCATATTCAAAAAGTAGTTGTACCAATTGATATCCTAGTACAGAACTACTGTAAATTCAAAAATTTGCGTGCATTTATGATTGCAATTTTAAGAAAACAGCCACATACAGATATATACTAGATATCAGAAGGGGAGTGTTCTAATCTTTGCAGTACTTAATGAGTCGCTTTTTAAGGAGTCGCTTTTTAAGAATGAATAAAAACTTCACATTAATTTCTGAATTTACAATTTTCACTGACCTATGAAACAGTCCCCATATTGCATTAAACAAATTATTGTGGTTAACATGGATTAAATATTTATTTGATTTTATTGACAAATGAAGTGTATTGTATAGGGACAAGACTTTACAGACCACCAGACAAACTAGTGGAGTTAGTTGCTGACGCCATAACAGAGAGTCCTGATGGTATGCTTCAAGTTCCTCAGATATATACTGTTCTTATGTAAGTATCAATAAAATGTGGTAAAATACAGTCAGTTCATATATAAGTATCAAAACAATAGTTCAATTGCAGTCAGTTCATATGCAAATATCAAAACAGTAGTAACAATATTCTAAAAACATACAAAAAGAGTATGTAATAATCTGAAGAAGGATTACCTTAAATATAAGATATTTTGTGGCAGGTTTTGCTAACTTCTGTTCAACATTTATGGTCGAATGAGTTTAGGAAACATTGTATGCATAAATACCATAATGTGTAGGAAATTGAATATTTTATTTTTGTAAATATGAATTTTAAGTCTTGATGTTTCACATCTCAATCATTTATTATTATGAAAAACAAATTATATTTAGCCGTAAAAAACAGTCCTCAGGTGACCCTTTGAATTAATCATTATTTATGCTATTAAATTTATATATTAAAGCAGGTTTGATAATGTTGGGACATGTTTATATAGTTAATATAAAATCTGGAGATGTGGTATGATTGCCAAATAACCACCAAAGACCAATTGATGTAGATGTTAAAATAACTATATATTACCATACAGCCTTCAACAATGAACAAAACCCAAACAACATAGCAAATTATAGAAGCCCCTGACATGACTGTAAAGCACTTCAAAAGAGTAAACCAACAGTCTGATCTATGTAAAAAACAACAAAAATGTTGTTTGTCAAAATAAATCATCAGTTATAATGTGAAAAAATTAAAACAACACATTCCAAGCGCTTTTCTGGATTTACCTTCACCAGGAACGCTAAAAAGCAGAAAACTTTGAAAGCCAAGTATATATGACAACCAAAGCAGTTGACAAGCTGTATGAGCAAAAAAGATCTAAAAGCCAAATCCATCTGAAATCAACTGAGGCCAAGGATTCTTTTTACTTGTCTTTTGGATTATAAATCAATAGGATAGAAAAACACCTATAAAGCATAGAAAAATGGAGAAACCTTATATACTGAGCCAAAAAAGTTAAGCAACACTTTAAAAAAAATTTTTTTTGTTCTTTCTGGAAAAAAATTATTTAAACATCATTGATATAATCCTTAGTTTTACCTGTAATTTAAAACAGTCGTACTTTTTTCCTGGAGATTGATTTCGCCCCATTTCAGCTTTGCACGTGTATTTGATGTTATACCGTCTGTACCTGTACTTTTAAAATGATATTAAAAATTTCTTTTTCAGTAATGTTCAAAAACACACCATTTGTAAGAAAAACACATACACCTTTGAAAAAATTGCATGGCGCGTCAACCAGGTCTCCCCGAAAATGCGTCAGAAAGATCTTGGAATGGTTGATGCCAGAATGAGTGTTGCTGACATCGTGGCTCGATTAAATGTGCATAAGGCAACAGTTCAGAGACTAATAAACATATATCCACAAATTGCAACTGCACAGGATAGGTTGATATCTCGTAGACAAAAAAAACTATTGTCAACAGAGCAGCGCTACCTTCACTTTACGTCAACACGTGACAAGTCGTTTTACGGCCACAAAAGTAGTGCATTGACTAAGGGCAGCTGCTGGTGTGCCTGCCAATCCTTTATTGGTGCACTAAATAGGGCATGGCTGAGAAATTGATTTTGAATAACACTATACTCATTTCCGCATTTTGACCCTCCTGCGCTCCATACAAAGAAAATCCTCATGAATGTGAGGGATAAACATTCATGTTGCTTCTGACATGTCATAATTCCATTTTGTTATTAAAATTATATGTGGCTATGATTTTGTAATAAAATGAAATTTCTCATTTTTGTTGCTAAACTTTTTTGGCTCAGTATATTATAAAACTGAAATCTGTAAAATATTATGTTCATCATACAAATGAAAAATAATGATCAAATATATATATTTTTAGTAACTTTTCAAATCTTATTTTCCAGGAATAAATATCCCTATTTTAGATACATGGATAAGTCTGCAGTCACTAGTTGGCGGGTAAGGTATCATAAGAACCTAATTATTTGGATTGAAAAAAACTTGTTATTTGCAAACTATATTAAAGTTGACCTTTAGAGTCACAATATCTTACATAATAATTACAAAATGTAGGGGACAATATAATATACACAGAAAAAAAGTAACTTGCCATTCAGTGAGTTGGTAATTAGGTATTTATTATAATTTCTGAATTAAGTTTGAATTGGAATTATAAATTAAATCTTAAAACAGATGAAACAAAATATTTATTGTTTACCTAAAATCTATTAAAATTGAATAATTCAGAATTGTAGGCTCACTTTTTTGCAAAACACATGATTAAGTTGGAATGAACATTCGAAATGAATTTTTATGTAAAAGAATACATCTTAATATGGAAAAAGTTATTAAAATCAATGAACAAGCAAAATATTTACATTTTTTAATAGGATGCAGTCAATATTATTTTTGAGTTATCTCCCATTAATACTGGTAGAAATCTTGTATACATACTAACACATTGTCAGAATTTCTATTAGAGGTTTCTTTATTTAAGTTATTTTATTTCCTTCTTTTTTACTAATATTTTGGCAATATTTTTTGTATAATTTTGAGTCTGTTTGATGATATAATGAGTTATCTCCCATCAATTTTGATAAATAAACTGTATATTCATGTATTCATGCTAATACATATTAATTTTCAACCTTCCCAATGAAAAAAAAAACTATGTCACTATCAATATATGTATATATTAGTTTAACTGTGTTTTTCAATAAATTTGTTAAATTATGATTTACTTTTCAGAGTTCTGTAAGACATGCACTTTTCCAGAAATGGTTTAGAAAAGTTAAATTCACAACTCCAGAAATTAGCAGTAAAGGATGTTTTTGGTGCATTAATACTCAAGTAGATTATGCAGAAATTTGTGCTGCAAGAACCAAAAAAGGTAGGAAAGGTTTTTGTGAAGTGTTTACACTTATATTTGTTACCCTGTTGTTGTGATGCATATACCAAAGGATGGCAACTGCTTACAGCAACTTGTAGTGTAAATAGTTTTTTTTCAACAAATGCATATGGGTAGGCTGGATAGAGTAATTCCCTGTCATTGAGTTTCAGCGTAACCCTTTGAAACATTTTTTTTGGGGGAAAAGGACAGATTGTATCTAAGTCCCTTGTACAATCTTATAGCTCACACAATGCAACAGTAGTTACTATTTTAATATTAATGGTACTGTCATTTTCAGAACAATTGTTGAAAGATTTTACAGTATTGATTTGCACTGTGTAGTTGTAGTATTATTATCTCTTAAATTTATTTGAGCACATCTTTTTTACAGAAGAAAATACAGATGATTTAGACATAGATCCAAATCTACCAGACAATGTTATAGCATTACTAAAGGAAGAGGAGAAAGAATTGCAGAAGGTTGTTGTTAAAGTAGAGGTAAACAAAAAGATTTATTTCATTCTATTACCATGATTTCCCTGTAAAATAAAACATCATTTCACATGTGAAATAAATTTGAAAATCTCATCCCTTTGAAATATCATACAACTTTGGTGATGTCAATATATTTTTGATGACATTACATCAAAACAAATTGAGAATGTGTAGATGAAGGTATAGGTTTTTTTTGCATTTTGTGTACATGATAATTTTAGGTTTGTTTTAGGTTTGATTTAGGTTTCTCTCTGATTTTTGCTAATTATTCTATTTAAAAAAAAAAAATTATAAGAGGGTAGCCATTATTACAGTGTCATCTCAGTATGAGCTAGTCTTGTAAGTTTCAAGTTATAGAATAGTTATAATACATGACTAAATGTTGTTGTTTATTACTCATTTTTGAGTTTATGTCTTATCCCAAATGAGTGAGGGCTGGGTTATATATTCATTTTCAGTATTCCTTTCTGTGGATGGCAAACATTTGAATCTTACAGATCAGTTTCACAACTGATAAATGAGTTTAATATTATCTTGTTGCTGAGCATGGATCCAAGTTATTCTGAAAACTCTTCATCTCATGACCTAAGGATGCTGCAGATATTTAATTCAAGTTCAAAGTTAACAAATGTATTGTTGTAGGTATATTTTGTTTGCAACTTGCTTTGATCCAAATATCTGTCTTATGATTCAAAGTCTAAATCTGGGAGGTCAAGGTCACTTCATTTATTCACCCTTAATCAGGTGATTCTGCTATCTAATAATGATTTAAAGTTGTATAAAACTAGGAGCCAATTAAGGTTACATCTGTTAGGTAAAGGTTATACAGTTATAACCATGCTAAAGCCTTCTTTTATTTTAAATTCACTTAAGAGGTTGACAAGTGACCATTGGACAGTTTTATTTCATCATTGATTTGTTTTTATTTCAGGATGCAGGATTGGTGAGTTGTTCTACTGTCAAAGTACCTGCACATCTAATCAATCAAGAGGCAGATCATGATCCAATACTAACAACATGTTTCACAACACCAAAGGCTGGTTATTACTGTAAGTCTGTCAGTATTTAGATACTTTTGATGAAATTATCTCCCCTGCTCGACAGCAGACATCTGTCTCATCCACAGGCCTTTTTTACACTGGTAGGCTTTTACAATAGATTTAATCAGTACTATTCATCAGTATTTGCACAGAAAATGGCTATAAGTACAACAAAAAAGGAATTATTCATTTATCATATATAATTCAGCATGGTTATATATATCTATACTATTAAACAAGAAGATCTTATTTTGTTTGTCACTTCTCTTACTTCCACAATAAACCAATCATCATGACTCTGTGTCCTATGGGTACCATGGAAAGTCGTATTTGTTATCCTTGCTTATGAGTATTTGGTTTGGGTTATTTTGGGAGAAAAACGAAAATAAAGGTGTCCAGATATTGTTTCCGTCATCGGGCGGACTTTCAAGTCATAGACAAGACTTCCGTTTTAGACTGTTTTAAATCACAAATGATTTTCATAATTACTTGGGGACAGAAAAATTACTTTGCGTTTTTCTGTATACTACGATCATACATATACTATAAAGGAAATGTATTTGCTATTTACTATCAATTCCAAGTTTACTATCCTCGGCTGTCACTGATATTTATTATATAAGGCCACACCAATTTGATTCCTTTTTCGACGGACCCGCCCGCACCTATTTTTTTCAAAACAGAATTTTTTAATTTTTTTTATATTCCCGCTTCCCGCATCCGGAAATGTAATCATGTCCATTTCCCGCACCGTTTTTTTTTGTAAACATTATAAAAAGATATCAACATTTGTTTTTAAAATCACAGTCTAACCTGTATATAACGATTTTAAACATAAAAGCACCCCAGCACACTTTGTAAATATCTGTGAGAATATTTGTTTCAGCATGAAACCTACTTATCCAAAGCGGGAGTGCTCCGATCTCCGATACAAATCTATATCAGCGGAAATACCGGAGTAAAGAACAAAAAATTGGTTACTTTCCCTTTTACTTATATTCCCTATCAAAACATGTTCGTTGTTAGAATAAAGTACAAAGAACTTCTGAAGGATTTGCCTTCAACTGCAATTATATTGTATGCTGGCGAAACAAAACTATCCGTAGCCTCTGCATGTTTATGCACCTGTCCTGATTGATTGAGGGGCCTGTCGTTCAGCAGTTATCGTTTGGTAATGTTGTTCATTGGTATTTTCCCGTTTGGATATACATGATATATAAATTAGATCGTTGGTTTTCCTGTTCGAATTGTGTACGCTAATAATTTTGGGTCCTTTATAGCCTGCTGTTTGTGGTCTGTATCAAAGCCCTGTGTAAAAGGCCGTACTTTGACCCGTGTTTGTTATTTATATCAGGTTGAGAACAACTCTCCCTCAAACAACATGGACAAGGGGTCATTTTACTGATGTAGAAAGGAAAATAGAAATACCAAGGATTTGTATAGTTCTTCTATACAAAACCTTTGAAAACTTAGAATTTTGTACTCAAAAAGAGGAGAGTTACATCATATTTTAAACAACTTTTTCTAAAAGAGGGGTCCACTTATTTTGAATAATATTAAACTGTTAAAGTAAATGTGTTAACATGGTTTAAGTCCAGGAATATTACAAAATTCTTGGACATGTTTTGACCATTTAATACCAGATAGATATATAGTTCTTTGAGAAAATATGAGCCCTTTTGTACAAACAAATATATTATAACTTATATTGATCCCTCATAAAACATGTAAAAGGGTTATTTATAACATTAAGGGGTTGTCCCAAAACTGATTATGACTTGGATGGAGAATTGTCTCATTGTCAGTCACACATACATGTCATACATAGACCAGATTTAATTATTTCTTGGTGAACAGGGAAAAAATACTTCAGAAATTAAAGAAATGTCAAAGTACAAGTGATAAATCGAGCTTTAATATTGTCAAAACCTACTATTTTATGTTTACAAAAAAAAAATTATAATCGCTCGCCTCTACTGTTCAAGCTTCGCCTAAAAAATTTGCAAATTAAATATTTTTTTATTTAAATTTTCAAATCGCTCGCTCACCCCAAATTTTGAAGTCCAAAAATCCGTAGAACAAGAAATTAAATTGGTGTGGCCTAATGACTATATTGCCTATGACAGTAGACTTGGAATGGATAGTAAATAGCAAATACACTTTTTATAGTATATGTATGTTCATAGTATACAGAAAAACAGAAAACAAAAATTAACGGACTGTGAAAAAAGGGGGAGGGCTTAAAAAATTGTCCTGTCACCAAATACCTATTACTTTTTATACCTTTCCTGAAATTGTCCAGTTAGAAAATCTTTTAACAAAATTTCATCCTCATACTTTCAACCATGCTCTAAATGCCAGTGATTTCGCGGGTGTGTTCTAGTAGACATCATAAAACTTTTAAAAAGAAATCTAGGACTCAAAATGGTATTGAACTATTCATAACAATAATTGAATAAACAAGAATTTAGGATGTTCCCAGTCCCTAATCTTGCATTTGATTTTTTGTAAGATATTCCTCTGGTTTTATCCATTATTTCCATGCAGTGCCATGAATTGTTTTGCCTGCTAACAAGTACTGTTATTTTCGTTATTTTATCACATAAAATTTAAAAAAATTTTAAAATCAAATTTTTGAAAATCTTTGTTATGTTTATGCCCCTGCCATAAGCAATAGGGGATTAAGTGTTACCTTTGACCATCAGTCATATTACATTTTCACACTTAAGTTTTATTATCATTATTATTTTTTGAAACTCTCACACAATGCTAAGAAACAAAAACTCACTATCACACTCTTTTTTTCATCCACATTTTATGAACAATGCTGAGAACCACTTTGACAAAAAAGAAAATCTGCTTTTTAAGTTTAATCATTTGAGAAGCCTCAAAATCAAATATTTGTAAAAACTAATATTGCAAATTTTATGGAATTACTGACTTAAAAATGTTCAAGAACTGATATTTTTGGGCCAAACAATTTCATTTGGTATCATTTCAAAGCTGAGATTAATTTAATGTTTTATGTATGAGGGGACATAACAATAATGGCTGTCTGTCTGTCATGGTATTGAAAAGCCTCTTGTACAATTCTTGGGGGATTTTTAGCTCACCTGGAAGTTAACTTTTACAAAAATTGTCTCCTTTTAAACTGCTTGACTGAGTTAACCCCCCCCCCCCCCCCTTTTGCCAACCAGCATGGCCGCCATGGCTAAAAATAGAACATAGAGGTAAAATACAGTTTTTGCATAGATGCCAACCATTACAATTTTTCCGTAGTTTTTCCGATTTTGCGATAAAAACTACGCTATTACGGTCAAAGTCGAATAGTTACGGATTCCTAATCATCGACGTTCAATTTTGTAAAACGCGGATTTTTATCATTACTTTTCCGTCCTGGTCCAGTATTTAGGAAACGTCAATGTAATGCTTCCGGTTTCTCGGGAGTTATCAACCTATTGTTGGGTAACTAACTGACTTCCGAAGAGGCAAACTTGCATTTTATTAAGTAGCTTTCCCCCTTTCTCTACTTCTCCTTGACAAAACAAAAATGTTTGAGTCGAGAACATCTGAACAATTAATGAATGGAATACATACTACAGACAACATGTTAAATGACAAATTTTAGTGTACATCACTTTGCAACCACTCGTCAGTAATTTTTATTGGTAAATGCATGTTTATGAATGATTACTGAAAACTTTTCAAAAATACGGAAAATTTGATAGTTTGTTACTGATTGTGTCAAAAGGGGGTTGGCATCTATGTTTTTGGCTTATATTTCTGAAAATTATAGCATTTGGAGCAACTCTGATGTAGGGTAACAATGTTTATAAAATAGATATCTATCTGCCCTGAAATTTCAGACTCATAAGTACAATAGAAATGAATACAGCAGGCTAATGATAAACTCTTTTTAAGTAAAAATTGTAAATATGTATTATTGTATATATAACATGTTAAAATGTTGCATGAATTATTTTTTCCTGATTTTTATTTCCAGACGGTATACATAGCGGATCAGTTTTTCCTGTCTCCACACGAAAAAAGGCAATATTGCCAGTGTCATACATGAACAGATGCCTTACACCATCATTGATAGGCAGTAGAAGCACGTCTCCATTAAGTGACAGCTCAAATAGCTGTTCTTCTCTAGTCAGTCCTCTACTGAATAGTGTGAAGCCTGATACACTAGGGGTTGACTCTCAGACAAGTCTTGGAAATTCTTCCATTAACTGGGCTCCAAAGCTACCATTTGATCAGTTTCTTGATGGACCAATCACGCCTTCACAAGAGTTTTTGCCAGAAAAAAGTGAAGATATACTATCAAATTGCCATTATTTAGAAAACGATGACATTGTGAGAAGCTCCTGTTCAGATCTGAGCAGTGGGAAAAGTTCAGTGTATGGAGACTGGGAACCAGGGTATGAGTTAAAGGAAAATGATTTGTTACAATGTCTGAATGAAAATGTGAATACCTCAATGAACTTTAAGTCTGAGGATAATACAGAAATAGGCTACATAATACCAGATGGTGTGAAGTGGGGGTTTATTGGAATGGATGAGATGCCCACAGCAATATTTGACAAGGATGTCATGGCTTCATCTCCGGAGTACCAATCACTTAGTCCTGAATCTAATCCAGAAATATAGAATTATCATGATAAGAACATTATTCCACGTTTTTTGAAAGAAAATCAAGAATGATATTTGAAACTTGATCACATTTGAGAGTCATTCTGTTGTAGGAATGAAAGTTTTTTTAATGGGTTGATAAAATCAGAGCACTAAATTTAGCAAATTATTAATAACTGTTATATACTGTGGACTTATTAATATTAGTTGGGTACCAATTTGTTTTGATTTCTTGTGAAATTAGACAAATACTATGAACTTCATATTAAGCAGAAAATGATATCTCTTAAGGCTTGTATACAAACTTGGGTAAAACCATAAAATCAAGTATCCACAATAATACACACAAAAATTGGTACCCATGAAATTAAATGAATCCCCAGTAGAAAACAGTTTCTTTTGAGAACCATCCTTATAAACACATCATTTTGGTGTAAGTTGTAAATTATGTGAAATTCTTGGAACAAAAACAAGTATAAAGTAAAATTTCATGTTCTAACATAAGATAACAGCTAGATATTGTAAAAATATACATTTCATATAATCGTTCATTATAATGAAATTATGCAAGATGTTTCTTTAAAATCAGGAATAATAATTTATTCTACGCAAATCATATTTCTGAAGTCAATAGTCTGATAGTATAAATATAAATATTTGTATAATGCATGCTTTAGATTTTAGTACAGTTCAATGGTATTTTAGCATTTTATTTCTATCAAAGAAAATTGCATGGAAATTAGTTTTTTTGTTATTTTCTGCTATTTTCTATGTCTTTTTTCAATCAATTGTACAAAAGTAGACACTATTATTTAATTCATAAAATTATATTTTGACTCTTTAAGACTTGTGGAACATGGATGAACTGTTAATATAGAGTTATGTCCCTTTCCAGTTATAAGTATTATAGTTTTTATTAAACTGCATGTGAAAAAATATTATGATCTAGATTTCATTAAAGAATTTCAATTTATTAAGGTTTATTAATTTAATATGGTAAATAATTCTCAAACTCTACTCACTGTAAGGTCATTCATAAAAGATTTGTTAGCATTTTAAACTGAAATTTTGGAAGAACTATGTCCTCAATTTTTAAGTTTAAAAATCAGGAAATTTTGGATTTTCAATATATGTTCTCTAATGATTTTGCATGTTAACACTATCTGAATTATCTGCCCTTGCATTTGAGTTGTCTCCCCTTATTTGACAAAGTTGGAAAAAAATTAATCAAGCAAAAGTATTGGTTTTTTGGTAAAATACAATTATAAATATGATAAAACATGGCATATTCTATATAATAATGAAAAATCTTTCTCATGAATTACCTACTAATTTCAAAATTTGCACATTTTATCATAAATCTAGACCTTGTTTTCTGGTATTTCAAAATCCAAAATGGAGAAAGACGCCCTGTCTACCTTAAGCAAAAGGCATGTGAAAATTTGTTTCTACTTGAAACATTCAGAATTTTGTCAATGGAAGTAACAAACGAAAAAAACCCAAATAAAACTGATTATAATACTTTATAAACATTCAAATGTTTACAAGTGATTTAAATAATAAATCTTATGAAAGGAATAAGTGCTAATTATATTAAATATAGTATGTGTGATCAACATTAAAAAACATTGTTTGGTAATAAACAAAACTTGGATGATTAAGATTTAGTGAGTATTAATAACTTTATTTTGTGTTTCAAAAGTACAAATTATGGAGTTATATTTTAGCATTTTCTTATATTTTTGCCTGTATTATTCATTATATATTTGTTTTACTGTGGCAACTGTAGTTCTTGTTCGATTTTCACATTGTGATGCATTGCATCTTTCATTGGAAAGAAAGTTGTATAAAATCAATACAGTTTTTGAATAATCTAAAAGACCATCGTGTTTCTGGAAATAGGGCAGAAAGCTTTTAAAAGATAAGAGGAAGAAGAAAAAAAAACCAACTGTTTAATGGATGTTCAGGAGCATGAACTTTCATCAGATTTTAAATTGTCTCTTTTTTCAAACACTACAAAACCATTGTTACTTCAAAACATAGAAACTTATCAAAAAATGACGTTAAGAATCCAAATACTTTCAAACATTAGTTAAATTCATGACACACCCTTTAATTCAGGATTGATGATCTAAACATTTGTCAAATACGGTTGCCACAATTTAAATTGTTTTTTTAACTAAATAGTGAAAATCATGCAAGAACTTAAACTTCAACTTAATGTTTCTTGTAGGAATTATGGTACATAATCCCATAAAAAAGTTAAGCTTGACCATATCATTAGCCCTTGCCTTCGATAGAAACTTTGGATAAACAAAAATGAAAATTTATTATTCCTATTTTGAATTGATGTGCTTTCTCGAAACATGACTTACTGTAAAAAAAAAATGGATTGGTTACTTTTTAAATTTGGTTTATCCGATGTGCTTTTATGAATTAATAATCATCAGGTACATGTAGTGTTGAATCACATATTTTAAAGGATTATTAAGACTAGATGTGTATGACATTCAAGAGGTGTGAATGTGCTTTTTTTTCATTTTTAATGTTCACTGTAACATCTCTAAGGAATTAATATTTTCCGTCTGGTTTTCCTTTTTTTTAAAGGTTAAATCATCTAGCAGTCACAGTGTTTATCTTGAGATAAAGAACAATAGGATACTCACACTTTTACACACATGCAATCTTTTTTCAATTGTTTTCTTAGGGTTATATATTATGCTCAGCTTAAACTTTTATATTGTCAGTTGATGCATGAAAATAAATCTTCATTAAATACTTTCCACTACACAAAAGAGAAATGAATGTGAAAATCCCAGAATCAATAAATTGTTTCAGTGTGGCCTATTTTTCAAAAACCTTGTTGGTATAATAACAATCTGCATTAAATCAACTTTTGTTTAATTTATTTGTTTTTATGTACCTAATTGTTTATGTTTATTGTTTTGATTGTTAGATATTTATTATATTATGTACTTTAATTTAAATTCTTCAGATATGTGAGAAAAAAGTTTGTAATAAAAAAATGTGAATTCGGTTATGTCTCTTTTTAGGTAAATCAGAGTTACTATCCTGAACACCCCTTTATACAGGAATCTTATCAACCTGTCTATGATGTGCTGAGGATTTTTTTATTCAAGATATTTGTGGTTATCTTTAACTAAAGTTTAGTCAACTTTTAACCAGAGATTATAATTTGATGGCAAAAATGGCATGCCAGTATTTTTATGATCCTGACCACTTCATATAGTTTCACCCTTGTCAGTCATTCCCTTATTCCGTCATTCCACACATAGGTATATAGACTTTTTTCAAAATACTTTTACATATATTCAACTGCTTTTAAGTATGTGAGGTAAAAAAAATATTTTTACTTCATAACTAACGCGTTTATCTAAGGAAACAAGATCATGCATATATTTGGCTTATACAAATTAGGAGACAACAACAAAATGTTCATGGAATTACAGTTTACAAATTTGGTACTTCCAAAGCAAATTATGGTGTTTTGAAACAAGGTAAGTCTCGTGCATCTTGATTACTGAAAGATATGATTCAAAATGAATGATCATGCCAATAACCCCAGATACAAATACAGTACTAGACAGACACGCTGGGTTAGACGTTTATCGCGCTAGGCCACACGTTAGTCCGCATAACATGCCATCATACCCTGATACATTCTGTGTCTTAAATTGGTACATTTGGTATACTTTGTGATCACCAAATATGTAGTTTGGCGTGTCCCCAGGTTTAACCCATGAGTCTGTGCACTAGAAGAAAAAATTGCGACAAAACAACCAAATTGTTTTTATGTTTTCCTGGTGCGAACATGCCTATTAAATAATATTTTGCAAATTACTTAAAAATATACACCTCTGAGGAGCCAAAAATTTCTAGAATTGAACTTTTTTTCTAAACCTGATTTTTGGGTTTATATATGACTTAATAGTTATATATATGACTTAATTAATGACAACAATAATTGGTGAAGAAAAAATCATATGGATGGTATTCAGCGACTCTTTTTTTGCTACAACTCTCTGAAAGTACCCAATTTTGAAGATTTTTCCATATTTCATCAACTGTTACCCATCATCGTGAAAAAAAATCACAGTTCCACAATAACTTTTTTTCATACCCTCAATAAAGATGAAGTGGACCAATCTGAATAAATTCAACTAAAAAAAACTATAGGTAGGTGTTAATATAAGAAAGTTTTATCATATTTTGATGCTTTTTTGTGTCAAATTTACCATGATGTCAATTTTGTAAATTTGTGATTTTTCTCTGTTTAAAGAACAAAATGCATATTATTCCAACTTCCTTGTTATAAATGATTGGAAAAAATACATATATAAGAAATTTGAAAAGAAAAAGTTATATGGGATGTGTACCCCTCACCCATTTTTCTCAAAATTTCACTAAAAAAGACTGACTTGATTAGTAATCAAATTTGAAAATTGCAATACTCAAAAACTACTTATTGGAAATACACAATTCTTTTACAGAGTTAAGTTTGATTATGATAATTATCAAATTAATTGCTATTTTCCACTTGTATCACATGTTTTGGAAATAATTCCAGAACAAGATTTCAATGAGACTAAATGAGACTGAAATGTCAGAAGAATTTTGAGGTGAGACTCTAATAAAGTATTTTTCTTGTCTTGTCTTTGTCAGAAGAATGCATCCTTAAGATGAATATTTTTCTAATTTCCGGACAAAAATTTTATGAGCAATGTATACTGTAATATTAACAATACCAATCTACTGCATAAGATATAGGGATATGTGATATGAGTGCCAATGAGACCCCTCTCCATCCAATTCACAATTTATAAAAGTAAACCATTGAAGGTCAAGGTACGGGTTTCAATACGACGCCTTGGCTCGCACCGAACAGCAAGCTAAAAAGGACCCCAAAAAAACTACTAGTGTAAAACCATTCAAACAGGAAACCTATATCTATTTATAAAAACGATAAACGAAAAACTCTTATACTAATTTCAATAACTAAAGTCTCATTGATGCCCGAGGCACACATCTTTGAAAATCTAATTTTGACGAGCCTGTAACTATTCATATACTTGTAGGTATATAAACATTTAAATAAGTTTACTTGGCATGTTCGAAAGTCCATATCTTGTAAACAGATGATTTGCCAGGGTATGAAATAAATGTCTGACAAATGGAAGTTTTTAACGACCTTGACTGGCTATACAGCCCTTGCAATGTCTAACTGTTATGTCCGTTATCTTTTCATCAATCAATTAAGGAATAAAAACAGTAGGTACCAATAGGAGGTCAGTAGCAAACCGTTTAACGAATTTATCACACACAAGACTTGTCCTGCAAAGTTTTGTTTAAAAATAAAAATTAACAAGAGATTTTGGCTTGCTGATAATTTTTCTTGTTTAAAGTCTCTATCTATCGTATAAAGTTTTCAAAATAATTGGCAGAATCGTCATTAAAAGGCAATACGTTCAATAACCAGCCAATTGAATAATGCAACCATTAGACTTACGTGTATATTTTTTCTTGCTGATCACGTTTTCTATATATTTTGTCTACTGTATATTTTGTGTAGCGATTGTTGTGAGTCCTTTTTGCGACTTTTTTTTATCAGGTTTTGTTTTACCATTGTTTACAAATAATTTTTTAGTGCCTAAATATCTCCTGAATCGGCTTTTTTGTTTAGTTTAACAACATATTTTCACAAACGTTTCCAAATAATGACAGAGAATTAGGTGTTTGCCCCACTGCCCACCACATTTTAAATAGGATCACACCTTATACATCATTGTCCTTGCATTTTCATCTACCGTGAAATCCGTTTTATATCTACAGTTAAAAATGGATTCTTGAACAATTAACAAAACACAGAAGTAAACTATACATTTTTCATTAAATACCTCCACTTCTTGTTCTATCATTAAGTTTGAAGTTGAAGGCCTATATACAGAGAAATAACATAAAAGTAACTTGAAATGGTCGTATTTGTCCCAATGAAATAACTCGACTACATCTGAAAATTTGGCCAAACGATTTTCAACTAATGACTATTGAAACGACTTTCGCCTGCATCACATCTTTTTAAAAGACCCGCATGTGCAGCTTTTTCAAGTATCAATATTATACATACAAATTGCTGCGGCTGCTTGTTTAATTGCGAACACACAAAAGAAGCAAGTATCTGTTTTTAATGGCCTAGCAAGGCTGAGATAACTGCAATTTTTACTATGTTCTCTTCAAGCTGATCACAGACAAACTGTTCTAGTCGGAAATTATAAGTTTAAATTGAGTCTGCTTAATCATTAGTAAAACGCTGGAGTCTACGGGATCCCCCATTGTAGACGACTGCTCTACAAGAATGGTACCGTAGCTTCTAATTTATATACTTCCTTACAAATCTTTTGATGTTTGGCTTTACTATATATAAAAAAAATAATTAGCAAAAACCAAGGAAACTTCAAAACGGAAAGTTCTTAAAATCAAAACCTCCGAAACACATGAAACGAATGGAAATCAACAGTCATATTCTGACGAGGTACATACATTTTCGTACGTAGAAAATTGCATTAGACCTGATTTTATAGCTATCTAAACCTCTCATTTGCATAAATGCAGAACAGCATTTTTTTTAAATAGTTTCGTACTTCATATTTTTCTTGCGTCAAAATTATTATATGCACCTGTGTACGTTATTTTATTGAACCTCATTTTTTGTTCGATGTTATATGTTGTCTTTCTGATAGTGTTTTACGATTCCCCCTCTTTCATTAATTTTGTAATTGCATTGTGTCAAAGATCAAATTTATTCGTTCAGTGTATATAACTTGTTTTTGATAAGATGTCTTTTGATTGAGTTAAGCCATTTCAAATGATTTTTTATATGTTGTGATGTTATATTCAGCTTAGTTAGAATAAAGGTTGGTACCTGTTAAAACGTTTAAACCCGCTGCATTTGTTTGCAACTTTCGTCGGGAATCTGTTGTTCAGTGGTTGTCGTTTGTCGATGTGGTTCATAAGTGTTTCTCGTTCTTCGTGTTTTATAAAGATTAGACCGGTGGTTTTCCGGTTTGAATGATTTAACAATAGTAATTTTAAGATCCTTGCAATTCGGTGTTGAAGGCAATACTTTGACATTAAATGGTTTACTTTTAAAGAATTGTGACTTAGATGGAGAGTTGTTTCATTGGCACTTCTACCACATGTTCTTTTATCAACTTCATTGACGTTCGACTTTGATAAGCCTGACAATGTCATTGCTAGGTACGTATAAGTATAAATGCTACATAGACACGTAAACCTTGATATTTACATGAACTGAACAACAGCAAAATCTGTTAAAAACAAAGATAAACATAAGAAGCAAAGATAAACGACTTTTTAAAATACTAACTGTTTCTTTCACGATGGTCGTGAAGTATAAATTCTAGGTACTGACGTTGTTTGTTTTAGAATTGAATGCTTCTTTTTGTAACTTTATTGAGGTGTAAAAGCGTTGACCGAAGTACATTTTGTATGAAGCGCGGAAACGTTTCATTCTAAAAATGTGCGCACGGTCAACGCTTTTTACAACCTTATGAAGTTACAAAATGAAGCATTCAATACTTATAATTACATTTTTTAGCTAGGATAATGAAAACACGACTTAAATCAAGTTTTTATTTAATTTTCCTGTGCACTTTATTATGGGACCTCGTGTCATCATTAATGATAAGTTTTATTGTGTAAAGCAATTGCTTACGGAATAACACGTGATGTGCAGTTAGCCAATCAGAATAACGTATTATAATGAAACATACATCTAATGTAATTATTATCTTAATAACTTAATGTCTTTGTGAGTATTACTTTTACTGTTTAATCTATTTTTGGCAATATGTATATGAAGTGGCTCGGTACTATACATACCGCATTTTGTTTTTGTGCAATTGTGTATTTTTTTATATTCTTGTCTTTCATTTTTGATGATGTGTTTTTACTACATGGCATTTTTGTGTTTCTTCGTTGACATATTTATTTGTTTTATAGTGATGAAGATTATAATTCATTTTCACATATTATGTCTGTTTGTGTTGTTCACACATTGTTGTCAATATAATGGAATTTTATGCGACTGTCATACAAGTGAGATGTTTAGCTAGGTATACAACCAAGTTTAATCCACAGTTTTCTACATAAGAAAATTACTACCAATTCAGGAATATGACAGTTATTTGATGTGTTTGAGCTTTTGACTTTGTCATTAGAAAATTGACTTTTCATTTTGATATGTTTCTGGGAGTTCGTTTTTTTTAAAGTTATTTTACTTTTGACCTCGCACAATTTAAAAAAAAACCTTTATTAAGCCGATGCTTAAAAAGGCAATTTGATATTTGTAGATGATTGGTTGATATTAATAATCCGTACCATATTACAATACCATTAAATTATTTATGAATAAGTGATCACGACCGTACACATTATTCATGTTTATGATCATCTAGTTATTAATACATTGATTCTTCTGATTCAGACACATCCAGAATGACAATACAATGTAAGTAAATGTGCATAATTTTAGTTTGGGTTTAAACAAAAATGACAATGGACTCCAATATTTATAAGATTTCAAATTAGCTTTCAATTTGATTCATGCAATTATAATGGTTTCCGATAAGTCATGTAAGTTTATAATCTTTATTTTTATGACTTTTTTTTATTAAAAAATATACGAAGTTCAATGTTGTTAACTAAAGTAAAGTTTTGCTTAAATTTCTTCTATTTACAATAGCCAAGTAACCAGACGCGTTAACTTGGTAAACGTACACAAAGTCACCGGACATAAAGTCACAAATTTGTTTGGAAAAAAAATAACAAATAATTTGTTGACAATTATTTGAATATATAAGAGAAAGATCTTGAAATATTTTTATTTTTATTACACATATTCATTGACACTTCAAGGACCTTTAGTTAATTAGCCTTTATAAATGAAAATTTATTAAATTTTATCAAAGCAAAGGATATATTTCTTGGCACCATGAAGCCGTTTAAGTACTAGTCGGCTTTGACAATTTGTATTCCTAACAATTATTTGTTCATTATTGATATTTATTAAATACATTTTAATTACAAAGTTGTAAAATTAAGAATGAAAATGGTGTATATGTCAAAGAGACAATAACTCGACCAAAGAGCAAACAAAAATACATTTTTTTTTATCAAATATGTGTTTTCTTCTTAAAAGAAAAATAATCTCAAAAATGAATCATGACTTTTTTTTCCCGTGACTATTTGTCCGTCACTTCTTGTCGGTGTCCTTTTGTCTTGTGACTTTCTGTCCTACATTCGTTAACTTATACTTTCTAAGATAATAACAAAAGATTTTCTAGCATTAAATATGCATGCATACAAGCTTATTTTATCAGTCAAATCAAAGGATATTTTTCAAATACAAAATTAAATTCTAAACAAGGAAATAGAGAGTAACAATTACCGCACTATCAAACATTATCCCAGATAATTTCAATGCATAAGAAAATTCAAGATGGAGAGCAATATGTTTTTCAATAAAACATTTTATTTGGCAAACTACTATCTGTATATAAAAGTACTTAAAATAAAAAACTTTCCAGTCCATCTGTTACATTTTTCAAAAGAAAATTCAAGAGGGAGAGCAATGTGTTTTAAAAAAAAAATGAAATCACGATTTCTAGTAAATCTAATGAACTGCAAGTGCAAACTTTATAACTAATTAAACATCGAAAAAGAGGCACCAGCATGTTAACTATTTAATTCAGCACAACTTTGATATTGGGTTTGAAAACAAATAACCTTATGATGACAATGCTACGTTTATCTTTACAAATCTTCTTTTTAGAATAGTAATTCTATTCTCATCACTGCACTTCATCATTTGAAATTATAAAAAAAAGATAATTTTAGCAAAACCATACAGGTAGATCAATATGTCACGATTGTGTTTATTATAGCCTGTAACACGTGACGAGACAATTTTATTTGACAACAATATATATTGTTATTTTAATTTACAAAATAGTAATTAACACTGATATCTTTTTCGAAAATCGACGTGACGAAAACTATAACAATGAATATACTTTGATATCTTGAAAAAAACCAAGTAATTTCACATTGAATATTTTTGAAGTGGGAGACAAATAACTGATAAAGATAAACTGATGATATCAGCTCCAACCCCCCTATCAAAAGTTAATGTCTCATCTGTATAGTTATGTACCTACCTATGAAGTACGATACACATCTTGTAAAAACAATGTAGGCATAGTGTCCGCATGGGTCCTTATTTCTTGATAGGTGTTTGATCGGGGTTTCCCTCTCAAGCGGAATTAAGTCCCCCCGTAAATATGATGCAAAATTTAAACGAAAAAAATGTCTTTCCTGAAAAGACGTTATAACCAAGCTAAAACTTGGTAGACCAGGTTAGTTAGTATTTGTCATACAAATTATTATTGGCCATTAATTGAAGTATTGATGTAAAACAGACTGTTTATATAAATAGAACAAAGCCATTTTTATAACATACAAATGCAAAATCGAATTGTCGAAGAGATATTATCTAAAAGTACATTTTGAACATAAATTAGTTTTTAACTTTCTTGTTATTATTTACAAATATGACCTTTCACATAATATACAATGATGATTATTATTTCTTCACGTAATAAATAAAATGCTGCTGTCTGCCTCATTTGGTGGTCAGCTGAACACAGCACTAAACAGTAATATGATGTTGTTTTGACCCTTTATCTGATAAAAAGAAAAACATGACATTAAATTAAATTCAAAAACCCAAATCTGGTATTATTTTGATAATTGGTCTTGGAAGACATCTGGAATAATTTAACCTTTATTCACAAGTATCAAACCCCTTAAATAAGATTGAATCACCTGATATATATAACCTAAAGTCGAGTCAATTTAGGTCGAGTTATTTATCTGAATTATTTTTTTGTTCCACATTTACTCCTTCAAGCTCATGCATACGTTTTTGATTTATTATCTGTATGCTTTTAATGTTTAAATGAATCTTGATTAAAATTTGAAGTACGATAAAACGATAAAAAAAAGTCTGATGGGAGTTTTTGAAGACATTGACTGGCTATACAGCCCTCGCACGGTCGAAAAAAAGTCAAGACAATCGAGTGCAGACTTTATACTACCCGTTTATTTTTTTCAAGTTAATAGTTTAAAATATATTTGTGTATATGTTACAGTAAATAGGTGAAATTAGGAATTACACGTAATTACTAAACATTTCAGTAAATACCTGTAATTACTAGCCAATTTAGTAATTACATGTATTTACTAGTTGTTTCAGTGATTACTGGTATTCACTGATTTTCTTTGTCATTTTTACAGCTATTTACTAACTTGATATTTTTGTTTTAAAATTAAAGATATAACCCAAGATACAAAATAAGAAAGTAAAAGGGTAGGTATTTTAGGGCTGACTTAATTAAGGATTAATGAATATGAGGCACACCTTAAGTGGTTGTGAATTGAAACTGAAAAATGGTTGTTTTAAAAGTATTGAAACTCCCTTAATATCATTTGCAGCATGCAAGACAATGATATCGATCCAAAATTGAGATATACATTTGTGAGAAGTTTATAGGCAACTTTGCCAGCTCTTTTTGATGATAAACATTTGATAATGCCAAATTTGGTTGAATAATTCTTAAAATCTCATAATGTTTTATATTGCAAACTCCATCAGGCATACTCTGCTTACTTCATTTGCTTTAATATCTTATATGAATCAATTAAATCAAAATCAATCATATTATGTCCTTTTTAACCTGTTTTTAATTTACTTTACATTATGTTTGAAAATTACATTGTAATTGTTCTGCATATTTTGGGCGCCGTGATTGGCAAATAAAATATTTGTTGTTTGTTGTTGTTGTTGCACATAAACTTGCCCAGTGACATAAGTCAAATTCCTTTTACAAAATAGTTTTATGTACGACTTCTTTTGTCAGACTGTTGTGATAAAGCTGACATTCTTCTTAACAAACAAATTTATACAATTTGATGGTGTCAATAGTCACATTTCATATTTTTGTGTTTCTCTTTTTTATGAGTTTTTCAAGACCTTCAAACTCCAGCTTATATACCTGCAACAAACTTTTATTATTGTTTTTATCTGTATAAGAATGATCTTTTGTGGATTGAATCAGCCATTCCCTTTTGATTTTCTTTCAATGTTGTCATTATGATTATGTTTCTTTTTGTCAAGCCTGCGACCTTTGTCGCAAAAGTCAGACAGAGCAAACCATTCTGTCGTCAGCATCATCCACAAGTATTCACTATGTGGTTAAAGGTCTTTAAATTTTGATAATTTTCTTAAATTATCCTGGATTTCTACCAAACATGAACAGAAGCTTGACTATAATTATGAGATAATTTTCAAGAAGTAAATTTTGTGAAAGTTTTTCCATATTTTACTTATAAATGGACATATATGCCAGTTAACATTACATTCACATTGTGGTTAAAGTTTTTAAAATTTTGATAACTTTCTCAGAATAGAGTACTCACTGATCTTCTATAGCTAGAATTACCATAACTTTTGATCAGCTTACCATATTACAACATTGCTTTAATAGTTAGTAAATAGGTGTAAAAATTCATTTTAAAATTAGTAATTACTGGTAATAACTGGGCCGTTTCAGGAATTACTTGCATTTACTAAGTACACCGGGTATTACATGTAACAGGGCCATGAGATTTTTCATGGGGGTTGGCAAATACACTCCAAATGATGCCATAGCAGGTGATATGGGCTGGAAACCTCCATGCGTTAAACAATGGCCAAGTGTCTTGAGACATTGGGCTAGGTGTTCCATAATGGAGCCACACAGGATAAATTTTAAAATTTTTAAGTGGTCTATACGAAAGTGTAATACTAGAATTAAAAACTGGAGTTTTAGAGTTATAGAAATGTTAAAATTGTATAATTATGAGCAATATTGTAATTTTGAATTAAATGTATTGAACAAAAATTGTATTAAACAAATTGAAGAAGATGTATTTGATAACTTTAAATCAAATTGGTGTACAAGAGTTGCTGCATATGCAGAGGGAAGTAAATTGAGGACTTACAAATTGTTTAAAAATAACTATTGTACTGAAAATTATTTGCAAAATATTATGTCATTAAAAAACAGAAGTTCATTTGCTAAATTTAGATGTGGGGTAGCTCCACTAAAAATAGAAACTGGAAGATATGAAAGGAAAGAAGTCCACGAGAGGACACGTTTTAACTGTAGCTCTATTGTTGAAGATGAACTACATGTCATTTTAAAATGCCCATTGTATGTGGATCTAAGACAAATCATGATACATGAAGCGGTACATTTTAATGAACATTTTAACCTTTTATCAGATAATGAAAAATTTATATTTTTATTTAGTAATGGCAATGTTGCTGCTATAGTTGCCAAAACCTGCAACAATATTTTATTAAGAAGAAATAGTATTTTATTTTACTAGTTCTTAATGAAACAAATGTTTTACTATCATTTAGTAAAAATGTATATTGTGAATTTTAATTATAAATTGTAAAAATATGTTTATATGTATATAATACAATGTATATCTTAAAAGTCTCTCATAAATCTTTTTAAGATTGGTACATGCAATGCAAATGTTTTAATGTTTTAAATCTATGTATGTGAATCTCATTTTATGTTTGTATGTGGTGAGACTATAATAAAATATTGAATCTGAATCTGTAATTCCTAAATTTTAGTAATTACATGTAATTCCTAATTTCACCTATTTACTGTAACATATACATTAATCTGAAAATGAAGTGCGAACATACATAAAAACATATATAAAATATGAATTTAAAGCTCAACATGAACAAATATCATACTAATAATTATAAAGATGTCTATCGGAAATCCATATTCCGATACTTTTGTACGTGTAAGATAAAGGTCAATAAACATATGTTACAAACTCAGACAAATTTAACATGTTCTCGCGTCTTTAATAAAATCTTAGATGATAGTAGTCTCGTATAAAATTGATACAATAATTTGTAATGTATTTAAAATGAGGAATAGAACTGTGTAGGTTAGTTTATATTATATAATAATATGCATAAAGTTGTATATAGCACTGAAATATTATCGCTATTTAATGAAATTTTCTTTTGATCTTACTGACTGATAATATTAGTTACACAGTGTGCAATTGTCCTAATACGAGAATTTATCGGGTCAATAAAATTCGTATCGGGGGAGGCGAAGCCAAACCCGATATGAATTTTATTGACCCGATTAATTCCGTATTAGGACAATTGAACACTGTGTAACGAATTTATCCTGATTTTGTTAAATTACATATTATTATATTTTTATTCAATATTTGTACAATAATCAACCAAATATATTTAAGATATTTAATCTAAACCTGTTAAAAATTTAAAATATTAGAACTATAAAGCAAATCTTTTTTTTTATTTTTTATTAGATCAATGGTATAAGGGAGATAATTCCAATTGACGTAATAAATAAGGGAGATAATTCCTATTGACGTAATACAAAAATTGTACTGAAATTTATTAGGACAATATAAGCCAATCAAATTTCGAGAAATTACTCTAAATCAGGATAATTTTCTTTCTCAGAACAGTAGAGTGATGAAAAATATTCGCAATAAACTAAGGGCACACGTGCATTTTGTCAGTGAAATTAACAATGTCGTCATAGATAATAAAAAAAACCTCCCCTCGTACCGGCTCAAGCGAGAAAATCTCGTTGAGATGATAAACGATAATCTATAAATATATGTCTGTGAAGAAGAGTGATAGCAAAACGATTATAATAGCAAAGATGTTGAAGAAATTTAAAAATATCGTAATATTTCTATATTTTTAATCATATTTTTCATTTTTTATGTTTCAATCCAGTGGTGTGACTGTATAAGATGAGACAGACGAAATACAAAACAGTGAAAACTTTAGCTGTTATATTAGTTGGATTAATGATGGTAAAGATATTTATTCCTGAAATGTATGTACAAATGAATACGAATACTATTAGTTACGCAATGTAACCTAATACGATACATACATGATTAGTACATTCTATATAGAACGTCTCAAAGCCAAGTCCTGTATGGAATTTACTGTCATTGTATATATCATGTTTGGTCACTAGCACAATGTGTATCGAATTTATCTTATAGACTATCTAGTAACATAAATAAGACAGTAAGTAAATTAAATGGTTGTAAACTTTGACAATTTTAACACAACTGTCCACAAAATATTCAATTATTTTAGGTACATCAATGGTATACCGCCATCTTGGATTGTACTAACGCACTAACAATCAGTCTAGGAATGTGCCCAAATCTGCAAATTTGTAGACAGATGTGTAATTTTCTTCGTTAGACTGTTTATTTATATAAGGGAAACTTGCTGATTTATTGCATTATCCAATATATTTAAACAAATACCAAACATTTGTGTTTTAGAATTATAACTCTTTAAGTAAAAAAATATTCTGGTCTGAAAGGAAAATTTTTAATTTTTACTTGTAGCAAGAAAACAAGATCTGTTACATAATTTTTTCTTTTTATCTTTTTAAAACATAATTTGAAACCTATCTTCTCGCAATTTATTTCAAAATTCTAGCTTAAAGACTTCTTTTTATGCACAAAAATGTGTTTTGGATGATCATTCTAAGCAAATTTAGGCAATTTTCAACGACTCATAGCTTGAAAAATAGCACGATAACCCATCCTTTTTATTATATTTTTGAAAATATCATAGAAAAATCTTCATTTTAGCAAAATTAAAAAAAAAATCCATCTCGGGGAAACTTGTACCTTAAAGTGAAAAAAATTATGGGCTCTTAGACATGATTTGTTTACAGCATGAACATGTCAT
The DNA here is from genome assembly GCA_019925275.1 of Mytilus edulis. Taxonomy (NCBI): domain Eukaryota; kingdom Metazoa; phylum Mollusca; class Bivalvia; order Mytilida; family Mytilidae; genus Mytilus; species Mytilus edulis. The sequence continues at coordinate 99,437,799 of CM034351.1, read as the reverse complement.
AATTATGTATTTTTACAATAAATGATACTTTGAGACTAACATCGTTTTTGGAAAATGACGCTTTCAGCGGCATGTTTCCGATACCAGTGAACTAAACTTCCATTACATTTTTCTGCCTACCGCGCTTGGTTCGTATTTACTTTCCATTATATTTCTCCGTCTACCGCGCTTGGTTTCATATTTACTATTTTACATACAAACTGGATTTTGCTTGTATTATCGTGTAGTAATCAACCGGGAACCCGTTTACATACCTCCGGTCTTTCTTATTACCAAAAAGTTCGAAGTGTACCAACCAATGTTGTTAAGATACTCATAAATCTAATTCTATAACTTTATTGATTATGTGAAGTAAAACTAAAACATTGTTAAAACATTAAAGATATATAATTAATCGGGGGAAACTTGATAGTCTTTTCTTTTTACAAACAACTGACTTTTCTTTTATAAGAAAATATAATGTGTTCGTGTTGGTCCACTTTCTATTGGTTATAAGACAGATCGAAGTACCGGAAATCCGACTCAATCTTTGTTTACAAAGTTACAACAGTAGAGTCTATAACAGACTTTATCTGTATGACATGTGAATAGATTATCGATATCGATGCTGGCTTAAATACAACGGTTTTATTGGCGGGGCGGGAGAACAGATTTAAAGCTCTCTACGTTTGATGCGTGTACAACTGTCGTCTAACTGATTAGTCAAATCGGCATCTAGTCAAATTGGCACCTGGTTAAATCGGCACTTGATATAGTCAATTCAAGTCAAAACCTAATTTTATCATATTTATTCACATTTTTAAGGGTTGATGTATATATTTTTATCTCTCAACTTAATGTGTATTTTTTTTAAAATTATATACATGAGGTATTGGATATGTTTTATGCATTTTTTAAGCAGTTGAGGATTTTGCAGGAATATTAGTTTTATCAGAGACTTAATATGTCTCTGGATTAATGCTGTTTAAACTTTCCTACAAAAAACCACCTACAATAATTGGTAATTATTTTGCATGAAAGTTTGAATTATTGAAAGGGACTCATAGTTTAACGTTGTATTGCTTCTTATTGTTTTATTGTTAAACAACAGCTTGGGTAAGGGTTTCGTTGTTTCTTCTGAAGTTTTTAAGAATAAAACATCAATTATTGAACTACCTGTATACTGTTGAGTTAAAACATATTAACTAATATGTACTTATTGATTAGTTAAAAAAAAATTAGAATGTTGGGAAAACTTTAACATAATTAAACTTTTGTATTCTACTTGATGCTTTTTACGATGCTCATGATGTAATGCATGAAAAAATCCCAACCCCAAAAATACATCATCATGATCATGGTTTATCATGTTTATACATTGTTACAATTATTTATATATATTATTGGATGCCTAATTGACTTTAAATAGGTGCCGATTTGACTAGTTGTCGATTTAACCAGTTGCCGATTTCACTTTTTCTATGGGTGCAGATTTGACCAGGTGCCGATTTGACTTGTACCCTAAAGTTAGTTTGAATATTGTACGGTGTTTTACTTGGTGGAATGTCAATACACTCACAGTAAGAGTTATTCTTCACTTGCGTTTCCACAATAAGTGTTGCGTGGTATTCTTTGAATTTCTCGGCAGTTATGGTTCTCTCCGGACATGCTTTTAAGAGGAATTCGTCTGGTTCAATAGCGTGAATCAGCCCCTCAACTACTTTGTACATAAATACTAACTTTGGCTTCAACGCCTTGTTCATCCTTGTCTGGAGATCTTGTTGTAGTTCCAGTTTGGCAAGCATTTCGGAGACTTATCCATCCTCTCTTGGCTTGTAATCTCTGGTGATAAATTTTGCCGCTTGACATGCTTATTTTTGTTACCGGGTAGGGGTCGCATACTATGGCTCCATATTACATTATGAGATCAATTCTTAAAGGTCTAGTTCATTATCCAATCTGACACAAGTTCCAATAACTGGAATGTCACCCAAGTTGACTTTAAGGTGACCCACTATAACAGCATAATTACTTGGAATTGTGTTTACTAACATGATGGTTCAATGGCATACACTTAAATGGAGACATGAAAGATTGTGGATTAGTGTAAAATAAAAAAACTAGCTTACTATGATATTTGGTTAAAAAATGAATCTCAAATTATATGGGTCATGGGCAGAGTTGTTATAAAATATCAATATGGCAGAGAAGTAGTTTCAAGTTTTATATAAAGGTACCTGGCTGACATGAAATAAAAAAAATCAAAGGAATATCCCTATTTGTCTAATCGTCAATGTGACATAAAACAAGTATATCAATATATTGTGTAAATCTACAGAAATAGAATTTGCTGCAAGTAACAGAAATAACTATGTCACTAGTAACTTATTTAATGAGTATGTGGGTAATTAATCCTATAACGTTTGACCTCAGGAGCATTATTTACTATTTCTATTTACTGTTCTGATATTTTTTTTTATTATCAATGTGTCACACTCCGCATTCAGTCGTGTCTCTTGACCTATTCATTTGTATTTAAAAAAAAAACAGTCAGTTGTCATCTTCACTTCACACACATATATATTACTCTATTTATTTCACTTGACTGGGCGGAGTTTAACCGATTCGCTCACAATAAACCAGTCCATCTATAGATAGGTGTTTTAGGATAAACTCATAAATAGAGTGTCCAGCCATTGTTTTGTAAATTCATTTGATGACACTGATAGGTGATTAGAAATCAGTAATAACTATAACGGCAATCATCCTTATCACACACATCTTCAAATAGACTGGCCTTATGCAAAATAAAACGTTAGCTCCGCCCGATCAGTTGAAATAACATTGGTAATACGAATATCAATTATATGCTTACGAGACATGTTGATATGTTCAACTTATTACGGTATGTGAAAATCAAGACTTGCATAAACAATATCCCAATATTAGAGGCAGTGGCGTCATTTGTCCTCAGAGCTTTCAGCTCTTTGAATTATTTTTAAAGTCGAACGTAACTCTACCACTCTCCGTGTATTGATTTTATAAAGTGACATCCCACAACTAATAACCGTTTATTAGAATAAAACACGCCCAGTGACCATAAAAAAAATAATACACGATCTCCACGTGCACGTGTACGCTTTTCACCTGAATATGACAGCTTTACCGAGTGTGAATGAATTTGCCTTGCTACACGACGTGTCTCGGTATTTTGTACATTCGACATTCATGTATTTATTTTTTATGTTTCTGTTATGAAATAGTCTGTAATACAAAAATATTAACTCTGTTTCAATAGGCATCAACTTTCAATTTCATGTTCACCGATTTGATCCGAATTCTCATTTATGATGCATTTCGTGTGTATTTTGAACTAAACAGTATTTAAATAAGAATTCATCTCTTAAACTGTCGATGTTCATATATCCCGCTATAAACACAAACAAAAATATAAATTGATAGTAAAACCAGTGCAACCGTATAAAACGATTTTTTAAGGTCTGTTTGATTTAATTTTATATCTAAAAACATATGTGTATCATCGTTTTTCCTCATCGTAAGATTATAGTCTTTTGGGGCATCTTCAGTCTAAATTTATTTTTTAGGCAAAGTGCTTCAGATAACAAAGTTGTAAGAAACCAAATTGAACTGAACTTTAATTACAACAGTCACAAAGAAAGACAGGAATCTGAAAGGAGTAAGGAAAAAAGTCATAAGAATTTCAAGTTTTTTATATACGACTTACCTTCGTCACTTAATAAAGACATAATACCATGCGTCATGAAAAAACTAGGACATTGCGTTGGCTTGCTCAGCGATGGGTATGAACGTGAACTGTTCCGAACCGGAAAACATCAAGATATATCTGTGCGGAGCACAAATCAATTTAGCCTTGAAGTGGTCATGCATAACAAACTTCTACATAATCGTTTACGTACCATGAATATGTCTGAAGCTGATATATTTTACATACCGGCCTACCTAGGATTGATGTCCTTTTGTAACAGAAAAGAAACTAAAGATAGAATTCAAATATTAAAACGGTTTCTTGCAAAAAGTGATTTTTTTCTTCGAGGACTACCACATTTTTCATCAGCCTCTAAAATAGAGCGTGAAATGTATTTCTATTTTAATGAAGGTTTTACTAAAAATATAACTTTTCTTGGTATTGAGAAGCAACGAAGTCAGATTGAAAAAACGCATGTTATTGCTGTTCCTTATCCATCCTATTTGCATCATGATTTAGGGGGTCAATCGTATTTAACAACAGAACTTTCAGAAAGAGATATTTTTATACTGTTGGCAGCAGGAGAGAGGCGAAGCAATCGAGATCGAGCTAAACTGATGGATCAATTTGAAATTACTACTAAAATGTCTTATTCTGCGTTCAAAAATCACAAACGGGGTAAATCATCAGATATGGTTTTATTCTTTACGAACGAATGTAGTGCTAGGGCAATAGAAAACACTATACCATGGATGCTAAAATCTGTATTTTGTTTGCAACCACCAGGGGACTCGCCGACTAGAAAATCATTTTACGACGCTATGTTAAGTGGATGCATACCTGTTATATTAACAGAGGGGCAATATAATCCGTACCCTTTTCAAAGATTTTTGAAATACGATGATTTTTCGATGTTGATACCCTTAAGGAACATAACTGCAGAGAATCAAAGTATTTATACCATACTTAGAAGTATTCAGAGAAGTGAAATTGAAAGATTATACAAAAACATTCGCCTAGTGGCTAAATTTTATCAATATTCTTTAATAGGAAAAGGGAATTTCAATGAAAGTGACGCTTTTCAACCTATATTTGCTGAGTTGGCTCATGCCTATAATCTTAACTATTCTTCGGACTAAGTTTATATTTGTGTATATTAAGGTAAACATCTGATTATACGCATTCCACGAATGCATAATTTGACTGTTTCGAAAAAAGATCTAAAGTAAAAAAGAAAAGTAGACCAATTATCTCATTTTTACAAATCATCTTAACTGTCATTTATGAATAATTTTTTTAAGCCACATGTAGTTATTATTTTTCTAATATATAGCGAAAACCCTAACCACAAACAGTATTCATATTAAGGTACAAGACTTAAAGGAATGTTTAATAAAATGCTAATTTTATGTATCTAAAATAATTTTGGTTTTCTTGGAAAAAAATGGTTAGTTTAAAATGATCACTAGTAAATTAATAACAATCATAATTAAAAAATCATGAAAAATAAACGTCTTTTTCAATTTTGATTAAACTTGGTATTTTAATCACTACTGACAAGTACTATCAACTGATGATCTTTGATATAAAGTTTTGGATGCAAATTAGTTTTAAAAATCGTTATTATAGAAATTTTGATATTTATATTATTTATTCACCATGTGGTAAAAATTTCATGAACATGTTGACAAAACGTGAGAGGATTTACATTACTCTGCAAATAACAAAAGAATAGACATAGCCATTTGTTCTGGTAATGAGTCCGTTGATTCTAGAATAAAAAGGCTTTGCGCATGGATTGTGTTTTCAAATCACTCAATTTGGAACAGTTGAATGGAGGTCATGATTTACATTCTAGAATCACTTAGTAAAATGGCACAAATCCTATCAAATCAAATGATAAAAAAAATATAAAAAAAAACTGGTCAGGAAACGCGAAGTTAAATAACAATCGCTGATTAAAAGAACCAGTAAAAAAAATTCAGACACAGTTCCGTTGATTCAACAAGAACAATAACTGGGTGTTTTTCTGTGGTAATGTATCTGACGATCTACATGATGCTTCGGCATTTATAATCGACAGAAGAGAAGATAATGTGAACTTGAAATAACATTGTGATTTTAGTTAAACTAAGAGCTGGAGTTTTTAATATAACTGGAAGCGAAGTATTATGCTGAATATGTAATAAAAAGTAACAATAATAAATAATTAATAAATATGTTATGAAACTCGTCCCTAATTTTGTTCAATTCGTATAACGTGCAAACTATTTTCACGTTAGAATTTTGCCATCTTCCCTATTGGTAGCTTGTGATTTGTTGGCATACACTTGCAGAGTTCAATTATTTCGTAATTTACTAAAATATGAAATTACTCCCATATTTTTTGTTATAAAAAAGTTAAATCACAAATATACTGAACTAAAAGGAAAATTCAAAACGGAAAATCCCATACCAACAGGCAAAATAAAAAAACAGACCAAACGAACTAATGGTTACAAACGAGTTGAATATTCAAAAATGCACTGTCTGTTAAATCCCCGAGAGACAAACCTGTTTCCAATTACAAAAAAAAAAAAACAACAACGCAACACATTATTCGCCGCACACGGTGTCGGATTCTTAAAAGTGGGTCCGAGTGAATTGTGTCAAGTTGAACTGGGTTATAAGTTTTATCAAATATTTCAAGGAAGTCATTAATGAATAACTAAAAAAGGTTAGGACTAAGATTTATTGACATGATTTATTGTATTCTTTCTTAAATTCACCGTTCATTAATAAAGAAATTGTTAAGAATCTAAGGTTCCAATTCCCAGGAAAAGTTGATGATAGATGAATTTGGCTATCATATGTATGTCCCTTTCACAGCCGTGCAATAGCACATAACTTATCCATGTACTTGCACATCATTGCCGAAAATGGGATTCAAATGTTCCAGCAGCAGAAGGGCGTCAGATGTTCCAGCAGAAGAAGGGCGTCAAATGTTCCAGCAGCAGAAAGGCGTCAGATGAACGACATTTCTTAAAGTGTTACTTTTGCTTGATGTCACGCTTTGTCCGACAAACATATCGTAAAAATGTCAACACTCGACCTCATTTTGTGCAAATTATCAGATTTTTATAAGTAATTAACACTATACCATGTCTAGCAATGTCAATAGAGGACATGACGCCCACTTAACATGTGTTGGCCTTTGTAATGCGAATAAATAACCACACATAACCCAGATGTACAACACTTAATTCACTAGGGAAATCCTTGTCACCGATATGACAGAGAGACCCTCTTGCACACGAAAAAAATCACTAATTCTTTATATTAAACAATTTTATTATTGAAAAAGCTAGACAGAATACATTCTTTTAAATGATAATAACAATATTAAACAATAAACCGAAATTAAAACTTTACTTCATATATTTGACCACACAGTAAAACCAATTTAAACTTATGGAAGTGTGTGGCGCTTTAGATTAAAAAAAGTTAACTGAAAAAGGAGATTGTTATTTTGTTCATTCAAAAATCTGTAAATTAGTACTGGGAGTAGGAAAGAGAAGCACAAAAATGGCAGTGATAGGTCAGCTAAGTTATAATTAATATGTTTTTATACTTTTATCATCACGTTTAAACAGTAAAAATGATTGTCTGAAGCTCTCCTTGTATCAAAAGCCTTATCAAACCATTGTAAGAAAAGTTGGTATAATTCTATGAGATCATTAGCAAAATACTTAGACATAGATTTATCACAAGTTTTTAATATGAAAGATTTATGTTAAACATACTAAAATTATAGTATAATAAATTGTTATATTCTACTTTAAACGATGAAAAAAAAATGTCATTTGGAAATAAACTTAGAACATACAGACTTTTTAAGAGAAATATAAATTTTGAACCTTATATGTCTATAGGCAATAGGAATCCGAGAATTCAGATGACAAATTCAGAACAATTTAATATGATCTAGAAATAGAGAGAGGTAGATATAGGGGACTGCAGGCAATGGATATAATTTGTAATCTTTGTAAGAAAGAAGTGGAAGATGAACTCCATTTTGTACTTAAATGTTCATATTTAGAAAGTGAAAGAGTTTCCATTATTTCCAACATAGTTAAAAGTTACAAAATTTTTCACAATTTAGATTATCAATCACACAATTCATTTTGCTAATGTCCAATGAAGATAGTCATATTATTAATCAAGTAAGCAATTTGATTGATAATTTATTTAAATGTTGTTCGAAAACAACTATTACAAACTTAGTGAAGTTATAGATTTTACTGTCAAAAAGACAGAGGCATAATGTAGATTTATGGAATTCTAGCTTGTTATTGTATGCTTATAAAAGCACCAGGGGGAAAAACCAGAATATTAAAATCAAGTTTCCTATATTTTTTAGGATCACTTTATTTGTCAAAGTTGAAACATGCTACATTGTTTTATAAATATACATTAGTTTGTGGCTATTCTTTTTTTTCTTTTGTTTTCATTGTTATCATAGATTTAATTGTATTCAAATAATTGTAATCATTTTGTAATCGTTTGTACCAAATTTAACTTGTGATAAGTCTGCCTGTAATGGGCGTCTTTAATTGACAATACAATATATTTGATTTGATTTGATTTGTCAATATAAGGCAATAAAGTCCTGTCATCATTGTTATTATCATTGTTCTTTTAAAAGTTTAGAGGGTCGTGCAGAATATAAAGATGTTCACTTGCAGTCACGTGAAAGGCATTCCAATATTCTTACACCTCCGACCCCAAACGCTGTCAAATTAAGAATATTAGTCTAAATAGGGATTGTTTTCTCACGAGTCAAGCACAATACTACCTTTAGTCGGTTTTGAATGAGACAGGTTCAAATCTGATCGATGAATTCTTCAATTGCGAGTATTTCATTGTCGATGGATTTGAACGAGCCGCACTTGTTCCCTACGAAACCTTACAGGAAGTTGTGGCCATTTGATTGGCCGTTGGAACAAAGTGTTGAAACTATTATGGCAACCCGTTCTCGTCAATACTATGTTTAAACCCTTTTTTTTTCGAGAAAAAAAATACACACTGACATTTAAAAACCTAAAATAACACACTGAGAAATCGAAATTACACACTGAGATTTAAAAAAATAAAAAACACACACTGAGAATTCAAAATTACACACTGAGATTTTAAAAAGACACACTGAGATGAAATAAGTTGAAAAAGACACACTGAGAATTGTTAATTACACACTGAGATTTCAAAAATACACACTGAGATTAATATGCAAATTACTAATATATATTCCTGAGATGAATAATTCAACAGATTAATATCTTGATCTCAAGAACTCTTTTCATTATAATGAAATGCGATTCCTTCAACCAACATTCGTAATAAATTTCAAGACTTAACATCGCTCATATTCATAAGTTTGTTGCCTATAATTCAGATTATTATTACCAGTGTATCTTTTTTTTTTTTTTTTTTTTTTTTAACTTAAAACCGTTTAAGCGTGGGTCCCTTTTCAAACGTCTTCCAACTGTTACCTTGATTTCGCAAAGTAATCTTTTATATTTTTGTTGCGTTTATATTGCTATAATAGACACTTGAGTAAAAATTTCACTGCATTCTTTGTTTTTTTTGCAGATTTTGTTCCAATGTTTTCTTATAATTTTAATAAAGTTTTTCACCATTTCATTATATTTTGTAATAAGAGTAAGTGGGTATTTTTCTTGTTATAGTATTTCTAATTTTTTTTTTTTTAAATAATTCGGAACCAAATCGAAGGACTGACGAGTTCTGTCCCCTAGTTGTTTTAAGCTTGTAATTGATTCAAATTAAGTATGCTAATTAGATATGTGCGCATAAAAAGTGCGCACAAATCTCAGTGTGTAATTTTAAATTCTCAGTGTGTAATTTCAAATTCTCATTGTGTGTTTTCAGTCTATTTATTCTCATTGTGTCTTTTTGAAATCTTAGTGTGTAATTTTCAATTCTCAGTGTGTAATTTGCAATTTTCAGTGTGTAATTCTCAATTCTTAGTGTGTGTTTTTCATTTTTGTAATCTCGGTGCTTCTTTATGAAATCTCAGTGTGCAATTTTTAATTCTCAGAGTGCTTTGTTGTAATTCTCAATGTGTAAAATTTTCGAAAAATGGTTTAAATATAGTTTTGACGAGAACGGCTTGCAATAAACTATGCAGTCTGCGTATCAAGAGTTCTTTTTTCAAGGCAAACAATGACAAATATGATGAGATGTTACAAATTCATTCATCCTGATATGCCGGGTAAGGTATTTTTCTTTTCTTGACGTAGTGTTTTTCGTGTCATGCCTAAACTTGCATTCGGCACACATTTTTATAATTTTTGTCTTGAATTTGGTGATGATTATCTTTTGTCTGATACATATTGGTTGCCATTAAAAACAATCAATTAATTATACTGTTCTGTTCTCTGCATTCAAGTTATACTATTTATTTTATAAAGAGTCATATTATCATTTGATATTATCTAAATGTTTCCGTTCAATAAACAGTTTATCATTTTTCTTTTTATCGCAATTTCATTGTCAATTTTGATTTTTGATTGATGAGTTTGAACATTTGCTTCTCTTTTAGTTCAATTAAAGATAATTTAATTCATTTGTTCTTTGTAGTATGAACGGATAATCTGTGTTGCTCAGTCTTTCAATTTTACATTTTTTTGTAGATTATTGAATATTGTTTGTCTTTTAGTTGTATGTTTGTCATTAATTTTGTCAGTCTCTCATCGAGTTATAAGTCTGCTTTTGGTATTTACTGCCACTTTTTAAGTGCCTATATGATAATACTTTAAATATCTTTAAAATGTTTCATAAAATGAAATTAAAATCTTGTTCACAGTTTGAATAGTTGTTTAAGACAGTTTTGATACAATATCGCACATGTTGGGGTTCGTGTTGTTTATTCTTTAGTTTTCTATGTTGTGTCGTGTGTACTATTGTTTTTCTGTTTGTCGTTTTCATTTTTAGCCATGGCGTTGTCAGTTTGTTTTATATTTATGAGTTTGACTGTCCCTTTGGTATCTTTCGTCCCTCTTTTGTGAATGTTTTTCTTAAATATTGGATTGAAGGACACCGCGAATCAATTAGTAGCATAATCAAATAAATGTTCTGATAGCACATTGATATTGGTTTGGAATGTCATTTATGAGTTAATTAATAAAACGTTGCCACAATTTTAGATTCGATCAATTTTTAGCCCTTTGAAAATTTGTAATTTAGCAAAGTACCCAATACTAATAAACATGCGTAAGTTCACTCATGACGCCATCATAATGTACATTTAAGTAAAAATTGGAAGTCGTTTTGAAAATGGCACTGACTTGAAATCAATTCTATGGAAAATTAACCTTCATCTTTTAACCAAACAATTAAAAATTAGATTTAATACAAAAATATAGCTACCTAGTCTTTTCTACGTGAACGTTTAATCACCTACAAGTATCTAATCATAAGATGCCTCATGTATAAGTCACAAATTTATTTATATTTATCCTAAATTCCAAATATTGGTTATAGCAACAACAACAACAAATGTATATTGAACTGTTAGTCGATAAATTTAAATCTAAAGTTGAAACATGTATTCTTTCTTTTTTATATTGATTGTATCATTGGATGGAAAAAATACATAATAAATTTGGTAAAAAATGATAATTGAGAAAGCACACGTATACTAAACGGAACGTAGCTTTATTTAACATTGTATAACATAAAACAGCAACAAACATAAATATTCATAAAACATTTGCAATAACTCCTTTATATTTCTTTCAATTTCAACCATGGATGGATAAAGTATGACGAAACAGAATTTACAAACTTCCAGTAAAACAGCGGTACCATTAAACATTTTAAATTGTGTAGTCCATTTTCTTCTTTTTTGTATCTTGTTCAGCAACGATGACTGTGACAGATGCTGAAAAGTAAATATACATTTTTGTGATATTTTGATATCTCTGAATATCAGTAATCGCTAGATACAAGCAGTAACAAATACATTAAATTAATAAATGAACCTCAAAACACGGGAATATTTATACGATATCAATCATTGGTTTTGGCTTAGTATACCAATTACTATCTGCCTTTTTGTGGATCAACATCTACGCTCTAATAAATATGTATTGATGTTTGGTCAAATTTGTTCTTTGTATTATACCATGTTATGTCTTCTTGTAGTAATCCTGATAGCAACAGAAGTAGTTAGAGTTAAATACGACGACGTAGTTTTATCTATCAAGATTTGAAATTTTATTGTTTAATAACACAAACGGTACCAATTTTTCTGCACCAGATGCGCACTTCAACAATCAATGTTCAGTGATGCTCGAGACCATACTATTGTATTGAGAGGTCTGTTAAAATAAATGTCATATCGCCCAGCAAGGGACCATGATTGAATTGATATTTAGTCTTTTTCTAATTCTTATTGAATAAAGATTTTCACTTTTTGATATTATAATAAGAAGATTGGCAATACAAAAACTCTCAAAAATAGACCAAAATGACGTAGAATGTAGATATGTCACCATAGCGCTTCAACAATGAGCAAAACTTATAAGCTATTGAAGTCCCCTACATGACCAATATAAGAAATTGTAACAAGAATAGACTGATAGATGTACAAAACAATGAATGAAAACAAAAATAATATAAAGCAACAAACATATTATCTAGACACCTGTTCATGGTTAAAACTTTAATTGCATTTTTTGTTATTGTTTCTCTGCTGTTGAGGTTTTTGACTCACTGGCAGCTTTTACCCAATTACCTTTACCACATCTATACAATAGGCTGCTGAACTGTTTGAAAAATGAGTTGCCACAAGCATAACACAATATAACCATCGTATTTAATCATCCATTTTTTTTCAAAGATTTATGTTTGGCGTTCCTGGTGAAAGTTTATATAAAAGAGCTCAGAAAGTGTGTAGTTCATAAACCATGGTTGTCATAGAGTAACATTCATTTTCTCAATTATAGTAACCTACTGTTATTTTATAAAGTTAACACAATGTGTTTTGCTAGTGGCCCATAAGTTTAAATTCGGATTTTCTGTCTAAGTTTTGTCTATGATTATACATTTTAACCTTCAGATGTAGTGTTTTTTGACAGCATAAATTAGAGTCATTTTTGTAAACGAAAATCATAACGAAAAGACAGATACTGGTATTGCAATTCAATTTATATAATTCAGTTTATCAGTTATATTACTTTACATCAAGATGTGATTAATTCATAAAAAGAAGTAAAATTTAGTAATAACATAACCAATATTTTGTAAATAATCAAATTAATCAACTAATAACTAATATAATGAACTTACCATCCATCGAACAACTAGTATACTTTGACTGACTTTGACTTTGTTTACGTCTAGTACTCCTTTTGCAGCAAAGGCAGATGAATATAGTACAGACAGAAAATGCAAATGCAGATATGATAATGATTTGCAACCAAATTTCCATTGGAAATAAATATCTGTTATGCAGTTTTCAAAAGATTTTTAGTTGGAAATATATTTCAGATATAGTGTTATTGTCGTAAATGATTTTTGTATTTATACCGCATACAGACGAAATGTTGACGTCATTTGTTTTAGTGTGAGATTCAGTATTTAACAGTTGAACATTTATTTTAGTGATTCAACATTTTTTTCAAGACTTCACACTACACCAACAGCTGGCCATGCTATTCTAGTAAATACGAAAATGCAAAAACATAGATATATATATGTCGCATATATTTTTTAAAGGCTACAGAATCAAAGTTATATGAAGTATGGACATTGATTTTGCCGGTATAAAATCAGTTAAAGTTTTATGTTTTACTATCTCACTGACACAATCTAATAGAAATCAGAAGATATTAGGACAGAAGGACCATGACAGACACTTTTAAGCATTTTACAATGACCAAAGCTAAAAAGCTAATACGGGAGATACCATTTGTGTTAAGGGAAAGGGAAGACGTCTTAGACGAAAAATGTTGTTCTGCATTTGTTTTACTTTTAATCTCTGCCTTTTTATATTTCATTCTATTTGGTCCTGTATTTTTTATTTATTAGTTTTTTCTAATTTGTTTTACATAAATTGTCGTTCTGCCTGTTTTTGCAAAGTTGCTCAATCTGCCCCCTCCCCTTTTTTATTAACCCAAAACACATGTTCTGTCAATTTTTTCTTCTAATTTCATCCTAGCAACTCATATAAATCAAATGGTAGCTCCCTAAAGTCAAATTCAAAGGCCACGTTATGTTCAAATGTGAAACAATCAAGAAAAAAAAAACCAATTATATAGAAAACAATCGTTCGTAATATATAATATGCCGTAAAAGACAGTAGAAAATATTTCAATGATGTGTGAAACAGTATTTTTTAATGTTGACACAACTAGCATCTGTGACGTACTGTTTTTTTTTATTTACAAACACGTGTAGAAAGAAACATTAAATAAACTAAATTTTTTTTCTAAATGTTTTTGGATTTGCGCATTGTTGAAGGTCAAATACTGATGTGTAGTTGTTTTCATACATGTCCTGTGGTCCGTGGTTGTAGTTGTATCATTGTCAATTTTTCCACATATGTTCATTTCTATTGTGCATTTGTATTAGGATATTTGTAAATTAATAAACAAAATACCTCATATGTTTCAACCCATGCTGTCGTTCCCACAATCCCGTTAGTTTTTTTCGAATGTGACAGTATCGAATTTGTACTTACATAAGCAACCTGGCGGGTTGAAGCAGAATCTGCCTTATCATCCAGATCACATGACCTCTGATGTTTGGTTAGATTTGTGTTGTTTTAATTTAGTCTTTTGTTTTCAATGTTGTGTGTTTTTGAAGATTGGTCTGTTTTGGTCATTTTTATATTTTTGCCACGGTGTTGTCGATTCATTTTATCTTAGTCTTTGTTTTTGCCTATATTTGAATCATAACGAAGATATGTTGGTCATAAACTATACTTAGCGATTGAACACATCCGTTTAGGTTAAGGCTGTCAATGATCATTTTCGATATAATTTTCTTTGAGTTGTCCCAAGACGGAAAGTTTGTAAACAATCATGTACTTATGTTTTGCCTTTGCATTTCTGAAAACTTCAAATATACGTTTAATTGTATTTTTTCTTGGTGATTAATTCGGTGCCAATTCAATATCTGTAATTATAGATACATTTAGCTGCTGGACTGTTGTGGACGAAACGCGCATTTGGCGAATAAATAAAATCCTGGTATATCCATGACAATTGTATCAGCTATATATCTTTTGATGGATTCCGCCGCCATTATTGCTGTCTTATATTACAAGCTTCGATGCCCTTAAAGTAAAATGAAACGAGTTACTGGTGAAAAATAATTTTCATCCAATTCTTGAACCAATGCATGCCTAAATCACCAACTTAGTCTTCTGTGCACGATTTCATCATTTTTGCCTCTCTGTCTGTTATGGAGTGAACATATGGAAGCTCATTTCTTGTCGTGTTTTGAAGCTGTAGTTTACCGATTGTCACCTTATAGTAAACAATCAACAATGGAGCATGGAAATAGAGCACGTGTATAATATGTACAACCAGAAAAAAGTTTATTTCAGTGACAGATCCATGCAGATTACGATTACCGGAGTTTTACGAGGGGGTCACGTCAATGTCACTTTGAATACAGAAATTATGTCGGCGAATTGCTTCCTGGAAGCAAGCAATTAAAAAAAAGTAAACTTCTTCTAAATGTGGACAAACTAAAGAATTTTCTTCAGAAAAAGGTATATGTACATAAGGGTAATACTGACAACTGTTATAAAAAAACATATGCATCATTTTTTTTTATATGATGTTTCATATGATTTCAGATGACTTTAACTTTTGTGACACAGTCAGTAATGATTAAATATATTTTATTATGTAATTACAAAGTCAAGAAAGATTCTAAAGTTCATATGTTCGAATGTTCACAAACTGTCTTTAAAGTTGAATTGTTCGAATGTTCAATATCTCACACGGGCACGTGATCGTAAAGTTTCAATCCTGATGGAGTACGTTTGGATATTAAGCGCATAATTATGTTCCAGCCTACCCACGAGGGGGGAGACCTTGGCGGAATCTCCGGTACTAATCTCTTGTACCAATCTGTCCTCCTTCCAAGTCCAAAGCTGGATCTTATATAGTCCAGTTGTCCATAAACATTGGCCCATAGTTAATGGCCGGTTACGTAGAAGTCTGGATGTTAAATAATTCTAGTCTATGGTTAATTGTCAAACTATGCAATTAACCCCTGACGGTTACATGTTAGTTCACAGTAGACATGGTCATTTATTGGCTTCAGGGTATATATGTCTATAATATACGAACAGATTGTTATTAGTGTCCAAAGGCTTCCTGCTGATTTATGTATGGGACACAATTGTGTAACATAATGCCTCCCATACTTATGGCACGAAAGTTCGATAAAATACGGTATTTTTCTTCCTGTAGGTTATTCTAATAGTTCATCGTAAGGTTTCCGGTAACCATCACCACATATCTAAGTTTATAAAGTTCTATAAGTCCAATATCATAATATAATAAGTTCATCACATTCATCTAGTCCAATATCTGGATATATTTACACATAGTTCATTTGAATCACCAGTTAAATAGTTCGATATATATAGTTCATGTTTTATTTCCGTCACCATCAAAGTATAAAGTTCACCAACTGCTGGAAAGGACACAAATCTTTGTACAAGTGTCGGTCATCATCATCTTCATTACGTAGTAGTTAACGCATCTAGCTGGTTGGTTCGTCCTTCTTAAGAGGCTGTTAATAACATCGTCATTAGGTTAAGTTTCATCCTTGATCAATGGCGCAGAGAAAGACATCAGTTTCTCTTGAAGCAGTAACATCTGTTCCACCCAATTGCGTTGACACCATGTTGTGCCAACTGTTCGTGGCATTAGAACCAGAACTTGCACCCTTCTTTTTGGCTAACCAAGATATATTCTTAATAATTTAACAGTACAAAAATATGGCTATTCCAATGAAGATCGCACCTTAACCCCACTGATAAATTAAAACTTATTTCAATTTGGTAAACTAAAAATTGTCAACTTCCCCTTTGTTTCTTTTTTTTTTCATTATCAATCGTCTGGTAAATCTTTTAGTTCTCTTGATTATTCAAGCCTAGCTAAATTTGATAAAACACTTTCTTTGTATAAATAAAAAAAAAAAAAACTATCAAGTTATCTGGTTAAAACAAAAACAAAATAAATAAAAATAAATAAATCTTGTAAACAACTTCTACAATTTTGAGAAAATCTACCTAATAAAAACAAGATATGTTTATTTATTCATTACTTAAGATATACATTTATATATAAATTTACAATAAAATAAGTCAATCAATCATTTAATGTAACCCCTACACCTACATGATACACATGAAACATTTTTTTTTTTTAATAAAAAAAAATATATTTTACCTTGTTACCAATTGTAATACTTTTATTTCTTTGACCTTAGTGCCTCATTATTTAATCTTAACTCTAAATTAAGACCAAAGATTTATTCTCATCACTCTTTAAAAAAAACCATTTAAGATTCCTTTGATAAAATTTCAACTACGTCTTGTTACTGACTATTTTTCATATTTGACAACAACAACACCAACAACACCTTGTTGCAAAAAACAAATGTCGTTCTCCTTAATCTTTTACATTTTCCTAAAAATAGTAATAAGTGTCCTTATCATAATGATCCCTTCCTTTTTTATATATCTAATAATTTTTTTTTTCATTTGTTTTAAAATTTCAAACCTACTGCCTATCCTATTTATACATTTCAATACGACTCAGCGTTAGGGTATAAATTGAAATCTGAAAAAAACTTAATTAACATCTTAAAAACTAAAACAATTAACAAAAATATATGCCTACTTATGAACAAAACACATCGTTAAGATTCTTTTTTCAACTCCTTAATTAATTATTTCCTTATTCTTATCTTAATTTATAATAATAGTCCTCATGATTGCTTATGAGAAAAAAAAATTTTTTTTACTTTAAAGCTAGTTTTCCTTTAATATCAATTATCTATTTCACTTAAATTTTCTCATTACGTTCGTATGTCTCTCTTTTTTTTTTTTTTTTTTAATTTAATATCAATCTATCACAACAATACTAGTATGTAAATCCCTTAGGGCAAAACATATTTATGTGCTATTTTCTGAAGATACGTTTCTTTTCCTATTTACAATATGTAAATATGGCGTAATCTAACACCATAAAAAAAACTTGCACCATTTAATTACTAACATCACTTTTGTTAATCAACCGAAGAAGGGGTTGGAATCTAAAATTATAGACTATTTGTTTTCTCTAAACAAATGTGCGTACAGTACCACTACCAACCTACGTAAACCCATAATCAACTATGGCTAGAATACGCAAACAATGTATCATCCTCAATGTACCCTTAACTTCATCTACCAAAGGTTCTAATTCAACCTTCATTTACACCGGTGCTCTTCTAATTTTACGTAAAACATATGTTTTCTAGAATAATTGAGTGTATCTTCAAAAAAAATAACCCATAATATGACCAAAACAAAACCCCAAAATACCTCCAAAAAAAAAATGATATTGTATCAGACATATTTTTATTTTTTTATTTTTTACAAATCTACTCTAAACGAAAAACTAGCTTCTTCAAACTTAAAAAAAAATATTTTTAAGAATCATATAATTTATCCTATCTATTAAATAACAGCCTATAAAAATAACACTTAAAAAATAACCTTTTTCTCTAATAAAAAAAAATGTGTATAATATTCATAATTTTTAAATTGACCTTAATACCTAAAAACACTATATAAAAAGTTTTATTTGAACCACATCTCGTGAAAAAAACATCAGATTTTCAACCTTTTTAAAAATACGGCCTCAATTCCTTTAAAATCAAAAAAGTTACTTAATATGTATGGCACCATCCCTTGAAAAGCCATTTCTACTTGTAAACTTCAGATTTTAAGCCTTTAAAAAAAAATACGGCCTTTCTCCCCATTAGAATTAAAAACTTTACTGAATATGTGTGCCATCCCTTGAAAAGCCATTTCTACTTTTTGTACTGACATAGAAATATCTTGATTGTCCATTAAGAAAAATTAAAGTAACTGAGTTCTTACCTTTTATATTCCTTCGCGTTATTTTAGACAATCCAAGTCGATCGTGGTCAAACGGCATCAAATCGTGACTTATGTGACACAGTCAGTAATGATTAAATATATTTTATTATGTAATTACAAAGTCAAGAAATATTCTAAAGTTCAAATGTTCGAATGTTCACAAACTGTCTTTAAAGTTGAATTGTTCGAATGTTCAATATCTCACACGGGCACGTGATCGTATAGTTTCAATCCTGATGGAGTACGTTTGGATATTAAGCGCATAATTATGTTCCAGCCTACCCACGAGGGGGGAGACCTTGGCGGAATCTCCGGTACCAATCTCTTGTACCAATCTGTCCTCCTTCCAAGTCCAAAGCTGGATCTTATATAGTCCAGTTGTCCATAAACATTGGCCCATAGCTAATGGCCGGTTACGTAGAAGTCTGGATGTTAAATAATTCTAGTCTATGGTTAATTGTCAAACTATGCAATGAACCCCTGACGGTTACATGTTAGTTCACAGTAGACATGGTCATTTATTGGCTTCAGGGTATATATGTCTATAATATACGAACAGATTGTTATTAGTGTCCAAAGGCTTCCTGCTGATTAATGTATGGGACACAATTGTGTAACACTTTTACTTGTATACAACCATCCTTTAGTTAAAACATTCTAGTCAATGCATAACATGAGTTAAATCAATTCATTGTTTCTAATAACAAAATGTGGTATGATTGCCACTGAGATAATTTGCCACAAGAGACCAGATGAATTAGCAATTAACAAATATAGGTCACCGTACATCTTTCTCCAATAATAATACTTTCCATAAGAGACCAAATAACATAAACAATAGGTCACTGTACGGCCTTAACCAATGGGACAACTCTCCACAAGAGACCAAATTACATAGAAATTAAAATCTACATGTCATTGTACGGCCTTCATCAATGTGACAACTTTCCACAAGAGACCAAATGACATAGAAATTGACAACTAAAGGTCACTATACGGCCTTCAACTATGAGTAACAGTCTACGTTTTAATGATAGCTGACTTATCTCCCAGAAGCAAATGCTCATTATCAATTTCTTAATTAATACAATTAATCAATATTCCAAAATAGCCGTTACCAGTTAAATGAAAGGCAACACCAACGAAGAATTAAGAAAACTTCCCTATTGTCATGGTTATATGTATAGTTCCATTTAATATTCATCCTTACGTCAATAAGTTCTAAAAAAAAATGATTAGCAAGAAAATGCTCAAATATGAAGGATTGCACTCAGAAGATTGCTCCTAATACTAATGCAATTTGTTTGTAATGATTATTTTCATCGGACGTTGACAAATATTTTGAAGGGTTAGATTCCACGTATAACAGTCCGTAATTAAGAAAGCCACCATTTTTTATGTATGTAATTTCTCACAAGATAAACAAGAAAGTAAAATACGTGCCTCATAATCCCAATTTATTAACAATGAAGCCATTCTGAAGCGAACGAAAGGCACTATAAATACGTCTAGCGTTTATGTTTGACATCGTGTTTATAAACATGTGACGACCCAATTGATACGATATTCCCGGGCTTGTATTTTCTATCATGATTTTCTTGATAGAGGATTGCTTATCACAAGGACGCTATTAAACCATAAGTTCCAAATGGTGAAGTTGAAATCATTCCTTCGTAAACTTTGCGGACGCCATCACGAGTTGGTTGACCGTTATGGAATAATCGTTTCACAGATGATATGTTCCTTATGTCGTAACCACAATACCCTTTCCCTTTTCACGAATTTGACCTACCGAATTAGACTATTTACCGAATTTATAATACATAAGGAACACGACGGGTGCCACATGTGGAGCAGGATCTGCTTACCCGTCCTGAGCACCTGAGACCACCCCAAGTTTTTAGTTGGGTTCGTGTTGCTTAGTCTTTGGTTTTCTATGTTGTGTCTTCTGTACTATTATTTGTCTGTTTGTCTTTTTATTTTTAGGCATGGCATTGTAAGTTTATTTTCTTTCTATGAGTTCGACTCTCCCTCTGGTATCTTTCGTTCCTCTTTTGTTAAGATGCAAGAGTTCTTTTTCATTTAATGTCATTTTAAGCCAAAATACTTATAAATAGGCTGCATTTGAATGGAGATAACTGTATTGTATTTTAAGCTTGGTCTTCGTAAAACCAGATTTTTACTTGATTTTACACGTCGCTAGGTTAACCCAGTTTGCGACAGTAAAACCGTCGTTTTTCGAAATCCAAGCTTAGAAGTAAATACTGTTATCTCCTAAATAGTAACAAGGTCCTTCTCTTTAAGGGAAACTCCCAATAAACTGTTTATTTTTTTTTCTCGAATAGTTTAATTATAGTCAATATAGATATATTTGATTGAAATATGAATAAATATAACAACATAAAATTTTAATGCATATGCAAATACATAAAAACAACCCATTTTGTTGTTTAGAATACGTGTCTTTCGACAACAATATGTCTTCCTATCGGAACAAACTGTGTTCCTTTTTTAACGTATTTGTTAGAAAGATACATTTCGTATTAACTTAACTTTATTCATTTTCAAAGCGAAACAGGAAATGTGTTGGCTATAATTGTGAAGTCTTAATGTATTTACGAATGTCTATTTTAAAGTCTCCTTTATGAACTAGAATACATATTTCAACATTTGACCAGTTATTATCTTTCATAGAGTCTGTTGCAATGTTTTAATGTCAATATCATAAATTAATGATTGTTGTTGGACAAAAATCTTAGTATTGCGGTATTGTATGACGTATTTTCTTTAAATGTTAAAGAGCTATTACGATAACGTTGTTAAGAAGATAATAACTTACCACCACAACACATAGCATTTGACCAAAATTACCCTCACAAATATGTTTATACACCAGAGATGATTATAATTAGTCATAATAATATCTTGGGAAGATACAAATACAACTGATAATGCAAACAGGGTATGTGCCAAAGAGAAAACAACCCGACGACAAAAGGGCAGAAATAGTCCAAGGTTACCAATGGATCTTCAACAAAGCGAACAATACGGCTGGCGTGCTTCAGCTGACTCCTCAACAAGATTGTGTTCTAGCTCAGCATAAGGAGACGTCACACTAAACTCCGAAACATATAAATGAGCAATCTATTCGTCGATAACAATGAAAATATCTACTGTTATAATGTTTACTCGTTGGCATACTGAGAAATGTTGAACTTTCCATTTCCAATTGAAGATATGAAACAAATCTCCCAGTTGCAGCTTTAGAGTTTGATATTGTGTTTGTAAATCTGCATATTACACTATAAAACAACTGTCATACATCTGGGAGGATTAGCAAGATATGAAACTAGTTGCAATCTATTGGTTTCTACAGAAAATAACAAGCCAAGGGAATCTTACAATTGGTTT
The DNA here is from genome assembly GCA_019925275.1 of Mytilus edulis. Lineage (NCBI taxonomy): Eukaryota > Metazoa > Mollusca > Bivalvia > Mytilida > Mytilidae > Mytilus > Mytilus edulis. The sequence continues at coordinate 99,415,504 of CM034351.1, read as the reverse complement.
TCCTTTATTTCGTTGCTTGTATATTCGAGCGTATAATTTTGTCTAGATTGATGGGCCATTCCCTTTTTTTTATTTGAAATTTTTGTTAATACTTCTTGCACTAAATATAAGTTACAGAACTCTACAGAATCCTGTTTTGATGAGCCAATTTGACAAAAAATACCTACTGCCGTATACACATCTTTAAAATGTTGTCTTGTTAGTCATCTTATTTTGTATAACGAACAATGGTTTTTATATTGCATTGTTTCACCTTTTTAATACTTTACGTTAAATGTTAATCATTCTTGAAGGACGCACGTTGATCTTTATCTTTATCTTGAACATCTTAATCCTTCGGAATGTATGAACTATTGTTTTATATGCAATATGTATATCTGACACAAAATCTACTCCTAAACTATATAATATGTATATGTTACAGGCATTTTCTAAATTTAGGCATTTTGTAAAATGCCTGAAAATTTTAGGCATTTTCTAAAATGCCTGCAAGATTCAGTCATTATTCATAATGACTAATTTTTCTAGGCACTTTACAAAATGCCTTGAAAAATTGAAAGGCATTTAACAAAATGCCTGCAATTGTTTTACAGAATGAAAGTTAAAAAAAAACAAAAAAACAATTGAAACCTTTGAACACAGGAGCAGTTTTATATTTTGATAATTATTGAATTAGAATAGAAGAGCTAATCAAGAATAAGTTTGACTGAATTATTCCAAAAAACTCTACAATTATACTTTAGAAAATAATTCTGTAATATGCTATAGTGAAATACTATACACAATATGAAAGTTTAGGGATGTGAAAAGGTCAAGGCCACTTCTTCTTTTGCTATGTCTTAAATGGAAAACAATCAGAAGGTTCCAAATCAACGCCATTTTTTAATGGCAGCTTTTCATATAAGTAGTCAAATTTGTCGTTTTAACATCGTTTATACCATATGCTTATGATTGAATCGTTTTTGTAGCATTCTATTGAATAAATATCAGAATAGTTCTCCTTTTTGTTCTTTTGGTTGAAATGTTGATATTTTTAGGTCTGACCTTTGACCTCAATTTCACAAAATTGTGACCACTCTGGATTTTTTCGACCCAACTTTTCTTATTATACACGTTTTCCTCTTTCCATCGATATATAATTTAGGTGTGTAACTTACATAACATGTTGCTACGTTCCATTAATAAAAATGGCGCTCCAAAAAGTGTATGAAATACATGTAGATTTAAAAAAGAGTAATCAGAGGTATACAAATCCAATTCGTTTAGAAATAAGACTATAATTGGTCTTTTAGATACTTATTTATTCGCGTTGGCCAAGCATGTCCTTCAAATAAAAATGTCAATAAAAGTATGAACAATGTGCGATATTACACCAAATCTGTCAAAACAAGATCCGTGCTGAATAACATTTTTAAAATTGGTATGTGTGAAATAATAATACCATAGTAAATAATAATTATAACGGCTCTAAAATACAACACACATTAGGTGACCATTGAAAGGTAATCCATAATTTTTTACAATGGTTAATTTTGTGACAGCTTGGACGCATTTGATGCAGTAAGTCGTTTTCTATATTTCTTCACAAAAAGTCCATGTACTCCAATAATCCCGTTTTGTTGTTTCCAAAGCAATTGCAGAGGATTTATTCCACTCCGACGTATCATAACAACACAAAGATACACAAATGTAACACTTATTACTCCCAATATACAAAAATAAGAAGATGTGGTATAATTGCCAATAAGACTATCCACCTAATTTCAAATGGATTAAATTTGAGCAATTAGAGTAAACCGTACGACCTTCAAAATTAAGAAAAATACATACCGTATTGTCAGCTGGAATAAGCCCCGAAATGAAAAATATGACAACTAAAGTCCTGGTTCATAAACAAACTATTTACGAAAAACAAATATGACAAATATTCATATTAGTCAATGCAGAAGCATCCAGTTTGAGTATCTAGGCATATGTTTTAAATATACAACTTTGAATTTGAAATTAACAAATATGATTAAATGGATGCTTAAAAGAAATAGTACACGGCGAGATATTTAGAAAATCGTATTCAAAAAGTGGAAGGATGAAACAATTTAATCCCCAATTATTGCAATACACAGAACAGAATTAAACAGTAAGAACTTGATATAAACAGTCAAACTTGATATAAATAGTCAGAACTTGATATAAACGATCAGAACTTGATATAGACAGTCAGAGTTTGATTTAATTTAAAAACAAGTTAAACTCACATGAACTAAAGTTAATACGCGAGGGCATCAGCAGGTGTGTTGTCTGTGATACGGTATTGGTAAAATTTATAACAAACCTTTCTTAAGTTGTCCGTAACACACATTTAAAGAATATTAAGAAACTCCAGTTTCTATTTCTCGAGACAAAATTCACCTGAAGGATGCTTTTGACTACTATTGTTAGAAGTTGGAACCTTAGTTTCCTAGCTTATCATGTAATAATTTATTAACTAAAAATAGAAGGTTAATGTTATAAGGCGGGTCAGTATAAAGGTACTTTTGAGCTAATCATACCTTAATTGAAAAATATTTAACAAGAAGAGGTATCTAGTGTTAGTAAATGACTTAACAAGAAGAGGTATCTAGTGTTAGTAAATGACTCTTTATAACTTTCCTGCGTCCAGTGAACTTTTCTAGGTTGACCTTTTATCCACGCCAAACGGCAAAAGGTTTCTACAGAAAGACCCACTGTTCAAAGATAATACGTATTAATTTTCGTTTCAAATTGAAGATAATGGTATTGTGTTAAGAAATAATAATTTCGGCACAACCGCAAAGTGTTGTACACTTTCATGTGAATGAAACGCTGTACAAAGAATTGCAGTATACATAGTCATTCTTTTTCTAAAATAGAAGATACATTAATGCTATAATGAAATAAAAATTTTAACAACCGATTGAAAGGTATGGAACTATAACTATTCGAAAAAAGGTTAGGGAGAATGTCTGATCCACATGTTGGACCTACGGTGTAGTAAATCCATTAAATTCACAATCTTAGCTTGTTGGTCCAGAAAAGTTTGCGCATTATTTGAATTTGCACCAGTGTAGCCAATTGATAGCTGTAGTTTGTTTTTACAACTTCCGAATGTGAGTGCAGTATCAGATTTCGATCACTTGTTAAAAGTTTTATGATATTTAAATTTTTGAGTTAGGTATACTGTGCTTATCTTTTTCTGAATATATTTTAAACAACTAACTGAAGGTGTTGATGTAAATGGAAGATGTGGTATGAGTACCAATAAGACAACTCTCAATCCAAGTCACAATTTGTGAAATTAAATCATTATAGGTAAAAGAACGGCCAGCTGAAGAACGCCTACGTGTGCGGTAGTATCTCGCTACATTGAAGACCCATTGGTTGCCTTCTGCTGTTGTCTGCTCTATGGTCGGGTCGTGTCGCTTTGACACATTCCCCATTTCCTTTCTCAATTCTATTCAACATAGACCAGCAAGCTATGAAGGGCCCCTGAATGACACGTGTTAAACCATTCAAACGGGAAAACCAACGGTTTGGTCTATATAAAAAACCGAGTAACTAGAAACACGTATATATAAACCACATCAACAAACGACAACCACTGAACATTAGGTTCTATACAGAAATTTCTAAAAATACCACAAAGTCTATGAGGCGGACACACTCATCTTAATTGCAATACATACACTCACACATCAAAACAGATAGAAATCTAGGGGGCAACGAGTGAAAGCTCAGGAATAAAAGAGTTATTAAAAAAATCAAATCAAGTCAACAGCCGCTGTTTGACTGTCTGCCAAAAAGATAAAAGTAATATACATATGTAAAATATCAATATACGGTCACGCACATTAATCGTTTTCATTTTCAAAATAAAAAAAATAAAATAAATAAAAGTAAAAATAAGTAATAGTAGACACCACTACCTGAAGTATAAAACAGGAAAACTAACGAAAAGTAAGTTACAGTTTCTGACTTCGGTAAGTTTTTGTTGAATGATCTCAGATGCTCTAGATTTAAAAAAAATCAATATAACTGCGGTACCTTAAATGTTTATATAACAAATAATGAATATAGTTTTTGACACTCTGCTCATGTATTTATAATAATAACAATAAAGTAACCAAAGAACTTAATTGGCAATTACTGAATTAGATTTTCCTAAATTTGGTTTTGCAAAGAATATGTATTGTATCTCTAGGTTCAATACCATAAAACGAAGGGATTATTAGTATTTCATTTATTTGCAGAAAGAATGTTTTTACCATTAGTGACAATAGTGCTGACAACTGTTGTTGTGGTTGTCCAAAACCAGGAATGTAAGGACTATGACCTGTCGGCATCAGACCAGTCTCTGATAGATATGATGAAACATTATCTGCATACGTCAAGGAAAGAAGAAAGTTCACCTACTACAGGCAAACCATCTGGTACAGGTTATAATATCTTATCCCTGGCTTGACATTTTGCGATTTGATATTACATATGAATTATGTTCAACAAAAATACGTAAAAAAAGAAACAGCAGTTTGACCACACATTATATTCTCAATAATAAAAAATCAACTTTTCAATGTCGTTAAATAAATTTGTATTTTTGGTGGAAATTATTAGGCCATCACAAGTACGAAATATTAAACGCACATACGAATAAGAAGAATTATTACTTTATTAATTAATATTGCTAGAGTAAAACATTAAATTGTCTACGTTAGAAAATTAAACTTGTATCATAGTTCTTATACATGATGTTTTCTTTTTCGTAGGAGTGACGTTTGTGCGTTGGGGTAAGTAAAGTTGTTCAAAAGGAGCGAATATAGTGTACACAGGTACGATGAAACATTATCTGCATACATCAAGGAAAGAAGAAAGTTCGACTATTGCAGGCAAACCATCTGGTACAGGTTATGATATCTTATCCAAAGCTTGACATTTTAGCATTTAATATTACGCAGGAATTATTTTCAACAGAAGTAAAGAAAAGAAAAACAGCAGTTTGATAACACAGTATAGGCTACGAATATTCTTGTTGTTGATTAATAAGTCATATTGTACTCATTAAGAATTTAAAATATTCTCAATAATAAAAAATCAAATTTGCATTATCGTTTAATAAATTTATATTTTGGTGGAAATAATTAGGCCATCACAAGTACGAAATATTAAACGCACATACGAATAAGAAGATCTATTACTTTTTTTTAAATTAATTTAGCCGGAATAAAACATTAAATTGTCTACGTTAGAAAATTAAACTTGTATCATAGTCCTTATACATGATGTGTTCTTTTTTTTGTAGGAGTGACGTTTGTGCGTTGGGGTAAGTAAAGTTGTTCAAAAGGAGCGGGTATAGTGTACACAGGTAAAGCAAGATACATTGAACAATAGTTCTTTTTAGTCTTAAATATTATTTTCAATCTAAAGTAATTTTTATGAAGCAACTTATGTTTTATTTTCTTCAGTTGAAAAAAAATGACTTGAAGCAGTATTCTCCAACACAAAAAGTTGAAAATAAATGGTTTTCACAAGAGAAATATTATAATGTTCGTTTCTATGTTTCACTATAGTTTGTCAATGATTGAGTTCACATTGTTTTTTTTCTATATTACTTTTAAACATACATGTGTCTTTAAGGACAAGTTGGTGGTAACGATTATACTAGTTAGGCGGTGGTGTTAACTATTTATGTCTCCCTAATGATCCAGAGAGTTGACAGCACCAATCATATGGCAATGCGTAAGTATACGGTTGGTCAGAAAGTATAGAAAACAAGGAAGTACCATGTTCAGTATGTTACCGAAAGAACAGATCAGCGGTCATATGATACCGGGTATGTCAATGAATAAGAATGAGATCAATTTAAAAAAGGATATGTAATAAATTTGATTAATATAAAAATCTGAACTATAAAAGGTCCAAAAATAACAAATGCTAAGGTTGTTTGTATGACCATAATGATAGCAAAGTCACTTTTACTAAAATATATTATTAATCTGTGACTGAACTATAGAAATAAAGGCTTTAAGCTAAAGGTCGAACGATTGTCTACTTATTTTTAAATTTATATTCAATTGTGTGTGCTTATATGAAAATACAGTATTTCAATTAACACTCGATACAACGTATATTGTATTTTTTTTATCAATCATTTAGTGATTTACATCTTAGTAATGCAATATTATGCCTCTGTTCTTTAACCATTATTGTGAAAATAACAAAGTATAATGAAAAATAAGATTTAAAAATAAGATTTACATACCATCGAAGAATAAAACCAATATAAAGACTAAACAAACACTTTGTCAAATTGTCTATTTATTAAGTAATTAAGGGTTAACCCCCTTCGGCAAAGTTGAACTTACATGGATCAGGTAAGAGGAGGGTTGGGGTCCCGCTAACATGTTTAAACCCGCCACATTCTGTAATTATGTGCCTGTCCCAGGCCAGGAGCCTGTAGTTCAGTGGTTGTCATTTGTTTATGTGTTACCTAAATTAGGTCGTTAGTTTTCTCGTTTCAATTGTTTTACATTGTCATATCGGGGCCATTTATAGTTGACTATGATGAATGGGCTTTTCGCATTATTGAAAGCCGTACAATTAGGATATAACTGTATTTTTTTTAAACCTTCGATGGCATCAATTGGGGATTTGATAGTCGCAAATTAAGTTTACTGGCGACGTGTTAGCGGAGACAGTAAACGGGTATTTGCGACCATCAAATCCCCAATAGATGCCATCGGAGCTTAAAGTACAATATTGTAATTTCCATTCTAATGAAACTGACAGAAAACAACGTTAAAACCTGTATTCAAAATATGTCATATGCCGTCTGCGCTTGCGTGTACGTCCCATAGCATCAATTGTCAATTGATGCCATGTAAATAAGAGACGTTATCCAATCAAAATGAACGTTACAAACGTTGTTGCATTAGAATGACCTAAAGTTTTTAGTTTCTGTTTCATTTGGTGTCTTTCGGAGAGTTGTCTCTTTGACAATCATACCACAATTTTGTTTTATATTTGACTATAATTGTATGTCCTTTTTGGTCATATAGCTATATAGCTTTCCAACTCTTTTTTGTTATTATTATATGAATTGATATTTATTTCGCCAGTCACAGGTTTCTTCGACAGAAGAATTATCAGTGCTACTTTTAGATATTTTTTTAAAACTTTCAGCAGTCTTTAAATGTATTTGATTAAAATGTCACTTAATTGTGTGTAGTTATAAAATAAAAATGCACACATTTAAACCTAGACCACATGACAATACATTTTTGTGGATTAGATGGTGACTTATTATGTATTAATGTAATTCTTTTATAAATATTTTAGATCGAAAGACGGACTACAGAATATCATGGTTATCTGTTGAGTAGTCACGCAACTCATTATAAAAAAGACTTCCCTTGCGTTGATAGAAATGCAGAACAGTTGGATAATAAAAATGTGCAGTTTGAGATGTCCCCGTACATAAATGAAGCAGACTTACTTTGTGTTGTTTGTACAAAGTAGTAATTGACATAAATAAACAGATTATAACAAATAAATTTATTTTTATTTGAATGACTTACCACTATAAATTCTCAATTTTTCAGAAGGTTGTCGATTCTGATCAAAACCACTTGTTACATTAGCAAGTAACACTACAGGGAGGGACCTTAGTGTCATCAATGTAGCACCAAGGGATATTGTTAACAACTATTGCACACACATTTCTAAAGGTATCTATTCTAACAAGCACTTGGTCTATACAACGTACTACTGGTTGACCTCCTTCCACGATAATATTCCCTTCCCAGCAGTCAACAATCCCCTAAAGTCCTGTTAAAAATCCGTTTATCAAAGATGCAGAATGTAATATTTTGTTTGTCTCACTCATTGGTGGCACTCTAATCAAAAACGTTAAAATGCCACATGTGTTTTTAGCTTCAATAACTGCAGTACTCTCAATTCTGTACTTAGTGTCATATTGTTGAGGGGATGTACAAGTACCCAGCCACGTCCACTCTGTTTTATTGTTGGATGTTTTACTATCAACCTGATGTGTTTAGCCTTTTTCAACTGTTTTTATTGTTTGTCCCTATTGTTGTTCTGTTAAACCACTGTCTTATGCTATGGGAGAGAGTTGGGCGTCCATTAACATGTTTTACCGTGCTACGTTCTGTATCTGCATATCAAGTGAGGAGTCTTTAACTTTCTACTTTTCATTGTTGACGTGCTATATATTTGTTTTTCGTTCTTTATTTTGCATATGAATTAGGCCGCTTGATTTCCCTTTTCAATGAGTTTACAATTTTTCATTCCGGTATCTGGCTATTACTTATTAAGTTTGCTCATTGTTGAAGGCCGAACGATGCCCTATAGTAAAGGTATGTGTCATTTGGTCTATTTAGAAGAATTGTATAATTTGCAATTTCATTTTCTTTTTATATTAAAAACATTTATGCGCACTGAAGTAAGTTTTTAAAGCTCCCAACCTGCAGTTGATTTGGCATTTTTTTTCGAGTGTTTTTGGTGAGTCGTATGTACACGAAGCGCACATATAGCGACGAAAAATCTAAATCGATATCACACGTGTTCGCTGTTTCATCTTCTTGTGTATCACAAACAACGCAAGTGAGCATTGCTCACCTTATACATGAATGGATTTATTTTTCATAAATTTTTTTTTGTCATCATCTTACTATAAATTGGCATTTTCATTATCACTGTGCTACTTAGTATGTTACATAGAAGCCCAATAATAACGTTCAGTCGATATTTTAATTCGAAACGAACCACAAATCAAATTGTACAAGGGCAGTTCAACAAGCAGACCCCTGAAAGTGTTTCCAACTGCAGTGCTCTGATCGTTAGATATTAAATATTAACAATTAAAAATATTAAAAAAAGCTTTCACAAAATAAATATCAAAGACAACAAATAACAAAAAAAAAAAAAAAAAAAAAAAAAAAGAGAAAAAAAAAAAACCCCGCAAGAATTAAATAAGCAAATTTACAATATTCAAACTTGTTTGATTAAATCTGATTTCTACTCTATTATTATGCAAACTAAATGGTATGCGTGTTATTTTTGTATTTGCAGATAAGATACAATGACGTAACGACATCACATATCCAATGAAACGTCATTCTTATATATATTGACTTTGGATATAGATAGGTTTTAGGATATTAAAAATATTAAAACATTTAAATCAAGTGAAACAATAAGTAAGAAACACTACCTTTCTTCAATTTCCAGATCTGGAAAACAAGGTGAAGAACATTCATTTGGTAATTTGTTGAGATGGAAAAATTAAAGACAACAGAACTATATAGTTGTTCAAAAGTCTTTAATCGATTGATAGAAAACAAATTAGGGTTACAAACCAAAACCCAGGGAAACACAACATCAATCAAAATGTAAAAAGTAAAATAAAAAAAAATACGTAACTCCGAGGAAAACTTAAAAAGGAAAATACCCTAATCAAATGGTAAAATCAAAAACTCAAACACATCAAACGAACGGATAGCAACTGCCATATTCCTGACTTGGTACTGTAATTTTCTTATGTAGAAAATGTTGGATAGAATCTGTTTTTATAGCTAGCTAAACCTCAGACTTGTACGACAGTTGAATCAAATTCAATTACATTGACAACGATGCTGGAACAAAACAAACAGGTAAAACTGTCAGAATAGGGGTACAGCAGTGAAAATTGTGTTATAATCTTAATCACAAATGACATCACCAAACTACAGTCTCATGGTTTGGGACAGGAAGACATTTATAACAGGGTTTCGAATTTAAAACATTATCTGCTTACCATTCTGAAGAACATGAAATCACTCTCATTAATGTGACCTACCGAATTAGACTATTTACCGGATTTGTTATCACATAAGCAACACGACGGGTGCCACATGTGGAACAGGATCGGCTTACCCTTCCGGAGCACCTGAGATCACCCCTAGTTTTTTGGTGGGGTTCGTGTTGTTTATTCTTTAGTTTTCTATGTTGTTTGTTTGTTTTTTTCATTTTTATCCATGGCGTTGTCAGTTTGTTTTAGATTAATGAGTTTGACTGTCCCTTTGGGATCTTTGGTCCCTCTTTTATACTTATATTGTTTGGGGTATAATTTAGGCACCTAACTGAAGGTGTTAAAGTCAATGTAAGAAAAGTGGTATGATTACCAATGAGACAACTCTCCATCCAAGTCACAATTTGTAAAATTAAACAATTAAAGGTCAAAGTACGGTCTTCAACACGGAGCCTTGGCTAACACCGACCAGCAAGCTATAAAGGGTCCCTTTAAAGATCGCAGTAAGTGATTTTCAATATCCTATAATGTCTTGTGATCATGTGTCCCTAAGTACAAATAAAAGATCGGATTCAATCTTAAATATTCCGTTTTATTCACAAGAACAAAGACGATTTAATACCCATTTGAATTTCCCGCGTATATTTTACTCCTTGGTGATCTCCCTTTACATACTACGTCATACGTGCTATCGTACCTTAAGGTGGGGTCACATATCACGATTTTTACTGCTGCCCTTGACAGGACCATTACCGATTAAACTTTGTCAAAAGTTTGATCAAGATCCTGTGAATCGTGGATGGAAATTCAAAATTTAATTAAAATTTGTAAAACAAATAATTTAATCACGACAACAATCAGATATTGTTCAGAAAGCGTCGATATTCAACCGTTTCCAAGCGAGTGTATCCCGATAATCCCGTTCTCAATCCGCTTTTAATCCAATTTGTATCTTTCGCCTGGTAAAACTCGACCGAGTCTGTTACGATTGCGTCCCGATTCTACCGTATGTAATCCGACAGAGATCAGACAGTGACCATACAGTGAAACTGTCAACGTATATTTGTTCCTAATAATATTTGTTCCTAAGGGAAATAATATTATAATAATATTTGTTCTGCAGAAAAAAAACCCGACACTGACGGAAGTTAGCCGTTCGAAAACTGTAGGTATACTCGGGATTATCAGGTACTGTAGGAACGTAATCCTATCACGGTCTGCTCTATCGCATTGCAAACGGCTTTTACGGTGTTTATATATCTCAACTTGTACGATTCGCTCGTGTATGTAACAATGTTTTAGATTTTAACGAGACAAATGTATTTATTACTGAAAAATTATTACACCAGGGTTTTCGATATCACAAACTAGTCAAAACATTTACTAAATTTTATCATCGGTATAAAGACATCATTCGTAAATATAGCTCAACATGCAGACTTCTAATACGTTCAGGTATTTCACATCCAATTTTTTATGGAAATATTCTTTATAAAGCACAAAGGTATCAGTATTCACCTCAGAAACTTGCAAAACCTTTGAATAGACTTATTAAGAAGGGATATAATTACGATACTGTTGTCAAGTCATTAAAGATTGCATATTTTGGCGTTAATATTGAGTCACTGATAAGGTCTTTGCATCGGAACTAAACACATTTATTCTAAAAACAGTTGTTGGCATGACACGGGTTATGTTCTTCTCATATATGTTATGATGGTATGATACTAAACCCATAACGGGAAGGATTGTACCTGATGTTCATATGATGAAATCATAATCTTTCAGTCAGTTTAACTGAAGTCTGGAGCTGGCATGTCAGTTAACTGCTAGTAGTCTGTTGTTATTTATGTATTATTGTCATTTTGTTTATTTTCTTTGGTTACATCTTCTGACATCAGACTCGGACTTCTCTTGAACTGAATTTTAATGTGCGTATTGTTATGCGTTTACTTTTCTACATTGGTTAGAGGTATAGGGGGAGGGTTGAGATCTCACAAACATGTTTAACCCCGCCGCATTTTTGCGCCTGTCCCAAGTCAGGAGCCTCTGGCCTTTGTTAGTCTTGTATTATTTTAATTTTAGTTTCTCCTGTGTACAATTTGGAAATTAGTATGGCGTTCATTATCATTGGACTAGTATATATTTGTTTAGGGGCCAGCTGAAGGACGCCTCCGGGTGCGGGAATTTCTCGCTACATTGAAAACCTGTTGGTGACCCTCTGCTGTTGTTTTTTATTTGGTCGGGTTATTGTCTCTTTGACACATTCCCCATTTCCATTCTCAATTTTATTGTCTGGTCTCAATCGTATTGTATTCTGTAATTGTCGGGACTCTGACGTCGGTATCATTGATGAATTTCTTTTAATAACGGGACTGTTCCGGAACGGTTTCGGCAAAAACAGTTCGCAATCGACAAGATCTGGATGCAATCTGAACTCAATCGGCAGAAAAATAGCAAGGACAAAATTCTCCAGATCAATCCCGTTCCACAGACGATCGTACAGAATACACAGAACATTGTTAAGATTTTGATCCAATACAGTAAAATCTGTCAATTTGTTACGAACTTAAACCACTGCGTTCCGACAATGATAAGACATTCCAGATAATTGAGGATAGTAATCAAACGTTTTTCTTTTTTCGTGTCGTATCGCTGTCTGATTTCAAACGGGAGCAATAATTGGCAATGTGTTAACCTTGCATTAGCAAAAGTTGAAATTAATGAAGCGTGTATGAATTGAAATCTATATTTAGTTTGGTGTATTGTGTCGCATTTAACTGGAAAACTGGGTCAGGTCAAGGAATATGATTATTTAAGTTTCCGAAGGATGACAGACGACGTAAACAATGGACAATCAAAGTGAAACGGAAGACATTTCAGCAATTTAACAGATCAAAGATTGTGCGCTAAACATTTCAGTAATGACCAGTTTGTGGTAAATCCGCTATCTGCAGCTTCAATTGGACACAAAATGAAAAGAATACGGTTGAAACAAGTCGTAGTGCCGCCGATTTCTGACTTTTCTTCCCCATCAAAGCCACAGGACACAACACTGTCAGTGTCAGTAAGAGATAAAAAGAGAAAGAATGTAAGACAATCGGGAGCGGTCAGGAAGAGAAAGAGGATAGAGGTTTTTCAATTTTTCATGTCTCTCAAAAAAATTCTTTCAAACATTTTTTTTTAATTCATAATGAAAGGAGTAGGTCCGGTAAGGACCGATTTTGGCCTCAAATTTCAGGTTCATCTGACGAAAGATTTTGACCACTTTTCACGATTCAAGCTCAAATATGAAAAATCTACCTAAAATGTCGAAAAATGTCACTTTTCAGATGGTTTTTGGTAAAAATGAAAGTGGCCGCATCCGTGTTCATCCTCAACCTTTATATATGTTATGTATTATCATCAAATACAACTTACATTTCAATATTAAGGATGAACACGAATGCGGCCACTTTCGTTTTACACGAAAACTGTCTAAAATTTAACTAAAATGCTAGAATTATGAGGATTTCAGTAATTTAGCATGACTTAATGGTACCGGATATATGTGCATTGTATTGTCAAAAACAGCCCATATTTATGTTGCAGAAGCATTCTACTGTCCAATAAATAACTAAAGGTTTACATTTTAACAATTTTGTAAAACTGTTATATTTTGGGGCCAAAAAGGGGTCTTACTGAACCTACTACTTTGTGTAAGGAGGCAACCATTTGAAACTTTAAGGGGGGTGGGGGCATGTCCCTTGGATGTAGAATTTTGTTCATGATTTTTTATTCTATTTGTTATCCATGTTTTTTTTTTACATACATTGTCTGTCATCCTGCCTTTTATGAAAAGTTGAAGTTCCTCATCCTGATTTGTTTTAATCTTTTTCTGTCCTTTCTTTTTAAAATTTCATCTGGGCCCCTCCCCCTGGATATCAATTTGTATATGTACAATGTAGCTCCATATGTCTGTTTTCCGCATTGTGATCTATCTTATCTCATTGTATCTATAGTTTAGTATCGACTTAAGGCGGGATGCTTAGTATGTTTAAAAAATATATCTCTCAGCCATCTGATGTACTAATTAGTAATTACATTATGGTGATGCAAAGATATTGCATGGTAAGAATGATTAAAACAATCATTAGTTAATTTCTTCATTAACAAATAGAGTAGTTGTATGTATGTATTGTAAGTCAGTCAACTATGTTATACAATGCTATACAACATGATTAATATACTATTTATATTATATTGCTCTGAAATATTTCCATCTTTCGGAATCATGCAGAGACAAAGGCTAAATTGATTATTAATTGCAATGATTAAAATTTGTCATATAATTTAGAGGATTTAAATACTGTATTTATTATGTAAGACTCAGCTGAAACAGATAAGAAAACTCATATGTACTTGTAAACTTGAAATTTACTGTTACAGGCATTGAATAAAATCTTGGAAGTACATGTACAAAACATCACCAGAGGTAGACTCAGACATACAGTAGCAGCATCACAAGAGGCAGACTCAGACATTCATGAATCTAACGAATGTTATGAACTGGAAAGCAAAGACAAGTGCTCTGACATAGTGACATCTGAAAAAGAGGAAGCCAATCACACAGTAGTGGCTCTACCCATGGAACAACAAAGATACAATTCATATATCCTAACAGTCCAAGTGGTAAGTTATAATATCATGTGTAAAATCATCTAAACAGAAAAAACCAACAGTTTATTCCATATAAAAAACGAGTAACGTGAACCACATCAACAAACGACAACCACTGAACATCAGGTTATAAAACAAATCTCTTATAATATCACAACGTGAACGATCTATGCGAGTCATATAAAAGGAGGTAAACACACTCATTGCAATATAATTCATAGACCCTCACACCAAATATATAGAAATCTAGAGTGCAACAAGTAAAAGCAAAAGACGAAAGTTGTTCAGAAAAATCAAATTCATCAACAGCTGCTGTTTGACTATCTGCCAAATAGTTGAATGGAATATACATATATTCAATATCAATATACAGTCACGCAAATTTCCCATATTCGTTTTCAGAAAATAGAAATGAAATAAAAATTAAAACAAATATAAGAAGACATCACTCCTTGGCGTATTAATTAAGCAAACTTAGGTAAGTTATAGTTTATGACTCCTGTTATTATTTTGTTGTATGATCTCAAATACTCTAGATTTAAGATATTCAACTGTGGTTCCTTGAACGGTTTTAAAACAAGAAACATTCTACTCAAGAGAGGGATATCTATTTTTCGTTGTATATCTAATACACAATAACTATAAAGTTACAAATATAAATAATTCAGCACCACCGAATTCAATATTTCTAAACTAATTTGCGAAAAAAACATATGTCTTGATACCTCTAGTTTCAATTTATAAATCCTATATATTATTTACATTATATCTCATTGCAGAATTAACATGAATTTACCATTAGTGACAATAGTGCTGACAACTGTTGTTGTAGTTGTCAAAAACCATGAATGTAAAGACTATCCCCTGTCAGCATCAGACCAGTCTCTGATAGATATGATGAAACATTATCTTCATACGTCAAGGAAAGAAGAAAGTTCATATCATGCAAGCAAACCTGCTGATACAGGTTATAATATTTTATACCAAGCTTAATATATTTGCCTTTTAATATAACGTTTTAGGCATGTTCAACAGAAATATATAAAATGATATGCGACGAATATACTTATTGTTGATCATTAAGTTATAATGTTATCATTATCAATTCAAAAGATTCACAATGATAAATTAAGTCAGCTGTCCTCCAGATTTTTGGAAAATTTAGTGTTAACCCCCAAAACCGGTTTGGCCATTACATAAAAATATCAAGTTTATTTTCTATTTTCACAGTGTGTATATGTTAAATATGTTTAAATAAACATGTGTTCCCATAGTTTAGGACTATATTTTTTATAGGTTGAAAAATACAGGCAAAGTTTAGATATTTCTGTAGTGTCCTATTTTTTTTACTTTAGTGGAACCTTAACAGATGTTTATTTGTTTTTTTATCGTAGGAGTGACGTACGTGCATTGGGGTAAGAAAAGCTGTCCAAAAGGAGCGGATAAAGTGTATACAGGTAATGAACTT
The DNA here is from genome assembly GCA_019925275.1 of Mytilus edulis. Taxonomy (NCBI): domain Eukaryota; kingdom Metazoa; phylum Mollusca; class Bivalvia; order Mytilida; family Mytilidae; genus Mytilus; species Mytilus edulis. Next base: position 99,399,557 of record CM034351.1, on the reverse strand, counting down.
TATATCTCAGTAGCGTGGTTTCTAATCCCGGCGAGGGTAGAACAAAAAAATTGCGAAAGCAAATTTACAGATCTAACATTGTTGGGTTGATGTTTAGACGAGTTGTATATACATAATGTACACAGCTATGTATCACCATCACTGCTGGTGATCCGATGGAAAAATCTGTTGTAGAGTTGTCACTGGCTCAGACGTACTTATAAATATAATTATTTTCTGTGACTGTATCTTACATTAATTTGTAGGATCCTTTAATATAGTTAGTTTAGCTGATCTGTAAGAATAACATCGTCATGCCTTATATATCATGTACTGTAGTACGACGCTAGATTAAAACTGACGTGGAAAAGTAACACCCGGCCATCGAAAGCTTCATTTTTATGCAACCCAGGTGGTCGCGTGGTCTTGTGGGAGGGCTACAGTGCAGGCTATTTGGTGTCACGATATCTCAGTAGCATGGGTTCGAGTCCCGACAAGGGAAGAACAAATAAATTGCGAAAGCAAATTTGCAGATCTAACATTGTTTGGTTGATGTTTAGACGAGTTGTATATACATAATGTACACAGCCATGTATCACCATCACTGCTGGTGATCCAATGGATAAATCTGTTGTAGAGTTGTCACTGGCTCAGACGTACTTAAATGTTTTTGCGTATTTAAGGACAAGTTGGTGGTACCGATTATACCATTAAAGGAGGTGGTGTGAACTATTTGTGTCTCCCTGGTGACCCAGAGAATGGACTGCATCAATCATATGGCAATGCTCTAGTATATGGTAGTGAATATGAACTTGGTTCATCGTACAAGCCATCCGGATGGTCTGAAAGTATGAACAACAAGGAAGTACCATGTGCTGTATGTTACAAAAAACACAGATCAACGGTCCTGATGATACCAGGTATGTCCATGTTATAGACTGTGATCAATTGGAAAGGATTTATAATCATGATTATAGAAAAAATCAAGAAGATGTGGTATGATGGTCAATAAGACAACTCTACACTAGACACAGAATGACATACAAATAAGCAACCATAGGTCACCCTCTGGCCTTCATGAATGAGTAAAACTCATACTGAACATCAAGCTTATAAACGGTTTCAAAATGACAAATGACGAATGCTAAGTTTGTGTGTATGATCATAATAAAAGCAACGACACTTTGACTGAAATATTGATAATCTTTTATTGAACAGGATCAAAAGCTTTAAGCGAAAGGTTCAACGATTTGCTACGTATTAAACCAATTTGCATTGTTATGCTCAATTGTTATGCAATGAATAATATTCAATTTTGTTTGCTATTATAAAAATGCAACACTTCAATGAACACAATGGTACAACGTAGATTCGATATTTTAATCAATCATTACCTTAATGCTAACGACATTCTATACCAGCATTTCAATCAGCCCGATCATTCCATCGTTTCTATGACAGTTCGCATTATCGAAAAGATATACCATAGCTCTAACAATCCTAATCTTTCAACGACTCTCCGTAGACAAAAAGAAGACTACTGGATTAGACAATTGGGAACTGCAACACCTTATGGCTGCAATGACAAAATTGATGGTATAGGTATTCTATCTAGTCCTTCGTGTAACTCGGTGAATGTGATGAATATTTTCAACTCGACTCCTCGACGTAGACGCAGTCATGGTCATCGTCATTATACATCACCTTCTCTGCATGATGTCTCTATTAATGACTTGCTGCCATTCATACAAAAGCCGTTAGGTATTCATCACATTCGCACGAAACTTTATTCATTACCCCTTTCGAAACTTCATTCTCTGTTCAATTTATGTTTGGAATCCACTGTTACAAACCCTCATTCAAACCAATACAAACTTGAAGCTATAATTTCGGATATTGCAAGTCACAGACTTTTCAAGCCAGTTCGCATTGGAAAAGATGAAAAAGAGAAAAGATCTTTTCTTAATCTTTCCTTTGCCAACAAAGGTCTCGATGGCGTCAACCTAGGCAATATCCTTCATCATAAATTAGTGCAATCGAAAATACCTCCTTATTTCAAAGACCAGTCTGTACCAATAATTTCTTATACCTATACCAAACCTATTGCAACTAAAATTTTCAATTACAAACGCGTTTTGCAGGATCTCGATATTGACGACTTCAAGTCTAAACCTCCTGATTGCACTTGTGCTAGTTCCAAATTCACATATAATCCTGCTGGCCACGTTATTACCGGTGACCTTAACATTGTTAATAACACTTCTCTACGAAATGTGTTATCGAAAGGTCCCAAATATCGTGAGCCTAAATCCATCAATTGGAAATACAACTTTAAAATTTTGATGGATTCAGTCGAGGATTATGCCAGGCAATGGGCTAAGCGCGAGAAGGAAGACGTAGACACTCTTTCCGAATGGATTAAGGCAGTGAGGTCGTTGATACAAATCAGAATTAAAAAACTGAATGGGTCCATCAATGCCCATGCTACGTCAATCTTTAAAGACCCAAATGTTGCAAAACACCTATCCGACCTCCATGACAAATATGTTGTTGTCCCTGCAGATAAAGCCCCAAATAACATCGTTTTTGTGTGTAAAAGTCACTACATCAACTGCTTGATAAACGAATTAGGTATTGACAATTCACTTGGTAACTCAACATATACCATCATGACACTTACCAAAGAGGAAATCCTGGATAATCATAGGTCTGTTCTATGTTCCTTTGGAATTTCAACCAAAGATGAAGAACTGGATCTTCCATCACTGTTTTGGATACCTAAACTACATAAGTGTCCTTACAAACAACGGTATATTGCTGGGTCTTCCAAGTGCTCCACGAAACCTCTTTCTAAATTATTAACATCTATTTTATCAGCAATCAAAGACGAGCTTCAAAGTTATTGTGAAACTGCCTATTCTAGAGGTGGCGTGAATCAGATGTGGATACTTAAAAATTCAAAAGATCTTTTAGAGTACATACAATCTAACTCTCTTTCATCTTGTAACAGTATTAAAACATTTGACTTTTCTACCCTGTACACAAGTATTCCACATTCCAAACTAAAAGACAAATTGAAAGAGTTGATATTACTTTGCTTCATACAAAAGAATGGCCAACGTAGATACAAGTATCTTGTCTTAGGGAGGGATAAATCCTACTTTGTAAAGAATCACTCTGATTCAAACAAAAAATTCTCTGAAACTGATATTATCAAGATGCTTGATTTCTTGATTGACAACATATTTGTTACGTTCGGAGGACGTGTTTTTCAACAGACTGTCGGCATTCCAATGGGAACAAACTGTGCCCCTCTACTCGCCGACTTGTTTCTTTATTATTATGAGGCTGACTTCATGCAGGAACTTCTTAGGAAGAAAGATAAGAAGTTAGCAATATCCTTTAACTCTACTTTCCGCTATATAGATGATGTTCTTTCACTAAACAATTCAAAATTTGGTGACTATGTGGAACGCATCTATCCAATCGAACTAGAGATAAAGGATACTACAGATACAGTTAAGTCGGCTTCATATCTTGACTTACATCTAGAAATTGACAATGAGGGTCGGTTGAAAACAAAACTTTACGACAAAAGAGATGATTTCAGCTTTCCAATTGTGAACTTCCATTTCTAAGTAGCAACATTCCAGCAGCACCTGCATACGGGGTATATATCTCCCAATTGATACGATATTCCCGTGCTTGCATTTCCTATCATGATTTTCTTGATAGAGGTTTGCTGCTCACAAGGAAGCTATTAAACCAAGAGTTCCAAATGGTGAAGTTGAAATCATCCCTTCGTAAATTTTACGGACGCCATCACGAGTTGGTTGACCGTTATGGAATAACCGTTTCACAAATGATATCGGATATGTTCCTTACGTCGTAACTACAACCCCCTTCCCTTTCATGAATATGACCTACCGAATTAGACTATTTACCGGATTTGTAATCACTTAAGCAACACGACGGTGCCACATGTGGAGCAGGATCTGCCTACCCTTCCGGAGCACCTGAGATCACCCCTAGTTTTTGGTGGGGTTCGTGTTGTTTATTCTTTAGTTTTCTATGTTGTGTCGTGTGTACTATTGTTTTTCTGTTTGTCTTTTTTATTTTTAGCCATGGCGTTGTCAGTTTGTTTTAGATTTATGAGTTTGACTGTCCCTTTGGTATCTTTCGTCCCTCTTTTAGTGTTTTACACTTTAGTTTTGCTAATTCAAAGCATTTGTTCTTTAACAAAAATTGTGAAAATTCAATGTATATAGAAAAAATAAGATTTCAACATTAGGCTTATATATGTTACAGGCATTTTCTAAATTTAGGCATTTTGTAAAATGACTGAAAGTTTTAGGCACTTTCTAAAATGCCTGCAAGATTTAGGCATTTTACAAATTGACTATTTTTTTCAGGCATTTTATAAAATGCCTAAAAAAATTGTAAGGCATTTTACAAAATGCCTAAAAGACTAAAACTGAATGGAATGTACTCAAAATTTAACGACTGGAAATATCAAATAGATAATTTTATTCTATCATTAAACATAGCATGCAACTTAAACAGTTACAGTTTTATTATTGTAATTAAATCATTTACATTAACACTGAAGATGACAATTATGTGTTGCTACATGTAATGTTTGGATGACAGCGACTGTTACACATTTGTCCTGACTTTTTGCAAAGACAACGTTTAGTGTTACATGTACATCCAGTCTTACCACTAGCACTAGTACAGCCACATTTTGTGTAACTCTGCCATCACACAAAGAAACTTTACTGACAGCTTTTCTAAAGGATATTTCATTATCATAATTTACAGATTGAATAGCAATAAAATTACTGCAAGACAGTTCAAACTGATATTGGTGTAAAGTCCACGTAGTTTTACATCTTTAATTCCCAGTTGATAACCATGCTCTTTCTTTCCAGTAACAACAGCCATAATGTTACGCAGGTCTCCTTTCCCTCGATCTACATATGAAATGGCAACTAACACATTCGCTCCAACACCTCTGTCAAAACTCTTTCTGACAGATTTCTCATCCTGACGGCTTGTTTTGTCATGGAGTCTGATGCATGCCTTCTTTCATTTCTGATAACTTCTTCATTTGAACACAGATGACAAGTAATAGTTCAAACATGTTTCCTTTTGAATACAGCTCATGTATGTACTGTGCACAAGTCGAAAACTGGATAATCGAAAGTATGATAAGATGAAACGTTACTTTTCATTGGATGTCATATCGATTGCTCATTTGAAGTGAAGTCTGTTATAGGCTAGCTCGCTGTCTGACTGGGGATTTCTAACAGGGGTAAGTAAATACGCCTTAAGAGGATACGCCTAGTAAGTAACCACAGTCTGCATGGTTTTCCAAGTACGCTTTAACTCCACTCTCATTCCAAATAAAAGTTTCTTATTTGAAAAATAGTTAAGCATTTTCAATTAATTGTTTTTTTAAATCTTTGTTCTGGTGTAAGAACAAGATGCCCTTCTGCCATAATGAAAAGAAGGTTAATAATGAAATAGAGAGTGAGTACTTACTCATAGTTGTTGCTCTGTGGAGGTTCTAGTTATTGACATTAAAACTAGTAAAACATAGACATAACCTGCAGGCTACATTTTTAAAGAAGGATATCTTACTCAACCCTTTTTGTAGCTTTACAATAGATTTTGATCATCTATTTCATGTATTTCATATTTACACAATTTTGCCTGAAACAGACCAGGCAATTTGTGAAATTTTCATTAAAAATTTCAGGCATTTTACAAAATGGCTAGGTTTTCTTAGGCATTTTGTAAAAGGCCTGTCAACTTTAGGCATTTTAGAAAATGCCTAAAAATTCAGTCATTTTACAAAATGCCTAAATTTCGAAAATGCCTGTAACATATACAATCCAAGGATCAAACCAGTTTAAAGACTTAACAAACCTTTTGTTACATCAGCGATAAACTTATTCATTACTGAAACACTATCAAATTTCAACTGCAAAATTTGTAAATTCAGTATTCATTCATAGAAAAATTAACATTACGTTTCATTCTGTATTTTTATTTGTAAACTTTTACGTTTTTTCGAATATGATATAATAAAGCCAAAGTGATATATAGGTCCAGTGGGCCGAATGTAAATGACAAATTGCTATGTATATAATTGTATAAATGTATGTTATGATTCACATGTCACTCTAATAAATAGTAACTTACTTACTTACTTAAATTATAGTATTTATAGGTTAACTCCCTTTAGGAAAAATTAAACTTACATGGATATGGCTATTATTGTTATTTATGCATTAAAACTGTGAGCACATGACAATACAAATGTTCTTGGATTAGATGGTGACTTATTATGTATTAATATAATTCTTTTATAAATATTTTAGGTCGAAAGACTTGTTATAAAGGATGGACCTCAGAATATCAAGGTTATCTGTTGAGTAGTAACGGAAGTCATTCTAAAAAAGACTTCGCTTGCGTTGATAGAAATGCAGAACCGTTGGATAATAAAAATGGAGATGAAAACGGAGCTTTGTTTTATGCTCTCCGGACCAAATGTGGCAGTTTGAGATGTCCACCGTATTCAAATGAAGCAGACTTACTTTGTGTTGTTTGTACAAAGTAGCATTTGACAAAAATTAACATATTATAACAAATAAATTTATTTTTATTTGAATGACTTACCGTTATAAATTATCAATTGTTCAGAAGGTTGTCGATTCTGATTACATCCACTTGTTACATTAGCAAATAACACTACAGGGAGGGATCTTAGTTTCATCAATGTAGCACTAAGGGAAATTGTTAACAACACACATGTCTAAAGTTGGTTTCTACTTTAACATTCACTTGGTCTATACAACGTACTACTGGTTGACCTTCTTCCTCGATGGTATCCCAATACCAGTAGTCAACATTCACCCAATGACCTGTTAAAAATCTGTTTATCAAAGACGCAAAGTTTATTATTTTGTTTGCCATACTCATCGGTGGCGCTCTAATAAAAAAGTTAAAATGCCACAATAAAATATTATGACATTATTTTTTTACCCATAAGCAATGGCCTCAGATACATGTTTTGTTTTTATCAGTTGTAATTGTCTTTGAACTAGCTTCAATTGCTGCAATTTCTCTCAATTCTGTACTCAATGTCATTTTGTTGATGGGATGTACAAGTACCCAGCTATGTCAACTCTGTTTTATTGTTGGATGTTTTTCTATTTGTATCCACCTGATGTGTTTAGCCTTTTTCAACTGTTTTATTGTTTGTCCCTATGTTGTTCTGTTACACCACTGTGTCAGGCTATGGGAGAGAGGTGGGCGTCCATGCACATGTTTTACCTTGCCACGTATGTATGTGCATATCAAGTGAGGAGCCTTTAACTTTGAACTTGTCATTTGTTGACGTGCTATTTCTTTTGTTTTTCGTTCTTTATTTTGTATATAATTTTGGCAATTTGATTTCTCTTTTCAATGGGTTTACATTTTCCATTTTGGGCCTTTTTTATCTAGCTATTACTTATTAGCTTTGCTTATTGTTAAAAGCCGAACGATGACCTATATTTGTAAAGGTCTGTGTCATTTGATCTCTTGTGAAGAGATGTATAATTTGCAATGATATCCTCTTTTTATATTAGATACATTTATGCGCACTAAAGTAAGTTTTTAAAGCTCCCAACCTGCAGTTGATTTAGCATTTTAATTCGAGTGTTTTTGGTGAGTCGTATGTACACGAAGCGCAAATATGGCGAGGAGAAATCTAAGTCGATATCATACGTGGTCGCTGTTTCATCTTCTGGTATATCACAAACAACCCAAGTGGTCATAGCTCACCTTATACATGAATGCGCTTATTTTTTGGATTTATTTTTCATACAAAAGTTATATATTGTGTTACATAGGAGCACAATAACAACGTTAAGTCGATATTTTAATTCGGACTATAAATTGCAACAAACCTCCAATCATATTGTACAAAGGCATGTCAACAAGCAAACCCCTAAAAGTGTTTCCAAATGCAGTTTTCTGATAGGGAGGTATAAAATATTAACAATTAAAAGTATTCAAAAATGCTGTAACAAAAAAAAATAACAAAAGCAATAAATAACAAAAAAAAAAACCAAACAACAATAACAAATTAACCCAAAGAATTTAGAATACAAATTTACAATATTTTGACTTGTCCGTTAAAATCTTATTTCTATTTTTTATAAGCAAATTAAATAGTATGCTTGTTATTTCTGTACTCGATCATACGAAAAAAATACGTGAACGACATCACATATCCAGTGAAAATGTCATTCTTAAAGGTCATCGACTATGGTTAAAGATAGGTTTTAGGAGAACCAAAATATTAAAACATTTAAATCAATTGAAACAATGAATAAAAAATCAAATATATAACAGCAAATCTAGAAAACTACGTGAATAACATTAATTTGGTAAATTATTGAGATGGTATCATAAATGGCTACAGTAGCATACTGGTGTTAAAAAGTCGTACATCGATTGAGACAAAACAAACACTGGTTACAAACCAAAACTGAGGGAAACACTTCACCAATACAAAATGTAAAAAGTAAAATCACAAAAAACGTAACTCGGAGGAAAATTCAAAAAGGAAAATACCCTAATCAAATGGTAAAATCAAAAGCTCCAACAAATCAAACGAATGGATAGCAACTGCCATATTCCTGATTTGGTACTGTCATTTTCGTATGTAGCAAATGTTGGATTGAATCTGGTTTTAAAGCTAGCTAAACCTCTCACTTGTATGACAGTCGCATCAAATTCAATTATATTGACAATGATGCAGGAACAAAACAAACAGACACAATGTTAAAAAGGTCAAAATAGGGGTACATCAGTCATTATTGTGTTATAACCTTAATCACAAATTACATCACCGAACTACAGGCTCATGGCTTGTGACAGGATGACAATTATAACAGAGATTTTCATTTGAAATATTATCTTCTAACCATTCTGAAGAACCTGAAATCACTGCAATTTAGGTCTTTATGTAGTGATTGGTTGTTTCCCATATCGGCACCTTTTATATTATTCCGATTATTCTTTTGGTATCGATTCGACTTATGTGTATTAGCTCACGGCTTTATTTACAGCTGTAGTTCTGTTTTCGTATTATGTATAACCTTAAAATACTTCTGAATAAGTGTGCGGAGTTGAACAATTTCGGTGTTCAATAAAAAATAGGAAAAAACCGCACATCATATATTTATGAATATTAGAAACTTTCTCATTTTAAATTTAAATCATCTTTTTCATTTCATGTTACCAATTATAATCATTAAGATATCTTATATTAAGATATCAGTTTTACATCAAAAACAAATAATGAGATGTGTTATTATTGCCCATGAGCCAAACATCCACTAATATTTAAGATATGTATGAAGAAATAACATAAAAATGTGGTGCACACTAAATAACCGCGTAGCGGGTTATTTTAAAGTGTACAACACATTTTTATGTTCTTTCGAATAGACAGATAAAATATAACAGTTATTTCTTATAATTTAATATTTAATTACACCTTATGTAAGAATCATGGGTTTTGATTGGTTGATAGCAAGTTTATTTTTCATCAATTTACTTTTATCAAATGAATATCGTTCATTTCTAAACTACGCCGGGGTATATGCAAAAAGGATATGCCTTTTTTTACCCTCTCTGTCGTGGTATTTGCCAAATAGTCTTTCCGATGGGTCGCTTGTAATGTCACGATCATCAATTCGTTTTGTACGTTAACATTCGGTTCAATTAAACAGATAAAGCATGTTCTTGAGGGGTTACGGCTCGCGAAATTTAATATTCTGTCGACTGGTATTTTTTGCAAATACCCCTCCTTAACATGATATATATATCTGTTGGAAATTCCATTTTTAACCGAAGTAAACCATGAAGCAATGTTGATGACGTTGATGACTAAATTATGTCTATGAGCTGACAAAACGTCGTCAGCTAATCAGAATACGCTTTACATTCAGAATTAAAATATTCAACAAGGGAAATGTTTTTATGTTTTTTCTTCCTCATATTCTAAATTTTACTATTCCTAAACATTGTACAGAACGGTTATTAAAGGCAATCACGTACCATGTCTGGTTTTTTCATACTTCGTTGTCAATATAATCGAATTTTATGCGACTCTCATAAAATTGAGAAGTTAAGCTAGCTATAAAACCAGGTTTAATCCATCATTTTCTACTATATCTAACAATTGTTATTTTTCCATTTGATTACAGATTTTATATTTTGAATTTTCTTCGGAGTGTCGGTATGTTAGTTATTTTTACTTTTTTCTGTTTGTGTTTAGACATTGGTGATGTTTAGATATACTGCAAACTAATAGGAAGATTAAAAACACTAAAGATATTTTTTTACCAGATACCATATAGTCTTCAATGTAGCGAGAAACTCCCGCATCCTTCAGCATGTTTACCTAAAGATATCTATATAGGATTTAATATGAATTACTAGTATGGGAAAGTAGTTGCCCAATCTTGTTCTTTTTTATGTATAGCATTGGCTACAAATGTCGTTTTGTAACAGTATGATTACTAGGGTAGTGCTATGCTCTCCTATAAATGCAGGATTCAATCATAATATAAATTCAAGTGTTTGGCAACCAAAAACCAACATTTTAATCGATTCAGATGGGTTTTTTTTCTAGGAGAAATGCTTTTTAGTTTGATATTTCAGTTTATTCTACAAAACCCATTACTAGGCACAAGCTGTTCACCAAAACACAAAATGTTAAACTTTTTTTAAATTCCTAATGCATAGACTAATGATGAAATTTAATTGAAATGAACATGAAGTCATTTGAAGAGGGGGACAAAAATGACACTTGTCCTTTCAAGAAGCTTTGATGTGTAGTTTCTGAGAAAAATGTCACTAACTTATATATTGATTAAGATAAACCAGTATACCATCCTGCTGAGGAAATATTAAACACACAGTTTGTGTCAAACATGCTATCCTTATAATATAGTTTACAAATACAGTAGTTTAAAGAAAGTCATTAAAGGCCGTACAAAATGTTAGTAAAGGGCAGTAAAGTCCAGGGCCGCACTTTGACCTATAATTGTTTACTGTTTATACCTTGGATGGAGAATTGTCTCATTGGCACTAGTACCAAATCTTCTTATTTATAATAACTCTTGTAAGTAGTAAAATTATGATATAAAAAATCTCTTTGTTTACTGTAGTTTTCACTAAATACTGATAAATAGGCTAAACATTGTCACTGAAGGGCAATCAATTGTAAAAGACTTCTTTTTTCCAGTAACGCCCACAGTAATCGTAACAGAACAAGAGACAACCTAAGATGTTTAATGCAAATGTGTATACAATGTTTTGTAAAAACAAAAAGAGATCAAATGTTTATTTTTGCAATTAGCTTATTTAGAAGTTTTAAGTTTCTTGTTTTTGTATTTTGGTGTATCCATCTTCTGGCTGGGATTTGTTTTCGAAATAGATCAAAAATCTTCGTTACTGATTATTATATCAAAGGTATTTATATTCATTATGCTGGGAGATGTGTTACGTTACATAACATGTTGCTACGTTCCATTAATAAAAATGGCGCTTCAAAAAGAGTATGAAATGCATGTAGATTTGAAAAAAAGTAATCAGAGGTATACAAATCCAATTCGTTTAGAAATAAGACTATAATTGGTCTTTTAGATACTTATTTATTCGCGTTGGCCAAGCATGTCCTTCAAATAAAAATGTCAATAAAAGTATGAACAATGTGCGATATTACACCAAATCTGTCAAAACAAGATCCGTGCTGAATAACATTTTTAAAATTGGTATGTGTGAAATAATAATACCATAGTAAATAATAATTATAACGGCTCTAAAATACAACACACATTAGGTGACCATTGAAATGTAATCCATATTATTTTACAATGGTTATTTTTGTGACAGCTTGGAAGCTTTTGATGCAGTAAGTCTTTCTCTATTTTTCTTGCACAAAAAGTCCATGTACTCCCATAATCCTGTTTCGTTGTTTCCAGATGCGGGGGATTTATTCCACTCCGACGTATCATAACAACACAAAGATACACAAATGTTACACTTATTACTCCCAATATACAAAAATAAGAAGATGTGGTATAATTGCCAATAAGACTATCATCCAAATTTCAAATGGAGTAAATTTGAGCAATTAGAGTAAACCGTACGACCTTGAACATGTTGAAAATTAAGAAAAATACATACCGTATTGTCAGCTAGAATAAACTCCGATTTGAAAAATATGACAACTAAAGTCCTGGTTCATAAACAAACTATTTACGAAAAACAAATATGACAAACATTCATATTAGTCAATGCAGAAGCATCCAGTTTGAGTATCTAGGCATTTGTTTTAAATATACAACTTTGAATTTGAAATTAACAAATATGATTAAATGGATGCTTATAAGAAAGAGTACACGGCGTATTCAAAAGTGGAGGGATAAAAAAATTTAATCCCCATTTATTGCAATACATAGAACAGAATTAAACAGTCAGAACTTGATATAAACAGTGAGAACTTGATATAAATAGTCAGAACTTGATATAAACAGTCAGAACTTGATATACACAGTCAGAACTTGATTTAGACAGTCAGAGTTTGGTTTAATTTAAAAACAAGTTAACGTCACATGAACTAATGTTAATACCCGAGGGTATCATAAGCTTCGTTGTCTGTGATACGGTATTGGTAAAATGTATAACAAACTTTTCTTAAATTGTCCGTAACACACTTTTAAAGAATATTAAGAAACTCAAGTTTCTATTCCTCGAGACAAAATTCACATTGAGGATGCTTTTGACTACTATTGTTAGAAGTTGGAACCTTAGTTTCCTAGCTTATAATGTTATAATTTATTAACTAAAAATAGAAGGTTAATGTTATAAGGCGGGTCAGTATAAAGGTACTTTTGAGCTTATCATACCTTAATTGAAAAATATTTAACAAGAAGAGGTATCTAGTGTTAGTAAATGACTCTTTATAACTTTCCTGCGTCCAGTACACTTTTCTAGGTTGACCTTTATCCACGCCAAACGGGAAAAGGTTTCTACAGAAAGACCCACTGTTCAAAGATAATACGTATTAATTTTCGTTTCAAATTGAAGATAATGGTATTGTGTTAAGAAATAATAATTTCGGTACAACCGAAAAGTGTTGTACACTTTCATGTGAATGAAACGCTGTACAAAGAATTGCAGTATACATAGTCATTTTATTTTTAAAATAGAAGATACATTAATGCTATAATGAAATAAAATTTTGAACAACCGATTGAAAGGTATGGAACTATAACTATTCGAAAAAAGGTAAGTTAGGGAGAACGTCTGATCCACATGTTGGACCTACGGTGTAGTAAATCCATTAAATTCACAATCTTAGCTTGTTGATCCAGAACAGTTTGCGCATTACTTGAATTTGCACCAGTGTAGCCAATTGATAGCTGTAGTTTGTTTTTACAACTTCCGAATGTGAGTGCAGTATCAGATTTCGATCACTTGTTAAAAGTTTTATGATATTTGAATTTTTGAGTTAGGTATACTGTGCTTATCTTTTTCTGAATATATTTAAACAACTAACTGATGGTGTTTATGTAAATGGAAGATGTGGTATGAGTACCAATAAGACAACTCTCAATCAAAGTCACAATTTGTAAAATTAAATCATTATAGGTAAAAGAACGGCCAGTTAAAGAACGCCTACGTGTGCGGTAGTATCTCGCTACATTGAAGACCCATTGGTTGCCTTCTGCTGTTGTCTGCTCTATGGTCGGGTCGTGTCGCTTTGACACATTCCCCATTTCCTTTCTCAGTTCTATTCAACACAGACCAGCAAGCTATGAAGGGCCCCCTGAATGACACGTGTTAAACCATTCAAACGGGAAAACCAACGGTTTGATTTATATAAAAAACCGAGTTACTAGAAACACGTATATATGAACCACATCAACAAACGACAACCACTGAACATTAAGTTCTATACAGAAATTTCTAAAAATACCACAAAGTCTATGAGGCGGACACACTCATCTTAATTGCAATACATACACTCACACATCAAAACAGATAGAAATGTAGGGGGCAACGAGTGAAAGCCCAGGAATAAAAGAGTTATCAGCCGCTGTTTGACTGTCTGCCAAAAAGATAAAAGTAATTTACATATGTAAAATATCAATATACGGTCACGCACATTAATCGTTTTCATTTTCAAAATAAAAAAAATAAAATAAATAAAGTAAAATTAAGCAATAGTAGACACCACTACCTGACGTATAAAACAGGAAAAGTAACGAAAAGTAAGTTACATTTTCTGACTTCGGTAAGTTTTTGTTGAATGATCTCAGATGCTCTAGATTTAAAAAAATCAATATAACTGTGGTACCTTAAATGGTTATATAACAAAGAATGAATATAGTTTTTGACACTCTGCTTAAGAGTGTGATATGTATTTGTCGTTTATTAATGATAATAACAATAAAGTAACTAAAGAACATTATTGGCCATTACTGAATTAGATTTTCCTAAATTTGTTTTTGCAAAGAATATGTCTTTGTATCTCTAGGTTCAATACCATAAAACGGAGGGATTATTAGTATTTCATTTATTTGCAGAATTAATGTTTTTACCATTAGTAACAATAGTGCTGACAACTGTTGTTGTGGTTGTCCAAAACCAGGAATGTAAGGACTATGACCTGTCGGCATCAGACCAGTCTCTGATAGATATGATGAAACATTATCTGCATACTTCAAGGAAAGAAGACAGTTCACCTACTACAGGCAAACCATCTGGTACAGGTTATAATATCTTATCCCTGGCTTAACATTTTGCGATTTGATATTACATATGAATTATGTTCAACAAAAATACGTAAAAAAAGAAACAGCAGTTTGACCACACATTATATTCTCAATAATAAAAAATCAACTTTTCAATGTCGTTAAATAAATTTGTATTTTTGGTGGAAATTATTAGGCCATCACAAGTACGAAATATTAAACGCACATACGAATAAGAAGAATTATTACTTTATTAATCTATATTGCTAGAGTAAAACATTAAATTGTCTACGTTAGATAATGAAACTTGTTTCATAGTCCTTATACATGATGTGTTCTTTTTCGTAGGAGTGACATTTGTGCGTTGGGATTAGTTAAGTTCTCCAAAAGGAGCGGATATAGTGTACACAGGTAAAGCAAGATACATTGAACAATAGTTCTGTTTAGTCTTAAATATTATTTTCAATCTAAAGTAATTTTCATGAAGTAACTTATGTTTTATTTTCTTCAGTTGAAAAAAATGACGTGAAGCAGTATTCTCCAACACAAAAAGTTGAAAATAAATGGTTTTCACAAGATAAATATTATAATGCTCGTTTCTATGTTTCACTATAGTTTGTCAATGATTGAGTTCAAATAGTTTTTTTTCTATATTACTTTTAAACATACATGTGTCTTTAAGGACAAGTTGGTGGTAACGATTATCCTAGTAAAGGCGGTGGTGTGAACTATTTATGTCTCCCTAATGATCCAGAGAGTGGACAGCACCAATCATATGGCAATGCATAAGTATACGGTTGGTCAGAAAGTATAGAAAACAAGGAAGTACCATGTTCAGTATGTTACCTAAAGAACAGATCAGCGGTCATATGATACCGGGTATGCCAGTGTATAAGAATGAGATCAATTTAAAAAAGGATATGTAATAAATTTGATTAATATAAAAATCTGAACTATAAAAGGTCCAAAAATAACAAATGCTAAGGTTGTTTGTATGACCATAATGATAGCAAAGTCACTTTTACTAAAATTTATTACTAATCTGTTACTGAACTATAGAAATAAAGGCTTTAAGCTAAAGGTCGAACGATTGTCTACTTATTTTTAATTTATATTCAATTGTGTGTGCTTATATGAAAATACAGTATTTCAATTAACACTCGATGCAACGTATATTGTATTTTTTTTATCAATCATTTAGTGATTTACATCTTAGTAATGCAATATTATGCCTCTGTTCTTTAACCATTATTGTGAAAATTACAAAGTATATTGAAAAATAAGATTTAAAAATAAGATTTACATACCATCGAAAAATAAAACCAATATAAAGACTAAACAAACACTTTGTCAAATTGTCTATTTATTAAGTAATTAAGGGTTAACCCCCTTCGGCAAAGTTGAGCCTACATGGATCAGGTAAGAGGAGGGTTGGGGTCCCGCTAACATGTTTAAACCCGCCACATTCTGTAATTATGTGCCTGTCCCAGGTCAGGAGCCTGTAGTTCAGTGGTTGTCATTTGTTTATGTGTTACCTAAATTAGGCCGTTAGTTTTCTCGTTTCAATTGTTTTACATTGTCATATCGGGGTCATTTATAGTTGACTATGATGAATGGGCTTTGCGCATTATTGAAAGCCGTACAATTAGGATATAACTGTATTTTTTTTAAAGCTCCGATGGATTCAATTGGGGATTTGATGGTCGCCAATTAAGTTTACTGGCGACGTGTAAGCGGAGACAGTAAACGGGTATCCCCTATTGAGCTTAAAGTACAATATTGTAATTTCCATTCTAATGAAACTGACAGAAAACAACGTTAAAACCTGTATTCAAAATATGTCATATGCCGTCTGCGCTTGCGCGTACGTCCCATAGCATCAATTGTCAATTGATGCCATGTAAATAAGAGACGTTATCCAATCAAAATGAACGTTACAAACGTTGTTGCATTAGAATGACCTAAAGTTTTTAGTTTCTGTTTCATTTGGTGTCTTTCGGAGAGTTGTCTCTTTGACAATCATACCACAATTTTGTTTTATATTTGACTATAATTTTATGTCCTTTTTGGTCATATAGCTATATAGCTTTCCAACTCTTTTTTGTTATTATTATTTGAATTGATATTTATTTCGCCAGTCATATGTTTCTTCTACACAAGAATTATCAGTGCTACTTTAGATATTTATTTAAACGTTCAGCAGTCTTTAAATGTATTTTATTAAAATGTCACTTAATTATGTGTAGTTATAAAATAAAAATGCACACATTTAAACCTAGAGCACATGACAATACATTTTTGTGGATTAGATGGTGACTTATTATGTATTAATGTAATTCTTTTATAAATATTTTAGATCGAAAGACGGACTACAGAATATCATGGTTATCTGTTGAGTAGTCACGCAACTCATTATAAAAAAGACTTCGCTTCGTTGATAGAAATGCAGAACAGTTGGATAATAAAAATGAAGCTTTGTTTTATCCTCTACGGACCAAATGTGGCAGTTTGAGATGTCCCCGTATATAAATGAAGCAGACTTTCTTTGTGTTGTTTGTACAAAGTAGTAATTGACATAAATAAACGGATTATAACAAATAAATTTATCTTTATTTGAATGACTTACCACTATAAATTATCAATTTTTCAGAAGGTTGTCGATTCTGATCAAAACCACTTGTTACATTAGCAAGTAACACTACAGGGAGAACCCTTAGTGTCATCAATGTAGCACCAAGGGATATTGTTAACAACTATTGCACAAACATTTCTAAAGGTATCTATTCTAACAAGCACTTGGTCTATACAACGTACTACTGCTTGACCTCCTTCCACGATAATATTCAGCAGTCAACAATCACCTAAAGTCCTGTTAAAAATCCGTTTATCAAAGATGCAGAATGTAATATTTTGTTTGTCTCACTCATTGGTGACACTCTTATCAAAAACGTTAAAATGCCACATGTGTTTTTATCTTCAATAACTGCAGTACTCTCAATTCTCTACTTAGTGTCATTTTGTTGAGGGGATGTACAAGTACCCAGCCACGTCCACTCTGTTTTATTGTTGGATGTTTTACTATCAACCTGATGTGTTTAGCCTTTTTCAACTGTTTTTATTGTTTGTCCCTATTGTTGTTCTGTCAAACCACTGTCTTATGCTATGGAAGAGAAATGGGCGTCCATTAACATGTTTTACCGTGCTACGTTCTGTATCTGCATATCAAGTGAGGAGTTTTTAACCTTCTACTTTTCATTGTTGACGTGCTATATATTTGTTTTTCGTTCTTTATTTTGCATATGAATTAGGCCGCTTGATTTCCCTTTTCAATGAGTTTACAATTTTTCATTTCGGTATCTGGCTATTACTTATTAAGTTTGCTCATGTTGAAGGCCGAACGATGCCCTATAGTAAAGGTCTGTGTCATTTGGTCTATTGAGAAGGATTGTAAAATTTGCAATTTTATTTTCTTTTTATATTAGAAACATTTATGCGCACTGAAGTAAGTTTTTAAAGCTCCCAACCTGCAGTTGATTTGGCATTTTTTTTCGAGTGTTTTTAGTGAGTCGTATGTACACGAAGCGCAAATATGGCGACGAAAAATCTAAATCGATATCACACGTGTTCGCTGTTTCATCTTCTTGTGTATCACAAACAACCCAAGTGATCATCGCTCACCTTATACATGAATGCGCGTATTTTCTTTGGATTTATTTTTCATAAAATTTTTTTTGTCATCATCTTACCATAAATTTGCATTTTCATTATCACTGTGCTCCATAGTATGTTACATAGAAGCCCAATAATAACGTTCAGTCGATATTTTAATTCGGAACAAACCTCAAATCAAATTGTACAAGGGCAGTTCAACAAGCAGACCACTTAAAGTGTTTCCAACTGCAGTGCTCTGATCGTTAGATATTTAATATTAACAATTAAAAATATTAAAAAATGCTTTCACAAACTAAATATCAAAGACAACAAATAACAAAAAAAAAAAAAAAAAAAAAAAAAAAAAAGCCCGCAAGAATTACATAAGCGAATTTACAATATTCAAACTTGTTTGCTTAAATCTGATTTCTACTCTATTATTATGCAAACTAAATGATATGCGTGTTATTTCTGTATTTGGAAATAAGATACAATAACGTAACGACATCACATATCCAATGAAACGTCATTCTTATATACATTGACTTTGGATATAGATAGGTTTTAGGATATTAAAAATATTAAAACATTTAAATCAAGTGAAACAATAAGTAAGAAACAATACCTTTCTTCAATTTCCAGATCTGGAAAACAAGGTGAAGAACATTCATTTGGTAATTTGTTGAGATAGAAAAATTAAAGACAACAGAACTATATAGTTGTTCAAAAGTCTTTAATCGATTGATAGAAAACAAATTAGGGTTACAAACCAAAACCTAGGGAAACTCAACACCAATCAAAATGTAAAAAGTAAAATAAAAAAAATACGTAACTCCGAGGAAAACTTAAAAAGGAAAATACCCTAATCAAATGGTAAAATCAAAAGCTCAAACACATCAAACGAACGGAGAGCAACTGCCATATTCCTGACTTGGTACTGTAATTTTCTTATGTAGAAAATGTTGGATAGAATCTTTTTTTATAGCTAGCTAAACCTCAGACTTGTACGACAGTTGCATCAAATTCAATTACATTGACAACGATGCTGGAACAAAACAAACAGGTAAAAATGTCAGAATAGGGGTACAGCAGTGAAAATTGTGTTATAACCTTAATCACCAAACTACAGTCTCATGGTTTGGGACAGGAAGACATTTATAACAGGGTTTCGAATTTAAAACATAATCTGCTTACCATTCTGAAGAACCTGAAATCACTCTCATTAATGTGACCTACCGAATTAGACTATTTACCGGATTTGTTATCACATAAGCAACACGACGGGTGCCACATGTGGAGCAGGATCGGCTTACCCTTCCGGAGCACCTGAAATCATCCCTAGTGTTTTGGTGGGGTTCGTGTTGTTTATTCTTTAGTTTTCTATGTTGTGTCATGTGTGCTGTTGTTTGTTTGTTTTTTTCATTTTTATCCATGGCGTTGTCAGTTTGGTTTAGATTTATGAGTTTGACTGTCCCTTTGGTATCTTTGGTCCCCTTTTTATACTTAAATTTTTTGGGGTATAATTTAGGCACCTAACTGAAGGTGTTAAAGTCAATGTAAGAAAAGTGGTATGAGTACCAATGAGACAACTCTCCATCCAAGTCACAATTTGTAAAATTAAACAATTAAAGGTCAAAGTACGATCTTCAACACGGAGCCTTGGCTAACACCGACCAGCAAGCTATAAAGGGTCCCTTTAAAGATCACAGAAAGTGATTTTCCATATCCTATAATGTCTTGTGATCATGTGTCCCTAAGTACAAATAAAAAATCGGATTCAATCTTAAATATTCCGTTTTATTCACAAGAGCAAAGACGGTTTAATACCCATTTGAATTGCCCGCGTATATTTTACTTCTTGGTGATCTCCCTTTACCTACTACGTCATACGTGCTATCGTACATTAAGCTGGGATCACACATCTCGATTTTTACTGTCGTCCTTGACAGGACCATTACCGATTAAACTTTGTCAAAAGTCTGGTCAAGATCCTGTGAATCGTGGATGGAAATTCAAAATTTAATTAAAATTTGTAAAACAAATAATTTAATCACGACAACAATCAGATATTGTTCAGAAAGCGTCGATATTCAACCGTTTCCAAGCGAGTTATCCCGATAATCCCGTTCTCAATCCGCTTTTAATCCAATTTGTATCTTTCGCCTGGTAAAACTCGACCGAGTCTGTTACGATTGCGTCCCGATTCTACCGAATGTAATCCGACAGAGATCAGACAGTGACCATACAGTGAAACTGTCAACGTATATTTGTTCCTAATAATATTTGTTCGTAAGGGAAATAATATTATAATAATATTTGTTCTGCAGAAAAAAAAACCCCGACACTGACGGAAGTTAGCCGTTCGAAAACTGTAGGTATACTCGGGATTATCAGGTACTGTATGAACGTAATCCTATCACGGTCTGCTCTATCGCATTGCAAACGGCTTTGTCTGGTCTCAATCGTATTGTATTCTGTAATTGTCGGGACTCTAACGTCGGTATCATTGACGAATTTCTTTTAATAACGGGACTGTTCCGGAACGGTTTCGGCAAAAACGGTTCGCAATCGACAAGATCTGGATCCAATCTGGACTCAATCGGCAGACAAATAGCAATGAAAAAATTCTCCAGATCAATCCCGTTCCACAGACGATCGTACAGAATACACAGAACATTGTTAAGATTTTGATCCGATACAGTAAAATCGGTCAATTTGTTACGAACTTAAATCACTGCGTTCAGACAATAAGACATTCCAGATAATTGAGGATAGTAATCCAACTTTTTCTTTTTTCGTGTCGTATCGCTGTCTGATTTCAAACGGGAGCAATAATTGGCAATGTGTGAACCTTGCATTAGCAAAAGTTGAAATTAATGAAGCGTGTATGAATTGAAATCTATATTTAGTTTGGTGTATTGTGTTGCATTTAACTGCAAAACTGGGTCAGGTCAAGGAATATGATTATTTGAGTTTCCGATGGATGACAGACGACGTAAACAATGGACAATCAAAGTGAAACGGAAGACATTTCAGCAATTTAACACATCAAAGATTGTGCGCTAAACATTTCAGCGATGACCAGTTTGTGGTAAATCCGCTATCTGCAGCTTCAATTGGACACAAATTGAAAAGAATACGGTTGAAACAAGACGCAGTGCTGCCGATTTCTGACTTTTCTTCCCCATCACAGCCACAGGACACAACACTGTCAGTGTCAGTAAGAGATAAAAAAGAAAGAATGTAAGGCAATCGGGAGCGGTCAGGAAGAGAAAAAGGATAGAGGTATTTAAATTTTTCATGTCTCTCAAAAAAATTCTTTCAAACATTTTTTTTTTAAATTCATAATGAAATTTGTGTAAGGAGGCAACCATTTGAAACTTTAAAGGGGGGGGGGGATGGGGGCATGTCCCTTGGATGTAGAATTTTGTTCATGATTTTCTTTTCTATTTGTTGTCCTTGTTTGTTTTTATATAAATTGTCTATCATCCTGCCTTTTTTGCAAAGTTGTAGTTCCTCATCCTGATTTGTTTTAATCTTTTTCTGTCCTTTCTTTTTTTTAAATTTCATCCGGGCCCCTCCCCCTGAATATCAATTAGTATATGTACAATGTAGCTCCATTTGTCTGTTTTCCGCATTATGATATGTCTTATTTCATTGTATATATAGTATAGTATCAGCATTCAAGGCGTGATGCTTAGTATGAATTAAAATAAATTATCTCTCAGCTATCTGATGTACTAATTAGTAATTACATTGTGATGATGCAAATATATTGCATAGTAAGAATGATTAAAACGATCATTAGTTAATTTCTGCATTTACAAATAGAGTAGTTGTATGTATGTATTGTAAATCAGTCAACTATGTTATGCAATGCTATACAACATGATTAATATACTATTTATATTATATTGCTCTGAAATGTTTCCATCTATCGGAATCATGCAGAGACAAAGACTAAATTGATTATTAATTGCAATGATTTAAATTCATCATATAATTTAGGTTGAAAACAGTTAAGAAAACTCATTTGTACATGTAAACTTGAAATTTACTGTAACAGGCATTGAATAAAATCTTGGAAGTACATGTACAAGCATCGCTAGAGGCAAACTCAGACATACATGTACAAGCATGACCAGAGGCAGCCTCAGACATACATGGATCCAACGAATGTTATGAACTGGAAAGCAAAGACAAGTGACATCTGAAAAAGAGGAAGCTATCTACACATCAGCGGCTCTTTCCTTTGAACCTCAAAGATACAATGCATATATCCAAACAGTCCAAGTGGTAAGTTATAATATCATGTGTAAAACTATTCAAACGTAAAAAAACCCAACAGTTTACTGTGGATTCATTTATTTTCGTGGGTACCAATTTTCGTTGATAAGGGAAAACTTGGATGTTCGTGGATATTTAATTTCGTGGTTTTGATGCAGTCTTCCTATAAGCCCATAGCAAATTTGTCATTCGTGGAACATTTAATTTCGTGGTTTACCTGTAACCACGAAACCCACGAAAATTGGTATCCAACGAAAATTAATGAATCCACAGTATTCAATATAAAAAACGAGTAACGTGAAACACGTATGAACCACATCAACAAACGACAACCACTGAACATCAGGTTTTCAAAAGAAATTTCTTATAATATCACAACGTCAACGATCTATGCAAGTCAAATAAAAGGAGGTGAACACACTCATTGCAATATCAATCACTGGTAGCCAGATTAAAGTCTGAAACGGTCATTTCGGTCTGATCAAGTCTTGATCGACTTAATTAACCGCTAGAGAAAAACGTTGAGACTTTTCAGATTTTAAGACACTGTTCAGATATGTTGTGTTAAGTCCGTTCAGTCATGTCAATTTAAACAAGATGGAAGGCTCTAGCGTTAAATCAAGTCTGTTAAGGTGGCTCGGGACTATTCGACTGCGCATAATTTCACGCATGAATTACAAAAGTATTTGTCGTAATTTTTTTTTATATTTTGATTGATTGGATAAATATGATAGGTTGTTACGCCTACATTGAAAGTGATGTCCAATCGAATACCAGCAGACACCTGTCAGTGATCGTCAGTAAAAACAAATTACAACCGTGGATAAATTAGAGATTTGTTTGTGTATTCGATATTTGAAATATAAGTTCATTTCGCTACGTTATTTTATAGCTTTTTGGTCAATTCCAAAATAGCAAGTAAGCGTCTCACTGTTTTTCAAAATTAGTAGTAACACTGGTGCTTCAAAAAATCTGATACGAAACAGAAATATAAACCGTACATTAGATTTTATCAATCGTGTCTTAACTAACGTTGTTTGATATGTTTCTATGATATGATTTACTCTTGTATGTAGTTCGTGCTAAAAAAAAATGATAAAAAAAAATTCAGAGAGTTATCGACATCGGTCTTTATATGTATATGTTGTGTACAAGATGTAGGTTTGTACAAATTATAATTTGTACAGGGTTTTTGTACAAGTTATAAGTTTTTTGACACCTACCTTCTTGCAACAGGTGATACAAGGTTTAACTTATAAAATGTACAAGTGTAATGTTTTATATTCAGAAAAATATACGTCAACCTAACATTTAGTACTATTCTCCTTGTTTTCAAACTGGAAATGAGGATACCAGAATGGTTTAAATTCTAATTTTATTTTTTTTCTTATACCATATGCATTTCTATACAAAATCTTTGTGAGGTCTTATAATGTTATTGTATCAATGCTCAGTATAAGACTGCATCATACAGTTGTGCAAAAGACTGTGTGCTTGCATCATCCATGTTTGTTCAGTAGGTCATTAAACACTGATAACTTGTACAAAAATTCTGTACAAATTATAATTTGTACAACATTACAACTTGTACACAACATATATAATGGTCAATATAAACTGTCAATTACATTTTTAAAATATGCTTATATAATTGTTGCATTTATTTTAAAAAAAAATAATGTTTTATTTGTAAATGTAATAATTTAACCCGGTTTAACCTTATACATTTTATATAAAAGATAAAACATGGAACTTCATTCATTATACGTCCAGTGACACGAATGGGTAATTATTTAGGTAGTTTATGATCATCCGTTTCGGTTGACTGCTTAAATAATCCTTTTATTAAAATGTAAATAACTTTCACCAAGCATCGGTCATCTCTGTAAAATTTTAAAATCTAAAATAAATTATATACTTAAAACATACGTTTCTTGACTAAATATAGATAAGAAATTACTCTACATTAGAAACAAAAATGTTTAAGAACATCTTTGAGATATATCTAATACTGATCATTATATCTTTAGAGAAGGAATGCATACATACAGGACTACTTTATGTCAGACTGCAAAGTTTTTATGACACATTTTCCGGTTACACCAATTTATCTTTTCTCATATAACCAATGAAATGTTAAAGATTCTATCGGAAATAAATGAATTGTTTTTAAAGTTTGCATACTTTATTTAATGAAATAGTTATACAGTCATACTAAAAGATCACAAAAGAATATTATTCAAGATATAGAGATTATGTTAATAAAGGTCCTGATAAAAACAGATAAAATGTTACCCGTTTTATTCAAAATATTTAAAATCTTAACACAACTGAACACGATCTTACAGCAACTAAACAGGTTGTTCACCTTTGGTCTTATTTGATCTGAACGTTATCTAATCAAGTCTTATTTGAATGCTAGATGAATCTGTCTTGTTTATCTTGACACGACTGATCTGACTGAACACAATCTATCTTAACAGAGTCTGGGTGTCTAAACAGGTCTTAACGTTTTTCTCTAGCGGTAAAATAAGTCGATTAAGACTTGATCAGACCAAAATGACCGTTTCAGACATAAATATGGCTACTAGTGAATTCATAGACCCTCACACCAAAACAGATATAAATCCAGAGGGCAACAAGTAAAAGCAAAGGACGAAAAAAGTTTTTCAGAAAAATCAAATTCATAAACAGCTGCTGTTTGACTGTCTGCCAAATAGTTGAAAAGAATATACATATATTCAATATCAATATACAGTCACGCAATTTTCTCATATTCGTTTTCAGAAAATAGAAATGAAATGAAAGTTAAAGCAACTATAAGAAAACATCACTCCTTGACGTATTAATTAAGCAAACTAAGGTAAGTTATAGTTTCTGACTCCTGTTATTATTTTGTTGTATGATCTCAAATATTCTAGATTTAAAATATTCAAGTGTGTTTCCGTGAACGGTTTTAAAACAAGAAATGATATTTATTTATAACATTCTTCTCAAGAGACGGATATCTATTTTTCGTTGTATATCTAATACACAATAACAATAAAGTTACAACCTATAAATAATTCAGCACCACCGAATTCAATATTTCTAAACTTATTTGCGAAAAAAACATATGTCTTGATACCTCTAGTTTCAATTTATAAATCCTATATATTATTTACATTATATCTCATTGCAGAATTAACATGAATTTACCATTAGTGACGATAGTGCTGACAACTGTTGTTGTAGTTGTCAAAAATCATGAATGTAAAGACTATGACCTGTCGGCTTCAGATCAGTCTCTGATAGATATGATGAAACATTATCTTCACACGTCAAGGAAAGAAGAAAATTCATATCATGCAAGCAAACCTGCTGATACAGGTTATAATATTTTATACCAAGCTTAATTTATTTGCCTTTTAAGATATTGTTTTAGGCATGTTCAACAGAAATATATAAAATGATATGCGACGAATATACTTATTGTTGATCATTAAGTTATAATGTTATCGTTATTAATTCAAAAGATTCATAATAAAAAATTAAGTCAGCTGTCCTCCAGATTTTTTGAAAAAGTTTGTGTTAACCACCAAAACCGGTTTGGCCATTATATAAAAAGTTTATTTACTATTTTCACAGTGTCTATGTTAAATATGTTTAAATACACATGTGTTCCCATAGTTTAGGACTATATTTATTATAGGTTGAAAAATACAAGCAAAGTTTAGATATTTCTGTAGTGTCCTATTTTTTTTTTTTACTTTAGTGGAACCTTAACAGTTGTTATTTTTTTTATCGTAGGAGTGACGTACGTGCATTGGGGTAAAAAAAGCTGTCCAAAAGGAGCGCGTATAGTGTATACAGGTAATGAACTTGATATCTTAGTAGCATGCTTCGTATACCGGCGAGGGTAGAACAAAAAAAATTGCTAAAGCAAATTTACAGATCTAACATGTTTGTACGTACTTATAAATATAATTATTTTATGTGACTGTATCTTGAACTAATTTGTAGGATCCTTTACTATAGATACTTTAGCTGATCTGTAAGAATAACATCTTCATGCCTTATATATCATGTACTGTAGTACAACGCTAGATTAAAACTGACGTGGAAAGGTAACACCCGGCCACCAAAAGCTTCATTTTTATGAAGCCCAGGTGGTTGCGTGGTCTAGCGGGACGGCTACAGTTCAGGCCATTTGGTGTCACGATATCTCAGTAGCATGGGTTCGAGTCACGGCGAGGGAAGAAAAAAAGTTGCGAAAGCAAATTTACAGATCTAACATTGTTGGGTTGATGTTTAGACGAGTTGTATATACATAATGTACACAGGCATGTATCACCATCACTGCTGGTGATCCGATGGATAAATCTGTTGTAGAGTTGTCACTGGCTCAGACGTACTTATAAATATAATTATTTTCTGTGACTGTATCTTGGATTAATTTGTATGATCCTTTACTATAAATAATTTAGCTGATCTGTAAAAATAACATGTCTATGCCTTATATATCAACTCTTAAGAAAATTGACAACACCACATTAAGGAATAAATTGTCGGAGAAACCGAACACTCAAAGCCGCAATCCGTTCCCAGAAATTTTCAACAAATCAATGATGAATTGAAAGTTGTAAATAATAAAGGCAGAGGACGCGGATTAAGACGTGAACGATGTCCTGGAAGAATAGATAACTCTCATCGCGGTTGCAGAGGTGGGGCATCACCAAACATGAAGCATACAGAAAAGAGATGGAACGTTATTTCATAACAACGTTCCAATCGCAATTAAATCCAGAGAACTTTTAATAACGAACAATGGCGGAACGTCATAAACCACCTTATATATATATATATATATATTGAACAATAGTATTTTGTTTAATCTTAAATATTATCTTCAATCTTAAGTAATTTTTTATGAAGCAACTAATGTTTAGTTTATTTCAATAGAAATAAAAGATGATGTAAAGCAGTAATCTTCCAACACAATAAGTTGAACAAACAAATTTTAGACAAGAAAAATATTATAACATTCATTTCTACGCTGTAGTAGAGTTTGTCTATTATGTTTTTGCGTATTTAAGGACAAGTTGGTGGTACCGATTTTACCAGTAAAGGAGGTG
Source organism: Mytilus edulis (assembly GCA_019925275.1). NCBI lineage: Eukaryota > Metazoa > Mollusca > Bivalvia > Mytilida > Mytilidae > Mytilus > Mytilus edulis. The sequence goes on along the minus strand of CM034351.1, from coordinate 99,371,698 downwards.
GTGTAAACTATTTGTGTCTCCCTGGTGACCCAGAGAATGGACCGCATCAATCATATGGCAATGCTCAAGTATATGGTAGTGAATATGAACTTGGTTCATCATACAAGCCATCCGGATGGTCTGAAAGTATGAAAAACAAGGAAGTACCATGTGCTGTATGTTACAAAAAACACAGATCAACGGTCCTGATGATACCAGGTATGTCCATTTTATAGACTGTGATCAATTGGAAAGGATTTATAATCAATTTGATTATAAAAAAAACCAAGAAGATGTGGTATGATCGTCAATAAGATAACTCTACACTAGACACAGAATGACGTACAAATAGGCAACCATAGGTTACCCTCTGGCCTTCATGAATGAGTAAAAATCATACTCAACATGAAGCTTATAAACGGTTTCAAAATGACAAATGACGAATGCTAGGTTTGTGTGTATGATCATAATAAAAGCAACGACACTTTGACTGAAATATTACTAATATGTTATTGAACTATAGGAACAAAAGCTTTAAGCGAAAGGTTCAACGATTTGCTACGTATTAAACCAGTTTGCATGGTTATGCTGCATTGTTATGCAATGAATAATATTCAATTTTGTTTGCTACTATGAATACAACATTTCAATGAACACTCGGTACAACGTAGCTTCGATATTTTAATCAATCATTTAGTGTTTTTACATTTTAGTTTTGCAAATTCAAAGCATTTGTTCTTTTAAAATAAAATTGTGAAAATACAATGTATATAGCAAAATAAGATTTAAACATTACGAGTAAATCCAATCCAAGGATCAAAGCAGTTTAAAGACTTAACAAACCTTTTGCTACATCAGCAATAAACTCATTCATTTACTAAATCACTATCAATTTCAACAGCAAAATTTGTAAATTCAGTATTCATTCATAGAAAAAATTATATTTTGTCTCGTTCAGTATTTTTATTTGTAAACTTTTACGTTTTCGAATATGATATAATATAGCCAAAGTGACATATAGGTTTAGTGGGCCGAATGTAAATGTCTCTCCAACTCTTTCTTGTATATATGCATTATCTATAAATTTCATGATTTAAAAAACTATTAATTTGTCGAATTACCAAGGATTTTCTTATCCAAGACATAGATAACCTTCTCCGTATTTGGCATAACTTTTGGGAATTTTGGGTCCTCAATGCTTTTCAAATGTGTACTTGTTTGAGTATATAACCATTTTGATCTGAGCGTCACTGATGAGTCTCATGAAGACGAGACACGCTACTGGCGTAATTAATTTTCAGCTTGGTTCCTGTAATAGTTATATAGATAACAAGTTTAAAATTACAAAATGCTACTGGTACTATTATATATATTTGTTTTTTTTTATAAAACTTTCAGCATTCTTTTGATGAAATATATGACATTTTCACTTGCTTGAGTATAGTTATAGAATATAAATGCACGCATTAAAACTGTGAGCATGACAATACAATTTTTTTTGGATTAGATGGTTGCTTATTATGTATTGATATAATTCTTTTATAAACATTTTAGGTCGAAAGACTTGTTATAAAGGATGGACCTCCGAATATCAAGGTTATCTGATGAGTGACCACATAAATCATTTTAAAAAAGACTTCGCTTGCGTTGATAGAAATGCAGAACCGTTGGATAATAAAAATGGAGATGAAAACGGAGCTGTGTTTTATGCTCTCCGGACCAAATGTGGCAGTTTGAGATGTCCACCGTATACAAATGAAGCAGACTTACTTTGTGTTATTTGTACAAAGTAGCATTTGACAAAACATATTGTTATAACATATTATAACAAATAAATTTATTTTTATTTGAATGACTTACCGTTATAAATTATTATTTTTTCAGAAGGTTATCGATTCTGATTAAATCCACTTGTTACATTAGCAAATAACACTACAGGGAGGGACCTCAGTGTCATCAATGTAGCACTAAGGGGAAATTGTTAACAACTATTGCACACACATGTCTAAAGTTGGTATCTACTTTAACAGGCACTTGGTCATACAATGTACTACTTGTTGACCTTCTTCCTCGATGGTATCCAAATACCAGCAGTCAACATTCACCCAATGTCCTGTTAAAAATCTGTTTATGCAAAGGGTGTTATTTTGTTTGTAATGCTCATCGGTGGCGCTCTAATAAAAAAAGTTAAAATGCCACAATAAAATATTATGACATTATTTTTTACCCTAAGCAATGGCCTTAGATACATGTTTTGTTTTTATCAGTTGTAATTGCCTTTGAACTAGCTCCAATAACTGCAATTTCTCTCAATTATGTACTCAGTGTCATTTTGTTGATGGGATGTACAAGTACCCAGCCACGTCAACTCTGTTTTATTGTTGGATGTTTTTCTATTTGTATCCAGCTGATGTGTTCAGCCTTTTTCAACTGTTTTTATTGTTTGTCCATATGTTGTTCTCATACAACACTGTCTCAGGCTATGGGAGAGAAGTGGGCGTCCATGAACATGTTTTACCTTGCCACGTTATGTATGTGCATATCAAGTGAGGAGCCTTTAACTTTGTACTTGTCATTTGTTGACGTGCTATTTCTTTTGTATTTCGTTCTTTATTTTGTATATAATTTTGGCAATTTGATTTCTCTTTTCAATGGGTTAATATTTTCCATTTCGGTTCCTTTTTTATCTAGCTATTATTGCTTATTATCTTTGCTTATTGTTGAAGGCCGAACGATGACCTATATTTGTAAAGGTCTGTGTCATTTGATCTCTTGTGAAGAATTGTATAATTTGCAATAATATCCTCTTTTTATATTCGATACATTTATGCGCACTAAAGTAAGTTTTTAAAGCTCCTAACCAGCAGTTGATTTAGCATTTCAATTCGAGTGTCTTTAGTGAGTCGTATGTATACGAAGCGCAAATATGGCGAGGAGAAATCTAAGTCGATATCATACGTGGTCACTGTTTCATCTTCTGGTGTATCACAAACAACCCAAGTGGTCATAGCTCACCTTATACATGAATGCGCTTATTTTTTTGGATTTATTTTTCATACAAAAGTTATATAGTGTGTTACATAGGAGCACAATAACAACGTAAAGTCGATATTTTAATTCGGACTATAAATTGCAACAAACCTCCAATCATATTGTGCAAAGGCATGTCAACAAGCAAACCCCTAAAAGTGTTTCCAACTGCAGTGTTCTGATAGGGAGGTAAAAAATATTAACAATTAAAAGTATTCAAAAATGCTGTAACAAAAAAAATGACAAAAGCAATGAATAAAATACAAATTTACAATATTTTGACTTGTCCGCTAAAATCTTATTTCTATTTTTTTTATAAGCAAATTAAATAGTATTCATGTTATTTCTGTACTCGATCATACGAAAAAAAATACGTGAACGACATCACATATCCAGTGAAAATGTCATTCTTAAAGGTCATCGACTATGGTTAAAGATAGGTTTTAGGAGAACCAAAATATTAAAACATATAAATCAATTGAAACAATGAATTAAAAGCAATACCTTTAATCATATATAATAGCAAATCTAGAAAACTACACGAATAACATTAATTTGGTAAATTATTGAGATGGTATCATAAATGGCTAGAGTAGCATACTGGTGTTCAAAAGTCGTACATCGATTGAGACAAAACAAACCCTGGTTACAAGCCAAAACCTACGGAAACACTTCACCAATACAAAATGTAAAAGGTAAAATCACAAAAAAAGTAACTCGGAGGAAAATACCTTAATCAAATGGTAAAATCAAAAGCTCCAACAAATCAAACGAATGGATAGCAACTTCCATATTCCTGATTTGGTACTGTCATTTTCTTATGTAGCAAAAGTTGGATTGAATCTGGTTTTAAAGCTAGCTAAACCTCTCACTTGTACGACAGTCACATCAAATTCAATTATATTGACAATGATGCAGGAACAAAACAAACAGACACAATGTTAAAAAGGTCAAAATAGGGGTACATCAGTCATTATTGTGTTATAACCTTAATCACAAATGACATCACCGAACTACAGGCTCATGGCTTGGGACAGGATAACAATTATAACAGAGTTTCGCATTTGAAACATTATCTTCTAACCATTCTGAAGAACCTAAAATTACTACAATTTAGGTCTTTATGTAGTGATTGGTTGTTTGCCATATCGGCACCTTTTGTATTATTCCGATTATTCTTTTGGTATCGCTTCGACTTATGTGTATTAGCTCTCGGCTTTATTTACAGCTTTAGTTCTGTTTTCGTATTATGTATAACCGTAAAATACTTCTGAATAAGTGTGCGGAGTTGAACAACTTCGGTGTTCAATTAAAAATAGGAAAAAACCGCACATCATATATTTATGAATATTAGAAACTTTCTCATTTTAAATTTAAATCATCTTTTTCATTTCATGTTACCAATTATAATCATTAAGACATCTTATATTAAGATATCAGTTTTACATCAAAAACAAATAATGAGATGTGTTATTATTGCCCATGAGACAAACATCCACTAATATTTAAGATATCTATGAAGAAATATCATAAAAATGTGGTGCACACTAAATAACCGCGTAGCGGGTTATTCTAAAGTGTACAACACATTTTTATGTTATTTCGAATAGACAGATAAAATATAACAGATATTTTTTTTTACCAGATACCATATAGTCTTCAATGTAGCGAGAAACTCCCGCATGCTTCAGCATGTTTACCTAAAGATATCTATATAGGATTTAATATGAATTACTAGTATGGGTAAGTATTTGCCCAATCTTGTTCTTTTTTATGTATAGCATTGGCTACAAATGTCATTTTGTAACAGTATGATTACTAGGGTAGTGCTATGCTCTCCTATAAATGCAGGATTCAATCATAATATAAATTCGAGTGTTTGGCAACAAAAAACCCACATTTTAATCGATTCAGATGGGTTTTTTTTTCTAGGAGAAATGCTTTTAAGTTTGATATTTCAGTTTATTCTATAAAACCCATTGCTAGGCACAAGCTGTTCACCTAAACACAAAATTTTAAACTTGTTTTTAAATTCCTAATGCATAGACTAATGATGAAATTTAATTGAAATGAACATGAAGTCATTTGAAGAGGGGGACAAAAATGACACTTGTCCTTTCAAGAAGCTTTGATGTGTAGTTTCTGAGAAAAATGTCACTAACTTATATATTGATTAAGATAAACCAGTATACCATCCTTCTGAAGAAATATTAAACACACAGTTTTTGTCAAACATGCTATCCTTATAATATAGTTTACAAATACAATAGTTTAAAGAAAGTCATTCAAGGCCGTACAAAATGTTAGTAAAGGGCAGTAAAGTCCAGGGCCGCACTTTGACCTATAATTGTTTACTGTTTATACCTTGGATGGAGAATTGTCTCATTGGCACTAGTACCAAATCTTCTTATTTATAATAACTCTTGTAAGTAGTAAAATTATGATATAAAAAATCTCTTTGTTTACTGTAGTTTTCACTAAATACTGATAAATAGACTAAATATTGTCACTGAAGGGCAATCAATTGTAAAAGACATCTTTTTTCCAGTAACGCCCATAGTTATCGTAACAGAACAAGAGACAACCTAAGATGTTTAATGTAAATGTGCATACAATATTTTGTAAAAACAAAAAGAGATTAAATGTTTATTTTTGCAATTAGCTTATTTAGAAGTTTTAAGTTTCTTGTTTTTGTATTTTGGTGTATCCATCTTTCTGGCTGGGATTTGTTTTCGAAATAGATCAAAAATCTTCGTTACTGATTATTATATCAAAGGTATTTATATTCATTATGCTGGGAGATGTGTTACGTTACATAACATGTTGCTACGTTCCATTAATAAAAATGGCGCTTCAAAAAGTGTATGAAATACATGTAGATTGAAAAAAAAGTAATCAGAGGTATACAAATCCAATTCGTTTAGAAATAAGACTATACTTGGTTTTTAGATACTTATTTTTCGCGTTGGCCAAGCATGTCCTTCAAATAAAAATGTCAATAAAAGTATGAACAATGTGCGATATTACAACAAATCTGTCAAAACAAGATCCGTGCTGAATAACATTTTTAAAATTGGTATGTGTGAAATAATAATACCATAGTAAATAATAATTATAACGGCTTTAAAATAAAACACACATTAGGTGACCATTGAAAGGTAATCCATAATTTTTTACAATGGTTATTTTTGTGACAGCTTGGACGCATTTGATGCAGTAAGTCGTTCTCTATTTTTCTTCACAAAAAGTCCATGTACTCCCATAATCCCGTTTTGTTGTTTCCAAAGCAATTGCAGAGGATTTATTCCACTCCGACGTATCATAACAACACAAAGATACACAAATGTAACACTTATTACTCCCAGTATACTAAAAATAAGAAGATGTGGTATAATTGCCAATAAGACTATCCATCTAATTTCAAATGGAATAAATTTAAGCAATTAGAGTAAACCGTACGACCTTCAAAATTAAGAAAAATACATACCGTATTGTCAGCTGGAATAAGCCCCGATTTGAAAAATATGACAACTAAAGTCCTGGTTCATAAACAAACTATTTACGAAAAACAAATATGACAAACATTCATATTAGTCAATGCAGAAGCATCCAGTTTGAGTATTTAGGCATATGTTTTAAATATACAACTTTGAATTTGACATTAACAAATATGATTAAATGGATGCTTAAAAGAAAGAGTACACGGCGAGATATTTAGAAAATCGTATTCAAAAAGTGGAAGGATGAAGCAATTTAATCCCCAATTATTGCAATACACAGAACAGAATTAAGTTATAGATAATGCATTTTTAAGGTTTTTCTTGTCGTAGAACACACTGAGGGGCGTCAGGATTGATCAAATGAAAGACCGATCGTAGGGATTTTCAAAATCTAACAAACGAATATGTTAAATCTGACTTTTTATTTATGAAAGTCTAAATTAAAATTCATCTCACATATATGATAATGTTTCTTTATTGTAGGGATAAATTAACAAAACTTCACGTTATTTGTTTCTAAAATTAAAATGCGGGCAGATGAAGGTTTCTTTTACATCAACATGGATTGAACTTTACAAAATAAATTTCCAAATCGGCAACAAAAAACTATCAGACGAATAAAATTTCGAAGTAAATTATAGATTGCATTTTTATCAAGGAATATAATGTCCTCACACAGGTCATTATTTTATGCCTTTGAGCATATTTCATTGAAACATGGTATCGTCCGGGTTGATTCTGAAAAAGAATGACCTGTCGTTCTGAAAGAAAATAACTCCATATAGGTATATAAACAGTAAGAACTTGATTTAAACAGTCAGAACTTGATATAAATAGTCAGAACTTGATATAAACGATCAGAACTTGATATAGACAGTCAGAGTTTGATTTAATTTAAAAACAAGTTAACGTCACATGAACTAATGTTAATACGCGAGGGTATCATCAGGTGTGTTGTCTGTGATACGGTATTGGTAAAAATTATAACAAACCTTTCTTAAGTTGTCCGTAACACACATTTAAAGAATATTAAGAAACTCAAGTTTCTATTTCTCGAGACAAAATTCACCTGAAGGATGCTTTTGACTACTATTGTTAGAAGTTGGAACCTTAGTTTCCTAGCTTATAATGTAATAATTTATTAACTAAAAATAGAAGGTTAATGTTATAAGGCGGGTCAGTATAAAGGTACTTTTGAGCTAATCATACCTTACTTGAAAAATATTTAACAAGAACAGGTATCTAGTATTAGTAAATGACTCTTTATAACTTTTCTGCGTCCAGTTCACTTTTCTAGGTTGACCTTTATCCACGCCAAACGGGAAAAAGTTTCTACAGAAAGACCCACTGTTCAAAGATAATACTTATTAATTTTCTTTTCAAATTGAAGATAATGGTATTGTGTTAAGAAATAATAATTTCGGTACAACCGAAAAGTGTTGTACACTTTCATGTGAATGAAACGCTGTACAAAGAATTGCAGTATACATAGTCATTTTAATTTTAAAATAGAAGATACGTTAATGCTATAATGAAATAAAATTTTGAACAACCGATTGAAAGGTATGGAACTATAACTATTCGAAAAAAGGTTAGGGAGAACGTCTAATCCACATGTTGGACCTACGGTGTAGTAAATCCATTAAATGCACAATCTTAGCTTGTTGGTCCAGAAAAGTTTGCGCATTACTTGAATTTGCACCAGTGTAGCCAATTGATAGCTGTAGTTTGTTTTTACAACTTCCGAATGTGAGTGCAGTATCAGATTTCGATCACTTGTTAAAAGTTTTATGATATTTGAATTTTTGAGTTAGGTATACTGTGCTTATCTTTTTCTGAATATATTTTAAACAACTAACTGAAGGTGTTTATGTAAATGGAAGATGTGGTATGAGTACCAATAAGACAACTCTCAACCCAAGTCACAATTTGTAAAATTAAATCATTATAGGTAAAAGAACGGCCAGCTGAAGAACGCCTATGTGTGCAGTAGTATCTCGCTACATTGAAGACCCATTGGTTGCCTTCTGCTGTTGTCTGCTCTATGGTCGGGTCGTGTCGCTTTGACACATTCCCCATTTTCTTTCTTAATTTTACATATGTAAAATATCAATATACGGTCACGCACATTAATCGTTTTCATTTTCAAAATAAAAAAAAACAAAATAAATAAAAGTAAAAATAAGCAATAGTAGACACCACTACCAGACGTATAAAACAGGAAAACTAACGAAAAGTAAGTTACATTTTCTGACTTCGGTAAGTTTTGTTAAATGATCTCAGATGCTCTAGATTGAAAAAAAAATCAATATAACTGTGGTACCTTAAATGGTCATATAACAAATAATGAATATAGTTTTTGACACTCTGCTCATTTATTAATAATAATAACAATAAAGTAACTAAAGAACATAATTGGCCATTTTCCTAAATTTGTTTTTGCAAAGAATATGTCTTTGTATCTCTAGGTGCAATACCATAAAACGAAGGGATTATTCGTATTTCATTTATTTGCTGAATTAATGTTTTTACCATTAGTGACAAAAGTGCTGAAAACTGTTGTTGTGGTTGTCCAAAACCAGGAATGTAAGGACTATGACCTGTCGGCATCAGATCAGTCTCTGATAGATATGATGAAACATTATCTGCATACGTCAAGGAAAGAAGAAAGTTCACCTACTGCAGGCAAACCATCTGGTACAGACTATAATATCTTATCCCTGGCTTGACATTTTGCGATTTGATATTACATATGAATTATGTTCAACAAAAATACGTAAAAAAAGAAACAGCAGTTTGACCACACATTATATTCTCAATAATAAAAAATCAACTTTTCAATGTCGTTAAATAAATTTGTATTTTTGGTGGAAATTATTAGGCCATCACAAGTAAGAAATATTAAACGCACATACGAATAAGAAGAATTATTACTTTATTAATTAATATTGCTAGAGTAAAACATTAAATTGTCTACGTTAGAAAATTAAACTTGTTTCATAGTCCTTCTACATGATGTGTTCTTTTTCGTAGGAGTGACATTTGTGCGTTGGGGTTAGTTTTTAAGATACATTGAACAATAGTTCTTTTTAGTCTTAAATATTATTTTCAATCTAAAGTAATTTTTATGATGCAACTTATGTTTTATTTTCTTCAGGTGAAAAAAAAAATGACGTGAAGCAGTATTCTCCAACACAAGAAGTTAGAAATAAATGGTTTTCACAAGAGAAATATTATAATGTTCGTTTCTATGTTTCACGATAGTTTGTCAATGATTGAATTGAATTCCCTTTTTTATTTTTATCTATATTACTTTTAAACATACATGTGTCTTTTAGGACAAGTTGGTGGTAACGATTATACTAGTAAAGGCGGTGATGTGAACTATTTATGTCTCCCTAATGATCAAGAGAGTAGACAGCACCAATCATATGGCAATGCTCAAGTATAAGGTTGGTCAGAAAGTTTAGAAAACAAGGAAGTATCATGTTCCGTATGTTACTGAAAGCACAGATCAGCGGTCATGATGATACCATGTATGTCAATGAATAAGAATGAGATCAATTTAAAATAGGATATGTAATAAATTTGTTTAATATCTAATCAAGAGGATGTGGTATGATTGTTCATGAGTCAACTCTGCACTACACACCAAATGTCGTACAAGTAAGCAACCAGAGGCCACCGTCCGGTTTTCAGCAGTAAGTAAGACTCATACTAAACATCGAACTATAATAGGTATCATTTTAATTAGTTGAAGTAAGGCTGTTCTTATACAAACACTTTCAACTGGAACACCATGGCAATACATTTGGTTTCTCTCAAAAGAGAAAGTAATACCGGTAACATCACTGGCCTTTGATGAAATAGATTGTCGTGTAGACACATAAAGATTTAGCATGTTCGTCCCATCATATGCTGATATTTGTGTTATATCAGAGGTTCTTGATAACCCAGTTGTTTCTAAATCAAACACAACATAATTGTCTATGCCTTCCAAAGAATATTCAGTTCGATTTTTTTCAATGTCTCTTACCGACGCATTTTCTTCAATTTGTGGTTGATATGTTTTTCCTTCTAGAACTGCTGCTTTAATTTGTTGAAAGGTTTTCTTATGCTAGAAAAAGACAAAAAGAAAATATTAAGAAAAATCTTTTGTTTATATATACCTGGTTGTATTGTTACATGTACTTTGTAAAATAAATGGAATATAACTCTTAATAACCACTCTTTAGAAATGTCATCATCTTGTTTTTCTATTTTTTGGCCAAACTGCAATTTATGTTGTCTTTGGCAATTCATATTATAGTTTACCCATTTCACAATTTAACAAAATTCATGTAAGTTTCATCATGTTCCTGTGCTGGTATTTATTTATAAGTTATGGTGTTATTATTATTGAGATAACTTCTCTTATATATGCAACATCATGCTTTCAATTGTATGACAGTTGATATACTAAATTTTAAATAAGACGCACACCACCTATTCTTGGTCCTCTTTCCTATCCACATTGAAATTATCACTTCAATGTTTCAAATAGATCTAAACTGTACAATTTTATTTACCACTTAGTTACATAGTTGAATATTCCTTAAGCTGCTGAACTCTGTGTTATTCATTATGTATTTCAATGCATTTTTTTTATACCAAGGATTTTGATTGGACAACATCACATATCTTCAGGGGGTAAAAATGAAGAACATGTCGGATGAAGTTTTTTGCACTGTGCCGCAGATGACATTTCAAAATCATAAATATAAAAATTTCTTTAAAAAAATAATAGTAAATGTGCATAACAAAAACTGTGTTGTATTTGAATATTTGCACCTACATTTTTATGTTACCCGAAAACTCATTTTGTTATTATAATATCGCAGATAGAATAGTCCATTAGCAAGTATACCAGTATATTCAAATACAACACAATTGTTGTTTAATTACAGGAAAAAATGTTTTACAAGAAATCTTTAAACGTCTTTTTATTGTCTGTAAATTATTTCGGTACTAATGATCTTATATTTGTATTTACCTGGGGAAAAAAGTTGTTTTTGTTTGTTTTATAGAATGAGAGGATGTACTTGTTTTATTGTATATGGTTTTTTTGTCTGCAGTTATATGACAAAATTGGTTGTCAGTATTTTAAAATATCAATATGAGAACAGAATTTTGTTCTGACATAATATCACTCATAATAACCAGATGCTCCGCAGGGCGCAGCTTTATACGACCGCAGAGGTTGAACCCTGATTGGTTGGGGCAAGTATGGACACAACATTCAAGCTGGATTCAGCTCTAAATTTGGATTGTCATTAAATAATTGACACAGCATAGGTTTCTGACACAGAATGAATGTGGTATAATGAACTTAAATTTTTTTGCCTTTGAGCAATTCACTATGCTCTTGAATATTTATCCTCTCAATAAAATGTTTGAAGAAATTTTATTTTTATTTATGAAATCTGAAATGAGAAAAATTGAACCCCCCCCCCATTTTTTTTCACATCCTCCTTTTCTTTATTCCAAAACTGATCTCAATTCAAATTTCTAATGGAGTTTGCAACAATAACTACTCATTTAAATACATCATAAAATATTAGAATGTAAAATAAAGTGATTGTTATCACTGAATGGTAAAGATTGTTTTAATTTATCAGTTGGTAGTAAAAGTGAATATACATTTAATATTGTATAAAACAATGATTTAAGTTGATTCAACTACTATTCTGGACAAAGAAAGATAACTCCAATTGAAAATTTCTTGGTATTGCACAATATTGTGCAATTAGATATTTCTTGCTATTGCGCAATACTGTGCAATTAAAAATATTTGCTATTGCACAATACTGTGCAATTGAAGATTTCTTGCTATTGCGCAATACTGTGCAATTGAAAATTGCTTGCTATTGCACAATACTGTGCAATTGAAGATTTCTTGCTATTGCTGAATATTGTGCAATTGAAGTATAAACCCAGCTTAACCTATGGAAATTCTTTTGACCAAGTATATCAGTCTACCATGTAAAGTAGGTTGAATATGGCCCTTAACATAAAAAACTTAACCATGATCGGGAGGAAAGGACAGATATACAGAGGGACAGTGGTTAACCTATATGTACCTATTATTTTCATAGTTGAAACTTAAATAGTTATTTTGGACAAGTTAATTAATGTGTAAAGGTGACACAATTAAATAACACACATGTTTTACATCATTTCCTTCTGACTTGATTCAGTTTATAAGCAACTCGGAAGCATTTACACATCAATAAACTCCTCCACTGCTATTTCTACATGTATACTATTGCTGATGTTGACTTGATACCTGTGTTACAGTTAACATTTTGTACAAGGGTTTAGATTGAGAGAAAAATTGTAACGATTTCTGACAGCAGGACATATTTGAAGGTAAATTGCAATCATATTCCTACAAACTTCATATGGTTTAGGCTACATAGCTTGTAAAAATGAAGGGGTGCTGAAAATTGTTTACCTCATTTCACCAACTATATCCTTCAGATGGAGTGGGGTGTTGCATTAGTTACAGAAGAGTTGTTCCGTTAGAACGTCCAACTCAACAACCCTCCTGCTTTCATTCCATGAGATGCTTTTACTCTGCCCGATATCAGTTGAAACCGTAACATTCGAGGCAATGTTTTTCAACTAATACCGGTGTCTCTTCTTTTGTCGGTTCCGATGGCAATTCTCCCCTCGAACCGTAATCATGGTCTCCCCATTGAATCAATTTACCACTCTCAATCAAAGAGTCCATCCTTGTCGATTTTTTGAATCTATCTGTCTTTATAAACCGACCGCGAACACGAAGGCGGTTGCAGTCGTCTGCCATTTTTGTTGTTTACCTTGTCTACCGATTGCGTAAAAAAAGAATCGGAACCGATTTTAATTACGCAAAATGCACGTGCTTTTAGGTGTCAGACCACCAGTTACTCCCTCAAATTTAGAACGTATGTAAAAGTAGGCCTACTCGGACAAAAAATAGTGCATTTGATGTCATTGTTTACTTAAACTACCAAACAAATTTGCAGAAATGAAACTTTTGGTGAAAGAGAAATATATTAAGACCATTTTGAGCCCAAATTTACTTGTCTATGAGTTGACATTAAAAATTGAGGATTAATGCGCTCCATAGTATACTAATTTAAGATTTCAAGAAAACAAGGGGTTATTTTTAGTGGTACATCCATTCGGAAGGTCTCTTCTTTCTTATATGGCTTTAAAGGTATGCCGAAAATTGGCATGAAGAAAGATGATACCTGTACGATTCAGGACATACCTGGTTTGTAAGAGGTTAAACTTAAGATAAAAAATTTAGAAAGCTATGAAAATTGCAAAATTTGGTTGAACAGATAGGGACTTTTAATTGGTGGTCTGACACCTTTAAGGGAAATGGCACGAAATCGCACGTGCAGCCTTGACATTGAAAAGTATAATTTTCTGCTTTATTTTGAATTTAAAACAAAAATGAATACTAATGAATGGATTGAAAAGCAAAAAACAAGACTTTCCTTGAATTCTGAGTCCTATGGAGCCCTCGGCTGCTTATTGTGCAAATTGGGGGGAGGGAAGGCCCCATATTCAAAACTAACAGTGACATATCCATGGAATAAACAAAAAAAGACTATGTACAGCCATAGATATGCATTCATGCTACATACAAATAATTTTGAACTGCCTTTAAACATGCAGGTGTCACACATTTGTCACAATAAGCGGTGTGTAAATGCTGAACATCTATCGCTTGAACCCGAACATGTCAACAAAGACCGACAAATATGCCGTGGACTTTATCCTGTCCACTGCAAAACTCATCTGCCATACCCTGATTGCATGCTTTAAAAAGGTACAACAGTTTAAATAAACAATCCTTATGCACACACTTTATATATAGACAATATTTACACTTCAAAAGAATATCAACATTCAAAGGGAGATAATCACAATGAAAACCACAAATGTAAATTATGTATTTTACTATTTTCATTATATCTTCTCAGATTGAACCTTTGGATCTGTAATACCACTGCGATAATGTATTTTGTAATGTTTTGCAGCATGTAAATCATATTTTCTCTGACGTGTTGCAGTTCTAAGACATTTAGTTTCTTTTAACATTTTTCATTTGCTGCAATAAACATCAGCATGTTGGTTTTGTTTTAGGTGCTTTATGACAGATGAGCCAGGAGTAAGCTCTGCACCCAGTACCTTTGTACGAAGTATGGTAGAGTTACCAAATTTGTGATTTCTCAAGTGGACCGCTGTATGAACACGACCTGAGAAATTTCTACTGTGAGTTATTATTTTGGGATTGCACCTTTGTAATGTACGATTAAATGCTTCACATTTCTGAGTCGAAGTTAAAAAGCGTACCAGCTCCAAACTTTTTGGACCCAACAGCACATTAATGCAATTTTCAACAAGAACCTCATCATCACTTGTCATTTTTAGAGGCTCTTTATTTGGAAGAAAGCCCTTTTGCCAGTGATCAGATGGCATACCCGCACAAACATATGAATTGATTTGGCACGACATACCGCATCCACCACTGTAGCACAACACAATTGCCTTAATTACTGCTGGCATATGATTTTTCACAGCAAATAATTTACCTTCATGTGCTTTAAATGCGTAGGTTAATTCTGCAGTACAACGTGCCTTAAGGTCCAACCCAAATCTTTGTTTAAGATTTCTTTTATTTGTACCAGAGAACATTGACAAACTAAAAGTACAGTTTTGTACGGCCCTTTTCATGCTATTTGCAAGATGTCTCACATCTCGAAGGATTTTAACATTTGAACGTTGGGCATTTGTAATACCATTTACAGCTTTACTGTCACCATCAGTAGTAACATGTGCAATTTAAAGTTTATCATTAAGCTCAATAGTGCATTGTCTAGCATATTCAGTTTCATTTCCAATTACTGAATCTTCTGCTAAATTTGCCGAACAATGTCCCGCATGATTTGGACACAATACCTCAATGCCTTTATTTCTTAACCTTGATGCAACTTTGCAAAGCTTATTACCAGTATATACACTAACAATTTGTTTTAATTTAGTATTATTCTCAACCATAGTTTGTACAACTTGGGTTCCAGCTTGGAACGCAGTGACGTCACTATTAAATATCGGATTGTTGTATCGCCCATCCGTTTCAACATTTACTAAGACAGGGTTAGCATAACCGACCATTTCATTTTCAGCGACAAGACTTTCCCTTATATCTTTCATATCTTGTTGGTTAAAATTCACAATAACTGATCCAACTTTATTGGCCAGCTTTTGCATACCTGATAAATTTGCGGGAATAACATTACACGTGAGAGTGATATCTCGAAAACTCTTGTTTGAAATACTTGTTGTCATTAAGCCTGCCTGTATACCCATATTAATGGTTGCAGCCTTTCTACCAGGTGCAGGTGAATTTACTTCATGATAAAGTTTGTAATATTGACCAACAAAACCACATTTTACACATTTTAACCTCTCCCTCCATGACAATCCCCATTTTTGGGCTGCATGGGAGTCAAAATCTAGGTCACCATCACAACCATTATTCTCAAATGCATGTTTTTTTATTGTAGAATTCCACATAATACTGACTAGAGATGGAACATAGTGTTTATATGTGTGATTATCAGGATCAGGGAATGTTGGATCCAAATATTCATCAATCTGTTCAGGAATTTTGGGCCGTGGCCGCAGTAGCATGGGAGGACAGGCAGATTGTTCAACATCATGAACCTCAAGGACTTTTGAACTTTTATGTGAAACTCTAGACTCAAAAACAGTATATGGTAGCCGCATAAAAGGTTCAGATTCAATTTTAGGTTCAAACTTTAATTTCTTACCCTTGGAAGCTGGGGTGTTTCCTTTCTGAAAGCCAAATATTTTAGATATAGCCTTCCTCTTTCGAGCCATTTTCTTGCCAAAGATTTGCTTTAACTGCACTTAAAGCTTGGATTATTAGCTATGAAAGCTCTTAAAATACATGATGATAATTTGATATGCATTTGGAAACAGGAAATTGGATAATTATTTTTATTTATAGCTATTTATGACACCCCCCTGTGAAAATTATAAATCCATAGATATTATACCTGCTGATAAAGATGTGACCTGGGGACCTAAATTAATCAGATTTTTACAATATGTTTGAATAAAATTACTGTTAAGATGTTGAACTTCATTTTTTGCTGCCTTTTTCCAAAGTTTTTAGTCTGAAAACCTATTTATTTCAATAAAAAAGACAAATTTTATTTTTTTTTCTTAAAAAATTCAAATTTAAATTAAAATAAAATTTAATTGATTATTTTTTCAGCTTAAGTAATTAGAGGTTTAGGTACTGCCACAAATACTAAAAGACTTAGTGTGAAGAAATTTTAGATTAAAAGTCTTTTATTACTTCAAAAAAGGGTTTTCCTTAGCACTACACAAACCAATAATTAAGATGAAAATTTACTGTTGTGGCTAAGGGATGAACTATGAACATTTTTCAAAAATTTTGAAAACCACTTATCGAAATTTAAAAAAATCTTGGAATTTTACTCAGAACTCCTATATGAGATAAAAACAGAGTTTACACAATTTTTAAGGACAAAAAATGTCTCTTTAGGTGTCAGACCACCAATTACTCCCTCAAATTTAGAACGTATGTAAAAGTAGGCCTACTCGGACAAAAAATAGTGCATTTGATGTCATTGTTTACTTAAACTACCAAACAAATTTGCAGAAATGAAACTTTTGGTGAAAGAGAAATATATTAAGACCATTTTGAGCCCAAATTTACTTGTCTATGAGTTGACATTAAAAATTGAGGATTAATGCGCTCCATAGTATACTAATTTAAGATTTCAAGAAAGCCAGGGGTTATTTTTAGTGGTACATCCATTCGGAAGGTCTCTTCTTTCTTATATGGCTTTAAAGGTATGCCGAAAATTGGCATGAAGAAAGGTGATACCTGTACGATTCAGGACATACCTGGTTTGTAAGAGGTTAAACTTAAGATAAAAAATTTAGAAAGCTATGAAAATTGCAAAATTTGGTTGAACAGATAGGGACTTTTAATTGGTGGTCTGACACCTATTAGGTCATGTGATACCCGTCCGTCTCTACCTTAAGCGAAAGGTCGAACGATTGTCTACGTATTTTTAATTTATATTCAATTGTGTTTGCTAATATGAAAATACAGCATTTCAATTAAAACTCGATACAACGTATATTGTATTTTTTTATCAATCATTTAGTGTTTTACATTTTAGTAATGCAATATTATGCCTCTGTTCTTTAACCATTATTGTGAAAATAATAATGTATATTGAAAATAAGATTTTAAAATAAGATTAACACACCATCGAAGAATAAAACCAATATAAAGACTAAACAAACACTTTTGCAAATTGTCTATTTATTACGTAATTAAGGATTAACCCCCTTCGTCAACACATTAAAACCTTCAGCACGGGACAATACATTTTTTGTGGAGTAGGTGGTGACTTAATATGTATTAATGTAATTCTTTTATATTGTTTTTAGGTCGAAAGACGTGTTATAAAGAATGGACCTCAGAATATCATGGTTATCTGTTGAGTAGTAACGCAACTCATTATAAAAAAAAACAAAGCTCCGTATTCATCTCCATTTTTAATATCCAACGGTTCTGCATTTCTATAAACGCAAACGAAGTCCTCTACGGACCAAATGTGGCAGTTTGAGATGTCCCCCGTTACAAATGAAGCAGACTAACTTTGTGTTGTTTTGTACAAAGTAGTAATTGACACAAATAAACAGATTATAAAAAACAAATTTATTTTTATTTGAATGACTTACCACTATAAATTATCAATTTTTCAGAAGGTTGTCGATTCTGATCAAAACCATTTGTTACATTAGCAAGTAACACTACAGGGCGATACCTTAGTGTCATCAATGTAGCACTAAGGGATATTGTTAACAACTATTGCACACCCATTTCTGAAGTTGGTATCTACTATAACAGGCACTTGGTATATACAACGTACTACTGGTTGACCTTCCACGATAATATTCCCTTCTCAGCAGTCAACAATCACCTAATGTCCTGTTAAAAATCTGTTGATCAAAGATGCAGAATGCAGAAATGTAATATTTTGTTTGCCACACTCATCGGTGACGCTCTAATCAAAAACGTTAAAATGCCACAAAAAGACAAATAATTGAACGGCAACGAGTACCCACAAACTGTCAATTTAAATAGTATGACATTATTTTTTTACCCATGAGAAATGTCCTTAGATACATATTTTGTTTTCATCAGTTGTAATTGTCTTTAGACTAGCTTCAATTACTGCAGTACTCTCAATTCTGTACTTAGTGTCATTTTGTTGATGGGATATACAAGTACCCAGCCACTTCCACTCTGTTTTATTGTTGGATGTTTTACGATCAACCTGATGTGTTTAGCCTTTTTCAACTGTTTTTATTGTTTGTCCCTATTGTTGTTCTGTTACACCACTGTCTTATGATATGGGAGAGATGTGGGCGTCCATTAACATGTTGTACCTTGCAACGTTCTGTATCTGCATATCAAGTGAGGAGCCTTTAACCTTCTACCTTTTATTTGTTGACATTTGGTGTGTGTTATTTGGTCTCTTGAGAAGAATTGTATAATTTGCAATATTATTTTCTTTTATATTAGAAATATTTATGCGCACTGAAGTAAGTTTTCAAAGCTCCCAAACTGCAGTTGATTTGGCATTTTAATTCGAGTGTCTTTGGTGAGTCGTATGTACACGAAGCGCAAATATGGCGAGGAGAAATCTGAATCGACATCACACGTGTTCGGTGTTTCATTTTCTGGTGTATCACAAACAACCCAAGTGATCAACGCTCACCTTGTACATGAATGCGCGTACTTTCTTTGGATTTATTTATCATAAAAAAGTTTTTGTCATCATCTTACCATAAATTGGCATTTTCATTATCACTGTGCTACATAGTATCTTACATAGAAGCCCAATAATAACGTTCAGTCGATTTTTTAATTCGGAACAAACCTCAAATCAAATTGTACAAGGGCATGCCAACAAGCAGACCCCTAAAAGTGTTGCTAATTCCAGTACTCTGATCGTTAGGTATTAAATATTGACAATTAAAAGTATTTAAAAATGCTTAACAAAATAAATTAAAAAGACAATAAATAAAAAAAAAAAAAAAAAAAAAAACCAAAAAAGCAACACCCGAAAGAATTTAGAAAGGAAATTTACAATATTCAAACTTGTTTGCTAAAATCTGATATGCGTGTTATTTATGAATTCGCAGATACAATGACGTAACGACATCACATATCCAATGAAACGTCATTCTTATATATATCGACTTTGGATATAGAAAGGTTTTAGGATATTAAAAATATTAAAACATTTAAATCAATTGAAACAATAAGTAAGAAACAATACCTTTCTTCAATTTCCAGATCTGGAAAACAAGGTGAAGAACATTCATTTGGTAATTTGTTGAGATAGAAAAATTAAAGACAACAGAAGTATACCGTTGTTCAAAAGTCTTTAATCGATTGATAGAAAACAAATTAGGGTTACAAACCAAAACCTAGGGAAACACAACACCAATCAAAATGTAAAAAGTAAAATCACAATAATACGTAACTCCGAGGAAAACTTAAAAAGGAAAATACCCTAATCAAATGGTAAAATCAAAAGCTCAAACACATCAAACGAACGGATAACAACTGCCATATTCCTGACTTGGTACTGTATTTTTCTTATGTAGAAAATGTTGGATAGAATCTGTTTTTATAGCTAGCTTAACCTCAGACTTGTATGACAGTTGCATCAAATTCAATTACATTGACAAAGATGCTGGAACAAAACAAACAGGTAAAAATGTCAGAATAGTGGTACAGCAGTGAACATTGTGTTATAACCTTAATCACAAATGACATCACCAAACTACAGTCTCATGGTTTGGAACAGGAAAACATTTATAACAGGGTTTCGAATTTAAAACATTATCTGCTTACCATTCTGAAGAACCTGAAATCACTCATTAATGTGACCTACCGAATTAGACTATTTACCGGATTTGTTATCACATAAGCAACACGACGGGTGCCACATGTGGAGAAGGATCGGCTTACCCTTCCGGAGCACCTGAGATCACCCCTAGTTTTTTGGTGGGGTTCATGTTGTTTATTCTTTAGTTTTCTCTGTTGTGTCATGTGTGCTGTTGTTTGTTTGTCTTTTTCATTTTTAGCCATGGCGTTGTCAGTTTGTTTTAGATTTATGAGTTTGACTGTCCCTTTGGTATCTTTCGTCCCTCTTTTATACTTATATTTTTTTTGGGTATAATTTAGGCACCTAACTGAAGGTGTTAAAGTCAATGAAAGAAAAGTGGTATGAGTACCAATGAGACAACTCTCCATCCAAGTCACAATTTGTAAAATTAATTAATTAAAGGTCAAAGTACGGTCTTCAACACGGAGCCTTGGCTAACACCGACCAGCAAGCTATAAAGGGTCCTTTAAAGATTACAGAAAGTGATTTTCCATATCCTATAATGTCTTGTTATCATGTGTCCCTACGTACAAATAAAAGATAAAAATCGGATTCAATCTTAAATATTCCGTTTTATTCACAAGAACAAAGACGATTTAAGACCCATTTGAATTGCCCGCGTATATTTTACTACTGGGTGATCTCCCTTTACCTACTACGTCATACGTGCTATCGTACCTTAAGCTGGGGCACACATCACGATGCTTACTGCCGTCCTTGACAGGACCATAACCGATTAAACTTTGTCAAAAGTCTGATCAAGATCCTGTGAATCGTGGATGGAAATTCAAAATTTAATTAAAATTTGAAAAACAAATAATTTAATCACGACAACAATCAGATATTGTTCAGAAAGCGTCTATATTCAACCGTTTCCAAGCGAGTGTATCCTGATAATCCCGTTCTCAATCCGCTTTTAATATTTATATCTTTCGCCTGGTAAAACTCGACCGAGTCTGTTACGACTGCGTCCCGATTCTACCGAATGTAATCCGACAGAGATCAGACAGTGACCATACAGTGAAACTGTCAACGTATATTTGTTCCTAATAATATTTGTTCCTAAGGGAAATAATATTATAATAATATTTGTTCTGCAGAAAAAAACCGACACTGACGGAAGTAAGCCGTTCGAAAACTGTAGGTATACTCGGGATGATCAGGTACTGTAGGAACGTAATCATATCACGGTCCGCTCTGTCGCATTGCAAACGGCTTTGTCTGGTCTCAATCGTATTGTATTCTGTAATTGTCGGGACTCTGACGTCGATATCATTGACGAATTTCTTTTAATAACGGGACTGTTCCGGAACGGTTTCGGCAAAAACGGTTCGCAATCGACAAGATCTGGATGCAATCTGGACTCAATCGGCAGAAAAATAGCAATGAAAAAATTATCCAGATCAATCCCGTTCCACAGGAGATCGTACAGAATACACAGAACATTGTTAAAATTTTGATCCGATATAGTAGAATCTGTCACGAAATAGGCACGATTGTAATCCGACTAGACAAAATCGGCTGAGTTTCCTCGAATGTTACGAGGCGCACCTAACTGTCGGGGTGCATCAGCGAACTATTCGGACCCTTCCCGACCCGTAGCAATCTGTTACGAACTTAAACGACTGCGTTCAGACAATGATAAAACATTCCAGATAATTGAGGATAGTAATCCAACTTTTTTCTTTTTTCGTGTCGTATCGCTGTCTGATTTCAAACGGGAGCAATAATCGGCAATGTGTGAACCTTGCATTAGCAAAAGTTGAAATTAATGGAGCGTGAATGAATTGAAATCTATATTTAGTTTGGTGTATTGTGTCGCATTTAACTACAAAACTGGGTCAGGTCAAGGAATATGATTATTTTAGTTTCCGATGGATGACAGACGACGTAAACAATGGACAATCAAAGTGAAACGGAAGACATTTCAGCCATTTAACACATCAAAGATTGTGCGCTAAACATTTCAGCAATGACCAGTTTGTGGTAAATCCGCTATTTGCAGCTTCAATTGGACACAAAATGAAAAGAATACGGTCGAAACAAGACGCAGAACCGCCGATTTCTGACTTTTCTTCCCCATCAAAGCCACAGGACACAACACTGTCAGTGTCTGCAAGAGATAAAAAGAGAAAGAATGTAAAGCAATCGGGAGCGGTCAGGAAGAGAAAAAGGATAGAGGTATTTTAATTTTTCATGTCTCGCAAAAAAATTCTATCAAACATTTTTTTTTAATTCATAATGAAATTTGTGTAAGGAGGCAACCATTTGAAACTTTAAGGGGGGTGGGGGCGTGTCCCTTGGATGAAGAAATTTGTTCATGATTTTGTTTTTTTCTTATCCTCGTTTTTTTTTACATAAAATGTCTGTCATTCTGCCTTTTTTGCAAAGTTGAAGTTCCTCATCCTGATTTGTTTTAATCTTTTTCTGTCCTTTCTTTTTTAAATTTCATCCGGGCCCCTCCCCCTGAATATCAATTAGTATATGTACAATGTAGCTCCATATGTTTGTTTTCCGCATTATGATCTGTCTTATTTCATTGTATATGTTGTGTACAAGTTATCATTTTGTACAAATTATAATTTGTAGAAACATATTGTACAAATTATAATTTGTATTTTGACTTTGTACGAATTGTAATTTGTACTAAAAATGCTTGTACAAAATACAATTTGTACAAAAATGGACAAAATGTCACTTATAACTTGTACAATAATTTATCATATGGATTTTGGTGAAAAAAGATATTGATACACATTATTGAATTGCTATTAAATGACCACACAGTACACCTAAGTTACAAAATTCACAAGTGGTTCTCTATCATTCGTTTAAGCAGGTGATATAGTGATTTATGGAATCAGGTATTGCAAACCATCTTTTGACTCTCAAATCGATGACGACGTTATGTACAGGCATTTTAACTGCTCACCAAGCTCAGGGACCGTTGCTGTGAATAAACATGTGTATTTCACTGCTTCAGTTAGACGATTAGACAAATATCCCAGAAAGAAAGCGAGATTAAACACCCCATCTGGTCAGGATAATATCAGTTGTTTTTCTGCTGTTTTTTTTTATCAAGATTCTTTGTTTTATACTACGACTGTGCATAAAACTTAAGGGAAATCAGTTGAGACAATCTAAACTTTAAAAACAACATAAAACTTATGTAGAACAGACAGACGGACTTTTTTTTTTATAAGAAAACTAGTTGGTGTAGAATTATAAAATCATCAGCCCCAATGGCATTGAACCATCAATATTTTCATAAACAAAAGTGAAGCAGAATAAGTGATGTAAATCCAATCTTTTGATGTACCAATTACAAATATATACTATCACTTTTTAAAGAAAGATTTGATTGTTTTCATGGACTGTTTGAATAAAGAATATTAAAGTGGGAACAAATCTTTTGAGATCCTGTTCACGGCAGCAGTCCTTTTGCGCCAATTACTGTTTTTCAGGGGTATCATTTGTGCCAAATTTTGTTCCCCAAATGTATCAACTGCGCCAATATTCGGAACTCATTTGCGCCAGTTTACCTGTACACATTTTTATCATAGATATCAATGATAAATATGTATTCTTATTTTTGGCTTAAAAAGTATCATATGTTTGGAGATATTTCAGCATGGAAGACGAGCATCTGGAGAGAAATTACTTTAAATGCATTATACAGTTCATGTACAGAGAGAGAGAAGAAAACTTATTGCTATGCTGAATATTTCTTTAATAAAGATATGTCAAAAGAAAAAAAAAAAAGCTTTGGCTGATTATGTTTTAGCCACATACATGTATGTTGATGACACAGTGCTTTGTTCCCACCATCCATATTGACTGAAACTCTATCTACCGCAAGACGTACCAGTAATGGAGCAGATCATTCCACAGGAATTGATGTGATATGTACTCTGCATTTCATCCTTTAATGCTTGTCTTTTTGGACAATAAAGTGAAGTTACAAGCTACTGTACATACATTAAATTTGGAAGTACCCATGCAACAGTAGTAAGAAAAAAGTATGTTTCAGAAAAGATTTGCCGTGTAAAGTGCCAGTTCCAATTACAAATAAAGGAGGAGGGAGGTCATTTTTTCATGTGTTTTATATTTGGCGCAAATGATACCATGCAGTTTTAAAACAGGTGGCGCAAACGTTGCATTGGAGAAAAAAAGTTGTGGCGCAAAAGGACGTATTTTTTTCGCAAACGGATCTCTCCCCTTTTCATGATCATCAAAATGCTGTACACGATCTTTCACGATACAAAATATCAAATTTTACAAATATAATCGTTTTTGCAAAGTTTCTGAATAGACAAAATTCCTCAAAATAACGATAAGAACTAATCAAGCAGTACTATTGAATGATATTTTTTTTTAAGAATAAGTAGTTTATGTATTAAAAATTGAAAAAAAATCCAATTTGTTTACTTTTTTCTCTCTTAAAAATGACGAAGATCAACCTGCCTTTTGTAGTTGTGTTAAAAACGGTGTATTTTGTTAATACAGTTTATACAGTTTAGTGTGTGGTCAGTTAATTACAATTATATCGTGTGAATCAATGCATATTTCACCAAAACTCTTATTTAAAACTGTTGTAGAAGGTTATAAGTGAATTTTGGTCAAATGTTGTACAAATTGTAATTTGTACAGGCACGTTTTGTACAAGTCAAAATACAAATTATAATTTGTACAATATGTTTGTACAAATTATAATTTGTACAAAATGATAACTTGTACACAACATATATATAGTTTAGTATCAGCATTCAAGGCGTGATGCTTAGTATGAATTAAAAAAAATATCTCTCAGCTATCTGATGTACTAATTAGTAATTACATTATGATGATGAAAAGAAATTGCATAGTAAGTCAGTCAACTATGGTATACAATGCTATACAACATGATTAATATACTATGTATATTATATTGCTCTGAAATAATTCCATCTATCGGAATCATGCAGATACAAAGACTAAATTGATTACTAATTGCAATGATTTAAATTCATCATATAATTTAGAGGATTTAAATACTGTTTTTATTATGTAAGACTTTAAACTCATCTGAAAACAGATAAGAAAACTTATATGAACTTGTAAACTTGAAATTTACTGTTACAGGCATTGAATAAAATCTTGGAAGTACATGTACAAGCATAACCAGAGTTAGACTCAGACATGCATGTACAAGCATCACCAGAGGTAGACTCAGACATGCATGTACAAGCATCACCAGAGGTAAACTCAGACATACATGTACAAGCATGACCAGAGGTAGACTCAGACATACATGTACAAGCATGACCAGAGGTAGATTCAGAGATACATGTACAAGCATCACCAGAGGTAGACTCAGACATGCATGTACAAGCATCACCAGAGGTAAACTCAGACATACATGTACAAGCATGACCAGAGGTAGACTCAGACATACATGTACAAGCATCACCAGAGGTAGATTCAGAGATACATGTACAAGCATCACCAGAGGTAGACTCTGACATACATGTACAAGCATCACCAGAGGCAGACTCAGACATACATGAATCTAACGAATGTTATGAACTGGAAAGCAAAGACAAGTGCTCTGATATAGTGACATCTACACAGCAGTGGCTCTACTCATGGAACCTCAAATATACAATGCATACATCCAAACAGTCATAGTGGTAAGTTATAATATCATGTGTTATATAAAAAAGAAGATGTGGTATGATTGCCAATGAGACAACTGTCCACAAGAGACCAAAATAACACAGACTTTAACAACTATAGTTGATCGTACGGCCTTCAACAATGAGCAAAGCCCATACCACAAAGTCATTCAAACGGGAAAAACCAACAGTTTATTTCATATAAAAACGAGTAACGTGAACCACATCAACAAACCACAACCACTGAACATCAGGTTATAAAACAAATCTCTTATAATATAACAACGTCAACGATATATGCGGGTCATATAAAAGGAGGTAAACACACTCATTGCAATATTAATTCATAGACCCTCACACCAAATATATAGAAATCCAGAGTGCAACAAGTAAAAGCAAAGGACAAAACAAGTTGTTCAGAAAAATCAAATTCATCAACAGCTGCCGTTTGACTGTCTGCCAAATAGTTGAAAGGAATATACATTTATTCAATATCAATATACAGTCACGCAAATTTCTCATATTCGTTTTCAGAAAATAGAAATGAAATAAAAATTAAAGCAAATATAAGAAGACATCACTCCTTGGCGTATTAATTAAGCAAACTAAGGTAAGTTATAGTTTCTGACTCCTGTTATTAATTTGTTGTATGATCTCAAATACTCTCGATTTAAGATATTCAACTGTGGTTCCTTGAACTGTTTTAAAACAAGAAATGATCCTTATTTATAACATTCTACTCAAGGGAGGGATATGTATTTTTCGTTGTATATCTAATACACAATAACAATAAAGTTACAAATATAAATAATTCAGCACCACCGATTTCAATATTTCTAAACTTATTTGCGAAAAAAATATATGTCTTGATACCTCTAGTTTCAATTTATAAATCCTATATATTATTTATATTATATCTCATTGCAGAATTAACATGAATTTACCATTAGTGACAATAGTGCTGACAACTGTTGTTGTAGTTGTCAAAAACCATGAATGTAAAGACTATGACCTGTCGGCATCAGATCAGTCTCTGATAGATATGATGAAACATTATCTTCATACGTCAAGGAAAGAAGAAAGTTCATATCATGCAAGCAAACCTGCTGATACAGGTTATAATATTTTATACCAAGCTTAATATATTTGCCTTTTAATATAACGTTTTAGGCATGTTCAACAGAAATATATAAAATGATGTGCGACGAATATACTTATTGTTGATCATTAAGTTATAATGTTATCATTATCAATTCAAAAGATTCTCAATAATAAATTAAGTCAGCTGTCCTCCAGATTTTTTGGAAAATTTAGTGTTAACCCCCAAAACCAGTTTGGCCATTACATAAAAATTTCAAGTTTATTTACTATTTTCACAGTGTGTATATGTTAAATATGTTCAAATAAACATGTGTTCCCATAGTTTAGGACTATATTTATTATAGGTTGAAAAATACAGGCAAAGTTTAGATATTTCTGTAGTGTCCTATTTTTTTTTACTTTAGTGGAACCTTAACAGATGTTTATTTCTTTTTATCGTAGGAGTGACGTACGTGCATTGGGGTAAGAAAAGCTGTCCAAAAGGAGCGGGTATAGTGTATACAGGTAATGAACTTTATATCTCAGTAGTATGGTTTCGAATCCCGGCGAGGGAAGAACAAAAAAATTGCGAAAGCAAATTTACAGATTTAACATTGTTGGGTTGATGTTTAGACGAGTTGTATATACATAATGTACACAGCCATTTATCACCATCACTGCTGGTGATCCGATGGATAAATCTGTTGTAGAGTTGTCACTGGCTCAGACGTACTTATAAATATAATTATTTTATGTGACTGTATCTTACATTAATTTGTAGGATCCTTTACTATAGTTAGTTTAGCTGATCTGTAAGAATAACATCGTCATGCCTTATATATCATGTACTGTAGTACGACGCTAGATTAAAACTGACGTGGAAAAGTAACACCCGGCCACCGAAAGCTTCATTTTTATGCAACCCAGGTTGTCGCGTGGTCTAGTGGGAAGGCTACAGTGCAGGCTATTTGGTGTCACGATATCACAGTAGCATGGGTTCGAGTCCCGACGAGGGAAGAACAAATAAATTGCGAAAGCAAATTTGCAGATCTAACATTGTTGGGTTGATGTTT
Source organism: Mytilus edulis (assembly GCA_019925275.1). Lineage (NCBI taxonomy): Eukaryota > Metazoa > Mollusca > Bivalvia > Mytilida > Mytilidae > Mytilus > Mytilus edulis. The sequence goes on along the minus strand of CM034351.1, from coordinate 99,343,313 downwards.
AGACGAGTTGTATATCCATAATGTACACAGCCATGTATCACCATCACTGCTGGTGATCCAATGGATAAATCCGTTGTAGAGTTGTCACTGGCTCAGACGTACTTATATGTTTTTGCGTATTTAAGGACAAGTTGGTGGTACCGATTATACCATTAAAGGAGGTGGTGTAAACTATTTGTGTCTCCCTGGTGACCCAGAGAATGGACTGCATCAATCATATGACAATGTTCAAGTATATGGTAGTGAATATGAACTTGGTTCATCGTACAAGCCATCCGGATGGTCTGAAAGTATGAACCACAAGGAAGTACCATGTGCTGTATGTTACAAAAAACACAGATCAACGGTCCTGATGATACCAGGTATGTCCATGTTATAGACTGTGATCAATTGGAAAGGATTTATAATCATGATTATAAAACAAATCAAGAAGATGTGCTATAATGGTCAATAAGACAACTCTACACTAGACACAAAATGACGTACAAATAAGCAACCATAGGTCACCCTCTGGCCTTCATGAATGAGTAAAACTCATACTGAACATCAAGCTTATAAACGGTTTCAAAATGACAAATGACGAATGCTATGTTTGTGTGTATGATCATTATAAAAGCAACGACACTTTGACTGAAATATTGATAATCTGTTATTGAACAGGATCAAAAGCTTTAAGCGAAAGGTTCAACGATTTGCTACGTATTAAACCAATTTGCATTGTTGTGCTCAATTGTTATGCAATGAATAATATTCAATTTTGTTTGCTATTATAAAAATGCAACACTTCAATGAACACAATGGTACAACGTAGATTCGATATTTCAATCAATCATTTAGTGTTTAACACTTTAGTTTTGCTAATTCAAAGCATTTGTTCTTTAACAAAAATTGTGAAAATTCAATGTACATGTATATAGAAAAAATAAGATTTCAACATTAGGCTTATATACAATCCAAGGATCAAACCAGTTTAAAGACTTAACAAACCGTTTGTTACATCAGCGATCAACTTATTCATTACTGAAACACTATCAAATTTCAACTGCAAAATTTGTAAATTCAGTATTCATTCATAGAAAAATTAACATTACGTTTCATTCTGTATTTTTATTTGTAAACTTTTAATTTTTTTCGAATATAATATAATAAAGCCAAAGTGATATATAGGTCCAGTGGGCCGAGTGTAAATGACAAATTGCTATGTATATAATTGTATAAATGTATGTTATGATTCACATGTCACTCTAATAAATAGTAACTTAATTACTTACTTACTTAAATTATAGTATTTATAGGTTAACTCCCTTTAGGAGAAATTAAACTTACATGGATATGGCTATTATTTTTATTTATGCACGCATTAAAACTGTGAGCACATGACAATACAAATTTTCTTGGATTAGATGGTGACTTATTATGTATTAATATAATTCTTTTATAAATATTTTAGGTCGAAAGACTTGTTATAAAGGATGGACCTCAGAATATCAAGGTTATCTGTTGAGTAGTAACGGAAGTCATTCTAAAAAAGACTTCGCTTGCGTTGATAGAAATGCAGAACCGTTGGATAATAAAAATGGAGATGAAAACGGAGCTTTGTTTTATGCTCTCCGGACCAAATGTGGCAGTTTGAGATGTCCACCGTATTCAAATGAAGCAGACTTACTTTGTGTTGTTTGTACAAAGTAGCATTTGACAAAAATTAACATATTATAACAAATAAATTTATTTTTATTTGAATGACTTACCGTTATAAATTATCAATTGTTCAGAAGGTTGTCAATTCTGATTACATCCACTTGTTACATTAGCAAATAACACTACAGGGAGGGATCTTAGTGTCATCAATGTAGCACTAAGGGAAATTGTTAACAACACACATGTCTAAAGTTGGTTTCTACTTTAACATTCACTTGGTCTATACAACGTACTACTGGTTGACCTTCTTCCTCGATGGTATCCCAATACCAGCAGTCAACATTCACCCAATGTCCTGTTAAAAATCTGTTTATGCAAAGTGTAATATTTTGTTTGCCATACTCATCGGTGGCGCTCTAATAAAAAAAGTTAAAATGCCACGATAAAATATTATTTTTTTACCCATAAGCAATGGCCTTAGATACATGTTTTGTTTTTATCAGTTATAATTGTCTTTGAACTAGCTTCAATAACTGCAATTTCTCTCAATTTTGTATTCAGTGTCATTTTGTTGATGGGATGTACAAGTACCCAGCCACGTCAACTCTGTTTTATTGTTGGATGTTTTTCTATTTGTATCCACCTGATGTGTTTAGCCTTTTTCAACTGCTTTATTGTTTGTCCCTATGTTGTTCTGTTACACCACTGTCTCAGGCTATGGGAGAGAGGTGGGCGTCCATAAACCTGTTTTACCTTGCCACGTTATGTATGTGCAAAGCAAGTGAGGAGCCTTTAACTTTGAACTTGTCATTTGTTGATGTGCTATTTCTTTTGTTTTTCGTTCTTTATTTTATATATAATTTTGGCATTTGATTTCTCTTTTCAATGGGTTTACATTTTTTATCTTGCTATTGCTTATTAGCTTTACTTATTGTTGAAGGCCGAACGATGACCTATATTTTATGAAGGTCTGTGTCATTTGATCTCTTGTGAAAAGATGTATAATTTGCAATAATATCCTCTTTTTATATTAGATAAATTTATGCGCACTAAAGTAAGTTTTTAAAGCTCCCAACCTGCAGTTGATTTAGCATTTTAATTCTAGTGTCTTTAGTGAGTCGTATGTACACAAAGCGCAAATATGGCGAGGAGAAATCTAAGTCGATATCATAAGTGGTCGCTGTTTCATCTTCTGGTGTATCACAAACAACCCAAGTGGTCACAGCTCGCCTTATACATGAATGCGCTTATTGTTTTGGATTTATTTTTCATACAAAAGTTATATAGTGTGTTACATAGGAGCACAATAACAACGTTTAGTCGATATTTTAATTCGGACTATAAATTGCAAGAAACCTCCAATCATATTGTACAAAGGCATGTATACAAGTAAACCCCTAAAAGTGTTTCCAACTGCAGTGTTCTGATCGGGAGGCATACAATATTAACAATTAAAAGTATTCAAAAAAGCTGTAACAAAAAACAAAAACAAAACAAAAGTTAATGCATAACAAAAAAAAAAAAACAACAAAAAAAGACCACCACGAATTTAAAAGACAAAGTTACAATGACTTGTCTGCTAAAATCTAGTTTCTATATATTTTTTTTATAAACAAATCAAATAGTATGTATGTTATTTCTGTACTTGATAATACGAAAAAAATATGTGAGCAACATTACATATCCAGTGAACATGTCATTCTGAAAGGTCATCGACTATGGTTAAAGATAGGTTTTAGGAGAATCAAAATATTAAAACATATAAATCAATTGAAACAATGAATAAAAAGCAGTACCTTTCTTCAAATATATAACAGCAAATCTAGAAAACTACGTGAATAACATTAATTTGGTAAATTATTGAGATGGTGTCAAAATGTAAAAAGTAAAATCACAAAAAAAAAAAAAAATCGGCGGAAAATTCAAAAAGGAAAATGTCCTTATCAAATGGTAAAATCAAAAGTTCCAACAAATCAAACGAATGGATAGCAAATTCCATATTCCTGATTTGGTACTGTCATTTTCGTATGTAGCAAATGTTGGATTGAATCTGGTTTTAAAGCTAGCTAAACTTCTCACTTGTATGACAGTCGCATCAAATTCAATTATATTGACAATGATGCAGGAACAAAACAAACAGACACAATGTTAAAAAGGTCAAAATAGGGGTACATCAGTCATTATTGTGTTATAACCTTAATCACAAATTACATCACCGAACTACAGGCTCATGGCTTGGGACAGGATGACAATTATAACAGAGTTTTGCATTTGAAATATTATCTTCTAACCATTCTGAAGAACCTGAAATCACTACAATTTAGGTCTTTATGTAGTGATTGGTTGTTTGCCATATCGGCACCTTTTATATTATTCCGATTATTCTTTTGGTATCGCTTCGACTTATGTGTATAAGCTCTCGGCTTTATTTACAGCTTTAGTTCTGTTTTCGTATTATGTATAACCTTAAAATACTTCTAAATAAGTGTGCGGAGTTGAACAATTTCGGTGTTCAATTAAAAATAGGAAAAAACCGCACATCATATATTTATGAATATTAGAAACTTTCTCATTTTAAATTTAAATCATCTTTTTCATTTCATGTTACTAATTATAATCATTAAGATATCTTATATTAAGATATCAGTTTTACATCAAAAACAAATAATGAGATGTGTTATTAGTGCCCATGAGACAAACATCCACTAATATTTAAGATATCTATGAAGAAATAACATAAAAATGTGGTGCACACTAAATAACCGCGTAGCGGGTTATTTTAAAGTGTACAACACATTTTTATGTTATTTCGAATAGACAGATAAAATATAACAGTTATTTCTTATAATTTAATATTTAATTACACCTTATGTAAGAATCATGGGTTTTGATTGGTTGATAGCCAGTTTATTTTTCATCAATATACTTTTATCAAATGAATATCGTTCATTTCTAGACTACGCCAGGGTATATGCAAAAAGGATATGCCTTTTTTTACCCTCTCTGTCGTGGTATTTGCCAAATAGTCTTTCCGATGGGTCGCTTGTAATGTCACGATCATCAATTCGTTTTGTACGTTAACATTCGGTGCAATTAAACAGATAAAGCATGTTCTTGAGGCGTTACGGCTCGCGAAATTTAATATTCTGTCGACTGGTATTTTTTGCAAATACCCCTCCTTAACATGATATATATATATCTGTTCGAAATTCCATTTTTAACCGAAGTAAACCATGAAGCAATGTTGATGACGTTGATGACTAAATTATGTCTATGAGCTGACAAAACGTCGTCAGCTAATCAGAATACGCTTTACATCCAGAATTAAAATATTCAACAATGGAAGATTTTATGTTTTTTCTTCCTCATATTCTAAATTTTACTATTCTTAAACATTGTACAGAACGGTTATTAAAGGCAATCACGTACCATGTCTGGTTTTTTCATACTTCGTTGTCAATATAATCGAATTTTATGCGACTCTCATAGAATTGAGAAGTTAAGCTAGCTATAAAACCAGGTTTAATCCATCATTTTCTACTATATCTAACAGTTGTTATTTTTCAATTTGATTACAGATTTTATATTTTGAATTTTCTTCGGAGTGTCGGTATGTTAGTTATTTTTACTTTTTTCTGTTTGTGTTTAGACATTGGTGATGTTTAGATATACTGCAAACTAATAGGAAGATTAAAAACACTAAAGATATTTTTTTACCAGATACCATATAGTCTTCAATGTAGCGAGAAACTCCCGCATCCTTCAGCATGTTTACCTAAAGATATCTATATAGGATTTAATATGAATTACTAGTATGGGAAAGTATTTGCCCAATCTTGTTCTTTTTTATGTATAGCATTGGCTACAAATGTCGTTTTGTAACAGTATGATTACTAGGGTAGTGCTATGCTCTCCTATAAATGCAGGATTCAATCATAATATAAATTCAAGTGTTTGGCAACCAAAAACCCACATTTTAATCGATTCAGATGGGTTTTTTTTCTAGGAGAAATGCTTTTAAGTTTGATATTTCAGTTTATTCTATAAAACCCATTGCTAGGCACAAGCTGTTCACCAAAACACAAAATGTTAAACTTTTTTTAAATTCCTAATGCATAGACTAATGATGAAATTTAATTGAAATGAACATGAAGTCATTTGAAGAGGGGGACAAAAATGACACTTGTCCTTTCAAGAAGCTTCGATGTGTAGTTTTTGAGAAAAATGTCACTAACTTATATATTGATTAAGATAAACCAGTATACCATCCTTCTGAGGAAATATTAAACACACAGTTTGTGTCAAACATGCTATCCTTATAATATAGTTTACAAATACAATAGTTTAAAGAAAGTCATTAAAGGCCGTACAAAATGTTAGTAAAGGGCAGTAAAGTCCAGGGCCGCACTTTGACCTATAATTGTTTACTGTTTATACCTTGGATGGAGAATTGTCTCATTGGCACTAGTACCAAATCTTCTTATTTATAATAACTCTTGTAAGTAGTAAAATTATGATATAAACAATCTCTTTGTTTACTGTAGTTTTCACTAAATACTGATAAATAGGCTAAACATTGTCACTGAAGGGCAATCAATTGTAAAAGACATCTTTTTTCCAGTAACGCCCACAGTAATCGTAACAGAACAAGAGACAACCTAAGATGTTTAATGCAAATGTGTATACAATGTTTTGTAAAAACAAAAAGAGATCAAATGTTTATTTTTGCAATTAGCTTATTTAGAAGTTTTAAGTTTCTTGTTTTTGTATTTTGGTGTATCCATCTTTTGACTGGGATTTGTTTTCGAAATAGATCAAAAGTCTTCGTTACTGATTATTATATCAAAGGTATTTATATTCATTATGCTGGGAGATGTGTTACGTTACATAACATGTTGCTACGTTCCATTAATAAAAATGGCGCTCCAAAAAGTGTATGAAATACATGTAGATTTAAAAAAGAGTAATCAGAGGTATACAAATCCAATTCGTTTAGAAATAAGACTTTAATTGGTCTTTTAGATACTTATTTATTCGCGTTGGCCAAGCATGTCCTTCAAATGAAAATGTCAATAAAAGTATGAACAATGTGCGACCAAATCTGTCAAAACAAGATCCGTGCTGAATAACATTTTTAAAATTGGTATGTGTGAAATAATAATACCATAGTAAATAATAATTATAACGGCTCTAAAATACAACACACATTAGGTGACCATTGAAAGGTAATCCATAATTTTTTACAATGGTTAATTTTGTGACAGCTTGGACGCATTTGATGCAGTAAGTCGTTTTCTATATTTCTTCACAAAAAGTCCATGTACTCCCATAATCCCGTTTTGTTGTTTCCAAAGCAATTGCAGAGGATTTATTCCACTCCGACGTATCATAACAACACAAAGATACACAAATGTAATACTTATTACTCCCAATATACAAAAATAAGAAGATGTGGTATAATTGCCAATAAGACTATCCACCTAATTTCAAATGGATTAAATTTGAGCAATTAGAGTAAACCGTACGACCTTCAAAATTAAGAAAAATACATATCGTATTGTCAGCTAGAATAAGCCCCGAAATAAAAAATATGACAACTAAAGTCCTGGTTCATAAACAAACTATTTACGAAAAACAAATATGACAAATATTCATATTAGTCAATGCAGAAGCATCCAGTCTGAGTATCTAGGCATATGTTTTAAATATACAACTTTGAATTTGAAATTAACAAATATGATTAAATGGACGCTTAAAAGAAAGAGTACACGGCGAGATATTTAGAAAATCGTATTCAAAAAGTGGAAGGATAAAACAATTTAATCCCCAATTATTGCAATACACAGAACAGAATTAAACAGTAAGAACTTGATATAAACAGTCAAACTTGATATAAATAGTCAGAACTTGATATAAACGATCAGAACTTGATATAGACAGTCAGAGTTTGATTTAATTTAAAAACAAGTTAACGTCACATGAACTAAAGTTAATACGCGAGGGTATCAGCAGGTGTGTTGTCTGTGATACGGTATTGGTAAAATTTATAACAAACCTTTCTTAAGTTGTCCGAAACACACATTTAAAGAATATTAAGAAACTCCAGTTTCTATTTCTCGAGACAAAATTCACCTGAAGGATGCTTTTGACTACTATTGTTAGAAGTTGGAACCTTAGTTTCCTAGCTTATCATGTAATAATTTATTAACTAAAAATAGAAGGTTAATGTTATAAGGCGGGTCAGTATAAAGGTACTTTTGAGCTAATCATACGTTAATTGAAAAATATTTAACAAGAAGAGGTATCTAGTGTTAGTAAATGACTTAACAAGAAGAGGTATCTAGTGTTAGTAAATGACTCTTTATAACTTTCCTGCGTCCAGTGAACTTTTCTAGGTTGACCTTTTATCCACGCCAAACGGCAAAAGGTTTCTACAGAAAGACCCACTGTTCAAAGATAATACGTATTAATTTTCGTTTCAAATTGAAGATAATGGTATTGTGTTAAGAAATAATAATTTCGGCACAACCGGAAAGTGTTGTACACTTTCATGTGAATGAAACGCTGTACAAAGAATTGCAGTATACATAGTCATTCTATTTTTAAAATAGACGATACATTAATGCTATAATGAAATAAAAATTTTAACAACCGATTGAAAGGTATGGAACTATAACTATTCGAAAAAAGGTTAGGGAGAATGTCTGATCCACATGTTGGACCTACGGTGTAGTAAATCCATTAAATTCACAATCTTAGTTTGTTGGTCCAGAAAAGTTTGCGCATTATTTGAATTTGCACCAGTGTAGCCAATTGATAGCTGTAGTTTGTTTTTACAACTTCCGAATGTGAGTGCAGTATCAGATTTCGATCACTTGTTAAAAGTTTTATGATATTTAAATTTTTGAGTTAGGTATACTGTGCTTATCTTTTTCTGAATATATTTTAAACAACTAACTGATGGTGTTTATGTAAATAAAAGATGTGGTATGAGTAGCAATAAGACAACTCTCAATCCAAGTCACAATTTGTAAAATTAAATCATTATAGGTAAAAGAACGGCCAGCTGAAGAACGCCTACGTGTACGGTAGTATCTCGCTACATTGAAGACCCATTGGTTGCCTTCTGCTGTTGTCTGCTCTATCGTCGGGTCGTGTCGCTTTGACACATTCCCCATTTCCTTTCTCAATTCTATTCAACACAGATCAGCAAGCTATGAAGGGCCCCTGAGTGACACGTGTTAAACCATTCAAACGGGAAAACCAACGGTTTGATCTATATGAAAAACCGAGTTACTAGAAACACGTATATATGAACCACATCAAAAAACGAGAACCACTGAACATTAAGTTCTATACAGAAATTTCTAAAAATACCACAAAGTCTATGAGGCGGACACACTCATCTTAATTGCAATACATACACTCACACTTCAAAACAGATAGAAATCTAGGGGGCAACGAGTGAAAGCCCAGGAATAAAAGAGTTATTAAAATCAAATCAAGTCAACAGCCGCTGTTTGACTGTCTACCAAAAAGATAAAAGTAATTTACATATGTAAAATATCAATATACGGTCACGCACATTAATCGTTTTCATTTTCAAAATAAAAAAAAAATAAATAAATAAAAGTAAAAATAAGCAATAGTAGACACCACTACCTGACGTATGAAACAGGAAAACTAACGAAAAGTAAGTTACAGTTTCTGACTTCGGTAAGTTTTTGTTGAATGATCTCAGATGCTCTAGATTTAAAAAAAAAATCAATATAACTGTGGTACCTTAAATGGTTATATAACAAATAATGAATATAGTTTTTGACACTCTGCTCATTTATTATTAATAATAACAATAAAGTAACTAAAGATCATAATTGGCCATTACTGAATTAGATTTTCCTAAATTTGTTTTTGCAAAGAATATGTCTTTGTATCTCTAGGTTCAATACCATAAAACGAAGGGATTATTAGTATTTCATTTATTTGCTGAATTAATGTTTTTACCATTAATGACAATAGTGCTGACAACTGTTGTTGTGGTTGTCCAAAACCAGGAATGTAAGGACTATGACCTGTCGGCATCAGACCAGTCTCTGATAGATATGATGAAACATTATCTGCATACTTCAAGGAAAGAAGAAAGTTCACCTACTACAGGCAAACCATCTGGTACACGTTATAATATCTTATCCCTGGCTTGACATTTTGCGATTTGATATTACATATGAACTATGTTCAACAAAATACGTAAAAAAAGAAACAGCAGTTTGACAACACATTATATTCTCAATAATAAAAAATCAACTTTTCAATGTCGTTAAATAAATTTATATTTTTGGTGGAAATAATTAGGCCATCACAAGTACGAAATATTAAACGCACATACGAATGAGAAGATCTTACTTTTTTTAAAATTAATTTTGCTGGAATAAAACATTTTTTGTTGTCTACGTTAGAAAATTAAACTGGTTTCATAGTCCTTATACATGATGTGTTCTTTTTCGTAGGAGTGACGATTATGCGTTGGGGTGAGTAAAGTTGTCCAAAAGGAGCGGATTTAGTGTACACAGGTAAAGCAAGATACATTGAACAATAGTTCTTTTTAGTCTTAAATATTATTTTCAATCTAAAGTAATTTTTATGAAGCAACTTATGTATTATTTTCTTCAGTTGAAAACAAAATGACGTAAAGCAGTATTCTCCAACACAAGAAGTTGAAAATACATGGTTTTTACAAGAGAAATATTATAATATTCGTTTCTATGTTTTAATATAGTTTGTCAATGATTGAGTTAACATTGTTTTTTTTTCTATATTACTTTTAAACATATATGTGTCTTTAAGGACAAGTGGTTACGATCATACTAGTAAAGGCGGTGGTAAAGGCAGAGAGTGGACATCACAAATCATATGGCAATGCTGATGTATACGGTTGGTCAGAAAGTATAGAAAACAAGAAAGTACCATGTTCCGTATGTTACATAAAGCACAGATCAGCGGTCATGATGATACCAGGTATGTCAATGAATAAGAATGAGATCAATTTAAAAAAGGATATGTAATAAATTTGATTAATATTAAATCAAGAAGATGTGGTATGATTGTCCATGAGTCAACTCTGCACTAGATACCAATGTTGTACAAGTAAGCAACCAGAGGCCACCGGCCGGCCTTCAGCAGTGAGTAGGACTTATACTAAACATCGAACTATAAAAGGTCCAGACATAACAAATGCTAAGGTTGTTTGTATGAACATAATGATAGCAAAGTCACTTTTACTAAAATATATGCTGGTGGAGATTTATTTCCCCGAGGGTATCACAAGCCCAGTAGTCAGCACTTTGTGTGCCGACATGAATTATCATTGATATTGTTATATTTATAAATTATCTGTTTACAAGTTTTGAATTTTTTGAAATACTAAGGCTTCTCTACCTCAGGCATAGATTACCTTAGCTGTATTTGACAACACTTTTGGATCTCAATGCTCTTCAACTTCGTACTTTATTTGGCTTTTTTTTAAACCTTTTTGGATTCGAGCGTCACTGATGAGTTTTTTGTAGACGAAACGCGCGTCTTGCGTATATATAAAACTTAGTCCTGGTATCTATGATGAGTTTATTTACTAATCTGTTACTAAACTATAGAAATAAAGTCTTTAAGCGAAAGGTCGAACGAGTGTCTACTTATTTTCAATTTATATTCAATTGTGTCTGCTAATATGAAAATACAGCATTTCACTTAACACTCGATACAACGTATATTTTATGTTTTTATCAATCATTTAGTGTTTTACATTTTAGTAATGCAATATTATGTCTCTTTTCTTTAACCATTATTGTGAAAATAACAATGTATATTGAAAAATAAGATTTAAAAATAAGATTTACATACCATCGAAGAATAAAACCAATATAAAGAATAAACAAACACTTTGTCAAATTGTCTATTTATTAAGTTATTAAGGGTTAACCCCCTTCGGCAAAGTTGAACTTACATGGATCAGGTAAGAGGAGGGTTGGGGTCCCGCTAACATGTTTAAACCCGCCACATTCTGTAATTATGTGCCTGTCCCAGGTCAGGAGCCTGTAGTTCAGTGGTTGTCATTTGTTTATGTGTTACCTAAATTAGGCCGTTAGTTTTCTCGTTTTAATTGCTTTACATTGTCATATCGGGGCCATTTATAGTTGACTATGATGAAAGGGCTTTGTTCATTGTTGAATGTCGTATGGTGACCTATAGTTGTTAGTTTCTGTTTCATTTGGTGTCTTTCGGAGAGTTGTCTCTTTGACAATCATACCTCAATTTTGTTTCATATTTGACTATAATTTTATGTCCATTTTAGTCATATAGCTATATAGCTCTCCAACCCTTTTTTTGTTATTATTATATGAATTGATATTTTATTCGTCAGTCAAGGGTTTCTTCTACAGAAGAATTATCAGCGCTACTTTTATATATATTTTTTAAACGTTCAGCAGTCTTTAAATGTATTTTATTAAACTGTCAATTAATTGTGTCTGGTTAGAAAATAAAATGCACACATTAAAACCGTAAGCACATGGCACTACAAATATTCTTGGATTAGGTGAAGACTTATTACGTATTAATATAATTCTTTTATAAATATTTTAGAAAGAAAGACGTGTTATAAAGAATGGACCTCAGAATATCATGGTTATCTGTTGAGTAGTCACGCAACTCATTATAAAAAAGACTTCGCTTGTGTTGATAGAAATGCAGAACCGTTGGATAATAAAAATGAAGATGAAAACGGAGCTTTGTTTTATGCTCTCCGAATCAAATGTGGCAGTTTAAGATGTTCTCCGTATACAAATGAAACCGATGTTCTTTGTGTCGTTTGTACAAAATAATACATTATACTTGGTGTTTGAATAACTTACCGTTATTAATTATCAATTGATCAGAAGGTTGACATTCTGGTTCAATTCACCTCACTTGTTTTATTATGAAGTAATACTTTGACAGACACTTGGTCAATACTACCACTAGTTGACCTTCTTCAACGATGGTTTTACCAATCCAGGAGTCAGAAATTCTGACAAAATATTTTATTTCATGTTCTGTTAAAATCTGTTTATCAGCACTTTTGGCTGTTATAAAGTGAAATGATTAGCGATCTATAAAACCAGAGTCAATCGACCATTTTTCTGCCAAAAATATTCCTGTACCAAGTCAGGAATATCACAGTTGGTGTCCATTTGTTCGATGTGTTTGAGCTTTTGATTTTGCCATTTGATTAGGGTCTTTCAGTTTTGAAATTGCCTCGAAATTCAGTATTTTTGTGATTTTCTTTTATAAAATATACGAAGTGTATAATATTTTGTCAAAATGGTATTTCATGCATGATTTTATTTTATCAGTTGTTATTGGCTTTGAACTAGCTGCAATAACTACAAGTACTCTTGGATCTGTACTGAGTGTTATTTTGTTATTTGGTTGTACAAGTACCCAGCCACGTCCACCCTGTGTTTTTGTTGGATCTTTTTTTTTAATTGTTCCCCCCTGCTTAGTGTAGCCTTTTTCAACTGTTTTTATAGTTTGTTCTTATGTTGTACTATTACACCATTGTCTCATTTTACGTTGGAGAGTTGAGCGTCCGCTGACATGTTTTAACTCGCCACATTATGTATGTGTATGTCCAAAGTGAGGAGCATCTAATTCAGTAGTTGTGATTTATTGACGTGTTACTATTTGTCTTTAGTTTATTATTTTGTACATAAATTGTGCCGCTCGTCTTCTCTTTTGAATGGGTTTACATTCGTCATTTCGGGACATTTTATAGTTGCATAATTGGTATGGGCTTTGCTCATTGTTCAAGGCCGTACATGAGCATATACTTGTTAATTTTTGTGCCATTTGGTCTCCTCTAAAGAGTTGTATAATTGGCAATAATTATCACGTATGTTTTTTTTATATATTAGATACATTTATCAGAACTTTAGGTTCTAAATGCTCAACATCTTGCAGTTGACTTGGCAATTTGATTTGAGTGCCTTTGGTAAGTCGTATGTACACGAAGCGCATGTCTGACGTAGTAGAAAACTTCGTCGATTTTAGCTGTTTCATCGACTGGCGTATCACATCCAAAGTGGTCATTACTCATCTTGTATATCATGTCTTTGGATTTTTTTTCATACAAGATGTTTTGTCATCATCTTACCATAACTCAGTCACATAAGACATTTTCATAAATTTACTGCGCTACGAAAGAGCACACTCACAACGCTTACCTGACATTTTGAACTATACATTGTAAAAAAAACCCACTCCCAGGCAACCCCCTATAACGTTTCAAACTGCAATGATCTGATTATGAAATGTTAAATATAAAAATAACCAGTATTTAAAAAGATTGTTACAAAAGAAATAAAAAAAATAATAAAAAAGAAATTAAAAAAAAAATTATTTTGCACGCAAATTTTCAATTTAAAACTTATCTGCTAAAATCTGATTTCTGTTCTGTTTTTAGCAAATAGAATGGTACGCGTGTTATTTTTATACTCTACGATAAGAAAATATGAAGTTACCGACATATCATATCCCGTGAAAAAGTCATTCTTGAAATTGTCAACTTTGAGTAGAAAAAGGTTTTAGGAGAATTGAAATAGTAAGACATATAAATCAATTGAAACAATGAATAATAAACAATACCTTTCCTCAATATACAGCAAATCTGGAAAACTACATAAAAAGCATTCATTTGGTAATTCATTGAGATGGTATAGAAGGCAACAATGGTAAACAGATGTTCAAAAGTCATAAATCGATTGAGAGAAAATATGTTCGGGTAACAAGCAAAAACCGAGGGAACACATCAACTATAAGAGACAATTATTACAGTGTTTCATATTTGAAATATTATCTGCCTACCATTCTGAAGAACATGAATCACTCCAATCTAGGTTTTTATGTAATGATTTGATGTTTTTTATATCGTCACCTTTTGTATTGTTCCGATTATTCTGCTGATTATGAATTCTCTGCCTTATTAACATCTCTAGTTCTGTATTTGTATTATGGTAAAACCTTACAATTATTTGGAATGAAGTGTGAGGAGCTAAACGTAATGGCGTTGAATTAAGAATAGGTAAAATGCACGTTATATATTTATGAACAAACTTCCGAAAAATATTATTATCTAAAGAAAAGCTTTCACTTGTACCTGAACCAAGACAATAGTTTTTTAGTTAAAACAATGACCACATTGATTCTTAGAGAAAGATAAATTATGCTGGTTTGGAGAGGCAGAAGTCCCTATCAATAAAAATAGCATTAGACAACGTTACAATATCAATGTGTACGTAAACCGACATTAGTATAACTAAATGTTATCATTATACACATATACACGTTTAAGATTCTACAATCTGTTGTTACCTATATTTTGGTATTGTACTAGTATATGGTCTTCTTTGACTGTTGACGACGTCACAACACTAAATGAATTGTGTTTCGTAGGTGAACTGTTTGGTATTTCAGTCTTAGATATATGATTGTTTCATTATCTGTTATAGACTTTGAACTAGCTCTCAGTAACCTAGGTACTCACAGATCTGTCTTTTTTGTCTGATGTGTTTATATTAGGATTGTTTATGTGCTTTGTATAGATCTGACCAGTTAAGCCTTTTTCAACTGGTTGTCATAGTTTGATATTATGTTGTAGTATTACACCACTTCAAATGGTCAGAGGTCGGGTATAGCGCAAGAAAACATGTTCAATCCCGTCACATTCTGTATTTTGGATCAAGGGGATAATTACAAATATTGCTAAGCTAAATAAAATTAAAACCACACCCTAAATGATCCCCAGGGGCCTTAAATTAATCGTCATTTAAGGTGAACTTAGGCTGAGGAAATTTGAACCGCAGTTAAACTTATATATTTATAAACAAATAATTATAGAAAGTTCTTCAGCAGATTAAATTATACTTTCTGGTGAATGGGTAATTAGATTAATTAAATCAAATATTTTTGATGAATAACCATTTTGACATTTTCCGCATGGAAACGAAAAGACATCCTGATAATTTTATGACAGACGGATTTTGTTAAATTCATTTTTATTTAACACTAAAATCTGTAATAATAATAATAAAATATATTGTTTTACAGTATTTATAAACTAAATACATTTCTAAAGGATAATTTATTGTTGTTTCCCTCATGCACCTAAACCGTAATTAAACTCATCATAGATACTAGGACTAAATTTTATATATACGCCAGACGCGCGTTTCGTCTACAAAAGACTCATCAGTGACGCTCTAATCCAAAAAAGTTAAAAAGGGCAAATAAAGTACAAAGTTGAAAACATTGAGGACCAAAATTCCTTAAAGTTTTGCCAAATACAGCTAAGGTAATCTATGCCTGAGGTAGAAAAGCCTAAGTATTTCTAAAATTAAAAATTTTGTAAACAGTTAATTTATTAATATAACAATATCAATGATAATTCATGTTAGCACAAACAGTTCTGACTACTGGGCTTGTGATACCTTCGGGAAAATAAATCTCCGCAAGCAGTGGCATCGACCCAGTGGTTGTAAATAAACTAATCATAGATAACAAATCGTTGAAAGATACAAGAAATAAAAGCTATTTTATTCTGCTAAAGGGGAAATTCCTCAACTGTCTATTGTAGTTGGAGGTGTAAAATTTCCAAAAAGTTGTTCAATATCCATCTAAGCTTAATGATAGTATAGCCTGGGGGATTAAAACCGCATAATGTTTCGAGTAATTCAATATTTGATGAACAGCTAGAAAACTTAACTAATTGACAACATTTAACTATTTTAAATGTTCTATACGTTCAGCGTATTAGAATACTCCTATCGAAAACACCGGGTCGATCCGGAATTTAAAAGTATCACATTCGCTTCTGGTTGTTAACCCCATCCAACTATTCTGAGTAGAAATCACCTGGATAAGAATGAGTTTAAATGTTGCGTCTTATTGATAATAAATTTTATTGTTTAAACAATGCAACTAGCAATTGTAACTGTACCTACTGGTTTGTGAGGTTTAGTTTAAACATATTTATTTATAGTGGATTGGGAAACAAGTTTTGCAACTTACATTAATCCCTTTCCACTTTGCGGGTGCGAGTGCTGCCTTGTAGCGGCATTAGCTTACTTACTCTTTTTCGAAATCTACAAGGGTATCTTTACCGTGCAAGACATATGACTCTCTCTTAACACGAATCAGCCATTTATCGGCTCCTTCCGACGGACTATCATCGTTTCCTCAAGACCGTACTCGCAGCTGGTGTCAAGGGAGAGCCGAAAATTGAGTTCCTGAAATTTTCATCCAAAAGAGGAATCGAACCAGGAACCTTTGTGTTAGTAGTCCGATGCACTCTTGTGAGGTTCTGTCGTAGCAATGCAAATTTTGACTTATGTCTGTCACTTCTATCTAATAACTTTAGTTCTGTCTAAATATACAGAAATGGACCTTTTATGATCTAACAAAGGTCTATCTTTGAAATGTGGTACATGACTTATAGCCCCAAAATGTCTATCCTGTTTTGATAAATCATCTAATAAAAGTGATACCCTTATCTTGTATCTTCATTGACAACTTAGGTGTTTTAAAGACTAATATTTGAAAGTTGAAAAGTAAATGATTCCAATACGTAGGTGAGTACATCTTATGTATGTAATTTTTAATCACTTGGTTAATTGCGATGAGGACATATTGTGAAAGCAAAATCATTTTGTCTATCCTGTTTTGCTAAACCATATCTAATAATAGTGATACCCTTATCTTGTATCTTTATTGACTCTTGATAAATTCTATGACTCTGTAAATCACTGCACCTTCAGCAAGTTGTTATTGCTGTAAGAAAAACTGTTTTCAAAGTCAACAACTTTAGAGGTACATCATTTGAAGGTGCAAAATGTTGTTTTTCTAAAGCTTTTAAAACGACTTCTAAACAATTACATGAAGTAAACCATTAAAGGTCAAAGAACGGTCTTCAACACAGCACCTAGTCTGAAACTGGACAGCAAGTTATAAATGGCCCAAAAAATACAAATGTAAAACCATTCAAGCGGGCAAACCAATGGTCTAATCTATATAAAACACAAGAAACAAGATACACTTATGAACCACATAAACAGACGAGAACCACTAAACATCAGATTCTTGACTTAGGACAGATGGAAACAATTGCAGCGCGATTATATAATGACCCGATTGAGTGTGTATGGTCTTTTTTAATTTGAATTCATTGAAAACACTTTCTGTTATATCACTCCCCTATAAATAACGCTGGGAAGTTAAATAGACGACAGAAAAAAAAATCACCATTCATGTTAGTTTATCTACATTTTTGGCTTTCAAGTATTTAGGTTTGAAAAACAAGTAAAACAGCAAAAATACCGAGCTCAAAGAAATCAACTCTAAACTAAAAGTCCTTTAACAAATGATTAGTAAATTAAAGGCTTTAAGTGCGTTCTTTCCGAAGGTAAATCAGGAAGTAAGATTTGGAAGTTGAAACATTATAAAGTGTTATATATTTCGAAAACACTGGGTACATACAAATGATGTTTGATTGCTAGTCCTATACCATCTGGTCATAAGTCAGTGCATCAGTACTGACGTGATTTATACTATGCTTTGTGAAAGCCGCTGATGAATTTATAAATGTAATTGTAAATTATTTTCCGACTCCATCTAGACAAGTTCTTAGTATGATTGACACATTAGTTCTTTTTCAACTCTAGGTATACACCTCTAGTGTTTCTATCTTTGATCTTCTCGTGAAGGATAACAAAGAAAGTATTTACAGTCTTTGTATTACTAAGTAATATAAAAGGATATGTACGCATTCATCGTAATTGCGAAACATAAAGCCACATACCAAGACAGATAGAAATCTAGAGGGCAATAAGTGAAAGCAAGTGACCAGTAGGGTTATTCTGAAAAAATCAAATTCATCAACAACTGTTGTTTGACTATTTGCCAAATAGTTGAAATTATTATACATGAACGTACGATATCAATTTACTGTCACGCAAGTTACTAGTTTTCGTTTTCCAAAAATAAAAATTAAATTAAAGTTGACAATTAATAAAAGCAGATATCACTCAAAGATATATTATAGATACAAACTAAGGTAAGTTGCAGTTTCTGACGCTTTGAATTTTGTTGAATGATCTCAAATACTCTAGATTTAAGATATTCAACTGTGATTCCTTGAACGGTTACAAAACAAGAAATAATCTTGGTTTTTGACACTCTGCTAAAGACGAGTATATGTATATGTCGTCGTAGATCTAATGCACAATACCAGTAAAGCTACAACATATATTTAAGCATCACTGAATTAAATATTTCTAAACTCATTTTACAAAAGACATATGTCTTGGTATCTCTAGGTTCTGTAAAACTATAGACTATAATCTGTTCTACTTTGAACGGCAAAATTATTTTATATCTACCTGTGTGACGTTTACATGCTGATCAACTTATGTACGTCAAACAAGCAATTCTACATTAGAGTAAATGTTAACCTAACCATGTGTCTGTCAGGGTTAGGATTCAGTACCAGTACTTAAAATATTTCAATCCTTTATGGGTGGTTTTAACATTAATAAATAAAATCGTATAATAAAATAAAAAAACAATAAATGAGGTTGTTAAATTTGATATATGCCTTTTTGTGCTTCTCATTTACATATTTGATTGTTTTTATAGTGATAAAGATTATAACACAATGTTGACTGCTTTATCCCTATTTTTGACATTGTAACCTATAATGTCTGTCTGTCTGTTTGTCTAATTTTAATATAATGAAATTGTATGCGACTGTCATACAAGTTATAGGTATAGATAGCTATACATTGAAACCAGGATCAATCCACCATTTTCTACATAAAAAAAGCCTGTACTAAGTAAAGACTATGACATTTATATTCATTCCGTTGATCTGTTTGAGATTTTGAATTTGCCTTTTGATAAGGGGACTTTCCGTTTTTCTTGGACTGCAGTATTTTTGTGATATTACTTTTTATACGATCGCAAAAAAAAAATATTATCGTATATTGGTATCACGTCGTCGTCGTACGCGTCGTCCGAAGACAGATGATTTCCGGATAATAACTTTAGTATAAGTAAACAGAAATCAATAAAATTTTAACGCAAGCTTTATAACCTCTAAAGGAAGGTTGGGATTGATTTTGGGGTTATGATGATAATAGTTTAGGAATAAGGGGTAAAAAAGAGCCCAAATAAGCATTATTCTTGGTTTTCTCAAAATAACTTTAGTATAAGTAAATAGAAATCTATGAAATTTAAACACAAGGTTTTTGACCACAAAAGGAAGATTGGATTGATTTTCGGAGGTTTGGTCCCAACAGTTTAGGAATAAGCGACCAAAAGGGTCCAAAATTAAACTTAGTTTGATTTGATCAAGAATTGAATTCTTGGGGTTCTTTGATATGCTGAATCTGAACATCTACTTAGATTTTAGATTATATGTCCAGTTTTCAAGTTGGTCGAAATCGCGTTCCAAAATTAAACTTTGTTTGATTTTAACAAAAATTGTATACATGGGGTCCTTTGATATGCTAAATCTAACCAAGTATTTAGATTTTTGATATTTGGGCCCGTTATCAACTGGTCCACATTGAGGTATAAAGGGTCAAAATTTAACTTTATTTAATTTCATTAAAAATTGAATTATTGGGGTTCTTTGATATGCTGAATCTAACCATGTGTTTAGATTTTGGATATTGGACCATAAAAGGTAAATGTCCATTTTTTTTTAAAGTTCTTAGACCACATTCAGTCTATTTCAGACCTATGATGTCTCAACTATCTAATCATTATCCAAATACAGAGCTTGAATGTTGTGTCCATACTTTCCACAACTGTTCAGGGTTCGACCTCTGCGGTCGTATCAAGCGGCGCCCTGCTGAGCATTTTATTTTAATATAGAAACCTTATAATTATTTTATTCATTTGTAGAATTGAAATGTATTTACCATCAGTGACAATTGTGCTAGCAACTGTTGTTATAAATGTCCAAAACCATGAATGTAAAGACTATGTCCTGTCATCATCAGACCAGTCTCTGATAGATATGATGAAACATTACCTGCATACGTCAAGGAAAGAAGAATGTTCACATCATGCAGGCAAACCATCTGATACAGGTAATAATGTTTTATCCTAAGCTTGACATATTTGAGATTTGATTTTTGTTTAAGTACAACAGAAATACATAAAACAGAAACGACAGTTTTGCAACAAATTCTAGGCGACGAATATACTTTTTGTTGATCAACAAGTCAAATTAACAATTGCAAATATCCTTAAAAACAAAACAAAAAATCAAATTTGCAGTGGCTTCCAAAAACAAATTGTAAATTTTGGTGCAAATAATTAGGTCATCAGAAGAGATTTAAACACAACATATTTAACGCACATACGAATACGAAGAACAATTACCTTTTTGAATTAATTTTGCTGGAGTTCAACATTAAATTGTCTTTATTCGAAAATTGACGTGTTAGTCTTTACAGATAACTGATGTGTTTATATTTTTCCTTTTCCATAGGAGTGACGTACGTGCGTTGGGGTAGGAAAAATTGTCCAAAAGAAGCGGATATAGTGTATACAGGTAATGAAACTTATATCCTAATATATTTGATTCGCATTAGCAAAAAAAATAATATTGAGCAATAATATTTAGTTCATTTTTAATCTTAAAGTACTTTTGAATGCAAAATATGTCTAATTACTTATATGGAGTAACTTATTTTTTTTTACTTAAAAAATACAAATACAGATATTTGTATTGACACAAACTCATTAACAACAAATGGTTAAGACCTATTACATAAATATACATATTTAAATTGAAAAGTACTATAAATATATAATGATAGAGTGAACAGTTACACTCTGATATGAAAGAGGAAGACAGTCTATGTAATAATGTTGAGCTATTTTGTTAAGCGAAATATATGTTTTTCATTAGTGTGAATGTTACGCTGTATTCTTAATTTTAACAGTAATTTTATTTTATAATATTTCTCATTTAGAGATAAATCCATTACATTGTAATCTTTCTAGGATTGTTAAGATGTTTTTTACTTTCAATCATTAAAGAATGTTCACTTATGCGTATTTTGTATATTGCTGCTCTTATTCAATTATTTAATGAATCACCATATGGTCTGTGACCTATGTTGTAGACTTGATGAAAGAAACTGAGTTCCTGTATATTTGCTTTTTTTTGGCAAATTCCAAGCACTGCTCATAATTCTTTATAAATAGAGATAAAAAATGATTAAACTGCAATCATTCAACACTTCAAGTTAAAAATGAAAATTCATTATAAGAAAAATGTTGATATATTCATTTCTATGTTAAAGTAGAGTGTGTCAATGATCGAGTTAGAGCTTTATTTGTCTATTTAATATTACGTTTAAACATAAATGTTTCATTAAGGACAAGTTGGTGGTAATTATAATGGCAACATAGGAGGTGGTGTGAACTATATATGTCTCCAAAATGATCCTGAGAAAGGACAGCATCAATCACATGCCAACGACCAGGTATATGGAGGTGAATATCAACTTAATTCGTCAATGAAGCCATCGGGTTGGTCAGAAAGCATGACAGAAAAGGAAGTACCATGTGCTGTATGTTATCAAAAACGAAGATCAACAGTTATGATGATACCAGGTACATGTATGTCAATAAATTAGACAGTGCCCAATTTGAAAGAATTTATAATCAATTTGATTGATATTAAATATGAAGATGATCATCATGTGGTATGATTACCAATGAGATAAATGATGTAGAGGTAAACAAATATAGTTCACTGTACACCCTTCAATAATAAACAAGACCAATACTGCACATCACGCTATAAAATTATAAGGGTCCCGAAAAAAAAACAATGGTTAGTTTTTTACGTGATCATAATTAAACAAAACAAAGCAACTCTCACTTATATATTAATTTTATCAAGCAAAAATATTCCAAGAAACTCAACTTATTAAACCAGTTGGTCCTTTTTGTCATATAGCTATATAGGTTTATATTATTTCTTATGTATAAACTTTAATTAAAGATACCAGGATTGAAATGTTGTACTCCAGACATGCGTTTCATCTCCAAAGGACTCATCAATAGAACTGTATAAAAAAAGTCAAATAACAAAACACTGGACTCCGAAAAAAAAAATCCAAACGGAAAGTCAACTATCAATGACATAATCAAAACATCAAACACATCAAACGAATGGATAACAGATGTCATTTCCCGATTAGTTACAATCATGTTCGTATGTGGAAAATGGTGGATAAATTTTTAGCATTTCACTTATGTATTTTATAAAATTTTCAAATGGTTTTATCTAGTTATGAAAATAATTGCACACATAAAAACCTTAAACACATGATCTAACCACGTTTTTTCTCCGATTTGTTTTTGATACTTATCTCTTACTATTATTCTTATTGGAATATTTTAGGTCAAAAGACTTGTTATAAAGGTTGGACCTCAGCATATCATGGTTATCTGATGAGTGAGCACAAGAGCCATTATAAAAAAGACTACGCATGAGTCGACAGGAATGCAGAACCGTTGAACAATCAGAATGGAAATGACGACGGTACTTTGTTTTATCCTATTCGAACCAATTGTGATAGTTTAAGATGTCCACCGTATACTATGGAAGCCGATGTGCTTTGTGTAGTTTGTACTAAGTAAAAAAAAAGTTATAACAAATAAATTTGATTTGAATGACTTCCCGTTATCAATTATCGATTTATCAGAAGGTTGTCGTTTCTTATTAAATCTATTAGTTTCTTAATCAATAAAAGCAACAGTAGTATACCGGTCATAAATCGATTAAGAGTAAACAAATGCGGGTTACAAACTCAATCCGATTGAAACTCATCAACTATAAGATGACTTAAGTGCAAGAAAACAAACGTCAACATTATAAGAACAAACGATGGGATGAACTGGTTCTATGGCTAGCAATACCGCCCGCTTATGTGACAATGTTAAAATATATATTGCTAAAATGACTACATTCGTCACAGAAATACAGCTCACACACACACGCAAGAAACACTACATTGAAGAACCTCAGTGTTTAATAAAAAAAGCACTGAAAGATATTGTTAATACATAATAATGTAAATACATATCTAAATTGCTAGTAGCGTCTTTGATATGCATTTTGTGGAAACCTCAACTGAATGACTTATTCTACAATAGGATTATCGTCACAGCAGTCAGTAATTCTCTTATGATAAAATATTGTATTTCATGTTCTGGTGAAAATCTGTTTTTTTTCAAAGATACAAAGTGTAGAATTTTGTTATTCATCGGTGACGCTAAAAAAAAAAATCAAGTTAAAAGGCCACACAAAGCCAAAACACTACGACAATGAGTACCTAAATATGTCAATAAAATGTAAAGACATAGGTTTTTTTTACCGCGAAACAATAATGGCCTTAGATGCATACTTTTTTTATTAGTTGTTATTGGCTTAGAACTATAGCTGCAATAACTGTAAGTACTCCCTAATCTGTACTGAGTGTCTTTTAGTTTGTTGAAATGTATAAGTTCCTGGCTATTTCCACTCTGTGTTTTTGTTGGAGGTATTTCTATTTATATCCACCTAATGAGTTTAGCCTTTTTCAACTATTTTCATACTTTGTTCTTTTGATGTACTGTTACACCACTCTCTCAGGTTAGGGGAGAGTTTTACATCCGCTAACATGTTTCACAGTCCCATTTTGAGTGGGCACGTCTCAAGCAAGAAGCCTGTTGTTTGTTATTGTTTTACATATTTGTTTTTCGTTCATTATTTTGTACATAAATTAGGCCGTTAGTTTTCTCTTTTCTATGGGTTCTCATTTGTAATTTCTGGCCTTTTATAGTAGACTATAAGGTATAGGCTAAACTCATTGTTGAAGGGTATACAGTGACCTATAATTATTAATTTCTGTGTCATTTGGTCTCTTGTGGAGAGTTGTCTCATAGACAAGCATACTACATCTTCTTTTTTATATTATGATATAAACGCAGACATTCGACGCATTGAAAGTTTGTAAAAACACGAAGAGTTTATTATTTTCACTAGAATAAACTTGATATATTATTTATCCAATATCATATGCGAGAAGGCAGCATGGTGACCTATAGTATGTTGTTAATTTCAGTATCATTTTATCTCTTGTGAAGAGTTGTATAATTGGCAATAATATCACATATTCTTTTTTTATATATATATATTAGATACCTTTATCAGAACTTTATGTTTTAAATGCTCAAAATCTTGCAGTTCATTTGGCAATTTGATTGGAGTTATTTTGGCAAGTCGTATGTACACGAAGCGTATGTCTGGCGTAGTAGAAAACCTAGTCGATATCACACGTTTTAGCTGTTTCATCGACTCGCGTATCACATCCAAAATGGTCATTACTCATCTTATATATCATTTCTTTTGGATTTTGGATGTCATGTCATCATCTTACCATAAATCAGTCACCTAAGACATTTTCCTAAATTTACTATGCTACATAAGAGCACACTCACAACGCTTAGTAGTTATGTTGAAGTATACATTTGGAAAAAAAACCACTCCATAATAACGTTTCGATCATTAAAAGTTGAATTTAAAATTTACCAGTATTTAAAAGTGCTGTTACAAAAAAAAAAAAAAAATTAAAAAAAATTTAAGACTTATCTGCCAAAATGTGATTTCTATTCTTGTTTTTTTTTAGCAAATAGAATGGTATGCGTGTTATTTCTATACTCTACGATAAGAAAATAGGAAGTTACGATATATCATATCCAGTTAAAAAGCCATTCTTAAAATTATTAACTTTGGGTAGAAATAGGTTTTAGGAGAATTGCAATGGTAAGACATCTAAATAAATTGAAACAATAAATGATAAACAATACCTTTCTTCAATATTCAGCAAATCTGGAGAACTACATAAAGAACATTCATTTTAATTTATTGAGATGGTATATAAAGCAACAATGGTAAACAGGTGTTTAAAAGTCATAAATCAATTGAGAGAAAACAAGCCCGGGTAACAAACAAACACCGAGGGAAAAGCATGAGAGACAATTTTTTACAGTGTTTCACATTTGAGACATTATCTGCTAACCATTCTGAAGAACATGAAATAACTCTCATTTAGGTTTTTATTTAAAGATTTGATGTTTGTTAAACGTCACCTTTTGTATTGTTCCGATTATTCTGCTGAAAATGGATTATCTGCCTTATTTACAGCCCTAGTTCTGTATTCGTAGATGTATAACCTTACAATACTTCGGAATGAAGTGTGCGGAGCTGAACGTTTTTGAATGGAATACTAATAGATAAAACGCACGTCAGATATTTATGAAGAAACTTCTGAGAAAAAATATCATTGAACGAAAAGCTATCACTTGCACCGTAACAAAGAAAATAGTTTTTCAGTAAAAAATAATGACTACATCTTTTTTAATTCTTGGAGAAAGAGAAATTGTGCTTGTTTTGAGAGGCAGAAGTCCATATCAAAGTAAAAAGCACTTTACAACGGTGCAATGTGTACGTAAACCGATAGCTAAAAAGTATGATTATAGACATATACACGTTCACAGTTCTATAATCTCTCGATACCTATATTTTGGTATTGCACTAGGATATGGTCTTCTCTGACTGTAAACGACGTCTTAACACTAAATGAATTGTATTTAGGATGTGTACCGGTTAATATTTTAGTCTTTGACACATGCATGTTCTATTAGTTGTTATTGGCTTGTGACTACCTTTTAGTAATTAAGGTACTCTAAGACCTGTACTATTTTTCTTTTGTGTTTCTATAAGGAGCTTTATGTGCTATGTATTGATCTGATCATTTAAGCGCCTTTCAGCTGATTTTAATAGTTTGATTTTATGTTGTGTTTCGCCACTGTCAAAGGTGAGAGTGACGGTATAGCCCAAGAAAACATGTTTTACCCCGTCATATTCTGTATGTGCCTGTGTAAGGAGCCGGTAACTGTTGTTGTCATTTGTTGCCGTGAGTCACATTTAATTTTCGTTTATTGTTTTGTAAATACATCAAGCTCCAATTAGACACCAGTATAATTGCATAGACATGATTTATTATGACATGTTTTGCATCAAGTATGTTATAAAAATATTGTTACATCTTCCTCTGTTTTGGGTCAAAGTAAAAAATTAAAATAGAGGCGAAAGATATCAAAAGGACAGTCAAATCATAAATCAAAAATAAACTGACAACGCCATGGCTAAAAATAAAAACATACAAGTAATAGTACACATGTCACAACATAGAAAAGTAGACTAAGCAACCGAACCCCACCAAAAACTGAGGTTGATCTCAGGTGCTCCGGAAGGGTAAGCAGATCCTGCTCCACACATGCATGTGGAACCCGTCGTGTTGCTCATGTTATTACAAACTCAGTAAACAGTCTTATTCGGTAGGTCACATTCATGAAACGGAAGGGGATTGTAGTTACTACGTAAGGAAAATATCCGATATCATCTGTGAAACGGTTATTCCATAACGGTCAATCATAAAAATTACGCTAAATTAAATAAAATTAAAACAACACTTATTCAATCATATACGGCCAGAACAATTTTCTAACTATGATAAGCTAGATATTCAAAAGCCAAGAATGTATGAGTGCGTGAACACGTGAAAAAAAGCAACAGAAGCCTTAAAATAATAGTCATATAAAGTCAACTAAGGCTGAACGTTAGTTTAGCTTATAGATTTATAAACAAATAATAATAGAAAGTTCTACATCAGATTAAAGGGATCCGTTTACCTTTTTGGTTCAACATGTGCTTTTAACGGTATTGTAGTATTTAAGATAATAAACTTGTATCTTGTTTAGAAACGAGAATGTGGTAAATGAAGATCAAAGTCAGGTACATGACAGTTGTTATCTATTTGTTTGATGGGATTGAGCTTTTTATATTGACATTCGAATATGCAACTATGGACTATGCATTGGAAAGGTTGAGGATGATAAACTTATTCAGTGCAACATGTCGAATTGTATAACTGTTTTTAAATAACCATGGATATGCTTTATTTTGAAAAACTGCTTCATTTCTAAAAATTGCACCTTTTTAATAAATGATATCGTCACCAATAATTCCTAGAATTTAAAATAAGGTCTATGTTGGTCTGTATTTTATAACATTATCCTTGCAGTTTGTATGTTTTTATGGTTAGTATATATGTTTGTGTGTGGAACAAATATTGAATCTTAAATCATATTAAGTCATCATACTAAATCAATTGATGTGAACAGTCTGAACTGATGAAATGAATAAATGCAACAACCATATCATCCAATTTTGAGTCAAGGTGGATATTTCGGTATTTCCTTGGTCAAGAACACAGTGTTGTTAAATCTTTGTATCGGTCACCAATGTACCTGTAAGTAGTAAATAAGATGTAAACAAGCATAGATTAAACTTTTAAAAGACATGAAAACATTGCTGAAGTACAATTTTACAAAAACAGTACCTAAAATAGTATATATAAATATGCTAGCACTAACCTCAGATGCATAGTAAGTTGTATCATATGGACTACTAATATACCATTCATGGAAATGTCGAAAGTATGATTAACTTCTTATCTTGAACATTTAGCAACCAACTCATGTAATTAATCGGTTATACATCATGTATGTCTTGTCATTTTGATGACCATCAGTCAAGGTCGAATATTGAATTCACATCAAAATGAATACTGTATTTATGTTTTAAAGATGGTTTTGAATGTTAATGAGCATGTACATTGTTCATACTATCAACAGAGTACTTTGTTCTTCATAAATAATGTACATCAAATATTGATATTTTACATAAAAAGTGTTTTACCCCCTTCAAATTCAATCAAAAGACATATCTGTGAAGCCGTAGTGAGGTGCATTCAAAACTACATTTCATTGATAGAAATATTGGATAATTTATAATGTGTAACTTACCTGCTGTTCTGGAAGGGGTAGTATAACTAAATCCTCTCTCCTCATTCAACTTTTGACATACCAATCGACAACAAAAGCAAACAAGTATAACACATACAATCACTATTGTCAAAAATGTAATTATTAAGGCTTCTAACCATGGCTCCATCTGCTTGTATCAACATATGTACATGCTAGTGTTATGTTCACACATCTAAATGCGACATTGTATACGCCATACGACGTCACGAATTAGCACCTTTATAGAATCAAAAACATATTAACAAAAAATACCGACCTCTAAGGGAAATTCAACGAGATCTATAAAGCTGAGAAAATCAAACACTATACTACTGTATTTAAGGTAGATGGGGTGTCTAAATTATAATCCATAGATATTTTTAATAATTTTTCAAAATATAGTTTATATCATGCTTTAAAAAAAAATGGGTCACCGGGCTTATTTTCACGCTACACAATGTTCAAAATTGACAAAATTTGTATAGATTATGTATGGAAAACCCAATTTTCTGCAATAAAACGTAATCTACACCCCAGAATTTTGAGATAACATAACAGAAGATGGCTTTAATAGTATGCTTTGAGTTAAGAAAAAGAAACAATGGGGTCAACTGACCCGTTTTCTTGCTACTTTATAAAATAGGTAAATTCCTAACACATTCTATTGTAAAAGTACCTTAATCTAAATTATATGCCCTTGCAATTGAGTTGCCTCCCTTTACGTGGCAAAGTTGGCAAAAAATTGATCAAACAAAAGTATTCTGTTTTTTTGTAAAATACAACCATAAATATGATAAAACATGTCATTTTCTATATTGAGGTGGAAGTTCTTACACATGCATTACCTACTACTCTGGAAATTTGCACATTCTGCTAAAGATCTAGACATTGTTTTCTGGTATTTTAAAATCCAAGACCTTAACTAGGATAAAATTGAGAAAGGAAATTGGAAATGTGTCAAAGCAACAAGAACCTGACCATAGAGCAGACAACAGCCGAAGGCCACCAATGGGTCTTCAATGTAGCGAGAAACTCCCGCACCCGGAAGCATCCTTCAGTTGGCTCCTTAAAAAATATGTATACAAATTCAGTGATAATGGACGTCATACTAAACTCCGAATTATACACAAGAAACTAAAATTAAAAACTAGGAGTCCATTTATGGACATTCAATCAACACCTAATAAGTAGACAAAATCTATAGTAATTGTTTACTTTACATAATGATGGCCATAAAAACTGTTGTCGCACAATGTTGACTGTCGTATCATTATTTTGGACGTTTTTGATAGTAATTAAATTGAGAATGGAAATGGGGAATGTGTCAGAGTTATGATTGTTTTTTTTCACAAATCGGTGTCAATACAACAAAATTGTATGCGACTGTCATACAAGGGACAGGATTAGCTAGCTATAAAACCAGGTTTAATTCACCATTTTCCTCAAAAGGAAATGCCTGTACTAAGTCAGGAATATGACAGTTGTTATCCATTCGTCTGATGTGTTTGAGCTTTTGATTTTCCTAGTTGTTTGGTATTTTTGATATTTTTGATATTTTTTTTTTCTTTCTATTTTTAAGTAAGGCTTGGAACGAGTATGATGTGAATATTGAATATACAAATGATATTTCAAAGGAACAAGCCGTTTCTGTTGATATATTTGTTTATTCATAGGATTAAAGAACATGTTTTATAAAGCTCTTTTGATATCGTTACAGAACTGTTTGAATATAGGTGAACATTTGATCAACAAGCATTTTAATCGGCGAAAAATGTTCTTTAATTTATCTCAAAGTAATCTGAACTCGAATTTCTATTAGATACATATTTCTTAAAATATCATTTGTTAATGATACATATTTTCCCATTTAATTGATGTCAAATGATGATAAGGTCACCGACTTCTTTTTGTGCATTGACCAACCTGTCAGCTAGTTGATTCTTTTTTGTTCTATATGCTTAACTGAAAAGTCAACTCTTTTCAACTGATCTTTTACAGTTTGTTTTTATGTTGAGCTACTAAAAGTTAGGGGAAAGGTTGAGTGCCCTCAACTTAATCCAACCGAATTCTGTATATGCATGTTCAAGGTAAAGGTTTATTTATGTCTCGCGATTATGTTATGCTTATTTCGATGTTTTGTTGTATTTGTTTCACACCACCTTGAATGCGTATAGCATAATATCGAAGTCTGTAATTTTTTTTTATACATCTCCGTCATGCAAACCTCAAATGTCTTGTCTGATTTTCGATATATCTTTTTCAAAATTAAGGTATATATTCTCTTCAACTGTTTTAATAAGATTTTGATTTTATATTTTTTTGGCCTCAAGCATCACTGTCTCGTTTATTGTCAAAATTAGCATCTGGTGCAGATAAAAATGGTACTGTTTATGGTATTGAATTATTCAACTTATGGTCTCCATGACATTCAAGTGTTTATTTTTTTGCCTGTTAAGGACATGTTGAAAATGTGAACTTCAACCCGTAAGTATACCAAATCATAAGCCAGGTACCTGTGATAATTAAGTAGTCTTAACATGTTATTATTGTCGAAAAATTGCAGATTTACATGACAAACATGAAATTTAAACAACAACAACAATGACACCTGCTTACCTGTCTATTACAAAAAGAAGACAAAATCTGGAAACAGGCAAACAAGCAATAAAAATATTGTATGTAATTCAACACCAACACATACAAAACAAATAATATCAATATTAGCTCTTATCAAGGATGCCTTAAATAAAACAAACACGCAGGTGGAATGTGAAATTTTTGATACAAAAAAAGAAACCCAAAGCTGTGACTTGAGGTTGAGCAAAAGCTAATTATATGACTAAATATGACTATCAACAATTTATATAATAAGAAAATATAAAAACTTATGAAATTTACCACGATCGATGTATTGCAGATTATTATTTGAACGATATGAGCTCGACATCATATAATCAAAGTAAAAGGAAACCTCTAAGATTCTAAATAAAATATTAATCAATTAAAAAAACAAATGTTATGAAAAATAAACCATTATGTTTATTATGTTTTCAGTATAGGAGATAAAGTAATTTGTGTATAAACATGGAAAGTATTAAACAATGTAAAAGTAAACAATAATAATAATAATAATAGAAAAAAACCCACTAAAACAAAATTAAATATTCGCTTCTGCTATCCTTTAAACTAATTTATCTTCTACATCTTAGCATATTTGGCATTTGACTTTGAATGTTCGAAGATATGTATTTTTGCATCATATGATCCTAATCTAAATTGATGAAAAACATGGTAGCATTTGTTGGTACCATCTGATTTATTTACTTTAAGCTTGCAGAATATTTTTATTATCAACCAAAGTTTTAGGAGGAATAGTTACAAACCATATTCTAAAGCTGTTCTGTTCACATAATACATGTATCATTCTCAACTTGTATAGACTGCAGGTCAGTAGATATTTGCTATTCTATTGAAGGCCACGTTGGCTCCACCTATGAAACGTTTTTATTTGGATACTGTCTAAATGACATAAGCACATATCGGGATTGTATCAATATCCAAAATGATACTTTCTTATTATTTCTGCATAGAAACGATATTGAGATACGTAGACGTTTTATATCGTTCTAAATATAGCAGACACAAAATTAAAGTGCATACTTAACATTATAAGCGTACCAGGATGTTTTTTTAAGATAACATCAACATGAGTGATCCTATATTTATCACTTTTATTGGAGAGAAATATGTTGGAAAGAGCTCTATTGTTGATTTCTATGATTCGAAACATTACAATCCTGATGTTAATAAAACTTCGGGAGTGGAGACCCATATCATGAAAAACACATTTACTGGAGAGGTAAATGTTCATGTTCATGACATGGCAGGGGAAACACACGAGTAAGTGTAAATATTAAACGTATATACAAAACTTAATATAACGGATAATATTATATTAAGTTTTGTATATACCCGTATACGATTTTTTTGTGTTGATCAAATTGGTCAACGAAATAGTACGCCATTGTTTCACTTTCAATGTTGACATTCTTTTTTTCTTTTAAGAGCTGAACCCGCTTATTACATGTGTGTCCCATACCATATCCAGGTTAGGGGTTAAATTGAAGTTCACATCATAGCAGATTCACATGAGGACGAATTATTAACCTGCAAGTCATTAATAAATAAATGAAACTAAAAGTATCGTAGCTTAAATTTGTATCGTGCTCGTAGCTAACGCCCCCTTAAAAATACTTTCCTTTGTTGTACAGTTTATGCTGACAAAATCTGCATTAAGAGAAAGTCAAGTAAA